>PVJD01000026.1:84205-684205 GCA_004026545.1 Mormoops blainvillei | reverse complement strand
CGGAAGTTCTCAACGTAAATAACATAAATTAAAGTTCTCAATATAAATAATGTAAATTACCCAGGTCTTGATTGAATTCCTGTCCCATTTATGAGATAGGAAGGGATACAAGATACACAGGTAAGATGCACTCTAATCCCTGCTCTCAGGGGGCTCCAGTGACCAACGGCCTCAGAGGGCAGGGAAGGCTTCCCAAGGAGGAAGCATTTGTGCTGGTTCTTGAAGGATGGGAGGGGTGTTGCAGGAAAAGAGTAAAGGTACGGAGCTATGACAGGTTCACCCAAGGGAATGTTGTGCTTCCCCAAGGACACTTTGTAAGGACTGTTCTGTATGACACCCCCACATATACATACACACATCCCTGAGTAAACCAGGGGGCAGGGTCTCACTTCTTCAATCTACTCATACGGGCAGATCAACTGAACTGAACACTCGATGCCAGACCCTTTTAGAAGGAAGAGAGGCCCCAGCAAAGGCCACGTGGAAAAGCAGGACGTGGCACCAACCACCAGTCACTACTCTTTCCCAGCCGTGGCTCTGAGCAAGTTCCTCTTGCAGTTGGGGCATTTCCCTTTGGGGTGGCAGTAAGTGTAACATCACTGACCCCTCTTGGACTCTGATTCGATAGCGCTGGGTCCCAGCAAAGCCAGTTATTCCCAGGAAAGTCAGAGTTGGGCCTCAGAGGGTTACCGCAGGACCTGCTCCAGGCTGGGAGTCAGGCCTAGGGCCTGCCTGCCCCACCCCCTCTCGCATCAGAAGCAGGAGCCCGGACCTCTCTGAACTGACTCTCCCAAGCTACTTCAGCACAGGGGCCTTATTCCTCAATGGCACAGTTCATTTACTCCTAAGACCTGCTTCTCTGAAACAGCTGCTTTTTTAATCTTTGGTTTAACTCAGTGGTTCTCAACCGGGTGTGATTTTATATCCCAGAAGAGGACACTGGGCAATGTCTGGAGACACTTTCAGTTGTCACAACCAGAGGGGGGGTTAGGGGGGCTGTGAGGACGTGCTACTGACATCTGGTGGGCAGAGGCCAGGGATGCTGCCAAACAACCTACAATGCCCAGGATGGCTCCCACAACAAAGAATAATCCAACCCAAAACAGGGGGAGTGCTGAGGTCCAGAAACTCTTTATCTTGCTTAGAGAGAAAAAGTTCAGTAACACTGAGCTTTAAAATATTCCTAATGTCTGCCCAGCGAGAGCTAACATAAGGTTGTTGTTTTGCAATTCATCCATAAATTCACGCTTGTTCTCCTGTCCCCAGCTGCCGTGTGGGGCCGTGGTGGAGGCGGTGGTAGTGGTGGGGTGCTGCAGAGGTAGATTGGGGTCAGGTGGGGGTGAGAGACAGGGGCCACACAGTGAGAGCATCAGCTTTGGAGTCACATCTGAGTTCGCATTCCAGTCCTGACCACGGCTTTAGCTGTGTGCCTTCAGGCAAGTGACTTTCTCTTTCTGAGCCTGTTTCCCTATCTGTAAAAGAGAGCAGCTCCTACTTTACAAGGTCTAGGCACTCAGCTATTAATATAACTTCATCCTGAGGCGGTGAGGGAGCCATCAGAGAGCACTAAGTGTGTCGGCTCTGAGTGGTCACTGGGGCAGCCTGGCGGGGAGACTGCCTACCCTCAGTGTTTAATTCCCTCCAGACAGGTCCGAAAGTCCCTCTTGAAATCTAGCTGTAATCTCTGCTTTTCCTTTTGTTTAGCTCAGTGCCTCAGCAGGTTACTGCCCTCACAATGGTCTGACTATGCTGCTGAGAAACATATTGAGGTTATAATTTGCAATTTGGTCTCCTTGCTGTGGGCATGTTTCCTCCTTTTTGCCTGGGGTGAGGACTGAGGCTGTTGAAGGCTTTGGGGTTGCCAGGCCAAAAGCAGAGGTTGCCAGGCACCAAAAGACATCCCCCAGCCAGGGCTTTTGTTTACCAAGATCTGGGCTCTAGGCAACGAGCCTGGGTTATTCCAGAGTGCAGGGCTCCCAGACTTGGGGCGGGTGGAAGTAGGCCCATCAGTTTTCCCAAGACTGAGAAAGTGAACAGGGCCTGGGGATCTTGGCTGCTGCTGTTGTCTTTCCTTGAGTAATAGCAACTTTTCACCACTCCCAGGCAGGTCTCCCAGGACTTCGGATGGACACAGCGAGCTGCTGTTTGCAGGGAAGGGATGGTTGTGTAAGTGATAAGGGTAGTGGTTTGAGAGTTACAGCAAAAGACCACTGTGGCTAAGCCACACAGACCCGTGAGGATAGATCAAAACCGATTAATGATCAGAGTCTTTCCCTGAATCTTATGGACTGAAGAAACCCTCAGGAATTATACACAGTGCTTCAGAGGGGTGGGGCATTATAAAAAAATAAATGATGTCAACTTAACATTAAATAAAGTACATTCAGAGGTAGTAGCATTCAAAGTTCATCACTCTGTAATTATTTTACTATATTTTGCTATTATCTGTATTCTTGGGGTTATTTACATCTTTATGACGGAAATACTACATAATGGTGCACTACTGCCCACCTCTTCCAGCAACAATGTTGGTGACATCATATGGGCAGCTTGAAATTGGCCCTGGGAGTATTGACACCATGGAACTTGGCAAATGCTACGAATCAAGTCTCTCCCTAGCAACCTACTTCCCCTAAACTGTTTGTAAACACTTACACCACTGGGTAGAGGATTCCCAAAATATGACTGTGATTGAATCTGGGGGTGTGGTTTGGAGCAGATAATGTGACTTAGAAAAATAAATAAATGTGACATGTCTTACATGTGGGTGCTAGGGATAAAATGCACAGTTGCTACAAATATCTAGTCCAGAAATACTTGGGAGCTCATCTCTTCTCCCTCCATTAGAGACAACACTACATACTCACTCACAAAGCACCCCCTAGCCTGCCCCCAAACACACCTGTGGTACCTTGTGGATGGAGTAAGACCAGAAACACCATGGGGGCAGGGGCTTTGTTCACTGCCGTTTCAGCAGGCCCTCAGACCCCTTCTCAGTCTCAGCAATTCTCCCAGTTTCTCTGGCTTCTGACTCAGCGCAGTTGAAGCCATGCTGGGGACAAGAGGATACACAAAGGCTGATCGGAGAAACAGAAGTTGCCTCTTCTCGAAAACATGGATCTCCTTGGGGGCAGGGAAGGTTGTCAGTGGGGGCAGTTCCTCCCCAGAGAACATTTGGCAATGTTTAGAGACATTTTTGGTTGTCACAACTTGGGGGAAAGGTGCTACTGATATCTGGTGGGCAGAAGCCAGGGATGCTGCTAAAAAAACATCCTACAGTCAATGCCCAGGACAACCCCCTCCCCCAACATCAAAGAATTATCCTGCCCCAAACATCAATAGTGTTGAGGCTGAGAAACCTTGGGATAGGAAACCAGTAGGGAGAGAGTCAGACAGGGTAGGGTCTAGCAAAAGATAAAGAAAAGGTCTGGTAGCTACTGATCTCTTCATCCCCCATGACGCCCATTTCTCTGTGTGGGTCATTCAGTCTCTTTTTTCTCTTTTTCCTTGTCTTGCTCTGCCCTTCTAGTCAGCCTCTGGTGTTGTCCCCATTTATCTCTGTTTATCTCTTGGTCTCTTTTCCTCACTCTCAGTCATGCCATCTACTCTGGCTAGATCCCTGTGCTCTGAGACATTAGACAAGCCTTTGGCATTCATCCTCCCTCAGCCCACACTAATCACTCCAGCTGCCTAGGCCTGGGAGCCAGGCCAGGAGGTTGGTGAAAGGGGAGGGTACAAAGACAGGGGAGGATAGCCTAAAAGTCCCCATTCTCCCCACCACCCAACCTGCCTTAACCCTAGGGCCCTACTGCCTGCCTCCCAGAGGCCTGGAGCTCCAGCCTGCTCTCTTCCTCTCACCCCTAGGGCCCAGGATCAAAGCCTGCCTGCCTGCCTAAGTGGCCTTGCCCTGCCCACGGGACACATTCCTCCCCACCCCAGCTCCTTAGATTCCTCCTCTAGCCTAGTCCAGCAGCTGTTACAAAACAACTGGGGGCTGGGCAGCTCCTCATCCCCAGTCCTGCCCTGGGCAGTAAGCGACACCAGGCTCATGACTGCCATTGAGCCCAGAGCTCTCTGCCGAGTGACCAGTGGCCTTTGCCCTGGCCCTGGTTTCCAAGACCAGGAGCCCAGAACTCAGAGCCAGGACATGGTCCTCTGTGCTTGAAACCCAATACTTAGCATCAGTTTCATTTACCAGTGCCCATCACCAGGACCCAGGACCAGGCCCTCAGGGCCTGCTGCCAGAGCTGCCCGCTCTGCCCCTCCCACTCCCCTCACTGGGCAGACTCCCCAGGGGACCTGGGTTGCTGAGTGTAGGGTCAGCAGCACCCACGGTGGGCCCTGTGTGGGGTCAGAGACCCTGTGGAAAAGCCTGGTGGAAATTCTTAAAACAAATTTGAGTAACTTTTAAAGTAAAAATCATTCAAACAAGGATTTAAAATAAAAATCAGGGAAAGGGCCAGCAGTGTGCACAGAGGGAGGAGAAAGGCCAGGGTCTAGGATGGCCAGATAAAATACAGGCTGCCTACTTACATCTGAATTTCAGGTAAAAACAAGTATTTTTTTTCTTTTCTTACTTTAAAAAAATTTTTTTTAATTTCTTTATAGATACTTTTAAATGTAAGTATGTCCCATGCCATATTCAGAACATAGATTCTACTAAAAAATTATTTATTGTACTAAAAAATTATTCACTATATATCTGAAATCCTGCTTTAACATGGGTCCTGTATTTTGAAGTGTAAAACCTTGCAACTCCACTGGGGATAAGCCTCACCCCCACCCTTCATCCCCGTTATCTTCCAATAGCGTTAAGTGAGGAAACAGTATTGCTAACACAGTACACTTTGGGGTAGAAGGAACTTCAGGGGATTCTAGTTTTTATTATTTCTACTTTAAATTTTTTAAAAATTTTATTGATTTTAGAGAGACAGAAAGAAAAGGAGAGAGGAAGAGATCAATCTGCTGTTCCACCTATCCATTCATATGTTGGTTGATTGCCGCATGTGCCCTGACCGGAGACTGAACCCACAACCTTGGCATATTGGGACAATGCTCTAACCAACTGAGCTACCCGGCCAGGGCTATTGTTTCTACTTTTTTGGTATCTTCTCATTTACTTTCAGGAGTCAGCATGCGTGTGCCATTAAAATTCAAATAATATAGCTTCTACACCTTGCCTAGATTATCGCAACATATCCCTTTGTCCGCTCTTTAAAATGATTTTGTTGACTAAGTAATACAGTCACGATTCAAAATTCCATAGGTATAAAGTGAGCAAGCCATGAAATACCTTTCCTTCCCTCGTCCCGCGGCCACCTAGTTCCCTTCCCCACTTCTCCGTGTCTCCTTCTAGAGACATTTTATCGCCACAGCCTTATAACTGTCTTCCTGCCTCCGATCTTGCCCACCTGCCTCCAGCTCCTGTTTTACCTCCTGACTTAAAACCCCTCTGTGGTTTTCCATGCCCTGGGAGAAAAGAGCAAGCTTCCCAGCTAACCAGGATACAAGGCACTCAGTGTCTGATTCCCGTCCAGGTTCCGGGACACTTGGCAATGCCCCAGCCTGTCTCACATGGCGCCACAGAAACACGACCTGCCTATTAGTCTCCCTCGCCCTGCCAACCTGCTCTGGCTTCCATGCTCTTGCACATGTTTCTCTCTGTCAGACATTTCTTGCACACAGACAGCATCTGCTGCGTGCCAGGCGATGGGGGCTAAGAAGGACACAGTGAACAAACAGCAACGTTCCTGCTCTCGTGACTCAGGTTCTGGCAGAAGAACATTTAATGGACAAATAGTTACAATAAAGCCTTTCTTGTGTTAGGGTAGGTACAGAGCTCTGGGTCAAAAAAGGCCTCCAGGGAAAAGTGGTATTTAAGATTGGAAGAGTCATCACGCCACCACGAGGTTGGGTGTGGAGGCAGGCAGGGGAGAGTATCCAGGTGGAGGAAACAGTTCGTACAAAGTCCTGGAGACCACAGAAAGGTCACAAATGTCATGAGAAGCCTTGGGAAGCCGCTCTATGGAGTGTGCATTGTATCCTGAGGGCCATGGGAAGGCCTGAGGGGGACTTACCAGGAGAGTGTGGGGGCAGATTTATGGCTACTGGATAGAGACAAGGTTAGAGGAGAACACCTTGCCGCTCTTCCTAGGATGGAAGAAACGGCGGCAGCCTGGGCTGGCGTGAGGGCACTGGGGACAGAGTCAAAGATATTTCAGAGGTGAGGCAGTGTGAGGAGTGGCTTCCCAGGGATCTATCTGGGTTGGGAGACTGGTGAGTCCTGAGGATGTTCTTTGGGATGGAGTTTCTGAGTCCAGTTTGGACTTGATGAGTTCGTGGTGCTTGCAGGATGTCCAGGTCAGGGTGTTAAGCAGACAGATATGAAGGATGTCAGCCTCAAGAAAGAGGTCTGGACTGGAGATTCTTTTTTGTTAAAGATGTTTTAAATTTTTTATTTATTTTTAGAGAGAGGGAAAGGGAGGGAGAAAGAGAGGGAGAGAAACATCGATGTGAGAGAGAGGCATTCATTGGTTGCCTCTCCTACACACTCCGTCTGGAATCAAACCCACAATCCAGGCATGTGCCTGGACCAGGAGTTGATGACCTTTCTCTTTCATCTTTCAGGAAGATGCCCAAGCAACTGAGCCACACTAGTCAGGGCTGGATGGGAGATTCTTATTTGGCCATCATCAACACAAAGGTAACAATAAAAATACTGCAGAACTTTAAAAAAATTTTTTAAAAATTTGTTTATAGATTTTACAGAGAGAGGAAGGGAGAGAGGGAAACATCCATTTGCTGTCTCTTGTACGCACCCCAACCGTGGACCGAACCTGCAGCCTAGGTCCATGCTTTACCAGGGATCGAATCCACCACCTTCTGGTATATGGGACAACGTTCCAACCAACACAGCCATGCCAATCAGGGAAAAAGGCTCCCTAGCTTTTATTGAGCACTTACTAAGTGTGAGACAATTTTCTGAGTTCTTCATGTATGCAATTCCGGATTCCATGCTCTCAACCACAACATAGTCTCTTACCTAGACAGTAGCTTAAGCCCCAGAAATGGGTGAAGTCAACTTCAGAATTGTGAGGAATACCAGCATCTAAAGCCAAGATCGTCCCCAGGCTGGTGTGGCTCAGCGGATTGAGCGCCGGCCTAAGAACCAAAGGGTGGCTGATTTGATTCCCGGTCAGGGCACATGCCTGGATTGCAGGCCGGGTCCCCAGTAAGGGGCACATGAGAGACCACACATTGGTGTGTCTCTCCCTCTCTTTCTCCTTCCTTTCCCCTCTCTCTAAAAATAAATACATAAAATCTTAAAACCAAGGTTGCAAACTAGTGGCTCAGACCTGAATCCCGGATAAGATTTTTCTGAAATGCTTAGTGTTTTAATTTCTTTCAATGAATTGACATATAAAAATTAACTCAAAATGGATCAAAGACCTAAACAGAAAAGCTAAAACTATAAACTGTTAGAAGAAAACACAGGGGGAAAGCTTCATGGTGTTAGATTTGGCAACGATTTTTCTTGGATATGACAAAAGAAAAGAAAAAATAAATAAATTGGGTTTCGTTAAAATTAAACATTTTTGTGCATCAGACACTATCAGCAGAGTGAAAAGACAACCCATAGAATGTGAGAAATATTTGTAAATCATATATCTGATAAGTGATTTATATCCAGACTATATAAAGGACTCCTAAAACTCAACAGCATCAACACCAAAAGCCCAATTAATAAATGAACAAAGGACTTGAATAGATATTTCTCCAAAGAAGACATACAAATGGCCCTTAAGCAAATGAAATGAAAAGATGTTCAACATCACTAATAGTTAGGGAAATGCAACCCAAATCTGCAATAGAAAAACACCTCGTACCCATCAGGATGACTACTATTTAAAAAAACTGTCAAAGATGGAAACGACCCAAATGTCCATTGACAGACGAATGGGTAAACAGCATGGTATATTCATACAATGGAATATTATTTCGCCTTAAGAAGGAATGGAATTCTGACACATTACAATATGGATGACATTACGCTAAGTGAAATAAGCCAGTCACAAAAGGACAAACATTATACATTCCACTTATATGAGGCATCTAAGTACTCAAATTCATAGAAATAAAAAATGGAATGGTGGTTGCTAAAGGGCTGGGTGGAGGAGGTAATGGTAAGTTCGTGTTTAACGAATACAATATTTTAGCTTAGGAAGATAGAAAAGTTCTGGAGATGAATGGCGGGGATGGTTGCACAACAATGTGAATGTACCTAATGCCATAGACCTATACACTTAAAAACGGCTTCAATGGTAAATTTTATGTTATTGTATATTTTACCATAAAAAAATGGATGAAAATAAAAAGGATAACTTTAACTTTTTAAAATTATTTTTTATTTTTTGGATAACTTTAACTTTTAAATGTATTTAAATTTTGTAAAACATTTTATGTTCGAATTAAAGTTGCACTTTCCAAACAAAAATATTACACCTTCCAGTTCCTACTGTTTTGAATTTTAAACTCAAATTTTGATTATTGAGTTGTGATAATGTTCGAAGTTCTTTTTAAGATCTTATTTTGTTTTATTTTATAGAGCGGGGGGGAGAAACATCGATGTGGGACAGAAACATTGATCGCTTTCCTCTCAAACACACCCCGACCAGGGACCAAATCCACAACCAAGGCACCTGCCCTGACTGGGAATCGAATCAGTGAACTTTCGCACTGTGGGATGACACCTAACCAACTGAACCACACCAATCAGGGCAATGTATGTAACTTTTAAATTAGCACAAGTGATCACAGA
This sequence comes from Mormoops blainvillei, assembly GCA_004026545.1. Taxonomy (NCBI): domain Eukaryota; kingdom Metazoa; phylum Chordata; class Mammalia; order Chiroptera; family Mormoopidae; genus Mormoops; species Mormoops blainvillei. The sequence goes on along the minus strand of PVJD01000026.1, from coordinate 675,387 downwards.
ATGATAGAACTGAAGTAACTTAAGTTCTGTTTCTTAGCCTTTGCAGTCATTGTGTCATTGTTGTTTATTCTGAAATTACTGTTTAAACTCAGGAATATGTACTGTCACAGAGTTGGAGGCACCAACTGAGCCCAAAGCAAGCTAGAGTGATTCCAAACTATCAAGAAATTACCTTCAAAATGAACGCGTGTACCTCAGTCTGTGCATGTGAAGAGGCAACTAAGTGAGATGTCTCCTTATTAACTTTCATGTGGAACACAATGTTTATTGAAAGGTAAGGAATGCCCTTAAGTTTGTGCTAATTTGAAACTTACATGGCATATATTGCTAAAACTCAACAGTATCTGTAGCAGCAATTTAGAACTTAGACCAATAAAATATTTGTTTCAGGGTGAAGTATTTTTGACTGACATTGTTTAAAATTGCCAATGGATGGCAGTAATAAAAAACAACCAATTTTTAGTCATCTTTATTATGGTGCTTAAATTCTCTACAGACAATGCTTGGGGCAGACTCCTATCATCATCCTACCTTAGTAGGCCACTCCCAACACTGCTGGAATCCCCTTCCACCTATGGACCAACTACAGCTGTGAACCAGAGCTGAGTGCCAGGGGCTCCCCTTTGGAGTCATTCAAGTTCTCAGCCCTTAATTTAAAGGAACTTCTCAGGTATTGTCTCCTTCAGGAAGCCTTCCCTTGACAGTCTCTCCCTCCTTGAATCTGGATCAAATACTTCTCCTTTATATCCCCATAGTTCCATGTGCCTGGTTCTGTTACTGAACTCTCATAGTGTATTACAATTGCATCCTTTCACTTCCAGACTGAGAACCCTGAAAGTAAGTACTATGGATCAACTGGTGCTCCTGTTAGGGCCTCATCAGGATATGTCTAACGTGGTTGTCCCAAAATGAAATGGTTTGGGGAAGAGGGCTGGTAGTACCAGGAGTTGAGCTGCGCCAGGAAGTCGAGGCCCCTTGACGTGGATAGAGGTCCTTGCAACTAACAAAACTCTTACTCTGTGTGTTAGTTTAAGAAATGGATCGCCCGTATCATTAGCCCTAATTTTCACTAGCTCACAGAGGTTAGGGGAATTGCCCACAGCTACAGAGTGAGTCAAGCCTGGACGGGCTCTTCCTGACCTCTCAGCCAGGACCCCCAACCCCTAGCCCCACTTCTGGGTCCAGCACCTCCGACGTAGCTTATCGTGCCATGTGCTCACTTAACCACCAGGGGCCGCCAGATGCTCGTTCCTGGGGAAGCCGGGCCCAGACTTTGGGGTGGGTGGAGTGACTAGTGACTGCTCCTTTGAGCGAGTCCCAACGGACTCGCTCCAGCTGGTGGAGCTAGGGTGGCCTGGTAAAGAAAGGGTGTGTGCTGAGGCGGGGGGTGGGGGGTGGAGTGTTGTAAGAGAGCCGCAGTTGAGGAGCGTTGGCGGCGGGATGGAGGGGGGGAGGGAAGGGCAGTTGTTGCCTCCTCTGGCCGTGACTTGTCTGGCCCTGTTGGGGAAAGGGCAGAGATGGAGAGAGGGAGGACTCTCCGGAGCGCAGGGCTCTGCCTCCGCCTCCATTCTCCTTAGTCTCGCTCAGGAACAGACCGGACATTCCTAAGTCTCCGGCGGAAAACCTGGAAATAGACCCAGAGGCCAGCCTCCCGCAGCCTGGGCCAGTTCTTCCAGAGCCCGCCCTGCCCAGGACTTCCCGGAAGACCCCAGCAGCGCCCGAAGCCCCAGACCCCAGGCGCCAGGCTCCTGAACGCTGTTCCCTCCCAGAACTTCCCCTGCACCCATTCCTCGGCCTCCTCCCTCCCAGCCTAGGGGATCGACCCCTACCCTGGGCGGCAGGCCTGTATACACTCACGTCTAGGTCAAAGTCCTGATCTGTCCCCCTAAACCTGGCTCTCTTCCAGAGTTCCCTCTCTCAGAATCCGTATTGTTATTGGACCCGGAAAGCTGGGAATTATCCTTGATCTTTCTTTTTCATCCCCACATCCAGTTCATTTTTTCACCTCCTCTTTCTACCTGTTGGTCTCTATCCACCACTCAGAGGACCAAGGGTCCATCATCTCTTGCCAGAATTGTTGCTCTTATCTGGACTTCTCCCCATCTCCTCTTAATCCGCTCTCCAGGTGGTAGAGCTGATAATCTTTTCAAAGCATCAATTGTTATCCACCTGTTGACATCTTTCAGTAACCTTCCAGACCAACTCTTAGCATGGCCCACAGGGTCCTGAATGTTCGCGTCATTCCTGCCTTTCTGGCACCATCCCCCTTCTCACTTTCTATATTCCAAGTACACTGGAACACGGGACCTTTGCACATGCTGTTACTGTTCTGCCTTGCTAACTAACTCCTGCTCCCTCAGATCTCAGCTCCAGCACTGCTTTCTCAGGAACACCCTCCCTAAACTCCCTGATCAGGTCAGATCTCCTTATTTTTTGTTGTTGTTTTTTTTTAAAGATTTTATTTATTTATTTATTTTTAGACAGAAGGGAAGGAGAGAGGGGGAGAAACATCGATGTGTGATTGACTCCCGCGCGCCCCCCACTGGGGACCTGGCCCACAACCCAGGCATGTACCCTGACTGGGGAATTGAACCGGTGACCCCTTGGTTTGGAGGCTGACGCTCAATCCACTGAGCTACACCAGCCAGGGCTGATCTCCTTACTGTTGACTCTTCTAGCACCCTGTACTTCTCCTTCCTGTATTTGTCATACAGTTACCCGCCCCCCGCCATGTACGGTTTCGCTTTCCACAGTTTCAGTTACCTGTGGTTGACTGTGGTACAAAAATATTAAGTGGAAAATTCCAGAAATAAACAATTCATAAGTTTTAAAATGCATGCCATTCTGAGTAGTGTGATGCACTCTCTCACCATCCTGCTCTGTGCCGCCTGGGATATGAATCCTCTCTTTGTCCAGCATGTCCACTCTGTATGTGCTACTCGTTCATTAGCCTCTTAGTAGGTATCTTGGTTAGATCTACTGTCACAGTATCTCAGTGCTTGTATTCAAGTAGCCTTTATTTTACTTAATAATGGCCCAAAAGCCCAAGAGTAGTGATGCTGGCAATTCGGATGTGCCAAAGAGAAGCTATAAATTGTCTCCTTCAAGTGAAAAGGGGAAAGTTTCTGACTTAGGAGATTTTTCAAAATCATATGCTGAGGATGCTGAGGTCTACATTAAGATTGAATCCGTCTGGGAACTTGTGAAGGAAAAAGAAATTCGTGCTAGTTTCCTGAGAGAGACCACATTCACATAACTTTTATTATAGTATATTGTAATAATTATTGTTTTATTATTTGTTATTGTTGTTAATCTCGTACTGTGCCTAATTTATACTTTATCATAGGTAGGAATAGGAAAAAACATAGTATGTATAGAGTTCAGTACCATCTGTGGTTTCAGGCATCCACTGGGGTCTTGGAATGTATCCCCTGAAGATAAGGGGGTCCACTGCAATTTTACTTGTCCATGTTTGTAATATTAATTAATGTCTGTTTCTTCCACTAGAGTGTAAGCTCCATGAGGATAAGGACCACATCAATTTTTGCTCACTTCAAAATCTCCAGCACCTGTGTGCCTGGCACATAGTAGTACTTCGTAGTCCTTGAATAAATAAGTAAATTAATGTTGCATGTTGCACACTTCTTCCCACTCTTCTATTTCCTGAGCCCAAACCTCTATCATCTCCTTTCTGGACCGCAGCAATCACTTCTTAACTGGTCTCCCAGTTTACAATCAAGTCCCTACCAGTTTCCTACCAAACAGACTGAATGACCTAATAAAAACGCCAATCTTACTATGTCACCCTCCCCACCCCCTTTTTAATAGCCTTCAGTGGCTTCCTATGGCTCTTGGAATAAAATCCGAACTCCTGACACAGCCTTACAAGGCTTTGTATGGTCTGGCTCACCTCATGCCAGGCTCCGCCTCCGCAAAGGACCTTTTTTAATTTAAGAAATATTGAGCTCCTGTTTAACCAGCAGTGAGGATTCACTAGTGAGCAAAAACAGACTCCCTCAGACCTGCTTACAATCCTCCAGATGCTTGAACACAACCCCTTTCCATGTGGGGCCTTTGCACATGCTTTCCTTCCCCTTGTTTGAAAGGTGCTTCTCTCCTTTCTCTACATTCCTGACTTTGCCCACTCAACACCTACTCACCCATCAACTCTCAGATCAAACGCCATTTATTTAGGGATAAATAAAATCTGATTTCCAACTTAGGCCCCCAAATAGATGCTTTCGTTGTTCCGTCTGCTCCACCTTCATAGCACTGACCCCATTTTTTATTTTTACCTGTTTGTGTGGTTATTTGGCTGATGCCCATCATCCCCACCAGGAAGCTCCAGGAGCTTCCACAGCTGGTTTTGGTTACCATCATATCCCTCTGGTGCTTAGCTGGTGCTCCACGTTTACTGAATGAATAAATGAATCATGATTCCCCGGTAGAGTATTCAGAGAGTGCTACCTTCAGGGAAATGTTGGTGCCTCTGCCTCGTGAATATGAGCTGGGGGCTGGGAGGGGTGTACAAGGGAGCTCTCATGGAGAGGGCCCAGAAATCTGTTGTTAGTCCCTTCCCTGCCCCTCCTCATCCCGGACACCTGTGACGTGGCTCCACTTACATCTCTCCCCTACCCAGCTCACCCCATTGTTCTCATGCCCCAGCAACACTGGTCCTGCTCCCCCTCTTCCAGGGCTTCCCCCATATCGACCCCCTCCACCCGCTACTCCCCTGCCTGCTCCTTCACATGGCTGGTTCCTCCACGTCCTTCAGGTCAACTTTAATCGCTGCTTCTTTAGAGGACACCTTCATCGTAGCTCACAATGGAAATACATTTATGTTTTTATCGTGTGCATCCCTAGCTGCATTAGAAGCTTTTGTCACACATAACAGAAAATCCAAGTCTATCGGCTTAAAGAAGAAGGAAAGTTGTCTAGTGGCAGGACTGCTTTTGAGGTCAGTTAATTCAGTGATGTTCTTGAGGATCTAAGTTCTCCCCCTCTTGCTGCTCTGCCACCTGTGATGTTGGCTTTGTCCTCAGGGTGGTTAGCAGGATAGATGCAGCAACTCCAGGCATCACAGTCGAGGTAACCTCGTGTCATACAGGCAGGGTTTTTCCATCATTATGTGTCTTAAGTTAACTCTTGCTGTGTAAGAAATTATCACAAAACTTAACAGTTTAAAACCACCTTTATTATCTCACAGTTTCCAAGGGTTAGAAACCCAGGTGTGGCTGAGCTGGTTGGTTCCGGCAGAGGGTCTCTTATGAGGTTAGTGTCAAACTGTGGACCGGGGCCAAAGTCATCTGACGGCTTCACGGGGTTGGAGAATCTGCTTCCAAGCGTATTCACGTGGCTGCTGGCAGGGGGCTTCGGTCCCTTGATCTGGTTTCTCCATAAGGCTGTCCATGGTGTGGCAACCGCCTTCCTCCAGAGGGAGTGATCCGAGAGTGAAAGCAACCAAGACAGAAGCTGCAGTGTCTTTAAATGACAGAACCTCGGATGTGACACCACCACTTCTGCTGTATTCTCTTGGTCACTCAGCCCAACCCTGGTACAACACGGGAGGAACTACACAGGGCGCAAGTACTAGGAGGCAGGATACTGGAAGTTCAACCACGCCTGGTTGCCGCATGGTATATTTTTCAAAAGTGAGGAAGCCTCTCCCAGAAGCCCCGGAGGCTTTTCTTTATATCCTTTGGTTGGAATTGTGTCACGTGCCTGTACCTAAACCAATCACCCACGAGGGCTTTCAGACCACCATTTTTGGCTCATTACAATAACGGTTTACTCTGGGGCTAGAGTCCGCCTCCACTGAAGCGCAGAGTGGGATCCAGGAGGAAGGTGGCCACCTGAACAAAATCTGAATTCTGCTTGGAATGAGGAAGCAGGGATGGGAATGGGCGCTGAGTCGGCAACTCAGTGCCCACAACATTCACCTGCTAATTCCCTGAGAAAAGAGGCTACATCTTTTCCAACTACTGCATCCCCAGCACGTAGCCCCCCGCCTGATACAGAGTAGATCCAACCATCCTTGTTAAATGAATACATGAATGAGTTCATGACTGCATTAGAAGACCACTATGAATACTGCCGGGCAGGGGCAGATATCCCCAGGCCCTGGCTCTTCAAGCGCTTCTTAGAACTCAGGAGGCCACCTGCTACCACCCCCACCGCCAGCCCAAAGGATAGACAGGACTGGCAGAATTATTCTCACTTTATTTCTGGAGAAGTTTGATCAGATGCAATAACACTGATTCCAGGCGAGGGCAGGGGCATGGGTACCCCTAAAGCAACCAGCATCCTGTGGCCCAAGGTGCGCCCCCCACCCCCAGGCCTGGGCTCCCCCTCAGTTACAGTTAAATAGAGAGAGGAAGATCTCCCCAGGGAGTCTTGGGAGGGTCTGCCTCTTGCACCTGCCCTCTCCAGGCAGAGGAGTCTGAGCACAAGCTATTTACAGTATTCACATCCACTGTACCCCACCAAACCAAGGCAAATACTACAGGCGGCCCTTCCCCAAGGGAGGAGGCCAGAGAGGCTGTGAGTGTATGTGTGTGTATGGGAGGTGTCCGCGCGCGTGAGCACACAAATGCACAGAGGAGCAGGGTCTGGCTCCAGTCAAAGAGACAACAGTCTATAAGGTGCTGATTAAAAATAACAGAGAGGACCCACCCCAGGGGCTCAGGCCACTTCTGGCTTTGTTCTGTCTCTTTTCCAGACATCCTGGTAGATGATGCAGAGGAGCTCTCATAGCTGTGCCTGGATCCAAGGCAGCCCCTTAAAGGACTTCTGGGGGGAAAGCGGGAGGGGAAATAGTCAGGCCGACTGTGCCTCCAAGCCCAGCCGGCCAGGGTGGGGGGCCAGAGTGTGGGGTGTGAGAAGCCCTCTGGCAGGGCTGGGGAGTTTTGGGAAAGCTGTCAGGAGTCAAGGATTTCTACCTGTGACCTGCGGGGGCTGCACCACAGCTTTCTTGAGGAAGGTTTCTGCCTCTGCGAAGGGCAGGAGTGCCTCTGCTGTTCGGCCTAGACTCTTGTCACCAGTGGGTCCCTTGGGGGAGAAGCCGTTCTCCTGGTGGGCTGGGAGAGGCTGCAGGCCATTCACCAGGGGCCCCGGCGACTCCTTGCTTGGCAGGCTGTGGGTGCAGGGCCAGTGCTCAGCACCTCATGTCCTAGCACAGCCCAGGCACCCACAGCTCCAGCCTGCCCCCGACTCCCTGCTCAGGGCCCCTGAGAGTGGGAGCTGGTACCTCCATTGAGGCTCCTGGGGGGCCAGTTCCTCTTTCTGCAAAGCCTCCTTCTGTAGCCCTGAGGATCGAGACTCCCCGGCTTTGACAGGGTCTATTACAGGGGAGGAATGGTCATCAGCTGCTGGCTGGTGAGAGGAGGAGGTATGATGATGGGGTGGCGAAGGGGACAGAGCGAGGGGAACGGGGTCTTTACCTGGGCTAGAATTGTTGGTGTTGGCCTCCTTTCTGTCCGGCTTCTGCTTTGAAGAGGAAGGGCAATCAGACTCAGGGTGTAGCTGGCTACCCCACCGACGGGCTGAATTCTTCTCTCCCCAGGCCCAGACCCCGAGCAGCCTGCCGCGGCCTCCTTCCTCTATTCTGAATGCCTTTCTCCTCCTCACTCGACCCTGACTCCCAAAGCTGCCCTCTAGGGAATCCTGACCTTGGTTTCAGCAGCTTCTGACTTTCGAGTCCTCTTCATGATTTCCTCCAAACGCTGTTGGGAGAACCAACATTGGTTAGGCTCCAGTGCTGCCCTAACCCTACACCACCCACCAGCCAGCCCCAGTGCTGTGGTCTCTGGGCCCTTCCAGGTCGGCCAGGAACCAGAATTTGCCCCAGTGCCCCCTTGTCCTACCTTTTTACAAGCTCAAGGCACGGCCCACTTCCCTAGTTCAATTAGTCAGTCCCATTAATGGAAACAGGGACCCAGCCAAGATGGCCCGGCCCACAGAAGCCCCGCCCACTGCTCCATCCATTACCTTTTTTCGCTCTTGCCGCTCCTGCTCCTCTCGCTGGAAGTGCCTTTCCCGTTCCAGTCGCTGCCGTTCTGCCTCTTCCCGGGACCGAGCTTCGGCCTCCTCTTTCTGCCAAATACACCAGTGAGCGTTGAGCACCTGGACTCCGGCCTTTCATCTAGGACAGCCCCCAGCCCACCAGCAGACAGCAACCGAGCCCAGCCTAGCCTAGCCCAGCCCGCCCGCCCGCGGGGGTACCTGCTTCTGCAGCCGCTCCTGCTCCTCCTGCTCGGCCTGGGCCTTCTCTCTGGCCTCCTGCTCCTCCCGCCTCCGGGCCTCGGCCTCTCTCTCGGCCCGGGCCTCAGCCTCCCGAGCCAGCTGCTCCTCTCGCATTCGCCTAGGGGACACAGGCAACTCACACTCAGTCCGTTACTTGTTTAGCAGGCCCCATAAGGGTCCCCTGGGTCACCAAGGGCACACTCACTTGTCCCTTTCTGCCTGCAGCCTCCGCTCCTGTTCCTCGCGCTCCCGCTGCTCACGGGCCTGGCGCCGCTTTTCGGCCAGGAGCCTCGTAGCCTCTTCTCGGTCTGTGGTGCCAGCCATGGGTTTGCTAGGGGCCGCTGCGGGGGCGGGCACTAGGGGCGAGGTCAGGAAAGCAGTGTCTAGGGTAGAATCAAGGTCCAGGAGTCAGCACACACCAGCTCAGGCACCTCCAGCACCCCTGCATGTCCCGTGCTTCCTGGACCACCCATCCAACTTCTGTCACCCACTTAAGAGTGGTGAGATCCTCTTTTCTGGCCTGTGTCCTAGATTGGACTTGCGGAGGGCGGGGGCCTCCTCTTCCTGGCTCCCAACGCCCAGTCCCCAGTTATCCCTGGGCCCACACCTCTGACCACCTCCCCCACACAGGCAAAGCTGTCTCCTCCCGCCCTGCTGGCTTTTCTGCCTTCTCTCTTCACGCCCACCTGCAGGGATGTCGGCTGTGGGTTGTTCCTTCTGGGGCTGGGCTGGGGTGGGCGAGGGCACCGGCGAGGGTGCTGGCGAGGACGGGGCTGCAGGCTCCTTCTCTTCACTGGCCTTGCCCTTGCTCTGGTTCTTGTCCTCCTGTCCTGCCGCACTGGGGTTCTCCTTTGCCTCATCCTTCCTCCGAACCCGCCCCTTGGGTGATGCAGTGGTGCCTCGAGGGGATGGTGGTTTTGGGGGCAGGGCATGGTTGGGCCCTGGGCTGGGGCAGGGAGAGGCAGGCCTGTGCCAGGATGTGGAGGGAGAGGATGGCCGGGCCTTAGACTTCGGACTGAGAGAAAAGGGAAATGTTAGGCCTGAGAGAAAAGGGAAATGTTATGTCCTCACATACATAAACACACAAGGGACATGTCAGTCCTCAGGGAGCCGTTCCTTCCAGTCTAGGTCAGCATCCCCCATCTTACATGCCCTCACAGAACCACAGTATTTCCTTTGAGTATATATCTCAGTTCGTAATTATATATCCATTCGATCACTGTCTGTCTCCCCAGTAGCCAGGAAGATTAATAAGAGCAAAAACGAGGCCTGGTTCGGCTCACCAAAGCTTCCGCAACACCTTGAACAGAACCTGGTAGGTCCGTTCACTCACTCAGCAGGTATTTGTTGAGGGCTTACCAGAGGCTAAGCCCTGTGCTCGGTGCTAGGGTATTTCAGTGATCGAAACATTCAAAAAATTTTTTTAAAATATGCCCTCAAGGAGTTTTCATTCTAGCGATGGGTGCCCAACAAATATCTGTGAATAAATGAATGGCCTGGTGACATGCAGGCTCTGCCCACCTGAGTTCAGAGGCCGCGCCAGCAGAGAGGCGCGGCCGTGGAGAGGCAGGCAGCGACTGACGCTTCTTAAGGTTGCGCTCCCGGGCCAGGGCACTCTTCTCCTTCTCATTTTCCCGCTCCTTGTCCTTCTTCTCCTTTTTCTGCACCTAGTGAGGAAGGGGATGGAGAGCGGGAGGCAGGGAGTAGAGGTCAGTGGTGCCCACACTCCCAAACTGGCCTCCCTGTCCCCACCTGAGCGGCCACTTACCGGTGAGGGCTGGGGCCTGCGGTGGGCGGGGGCGGGGCTGCCCACTGAGCTGGGCTTGCGGCGCTCCCCACGCTCCCCGGAGGAGGGAGTGCAGCGGTGCATGCTGCTGCGGGGGGCACTGCAGGGCGGCATCAGGGGGCTGGCAGAGGCCGAGCGCGGGCACACCGGCACGGCTGCAGAGGGATGAGTGTGGTCGGGATGTGGCCCACACGCGAGGTTGGCCCCTGCCCGGCCCCTGGTGGGGGCTCTCCCAGGGCCGCTGCCCCTACCCTGGTCCCGGCCATTGCGGGGCAGTGTGACTGCACTGCGACTCCGTGCCAGGAAGGAGAGGGTGGGCGTCATGAGACGGTCCACGATGCTGCTCTCCCATGCGCTCAGCTGCAGGCTTCGATCTAGGGGGAGAATGCCAGGAGGAGCTGGTCACCGCAGGGGAGCCGCAGGGGACAGGCCAAAAGCAAAGGGGGGTGGCCAGGTACCATCCTATGCCAAGCCCCAGGAGCTTCTCCCAGGAGGACTCTGTCCGATCACCCCTGGCCACACTTCTCTGACTCCTCCCAATGCAAGACTGAGGCAACAAGACATTTTCCAGGGCAAAGTGATGCACAGCTTGAGGGTCACCTCCTACCACTCTCCCCAGGTGAAAGGGCTCTGAACTGTGAGCCACCCAGGGTTGGCGTCCCACTGTAGGGCCCTTTCCCTCCTGCTATCAGAGAGTTGGGGAGGCATGACCCCGTGGATTTGGGCCCGTCAGGGTCCCTGTACTCCTCTTTCTCAGGAGAGTCCCAACTTTTAGGCGTCCCACGCCAGGGAGAGACTGCTAGGGGGCCTGGCGGCCCTGGGCCACCCTGCTCTGTCCCCTCAGCTGCTGGGTTATTTTTAAGCCTCAGTCAGGTGGGTTTGGTAGACAGCTGATTTGGTTGCTAGGCAACAGAGCAACCAAATAAAAGCTGGAGAAACTTATAAATAACTCCCACCATGGCCCTTCACATGTGAGCACCAGGGCGGTGGGAAGCAGAGGCTATGCCGCCCTGGTTGGCCACAGCTCTGGAGCCAGCCAAGGCCATGGCTGGGCTCTGAAGGCAGAGAGGGCAGGGTTGCATGGGCCCTCCAGGGTGGAGCCAGAAAAAGGGAGCCCTCCACACACACACAGCACCCAGGCCAGTCTGGTACTCGGGGGCAGGGCCACCTGTCTAGGGCTGGCCTAGGCCAGCTGGCTGTGGTTGGAGATGAGGCTGCCTGCCCACTGCCACCCCCACCTCCACCTGCTCTTGAGGCCCCCGCCAGGCGCTCTGCCTGCTCTCTGCCCTTTGGCACTGTTCTCCTCCCTCGCAGGGCACATCTCTGTCCTTTGGGTCCAGACCCAAATGCCGGCTCCCCCGACGGGCACAGGGCCCCGGGTGGGGTAGAGTGGGGGTGGAGGCCTGGAGCATGTGAGGGCTCCTGAGGCCTGGGGCTCTTGCTGAGCTCTGGAGGAGGCTTGGCTGAGGCTACAAGGGACTCTGGAGGGAGCAGGGCTGGGCCTTCTCTTACTTCTACTGGGGGAGTTCCAGAGCGTGGCAGAGGACTTTGAGAGCCGCTTGTTGATTATAGAGTCCACATGTTTGGGCAGATTTACTGCCGACACAGAGCACCTGCTCCCACCTAGAGGGGAAAAGACACGGCATTAGGGCCGGGTCACACAGGAGCCGGGGCGCACTGAGGCCTTCCATGCAGGATGCTCCGCGGGCAGATGGAAAGGGAGGAGTGGGCAGGCTAGGGAGGGGAGGAGGAGGCAGACTCAGCTCTGGGAGGAGGGTGGGGGATAGGTGGTCAGGGACAACCTGGATTGGGGGAGCCGACGGAGAAGGAACAGAGGAAGGAGATGGAATAAAACTAGAGAAACTACAGCCTTCCTGGCCAGGAAGCCATTCCCTAGGGCTGGGCGCTGCAAGCCCTCCCCCGCAACCATCCAGTGTTGCAATTGCTGGCACTGCCCGGCCAAGGCACTATGGCTACAATACCCACATAATGGGACAAATGCAGAGACGTTCCTAAACAGAAGAATCCACGGTCACAGTCATTCGTACAAATCCACATATTCATACGGACAAAGACATGCAGGCACAGGCATATAGAGTGATAGGCACTTCTGCATGCACATGTATGTGCAGGCATGCACAGATACAGAAACACAAACACTAACAGATAATGTGTCAGACCCAGATGCACACAGGCACGAACACATCGAAGCAACTTAATCATGGTATTTGTAACAGCTAAGATTTGTTGGATGCTTACCATGTACCAGGCACTGTGCTGGACACCACACACATGTTACCTCACTTGATCCTCCCAAACATCTACCTACAACCTCGGAGGCAAGTAGTATTGTTATCCCCATTTTACAGAGGAAGAAAGGGAGACATCGAGAAGTTCAGAGTTCACACCACAAGTGCCAGAGCTGGGAGCCTAGCCCAATTCTGTCCGACTTGGGAGCCCTCGCTGAGGTCCACAAGGCCACGAACACACCACAGCAGACACATATTAAGACACACAATGCCCAGATCCAAGAGCACATACACCAAAAGACACACAGCTAGGAATACTGAGCCTTGCTATTACATAAAGGTATCCAAACACAGTGGTACATACATGCCAGCAAAGAATCAGACCAAAATCCGCGACGGCCCTACGTGAAGAAAACTCAAAGACAAAAATCTACCTTCTAAGACAGGTACATAAGGAGGTGTGTGTGACAGTTTTCTTTAACTATCCCGTGTCTACAGGGCATTAAAGTCCTCTTTTATGTATCATCAACTAATAATAATTGTCATGAACAAAGAAGGCTAAACCCAAAATGACAGGTTTGACAAACCAAGAGAGAGAATCCATCTGAGACTTCATAGTGGAAGTCCTTGGGAAGGGACAATTTGGTTTATAGACCATTCCAGAAGACACACAAGTCACACAAAGCAAGGCATACCTGCTGCAGGGAGCTGCCAGTCCTTGCACTGAAGCTGCTCCCTTCCCCCACTCCTCAGGAACCCAGCCTCACCCACCCCCCCACCCCCCAGCCCACTCACTGGTCTTATGTCCTGGGGAGCTGTGGTGCAGGGCCCCTGCCCAGGACCAGCGCTGTTGCCGGATTTCAGCCCACGTTTTCTTCACTGACCGCTGGATGGCCGCTTCATAGCGCTCCTGGTGGGGAGGGCGAGAGGAGAGAGGTCTGGGCTCAGAATCATTCATTATACCCTGGACAAAGACCCCTCTCTCTCCTGTGACAATGCCCTCCCCCAGATGTTTTCTCTGACTCATTGCAGGTAGCCAAGGTTACTGAATCCTTGCTATGATTAAGGACCATTTGCAACAGATCCCCTTCAACTTGTTCTTGGGGAGCTTTTCACTGTTCTTGAGTCATTTCCTGAGTTTATGAGCTGTCTCTCTGAGCACAGTGTGGGACTCTCCCTACCTGGGGGATCCCAGGTAGGGCCATGCGCCCTCGGCACTGAGGATCCTGACCATGGGGCAATGTTTTCCTTTCAGCCTGAGGCCACTGGGCAGAGCCAGGCCGCCTTTTCCTTTCATTTCCTCACTGGTGCTCAAGACAGGTTTCTCCTCACATCGCGGAGCTCAGCATACTTGCACATCTCTGTGCGCGCGCGCGCACACGCGCGCATGCACGCGCACACACACACACACACACACACACACACACACACACGGCCCTGGCCAGGTAGCTTAGTTGGCTGGAGCGTCATCCTGGTGTGCCAGCATTGGGAATTTGGTCGCCAGTAGTCAGGGCACATATAAGAATCAACCAATGAATGCATGAATGGGTGGAACAAGTCAATGTTTCTCTCTCTCTCTCAAATCAATAAATAAAAAGTAACAACAACAACAAAAAACCCCTAATACACACATGGGGCACATACATGCACATAGAAATACTTGTACTGACAGCACAAGTATAGTGCCCCTGCTGGCTGGTACGGGCCCAAACATGTCTGCAGTTGCACCCATGCCCATATACTGTACCCACAGAGACCCAGCCATAGAAGAGAACACTAACATGCCCATGTGGACACAGAGGACGGGTGGGGGGCGGGGGTGCCATGACCACAGATGTTTGTCCATTCTGCGCCAGCGCACAGATGTGTGTACACACAGGTATGCAGAGCCGCACACACATAGAGTCAGATGTCAACACAAACGCACCTTGTTTTTCTCGAGCTTCTGTCGCTGCCGCTCCTCCAGAGCCGCTCGGCGCTGCTCGGCTTTGAGCCGCTGCTCCTCCAGCCGCCGCCGGCGCTCCTGGAGCTGCTTCTCTCGCAGTGCTTTGGCCTTTTCCTCCTTCTCCAGCCACACTGCCTTCTTGGCCGCTGCAAGGAAGGAGCCCCAAGAGGAGTGAGGGCGGGCCCCCCTCTGCATAGGGTGGGCCTTGCCTGTTATCCCAGCCCAGGTGGGTCTTTCTCCTGCCTGCTTGGTGGGGGGATGCTTCCGCTCCCGGACTCCCCCTCAGATTAAAGGGCTTCCTGACAATGGGCTCAGGCCTCAGAATGGGAGGTCTGTTCCTCCCCGACTGGCCTCACGGTCGCTCGGCACTGAAGGACAAATGAGTTCTTCAGTGCCAAGTCCCTGTCTGATTTGGGGGCCTGTTGGACAGAATTTTATGGACTGTGATTGAAAGCACGAGCCTCTGGGCCTGTATCTTGGCTCCTCCATGAGCTGTGAGACTTAGGCAAAGGATTTCAATTCGGAGCTTCTGTTTCCTCGTCCTCAAAATGGGTTGAGAGCATTAACTGGGATAATGCACGTACAGCTCTTAGCACCGTGCACATAATTAAGTGTTCCAGAAGTGTTAATGTTATGAATAGGACGTTGAGGGTGATGATGATGAGGGTGAGGAAGACGACGACGTTTCCCAAACACTCACCCAGGTACTTGGCCCGCTCTTCTCGCCGCTCCTTTGCCAGCTTGTGTCTCTCTCCTGCCTTCTTCACATCTTAGTAGAGGAGACAAGGACAGATCTAGGTCAAGTGGCCCCTCCAAAGGAGGCGAGTGAGCCTCAGGGCCTCCGCCTAGGCCCCGCGCCACCCCTCTTCCCATCTCCTCCAGAGCAGAGGAGACTCCCTCTGGTGGCGTCATCCAGGGCTGGGACCTGAGTTAAGGGGTCCAGGCCAGGGCCAAGGACATCACACACACCTTGCTTGGCAGAAGGGCTGTCAGAGGCTGGCACTGCTGTGGGGGATGGCTGGCTGCTCCTTCGAGGAGGCCTGGAATCCCGTGGGCCTGTGGCTGCTGGGGTGGGTCCCCTGATCTTCGCTTCTGAGAAAGGGGACTCTTCCTGCTGGGGAGTTGGTCTAGGCCCGACTGACCCTGGGGGGCTCTCTGGTTCCAGTGGGAGCTGCTTAGAGTTAGTGGCATTCTTCATGGCTGGAGGGGTGTCCGGGGGAGTGTCGGGGATGAGGGCTGACATCGATGGCGGTGGTGGTGGCGGCGGAGAGGGATCGCCCTCTGGAGAAGGTCTTGGCTCTGGGGGGGGTCTGGCTGCCACAGCTGGAACACCAACACAAGAGAGGAGAGTCAGACGGACATATGTACCATCAGTTCAACGTGAAGCTCTCTCTCCCTTGCCCAACTGTCTCATTCATTCATTCATCCAATATGTCCATCGAGTTCCTTCTATGTACCAGGCCCTGTTCCAGATATTAATGATACAATGGTGAGAAAACAGTCATGGTTCCACCCTCCAGCAGGGCAGACAAAGAGCTAGGTGGTTACAGTACAGAATAAGTACTATGTCAGGGGTAACATAGCAGACATGGTTAACCTACATTTGGGGGATTCCTGAAGAAGTAACAACTAAGCCGAGCTCTAAAAGGTGAGCTAGAGTTGGCAAAGCCAGGAGGAAAGGGTTCTGGCAACGAGAAAAGCACTTGCAAAGGGGTAAAAGGGAGCAGGGTGTGCTGGAAAAACTGAGAAAAAGTTTGTAGTACTGATTGATGTGCCAAATGGTAATAATTGGTTTCCATGCCTGCCTCCCTCACCCTTCTGCTTTACCTCAGTGGCCCAGCGAACCCCAGGCCTGGTACCCCAGGTCAGAGGGCGTGGCATGCAGCACATGGGACTGGCAAAGAGGAAGGACAGAGCATGGGCACAAGCAGGATCCCCAACAGGGTAGGCAACCAGCTATGGCCACTTCATAACCTTTTTTTCTTTCCAACCACCCTCAGATTTCTTCTTTTAAGAGTAAATTCTTTCAGTATTTCGGGGGCCCTGTAAAAGATACTAAATAACCAAGTCAGGAAGCCAAAGGATTTGGTATGCACCTGTGTATATACACAGGTGAGCACATGCGCACTGTGGGGCGGACGAAAAGACAGGCCTCGGCATCAGTCAGGGAGGGCCCAAGTCTGAGGTCAGCACCGTAAGATAGGAAAGGAGGGCCTGCTTCCCTGGCAGGTAACCTTGGGCAAGCCAGTCACCGTCACTAAGCCTCAGTTCTCAGATCTGTAAAATGGGGCAACGATCCCAAGATAGCAGGGATGTCAGGAAAGTGCCTGGCACAATTCATGTGCCAGGAAGCAGCACTTCCCTCGCGTTCCCTGTGAGTCTTACAAAGCTCCCAGAGAGACGGCTCCACATGTCGAGCCCTAGTGCCATCTGAGGCTATTCTGGGCATGGAAGGGACCAGCGGGGACACAGCCCCTGACCTGGGTTTAGGGAGCAGAGCCAGGGTCCATGAGAAGGTGAATCTAGGGAAGCATTTTTTGCTCTGATTAGGTGCCTGCCCTACACTAGGTCCTCTGCTCTGGGAATTCTGGCCCTCTCAGGGGGCGACAAATCCCCCATCCCTGTGGGTGACAATGTGTGTGCAGGGACGCCCATGGAGTCGCCTTTCGGACTGGGCACCTTTTCAGGGAGACAGGAGTCTGGTGGTTGAGTATGGGCTCTAAAGGCAGACTATCTGAATGAACTCTGGCTTCCCCACTAACTGTGTGACCTCGGGCTAGTTACAGACCCTCTCTGTGCCACAGCTCTTTGACTATAAAATGCAGACAGTGCCTACCTCACAGGATTGTGAGGAGCTTTAGTGACAGCAATAACCGTTAACAGTTAAGATATTTCTCCAGGGCTTTCTATATTGAAAGCATTTTACACACATTAGTTTAATCCTCACTGACAATGCTTAAGGAAGGAGGTGCTATAAATATCTCTTTCGTACAGATGAGAAAAGTAAAGCAAGGAGATGATGAGTAAAGTGATTTCAGGTCACTCAGCTGGTAAGTGACGGAAGCTGGACTTGAACCCAGCATCTGTCACCAGAATCCATGTGCTTACCCATTACACTCTCTTGCCTCTGTTTAAGGCAGGATGAGGTAATACGTGTTACACAATGAACTTATGTAAGGCTCACACTATTTTCCCCGCATTCCTTTCCTTCTAGCTTTCTGGGTTCCGGGCAAGAGCCTCAGCTGAATGGAGAAGCCTGCCTCTGCAGTGGCACCTAGACTCCATGCCAGTCCCCCCAGCTCTCCCCGTGCCAGCGCCAGAGAGCTGCCTTGTCATGGCTGGTCTATTTCCCGGCCACCTGCAAACTCCTTTCCAGCTCCAATCAGCAATAAAACTATGGCAGGTCCTCAAATAACACGGTTTCATACAACACCATTTTGTTATCACGTTGATGCTGTAGCAGTTTAACTGTTGTTTACACCAGTCGGCCTATGGTAAAACTGGCTTCATTCTACGTCGTTTCACTTAAAGTCACAGAACCTGTTGATGAAGTTAAAGTGAGGACTTACTGTAGTAGCAACTATTCAGTGAGTGCTTACTGTGTGCCAGAAGCTGAGCTAGATCCCTTAAGAACATTTTTTTTAGAACTAGTACGTGGCCGCATTGGAACCCAGAACTGTTTGGGACCGAAAGGAAATACAAGGCATTTTAGGTATATAAGTACTAAGCTTGAAGGCTGAGGGTGAGGTCCGTATGTTGCCAATTTCCTAGCACCTGTGCGTGCTGCAGGTGTTGCAAGGAAAGCTGGTAGGCGGATGTTCGTCTAGACATAGGCAAATCACACCCACCAGGCAAGATAGTAAATCTCCAACCAGGGCCCGGTGAGCTGTGTAAAGGGAACCTGGGCTGAGGGAGGGCGGGGGGCCTTGAAGGACCTGTACCTGGGCGTCAGACGCAGCGGGCCAGAAAGGTCTTAGCCTTCGGAATCGATCGGGCCTGAGTGGGGAATCCTAGCTTTGCTGCAGGCGAGCCGGAACCTGCTGGAACCTGCCTCCTCACCAAGTTGTTGGGACCCATGGGGAGTAGGTACAGCATGGCAATGCCTGACAGACTCTGCCACTTCTTCCCATCTCTGCCACAAGGATCTATGCAGACCAGGCCCCTACTCCCATTGCTCCATGACACTGGTCTTTTCAAGGTCCCCAGTGACCTCCACATTGTTAAATTCAGCAGCCATTTCTCCGTCCTTGTCTTGCTAATTTTTCAGCCACATTTGACACAGTCGATCCCTTGGTGCTCCTTGAACACTCTGACTTAGCTTTGAAGACCACACCCTCCTGGTTTTCCTTCTACCTTGCTGGCTGTGACTTTTCAGATTTCTTTGCTGATCCCTCCTTAACTTGCTAACCTCTCAGCACGCCCCAGTGCCCCAGGGCTCAGTGGAGGGCCGCATCTCTTTTCTGTCTACACACACTTCCTCGGTGATCTCATCCAGACTCACGGCTTTAATACCATCACTCTGCTGATGACAACCAAATGTGTTTCTCCAGCCCAGACCTCTCCCTTGAGTTCCAGTTTCGCTCATGCAACACCCTACTTAACACCCGTGGATGTCTTACAGATTCCCTGAATCTAACACATCCAGAAACGAGTTTCTGATTTACCCCTCCCCCAAATGCTGCTCCTCCGCCAGTTTTCCCCATCTCAGTCAATGGCAACCCTACCCTTCCAGTTTCTCAGGCCAAAACCCTTGGAGTCATTTCAGAATCTTTTTCTTATCTGATACTCCACATCTAATCTCTCCGTATATCTTCTTTGGCTCAGTGTGCCAAATATATTCTTAATCCAATCACTTTTACTATCTCCACTCCTAACATCTTAGTTCAGCCACTACCATCCCCCTATAAAAGACGGCCCCCTCCCACTGCCATTCTTTGTTCCCCTTTGGTCTTTTTCTTCTTTTTTTAATACTTTATTTGTTCTTTTTAGAGAGAGGGAAAGGGAGAGAAACATCAATGTGTGGTTGCCTCTCGAGCGCCCCCCACTGGGGGCCTGGCCCACAACCCGGGCATGTGCCCTGACTGGGAATCAAGCTGGCGACCCTTTGGTTCGCAGGCCGGCGCTCGATCCACTGGGCCACTCCAGCCAGGGCCCCTTTGGTCTTTTCTTAACACAGCAGAAAGTGATTCTGTTTAAAAATAAGTCGGATCAAATCACACCCTGACAAAATCCTCCAAAGACGCCCCATCTCCCGAGGAGGAAAAACCAAAGGCACCCCAATAGCCTCCGAGGCCCTTCGGGACCCCCCCTCTCCAGCCCATTGCCTCTTAGGCTTCATCTGCTCCTCCCCTTCGCCCCCTGCTCAGTCTCTTCCAGCCACCGTTCCTCACGCGTGCCAGGCGCGCTCCTGCCGCAGGGCTTTGCACTTGCCGTTCCCTGAGCCAAGAATCCTCTGCCCACAGGTTACGCGCGTCTTACTTCCTCAACTCCTTCAGGTCTGTACTAGAATGTCGCTTCTCAATGTTGCCTTCCTGGGTCCCCTATTTGAAATTACAAACTGTAGTTGACATCTCCCCCCGCCCTCCTCCCACTGTATTTTCTTCTTTCCAACTCTGTTATTCTCCACAAGCATTAACGCCATTTTAGCACTCTCCCCAACTGGCAGAAGATAATCTCTGTGAAGGCACACATTTTTGTCTATATTGTTAGCCATTCTGTCTCTAGTGCCAACAGATGCTGGCACACAGGTGCTCCACAACTATCTGTTGAATGAATAAACCCATGAACTCCACCCTGGCAGATACCATCAGCATCTCTCTTACCTGGAGGACTGCAAAGTCCTCCTACTGCCCTCCTTGCACCCACTCTCACTCTACTCCCCATGGAGCAGCCAGAGGAATTGTTTCCAAACGCAAATCCGATCATGGTACACTTGAGACCTCTCAGTGGCTTCCCATTGCTCTGAAGATAAAGATAAAATTCTTGAACCCAAGATGCAAATCCTGCATAGTTTGAGGTCCAGGTCCCCCAATCACGCCCCCACACCCCGAATCTCCTCTCCAAGTTGCCTGCTTGCTCTCTGCACTGCAGCTACACTGACCTTTGAATTCGGGTAACCAGCCATGCCCCCCACCTCCCGCCGGCCATGGGGGAGCATGCTCTTTCTCTTTTCTTAAACGACTCCCATTTACCCTTCGTATACTACCTAGCTCAGTTATCATTTCTTCAGAGGAGCCTTTTCCTGGCTTCTCTGATCAGGATAAAATCCCTCTTACATGCAGTCATGGCTTCATGTGCCTCTTGTTAGGAGCACTGTGACTGTTAACATTTTAAACTTCCTTGTGTGGTTCTTTTTCAATTGTCAGCCTCCCCCCAGGCAGTGAGGAAGCCCTACAAGGGCAGGGCCCTTTCTGCTTTGCTCACTGCTGCATCACCAGCAGACACCACGCTGCCAAGTACGTGAAGACAGTTAAGACGTGCTGTTAAATGAGAATAAAACGCTGTATTGCAAGCCACCCTGTCCTACAGCAGATGCATAGAGGAGGAGATTTTTACTCTAACAAAGAGTAAATCCATATGGCAATTTATTGCCAAGGAAGAAACTCCTGAAGGGAAGCGAAATAACAAGCGACTCCATCTCAGTTGAGTTTGGGCAGCTTCCTTGGACTAAGGCACTCAGGTAGAAGTTAATAAAAATAATAATGAGTGTTTATGCCAGCAGCTGAACAAGAAAGACTTCTCGAGAGGTAAATAGGACTTTTGGAACTCTTTTTTGGACCTGGTGGACTATTGACCTGGAATACAAATATTTTCCTCAGAATTATGCCAACCCTAATGAAATGTCATTGGGACAGTGTTATCCAGAATAAATTATATTAAGCCAAGTTAATTCCTTGGCTAATTATCTATATGGTATGATTAAACCAATTTCTGACTATTCCCATTTTCAATCCTGAAATGTGATCCTTCATTTTATTTTATTTTTGGTTTGTATCTAAATGTAAGGTTTTAGCCCTGGCTGGTATGACTTAGTGGGTTGAGTGCTGGCCTGCAAACCAAAAAGCTGCTGGTTTGATTCCCACTCAGGGCACAGGCCTGGGTGGCGGGCCAGGTCCCAAGTTGGGGGCGTGCAAGAGGCAAATGACTGATTTGATGTTTCTCCTCTTCCTCTCTTTCTCCCTCCCTGCACCTCTCTCTAAAAATAAATAACTAAAATCTTTAAAAAAGATAAATAAAATAAATATGAGATTTTAGTCACTGTTAGTTTTATTTTGCTACATTGATATCTACCAGAAGTATTTGTTAAGAAGTGGATAAGAGACCATTTGTATTTATTTCTTGGCACAAAGAGCATTGGCAGGGCAAAGGTACAGGAGCTGGTCATAGGGTCAATGAGCCTTGTCCTCGCAAGAGTCCCAAGAAGGACTATCTCTGGGGTCTGCAGAAAGATTCAGGCCAGGTCTCTCAGGGGGCCAGTCACATTACTCACCTTCTCCGCCCCCTGGGAGCTGGCGCTCCTGTCCTCTTGTCCTTCCCTCCTCCCGCCTCAACAACTGTTGCCAGGCCAAATATTCCCCAACACTGATAACTCAGTCTGGCTTTTCTGTTTGTGTCCCTGCCAGTGTGACAGCTCGTGGAGAGAAGACTGGGCCTTAATCCTTCTTGCAGCCCCAGTGCCGTATATAGTACCTGCGCGGCACAGAGGAGGGGTTTTATGTCTATTTAATGAACACTTGGATGGATGAATGGATGATCAGACAGATTGTAGAAAGCTACTTAGCCAGCATATAGTAAAAAACAAACAAACAGAAAAAAACCTTAACCTCTCTAATCCCAAACATCTCGATCATATCAGAGCCCTGTCTGTGTATGGCCTGCCAGCTCCTAAACCCAGGAAGGGAAACAAACTAATGTATCAAAGCCCTACTATACACTAAGCACTTTCCCTCATCTCATTTAATTCTCATGACAATCTTAAAGGGAAAGAACTATGGATGGTCCCCGATTCACAAGTAAGAAAACTTAGATTAAGTGAATTGCTCATGTCAGTGTCAGAGAGGCAGGACATGAACCCAAAGCTATCTGATGACAAAACCCTTATGTTACACTGTTCCTGATAAGCATTACCCCTCCCCAAGGCTCTAGCCTATTCCTTGAAGAAGGAAATGATTCGGCGGTTACCCCAGGGAGGCTCTCCCTAGGGAGATTACCTCCATGACACGAAGGGTGCAGGTGGGGCCCGCAGGCACTGAGCTCAGAGTGCAGGAATGCAGGGAAGGCAGGCTCCTGCCCAGGCCGGCCACCAGGAGGCAGGAAGTGAAGCATCCGGGAAGAGGGTACAGGGTGCACGGCGCAGAGCAAGGGAGTGCCAGGGAGAGCTGTTGGGGAGAGGATGCACGGATAGCACCGCTGAGCGGGGAGCGTGGGGGAGGCAGAGGCATAAGGCAGAGCGGGGAATTGGGAATTGGGACGGATATCAACACCTCCAGTCAGAGCCCTCCTGGCTTCACAGAAGCTCCTTAGGTGGTAGCGCTAGACCACACAAATGATGACAGTGAGGCCGACAAAGGGGCAAAGACACACAGGGAAACAGAAAGTGAGTCCACACCACAGAAAGAGAGAAACACCCAATGTGGACAGAGCCCTACAATGGCAAGAGACAGGACACATTTCTCTTCTTTCTCTCTCTCCCCACCCCCCACTCATGCATACACACAGAGCCAGGGATCCTCTGTGTGCCTCAGAGCCACGCAGAGTGCTCAGAGACACCGTGATCCCAGTATATTTACACAGCCCCATCCAGGTCACTTCTGCCTTGCCCCCCTGGGCTCAGGGAAAGTCCAGTTAACAGTAGCAACAACTAATGCCGTGTCAGTTACAACTGAACAGTTTAAACACATCAGTCCATTTCATCTTCACCACAATCCTATGAGGCAGATTATATTACCCCATTTTACAAGTGAGGAAGTATATCCAGAGATACTAAGATGCTTGCTCAAGCCACACTGCTGGTCAGCAGCAAAGCTGGGGCCTGGACACGAATCAGCTTGACAGGTTGCACCTTCAGCCCACTGCCCGAAGAGCCAACCTCCTAGGCTTCCTCTCCTTCTGCAGAGGCCTGCTGGGAGGGTGGGGGCAGGCGGCAAGGCAGGCCCTGCGGGACGGGTACCTGATTGTGGGCTGGGACAGAGGGGCCCTTAGGGGGCGGCATTACTTCCAGCAAAGCCAGCTCTCAGAGAGTGACCTGGGAGGGGGCAGCCTGCTCCATTGAGCGGTGCTCAGAACCTAGGCCACAGACACTTGGCTGGACACTGGGGCCAGGTCACAGGCCTCTGATAAAGCCTGGAATCTAACTGAGACTGCAGATCTGAAGGAGCTCTCTGGCCCGGTTGGCGGTCATTGTTCCCAGCCTCCAATCAGGAGCACCCACTTCCTGTTATTTTAGGCGGCAGGAAATGACCCCATCCCGCAGCCCGGGCTCCAGCATGGCCCTCCCTCAGCCCCAGCAGGGCTGCCCACACTGAGGCCTCGATGCTGAGGGCAGAGGCCCAGACTCAGGCCAAGGCCTGAGGATGGTCCACTGGCTGGACTGCCTGGGCCCAAGGCCTCCTGATCCGACTTTTCAGACTCCAACCTGGCAGGATTGGGGAGTGGGGGTGGGCACACGCTATACCTCTGCCTACCCAAGAAAAAAGGTCACGGGGTTGGCAAGACCAAAATGCCCACAGAAGACCAGTCATGCAAGGGAAGTGGGCCAGGGTGGCTTGGCATGATAATTCAGCAGAGAGGTTTGGTACACAGGTGTTAGAGTGACACAGAGCTGGGTTCAAATCCTGCCCCTGCCAGCTCCTAGCTGTGTGATTTTAGGCAAGTGACTTTGCTTCTCTGAACCGCACCTGTAAAATGGGGATAACATTAGTCTCTCCTTATGTTTTGAGGATCAAATGAGGCAATGCATGTGACATGCTGAGCACTGTGCTCGGCGCAGAGAAGGTCCTTAACAAATAGGAGTAGGAAGTAAGCTGGTTCACCAGAGTCTCTTCCTCGCCCACATCTGCTCTTACAAGTGGTGAGGAGTGGTGACGGGGGCAGCGACACCACAGTCTCTAACCCCTACCATGTTCTCCGCTCCCCTCAGGACAGAGCTGCAGCTGAGAGGTGATGGAGAAGCCGCTGAAGGCCGTGCCCCGGGGTGCCAGGCAGAGCTGCCACTGTCAACAAAGCTGCATTATCTGGACCTGGCTCTTTGGCTCCCTCACTGGCCCCAAGGCCCGGCGGGGACCCAAGGCCACGACTCCCAGCTGCTTGTGGCCTGACTTCCAACGTAGGTCAGACCTGAGACCTGCCTTGACTGTCCTCGAGTGCCACCACTGCCAGTCTGGGCCCTGCTTTCAGCTCCTTCCCTGTTCCCACAGGCCTGCCCCACCAGCGACTGATGGCCGCCCTTAGGGAAAGCAGGGGGTGAACTGGCTTCCCCGGCTTTGGGCCCTTTCCTCCTCATTTGCATATGCGTGGCTGCACACTAGGGGCTCATTAGAGGCCTCATTACTGGGTTCACCAGGCCAAGGAGGGAGGAAGCTACCAGTGGGTGGTGCTAGCCAGGGCTGGCTGCTGTATGCAGAAATGTGGGCCATTGTGCCAGCCTCATCAACTTCTACTCATCCCTTCTGGTCCACCTCAAATGCCTCCTCCTCTGTGAAGCCTTCGAAAAGCAGAGCCCTCTCTCCACTGCATCACCATCATACCTGGGTTTCCCTGCAGTGAACACATCTGCCTCTCCTGTGGGCCAGAAGCTCCCTGAGGGCAGGGACCGCCTGACTCACTTCTCTGCCGTCTGCACAGCCAGCCCCGAGCGAGCGGGCAATGGCGAGCAGCAGTAGCAGGCGTGCTGCGTGGCTGGCTGCACCCGTCTCCTGTGTGCTCTCCTACTCCCGCTGCCCCATGACGCCCTGCTCAGGGGTCTGCTAGAGGTCTGTCAAGAGCCCTTGCCCCCTTGTTGTGTTCCACATTTACCACCCGAAGTTCTAATTAACCACACCTCCTCCTCGGGCCTCCTAAGGAATTAAAACTAATAATGACAAAAAAACAAATAGCTAGTGTTTATTGAGCACTAACTGGGTGCCAGGGCTGAGGCTAAACGTTTTCCGTGTTCATGTAACTTAATGACCCTAATGTCTCTATGATATAATTTCCAGCATTATTCTCATTTTATAGATGGGAAAATTTAAGACTTAGGTTAAGCAACCTACCTGAGGTCACACAGTAATAAGTTATGAAGTGGAGATTTAAACCCTTTGATTCCAGAGTCTTAAGCAAAGTGACACCCAATTCCTGGCCTCGCCTCCCCTATGTGTATTTCATACCTCTCAGTGGGCACTAGTTCCAAAGAGCATAACCACAATAATGGTAATAACACTGTCCAGAGGGTGTCTGTGTGCCAGGGTCTTTTAGGTACCTCATCTCTAACCCTCACTTTAACCCCTCAAGATTGATAACACTGCCTCCATTTTTCAGGGGCATAAATTGTGTCTGGTGAAGATGAGTCACTTGCTCCAGTCCAGTTGCCAGTAAATGGCTGACTGGGATTTCCATCCTGGTATTCTGACCCAAAGGTGGTGCCACACTGGTCCCCTACTCCATGTTGCCTCCAGTTAATGCTCTGTGCAAAAGGATCATGTCACATGCATCCGGTCTCAGAGCCATGCCTCAGACTCTCACAGGGCACATGTAGTGGGCAGGACCTTTATTCCTAGGAAGCGTTTGGCTCGGGGGGGCCTCTGTCACCTTCTACTTCTCTCTGTGTGAGGAACAGGTAACATTATGATCCAGGTTCTCATGTTACTCCATCCAGACCCCTACATATAGAATAATCTTTCCAACTAGGACCCTGTATACTGGCCCTATGCAGGCTTCCCAGTACAGTCAAGCATCCCACCCATGCCCTCATATTCAATCCAGGCATCCCACTCAAGTGCCCTAATTACAAAGTAGCCAGCCACACAGGCCCTCATCTATGGCTTAGTCATCACCCCCATTCAGGGCCTGATGTACACACTGGTGCTGGGGACCCTCAGGTGCAGAGGGCCAGTAACCAGATGGAATGGACCCTCTCAGGCTCAGCAGAGCCAAGACGGGCTTAAGTACCCTTGTTTCAGCACGACCTACAAACCTCCCAAACCACACCAGTCTAATAGCCTCCCATCCGCGTCCTCCAACTCCCACACCCACAGGGTCCCCTCAAAGAACCCACGCTGGCATGGGGAGGAGCCCACCCACAGCCAAGCAGCTCCACCTTGTCCTGGGCTCTCCACACCCACAGACACTGTTTCATCCTGCACCCACGCCGCAGGGGCCAGGGAGGTGACAGTGGGGATTAGGCTCTAGGACTCCATGGAGGTGTGGGGATGGGGCCACCTCCCCCCTGAGTCAGTGGGAACAGAACTTCGGTCCTCAGTAATCGTGTTCTTCCCTCCCCTTCCAGGAAGAAAAAGAAAGACAAATCCCTCCCTCCAACGCCAGGCCCAACCAGAAATCTGTCCCCACCCCCTCATCAGCTGCTCCCAGATCCGAATGGGATTTGCAGAAGTCCTGGGCGCTGGTGGTTGGGTTGGTGGGGTGAGGGGAGGGAGACCTTCGATGGTCTGGGGCCTGGAGAGATAGGAAGAGAGAGACAGACAGACACACAGTAAGGGGATATGTATCCAAAGTCTCAGTCTGAGGAATGATGTGTCAAGTCCCCGGAGTGCCGGCTACAGCCTTTACCTCATTTTTCAGGGGGAGACTCAGGCAGAGAGAGGCTGGGAAGGAGGACGAGCGGGATAAGCAGATTTATTTCTCTCCCTTCCCTCCCCAAATCGGGCTGGGTGGGCTCCGGAGTAGGCCAGGCTGCAGAGGAGTCGGCCCACTCCCCAGCTCCCGCCCTCGCCCCAAACAATGCTACCTCCCCCTCCCCCTCGCCTTTATCCGGCGGGTTACTTGGCAGCGGCCGCTAAAGACCTCCCCCTTCCCTCCCCTCCCCTCCCCTCGCCTCGCCTCGCCTCTCAGCCCGCCCGCAGCAGCAACAGGCCCTTTGCGCGGCAGCTGGAGGGATGGGGTGGGGGCGAGGTCTGAGCCCGGACCTGAGCGTGGGATACTCCGGGGCCCAGGTTTCGGTATGCAGGGCTCCGGTCCTGAGAATCGGGACCCCTCAACACACACATTCAGGCTGGGGTTACACGTGCAGATCGGGGATAGGAAGGAGAACAGACGCGCCCTGGCTCAGTAGAAGAGGATCTTCAGGGCCTGGGTGGATGGGAAGGGGGGTGGGGGCGGGGAAGTCGAGGTGGCACTGGGCTGGGGTGGAGGTGGGGGTTGGAAGGGTCACCCGACAACTTCCGAGCGGGATCCTCGCGGTTCCTACCGCCCTGTGCGCCCCAGCACCCAGGTTGAGGAAAGGGGTAGCTGTCAGAAGATGCATCGGTGGTCCCGAGTCGCCGCAACCGCAGCAGCCTTTATTTTCAAACTTTAACTGGTCAGAGGGCGCGGCGGGGGAGGGGTCCCCGCCCAGCGGGCCAGCCTTGTCCTCGGCCTCCCGGAGGCTCCTCGACCTCCCCCCATCTCGCCTCTGCGTGGCTCTCGGCATACCTGAGGGTGCGCCGGCACCCGGCTCTGCATGTGGGCCGCTCTCCATGGCTGCGGCGTCACTGGGGTGTCTTGGGGTCTCGGCGGCGGCGGCCAACGGCCAGGACAGGGGTCCCGCGGCGCATCACGCCCAGCCCGGCCCGGCGGGCAGCGACTCGGAGGCGGGGACGCTCCCGGGAAGGTAGAGGCTGGCTCGCCTGGTGGCCTGCGAGGCTCGGAGTCGCCGGCCGCCCAGGTTCTAATCGGTCCGGCTACGACCCTGCTGCCTGCCGGGCGCCGGCCCAGTCACCGCCGCGGCCCAACCCTATTGTACCGCCCGGGCTGGGCCTGGCCTCTCCGCTGGCGCGTACCAAGTGCGACGCGGGGAGAGTCACCCCCGCAGTGCCCAGGGGCCGAGCCGCCGCTCGCCCGCTCCACCCGCCTCGCCACTGCCCTGGGGTCCCGAACCTCGAGCCTCCTGATACCTCTCCTGTGGTGGCAGCTGAGGGGCCACTAAGGCTCCGGGAGGACCCCCAGCGCGCTGCCTCCCCCTGCGCCCGCGCGTTGGTACGCGCCGCCGCGCGAGAGGGCTATGTAGGGAGCGCTCTGGTGACTCACCCGCCGCTAGGACTGGGCGGGGGGAGCGCGGCTGGGAGCCCCCAATCCCACCTTGGAGCCTGGGAACTCAGGCTCTGGGCCCTTGGCGGTAGCTTCAATTCTAAATTCTCTCCCAAACACACCTCAAATAAAATCCACCTGGGGGACATCGGGAGGCCTGAAGGAGGGTCATAGGGAGACCCCTAAATGAGCTAGGCTGTGTCTTTCCAGCATCTTATGGTTGGTGTCTTCCCTGCTCCTCTGGGGTAATTACAGGCCTGCACCACTGCCTTACCCAGGTCTCTAATCTGTTGGGTCCCACCCAGCTCCAAACTGGGTGGTCCTGGCCCAGTACCTACCAAGCGCCCGTCAGACAACCCCGTCAATACTAGGACGAATTTTTGCCCCTGTGGCCTGTTGATGGAGGGACTGAGCCCTTCTGATTCCCCTCCCCCAGGGAACCCCACTTCCCAGCCCTCCGGACTGGACGCCCCAAATCTCCTGTTAGTGCCAGCTGAGGTGGGGCCTCCAGCCAAGTCAGGCAAAGCCTGGGCAGAGAAGGGGGAGCCTGCTGGGAAGGTGGATCGATGATGGTGGTGCCGCAGAGATTGACAGAGCAAGGAGGAGGTGCAGCTGGGCCTGCCCACCCCAGCCCTGCTCTTTGTCCTCAACTCTAGAAGGTCAGTTCTCCAGGTCTCCAGGTCTCCATTGTCCAGAGATTAGGCCCAGTGAGATGTTGTCCTGCCCTGCTTTCCCGCCAGTGTCTCCTTCCTTTGAGCAGCTCCAGAGAGCAGCCATTTCAAGGAGGAGGGTGAAGAACAAAGGGGTCTGAGTTTCAGGAAGAGTGAGTAGTAGGGGGTCTGAGCTCTCTGGGGGAGGGTTTGGATGGGGAAGGAATAGTTTCCCCTCCAGCCCGAAGTAATTAGCAGAGGATGATAGAAGGCCTGCAGGTGGAGCTGGTAACCTTAAGCTGGTGTCTTAACTTTTCTGAAAGCCAGCTTGCTCGCCTATAAAGTCAGGAAAATAATGGGATCATCAGGTATCATGGAGTTGTTGTAAAAGGTTAAATACTGTAACACAGATGAAGTGCTTAGCATAGACCCGGCACACGGGAAATGCTTAATAAAGAAGCATGATGACGATGATGATGGAGCTTCAAAGGTAAAAGCACATTATGAGGAGCAGGTCCCCCATCTGTGTTGTCAGTCATCTCACCTGCAGGGTGAGAGTAAGGGGATCGCGTGGATGATGGTGTTCAGGACTGTCCTTTGTGAGGTCAGAGAGGCCTCAAGGCCTGCATCGTCCAGAGCTGTACAGGCCCACCCTGGGCCAGGCAGTGACTTGACTCAGGAGAATTCATGAACAGAGCCCAACAGGGAGAGAGCCATCGGAGATGGATTTTCCTCTGCCTCCCACCTCTGATCTTGAGCTGACATTAGGGACAAAGACATGTAGCTGGGAGTAGTGAGATACCCTCATAGGCTAGAGCTCAGAAATAGTGAAGGGGGAAATGGTAGCTAAAAGTGAAAAGATAGGCCAGGGATGGGTTTGCATGCCAGTTGACATCATGATCTACAGGATGTAAATCATGGAGAGCTGTTGACGGTTCTTCACAAGGGGAAGGGTGAGCCGTGCTTATAGAACTGGAAATCCTCTGTTATGTCCAAGGATCTGAGACTGACTTGGCGGAGCTCACTGCAAAGAGACAGTGTTTGGTATTAGCCTCCATCAGTGACATTCGACCAGAGGCAATTTAGCCCCCCCCATGGGACATTTGGCAATGTTTAGAGGCACTTTTGGTTGTCACAACTGGGGCTGTTACTGAAATCCAGTGCTTAGATGTTAGGGATGACATTTAACATCCTACATGCATAGGACCGCCCCCGGAACGAAGAGTCATCAGGCCCCCAAACGTCAATGGTGCCAAGGCTGAGGAACCCTCCCCTACCTAGGTTGAGGGTGGAGCTACCTCCACCCCCTCACAAGATGCTAGTGGTGTGGACCAGCAGGGCATTGGGAGTTAGGTGCTTGACATACAGTTTCCCCCGCAGCCTCAGAAGGCTTCCTGCGTGCTGAGGGGCCCACGGCGGGCACTGGGAGGATGGAGCCTGGAAAGCACCGGCGTCCCGTGATTGCTGCAGTCAGAAGAGACAGTTGGAGTGGACTTCTCTCCATTCTCCCTGTTACTGACCAGGATCACCAGGATCTGCAGCAGGTTCCCAGGCCTCAGCCACTGAGAGGGTTTAGAGTGGGTGTCTCTCTTTGAGTCTGGGGCTGAGCGACAGTACCTGAGGGGCTCCACAGCCCTCCACCTCAAAGAAAACATTACAAATTCTGGAGAAGAAGCAAGTGGGCACCCTTGCAACATCCTAAGCTAAAGAGCTAAAGCTCTAACAGGAAGCGCAGACTTCTAGGTGAGGGGCTTCCCCGATAGCCCAGGGCAGTTCCCTCCCCCTGTATGGAAACAGGAATGAATGAGCTGTTAGTCTCACCACAGAGCAGACTGGGGGCAGGTCACTGAATGGGGATCATAAATATGTCCCCTTTCTGATCCTTTACAGAGAGGGCAGGAGTTTATACAACTTCTTAGGTTTGGTGAGGCAGGGTCCAGGATGAACCTGATGAAGGGGTGAAGGAAATCACTGGGAGATTTGACACAAGGACATGAATCAGGACCAAGGCCCTGGAGGCTGTCTTCTCCCCAAAGTAGGAAGTGGGAGGGGCCTCATGGTGGGGTGGGGACAGCTGGGAAGAACAGACAACAGATTCTCCTACCCCACCTGCAAGGTTCTGCTGCTGGAAGGGGTCTCCACCCCAGACTGCTTTCCTGGGGAGCCATAGCCGGTAGGGCCCACCCCCTGGTGCTGGAGGTGGAGAATGTACTCAAGGGCATTGGTGACACCAGCTGCAATAAGGTCTCCCTCCCTCCAGCTCTTGGGGAGCCAGAAGAACAAAGAAGGATTGGAGGGGGAGAAACTCAGATCCAAAACTAAATAGGTTTAACCTTTTGGGTTCCCGGGAAGAGGTCCGTGTCTAAGGCCCTTACTAGGGATGGGAAGCTGTCCCTGCTGTGTTGTAGGGAGAAGGAGATGACGGTGGGGCGAGGGTGCCTAGTGTTCCTAAATGTCCTGGCCCTGAGGGTGGTGGAGAAGAATTGGGATTTGGGAAAATGATGGGAGTTTTACTAACAACCCTTGGAGTAGCTGTCTAAGGAGCCTTTAAATTTCCATCTAAGCCAGGAGATCTTATAGTTCAACCTGAGATGGACTCCACCCAACTCTTAATTCAGGACTGATGACACTTTGTGGAGCCCCCAAAGAAAAAGATGCAAAGAGGAAGGATCACAGGCAGAGAGAAGAAGAATCTCAGAGGTTGGAAGACAGTCAAGGAGAGGCTCCGCCTCCACTCTCTCCAGAACCTCCCTGCTTGACAGCAAGCTGGGTGGGGTCGGGCGGCTGGCCGTGACTCTGACTCAGGTTTCTGTGGGCAGCCAAAGGCAGCCGGCAGGGAGGAGCCCAGACCGACAGGCCAGCCAACTGCAGCTTTCACCTCAGCTGTCCTCTCTCCTGGGAATGCAGGATGCTCTTCTCTGGCTGTGCTGGCCTCTGGGGGCTAGCTGACCCCTGCTCTCCCCGCCCCGCTCCGCCCCCTCTTTTCCTTCCCCAAACCCTCAGCCCTTGGCCTTCTTCCTTAGACACTGACACAGGAGGGAGAGTCAAGGGGCACTCTGTCTCTAGGGAGGCCCCAGAATGTCTGCCACAGGGAGCGGGGTATAGTAATGATTTGTCTTGCACCCTGAAGGAGAGACCCGGGGAATCCTGGGCACTGGCTTTCAGCCTGAGCAGCCTGAGCCCCCCAGTTTTCCCCAGCGTGGTTGGCTCAAGCCTGGTCAGGCTGGTTGTCATGGTGAAGGCTTGGGGCTAGACTGCAGCTGCTGCAGAGTCAGGCAACCAGGCCTAAGTGAGGAGAGGGTGTCCAGCTACTCCAGCTCTGCCCCTCAGAATTGACCAGCCAGGGAGCAATTGCTGGAGCCAAAGGGCTCTGGTCAGGGACTGTAGGAGTTCCCCTTGGTCATGGGTGAGGGTGTGGCCAGCACATTCCCCTGGTGTTTCTGGGGCCTGTTTGTTGGGTTATGTTTTTAGAGAGTGGCTAGAAGAAAGGGAACACGCATTTACTTTGTGCCCAAGTGCTCTGCGTACACCACTCACCGGTCTTCAAAAGAACTGACTGGGAACCAGCAACTTGCCTAAAATGGCAAAACTGGAATTATAACCTATTGCTCACCAACACTGGTGAACTCTTCTGGAAGCCAGGCAGTGTACTTGTTCTAGGGCCTGGAGCAGGGAGAAAGTGACCTGTACTTTGTCTAACACTGGATATTCCAGCAGGAAGTCACAGGTGGTAGGATGCAGATGCTGGCTGTGTTTGGGGTTTGGGGACAGATGGCAGTCTGACGAGAAAGTCACTAGCAAAATGCTTGACACATAGTAGGTGGTCACTAAACATTTCTGTAATGAAGAAGCCAGATTTGCATGTGAGCCATTGCTAGTTTTTTAGGACGCCTTGCGATCTTCCATCTTTGAATTGCAGCAACGGCACAAAAAGCTAGTTACAAAGAGGGACTTTCCGAGACCAGACCCGGCGAGAGAGGAATTTGCAGAGCATATCTGAGTGGGGGCTGGGGTGTGGGGAGGAGTTGCCGGGGAAGTGTGTGGATGACATGGGATTACTGTAAGATGCGGACGCCACCCAGTGGCCAGAATGCAGCCTAGGGGAAGACAGGCTCTGCAAGTTAGCCGCGCGCAGAGCACTCTGGAAGTTGTAGTCCAGTGGCGCTAAGGGGCGGTGCTGCCAACGGAGCTGTTGGGTGTGGTAATACGACGTTTATCAGGAAGGGACGGGTGGGAGTTACCCTACTCGGCCGGACCACGAGTACCGTCGTGCCCTGCGGCAGGCCGCGCAAGCGCGGTGAGCCGGTGCCGGTCAGTACGGAAGGCTGAGGGGCCGCGGCTGGGTTGAACCGTGTCGCAAGGGGTCGCCGAGTGGGACTGTGGCAAGGCGGGTTAGGCGGCCGGCACCATGTCGAGGCAGGCGAACCGTGGCACCGAGAGCAAGAAAATGGTAACTCGGAGCGTGTGACTTCGGCGGGCGGGACAGGCTAGAGGCATTCCTGGGGAAGGGGCCCGGCGCCGGGCGCAGTTGGGAAAGGGCCTTCCTCTGAGCTCTGGGAGGGGGGTGGTTCCGCAGGAGGAAGGCGGGGGCCGCTCGCGGGATTGAGAAGGGAGAGCCGCTCCGGGGGCGTCCTGGGCCTGAGGCTGGCGGCGGGGGGGGGGGGCCGCTGGGGTAGCTCAGAAACCCCTACCCCACAGCCCGAGTGCAACGGGGCCGCTGTGTGCTGGGCCAGCCACAACGACGGTGATAACAGTAATGACCACCTATTGCTCTCGCATTGCGTACGGCCCTGGGCCAGCCGGTTTCCGTGTATTATCTCATTTAATCCACAAAGTAGTTCTTTCAGATGGATATTATCGCCATTTTACAGCTCTGAGAGGTTATGTAACTTGCCCAGATTTACAGGTAGGAGGAATCAGGATTTGAATCCTGTGTTAACTCCAAAGCTAATACCTCAGCCTTCTGGGCCACACTGGCTCTCACCCTTGCCTTGGCCTGGCGAGAGATGCTCAGATACTGGTCTTGCCAGGAAGGAACTTTCTGTCCGGTGGAGTAAGAGAGGGGCCAGAGTAGGCAATCAGTGGTGCCTCTCTGGGAAGGGGAGGCTCCCGTCTTGCCCTGGAAATAGTGGGACACCGTAGAGTCCCATAAAGTTTGTCTGTGGACAGGGTCTGGGCCTGAAAAGTAAACTAGATGACATTTTCCTCCAAATTATGGGGGTTTCTGGGCAAGCGTTCCGTTTCTCTGGCATATTTTTTCTTCCTCCGGAATTTCTCATGTTGTCCAGGATTGCATGCTGGGCACATCAGGGGGCTTAACCCCAGAGGGGATGATTAAACGTCCCTCACACCTTTGCATCTTACACCAGGAACAGCCACCAAAAATATGCTGCAGAAGGCCCTATTACTCCTGAGTAGTAGTTAACTTTTCCTCAGACCCCTTTTGAGATGCTGATGTACCTATCATGGATCTTCTCCCCAGAAATATTAAATAGAAAAACGTATACACAGACATTTACTTACATTTTAGGGGGATTTGTGGGCCCTCTCCATAGACTACAGGTTAAGTCTGTAATTCCTGTTTTGGAGGGAATACCAGGAGTTTAAACAAGGTAGAAAAAGAATATTTTGCTAGGAAACTGTCATGTAGGGGAAAATGCATGGGCATTGGTTGCAATTCTGTCTTTTTCAACTGATCCTCAATTTCCTTTTCTATGAAATGGGGACAGTAATGCCCACCTAGGATTAAATGAGATTTCAGTATAACATGCATAGGACATGGTAAATGTTTCTGCTTCCTTTTCTTTTTTAAAATTTAATTTTTAGTTTCTTATTTTATTTTTTAAAGTATTTTATTTACTTTTAGAGAGAGGGGGAGGGAGGGAGAGAAACATCAATGTGTGAGGGATACATGGATCAGTTGCTTCTCACACGCCCCCAGCTGGGCACCTGACCTGCAACCCAGGCATGTGCCCTGACCAGGAATCAAACCAGTGACCTTTTGGTTCGCTAACCGGCACTCAATCCACTGAGCCACACAAGTCAGGCCTTTATTTTATTTTTTTAAGTTTTCTTTTTCCTTTTTTTAAAATTTGTTGCTTTTGGTGGGGGGTCGGGGTGGTGGAGATTGAGATTGATTTACTTTTCCATTCATCTATGCATTCATTGGTTGATTCTTGTATGTGCCCTGATGGGGGATCAAACCCACAACCTTGGCATATCAGGACGATGCTCTAACCAACTGAGCTGTCAGCCATTTCCTCCTCCTCCTTAAGATATGAGCAGAATGAAAGGTCTTCCTGCTTAGTTTTCATAACTTGCTCTTATTCTGTATATATTTTTTACCTGAAATCAATATTGCCATCTTTAATACCACTTTAGTAGGGACCTGCAGTCTCCACCCCCAACCCCAGTATTCATTCAGCTTCGTTGAAGTGAGGGAATTATGGAAGGGCAGCAGCACACTCCTGCCTCAAAGCTTTTGCTCCTGCTGTTGCTGCTTGGAACTCCCTTTCTCCAGATAGTCACTTCAAGCACAATTACTCAAATGTCACCTCCTCAGAGAAACCTTCCCTGATCATATGATTAGTTTTCTATTTGTTACTGTGTTTTTCTTCATAGCACTATTTCATTTTAAGTGTTTCATTATAAATTATATATTTACTTGTTTATTTTCAGTCTCCCCCATGAGAATGTAAACTCCATGAGAGTAGGAATTTTTGTTCATTGCTCCATTCTCAGCACCTAGAATGATGCCTGGCACTAGGTAGTCTATATTTGTTGAATGAATACCATGAAGGTTTGGTGTGTCTTCTCATTCAGTTCCTACTGGTACCTACTTGGGGCTTGTCACATAATCCTCTTTGTAGCCACCTGGTTTTCACATGCTCCTCTCTGCTTGAGGAGTCCTGGCTTCTTAACAGCCCTCTTCCTAGTCAGCCCAGTCTTCTGCAGTCAGCAGCCTTCTAATTACTGTGTTCCCACTTAAGCCTTCCAAGACTTAAAGGGTTAATGTGCCCAAGTGAAAACAACCCATTTGTGTAGCAAACTTTTCTTGAGTTTCAGCCATATGCAAAGCTCTGTGCTAGGTGGTGTGGGAAATGCAGGGATGAGGTCCTAGTCCCTAACTTGAGAAGCACATACTCTGTGAGGATCAGAAAAGTGCCGACACGGGGGCACAGGACTGCCTGGGGTTGAGTCCTGAGTTCACTGCTTACTTGCGGTGTGACCTTAGGCAAGTTTATTCACTGTTCTAAGCATCAGTTTCACCAGCTTTAAAATAAATTTTAAAAGGTAATATCTATGTCACAGGCATGTTCTGAGGATTAATTGTGGTACATAATGCATGCAAAACGAGCAGTGTGACACTGCACCTAAGAACACAGTTGACATTCGGTAAATGTCAGCTAACATTTTTATTAGTAAAGATATTAGCCTTTGTGGGTCTGTATAGTGTTTGGTTCTTGAATCTCATGGACAATCAGACCTGCCCTTCTTTTGTGTGGTGTTACTAGTAACCCAGCTCCAGCTGCTCTATTCGCCAGAGCTCAGGTAAGTTACTGCTTAATAGCAGCACACAGAACCTCCATGACAGGAGGCTGGAGAGGAAGACAGGCAGGACTCAGTCCTGTTACGGACTTTCCTTCCCCAGCTGCTAGGGGAGGTCACACTAGACTGCTTGTGTTGAAAAAAATAGTAAGCGTGACTCGTGGAGCATTAGGTCCAAAAATCAGCCCCTTTAAGGAGATTGGATGTTCTGTTTTTGGGTGCTAACTAAAAAGCCTAAAAACCATCAAGTAGAGTAGCTCATCTGAGTGTAAGGCTTGGCTTAGCTTTTACTCTGCTCAGGTTGTGCCTGAAGTACTTGGAAATTGTATTGGCTGCGTCAGCGTGAAACCATTGCTGTGGTTTCTTGGTCTGCCAAGCAGCTTTAAGTCCATTAGATCAGGGGTCCCCGACCTCTGGGCTGTGGACTGCTAAGGCCCGGGACCGTCCAGGGCCTATTAGGAACTGGGGCGCACAGCAGGAGGTGAGCTTGAATGTAATACATTTGAATCATCACAAAATCAATCTCTGGTGCCAAAAAGGTTGGGGACCACTGCATTAGATCCTCCCAATTATTGGCCTGACAGATTCTGCTGTTACTGTTTTTTTGTGAGGAGATTGAGGTTACACAAAGTGAAGTGACTGACCTAAAGTCTCACATCTAGTAAGTGGCAAGTTCAGACTCAGAAGCAGGTCTTCTGTCTACAAACTGAATATTCTTTCTATATGTCTCATTGGTTGTTACGGAGTTCTTTATATTGATTCAAAATCTCCCTCTTTGAACCTAGTTCAGGGTGATCTGTGGCACCACACCACAGAGAACCAGCTTAAGATAAAAAATATCTACTTGAGCCCTGGCTGGTGTGGTTCAGTGGATTGAGCACTGGCCTGTGAGCCAAGGGGTCACTGGTTCAATTCCCAGTCGGGGCACATGCCTGCGTTGTGGGCCAGGTCTCCAGTAGGGGGTGCGTGTGAGAGGCAACCACATATTGATGTTTCTCTCCCTTTCTCTAAAAATAAATAAAATCTTTTTAAAAAATCTGCTTGAGTTTGTGTTAGGCCCTGGGTGCTCTACAAACATTGGAATCCCACAGTAACCCTGAAGGCAGATGGTATTTTTGCCCTTCTACAGATGGGAAAAACCGAAATTTAGAGAGATTAAGCAATGGATTAGGAGCACGTCACTTTTTACAGGACAGTGCTCAGCCACAGGAAGTCTGAGTCTCAGTTACTTAAGCTGTCACCTGTAAAATGGGGATAAGTAATATTTGTTCTGCTAACCCCTCATGGTTGTTATGAGGAACAGTGAGAAACTGAAGATTTACGAATGTGATGACCATTATTATTAAACTTAATTAAAGCACTCAGAAAGTAGAAGTGTTGCAGAAGAGATTCATGTTTCTGTTGGGAGGGAGAATGTGGTACTTATGTTCCCTGAAGAAATTGGATTGGTTGAAATCATTGACCTTTAAGGTCCCATGGAACTTTTTGTTATAAGGGTCACAGAAGTGAAAACCCAGGTCTTCAGATTCTGCAACCTCCTCTTTACTTCTCTGACTTCTTCAGTTCCCTCTCTCGTTCACTCCTCTCTAATCACACCGTCTCCTGTTTCTCAGACACGGCAAGCATACTCCCACCCCAGGGCCTTTACACTTACTGCTTAGAATTTTTTCACCTGGATATTACCTTCATGGCTTAACCTTACTTCCCTTCAGTTCTTTTACAGATATCACCTTAAGGAGGCTTTCTCTGACTACCCTATTTAAAAGTGACACACAAGTGCACGCGCATGTGATTGTAAATACCCCCTAATCTCCTTTTGTACTTAGTTTCCTCCACAGCACTCATCACTGTCTGGCAAACCATATGTTTTATTTATTTGGTTCACTATCTGTCTCCCTCTAATTATATAGTACCTGGTACATAGTAAACATTGAATGATTTTTTTTTCTGTACCACAGCCCCATTACTATTTTTAAAGTATGAAGATGTTTACGTTATATATTTATGTTGGTCACTGTTCCCAATAGGCCTGGTTCATAATTGAAGATGGAGAGATGGATGGAGACAGGCTTACAAATTAGATGGAGAGCCTGGGTCAGGGATCCCGTTCCCAAATCCCAGGCATATTGATTCTGTGACCATGGGCTGATCTGTCTAGGACCTTGATTTTTTCCCCGCCCCCCACCCCCCTTTTAAAATATTTTATTTATTTTTAGAGAGAGGGCGAGGGAGGGAGAAAGAGAGGGAGAGAAACATTGATGTGTGAGAGCTACATCGATTGGTCACTTCTCATGCGCCCCCTACTGGGGACCTGGCCTGCAGTCCAGGCATGTGCCCTGACTGGGAATTGAACTGGCAGCCTTTCGGTTTGCAGGCCAGCGCTCAGTCCACTGAGCTGCACCAGCCAGGGCTGATTTTTCTTGTCAGTAAATTGGGGGCTGCTGCATTTATAAGGAGCTTGACAACATTACGATATGCTTGTTACTTGGCATCATGGTGGTGGGCTGAGGCTCTTGGAGTTTCAGTCCAAGGGCTCATTAATAATGGAAGGAAAGCTCTCCTGACTTAATGCAGTGATGCCAAGTCTGTGGACTGGTTACTGCTGGATTGCTTCCATCCATTCATGCCCAAGCCATTCTAGTGCCAAACCTTAACTTTACTAAAAAAAAAAAATCATTCTCCTCCTTAATAGCTTCTCCTTAATTGCCATATTTGGTAAACGGTCTCTTGGAGACACCCTATCTGACTGTTTTAGTTGAATTTAAAGAGTTTCCTGATTCGGAAACTGATTCTCTTTGACTTCCT
The DNA here is from genome assembly GCA_004026545.1 of Mormoops blainvillei. Lineage (NCBI taxonomy): Eukaryota > Metazoa > Chordata > Mammalia > Chiroptera > Mormoopidae > Mormoops > Mormoops blainvillei. Next base: position 635,946 of record PVJD01000026.1, on the reverse strand, counting down.
AGTACAGCTAAATGTTTTGTTTTGTTTTAGGGGGTCTTATTAATATTGCAGTTGTGGGGAGCAGTATAGAGAATGAACATTGGCTTAGAAACTCTTGGTTCTTGCTCCCCAAATTACTTTTGTCAATAATTAGCTGTTTGGCCCTGGCTGGTGTGGCTCAGTGGGTTGAGTGCTGGCCTGTGAACCCAAAGGACACTGGTTCAATTTCCAGTCAAGGCACATGCCAGGGTTATGGGTCAGGTCCCTGGTTGGGGGTGTGCAAGAGGCAGTCAGTCGATGTTTCTCAAACATATTGATGTTTCTCACCCTTTCCTTCTCTCTAAAAATAATTAGAATCTTAAAAAAAACAATTTGCCCTTTGTCCATAGGCAAATTGCTTCACCATCCTGAGTCTCAGTTTCCTCATCTCTAAAATAAGATTAATTCCTGTCCTTTCTGCTTTACAGAGTTATTGTGGGGTGGAAAATGAGATGATGAAAAAAGGAATGCGGTGTGTAAGCACAAGGCATTCACATTATTGTTCTTGCAGTGACCTCACCACTAGGCCATGGGGATGAGGTGAGGAGCACTGCGTCCTGAGACCCTGGGCCTTTCTTCCCCAGAACACTTAGCTCTGCTCCAAGTTTGACGACCTCCCTTCAGAAGGGAGTGGCCGTGGCAGTCTTGGTTTTATAGCCTTATATCTGTGTGAATCCATTGGTCCAAACACACCATTAACATAGTTCTTACTTTGTTTAACTCTGGTGATGCCTTTCCGCCAACCTGCTGCTTTCATTCAGTGTTTCATTGGTCTTGGTTTTTGCCATTCTTTTTACCTTCCACATCTCTGTTTCTTGGTTTCTTTATCTGGGAAAGAGTTTTTGTGATTTTGACTGTGATCATAATAGAAACCAGTCTAGGTCAGTATTGCGTTCCAAGTACACAAAAGATTGTATTCCTTTCAGAGTTACCCCTTTCCTGGAAACGTTCTAGCTGTGTGTCAAAAGGAACGTTGTTTTTTCCTATGCTAGTGACTAGAAGAGTGGGTGTCGTTCATGCAGTGGACTTCGTGTAGGACTTCCTTGCTTCCCCATGGACAGAGCCCCTTGGTTCCTCTGCAGCTCCTGGGTGGGGCCTTGGGAGTGCAGTTTAACTCTAGGCCAGACACTTCCGACATTCTCTGGTGTGGGGAGGCCATTGGTCACACCTGCTAACCCACAGAGAATCATTTGTAAATGTTTGCTGTGAAACTGCCTGTCACAGCATCTAGTGGATGACTACTGCTGCCACACTAGATTCTGGTGACTGGAGCTTAGGCCCGGTAGCTGTAGGGGGGTTCCAGGGTGACAGAAGCCCCCCCCTGGTGTGTTGGAAGAGTACTTGGTGCACAAGGTGCCTTTTACAGCCTGTTTTGCAGTGGGTCTGGCTGCAGCCGTGCCATATTGACCCTGGGGAATCACATTCCTTGGCCACTCCATAGGGGATGATGTTTTCTCCTACCAGACACGGGTGACCTTTCTTTGAATCGTGACAGTTGCATTGAGGCCAATCCAGATTCTCACCAAACTGTTCTTTTGTGCGTCTTGGTCCTGACTGCCTTTTGATTTTGAATCTCTTTTAGAGCTCTGAGCTCTTCACCCTGACCTATGGGGCTCTGGTCACCCAACTATGCAAGGACTATGAAAATGATGAAGATGTGAATAAACAGCTGGACAAAATGTGAGTGAGCTCTTCTGCTGGAACAGTGAGAATGGGGCTCCCTGCTATATGAATCCACACGGCCCTTTAGAGTTCAGAACAGAGTCCTGTCTCTTATAACCAACATTTTGGTTTCCACTGAGCTTATTTATTGGGATGTTTTGGAATTATCTCTGTTTTTCTTGTACCACTGACAGCCTTGTGTACAGATAGAAGACATTCAAACCCCATAATACAGTCCATTCTCTCATTTCCTTCCCAGGGGCTATAACATTGGAGTTCGACTGATTGAAGATTTCTTGGCACGATCAAGTGTGGGGAGGTGCCACGACTTTCGGGAAACTGCAGATGTCATCGCCAAGGTCATTATCCTGGGCCAGTTGGCTGTGCTGAAGGATTGTCTTTGGGAGGCACAGCTTACCACTCTATCTCTCTGCCTTAGAGAGTCCCTCAGTATTTGAAAAGACTAGTTAGGCAGCTCTTTGGGCCAAAGAAGCCTTCCTGGTGGTTTGGGAATAGAGAAATTATGAAAAAAGAAAAGAGTGGTTGGGATCATCCCTGTGGATTAAAACCCCACTGAAATCAAAGCCAGAGCTCAACTGGGAAGATGTAGCAGAGTAGCATGGTGGTTAAGAATCAAGACACACCTGGCTTCAAATTCTGATTCTAATACATACTAGTTTTTAGGTAACTTGTTTTTTGACCTTTTTAATTACCAGTTACCATTTGTTTATTTAGAATCCTCACCCAAGGATATATTTATTGATTTTAGAGTGAGAAAGCGGAAGGGAAACAGAGAGGGAGAGAAACATCGATGTGAGAAACATCGATTGGTTGCCTCCCGTACACACCCTGACTGGGGATCAAACCTGCAATCTAGGCTTGAGCCCTGACCAGGGAACAGCCTGCAGCCCTTTGGTGTGCAGGATGACACTTCAACGAACTGAGTCACCTGGCCAGTTACCTCATCTTTAAATGAGGAAAGTGCCCAGGCTGGTGTGGCTCAGTGGATTTAGTGCCAACCTGCAAACCTAAAGGTTGCAGGTTCGATTCCCAGTCAGGGCACATCCCCTGGGTTACAGGCCAGGACCCCAGTTGGGGGCATGCGAGCGATCGATGTTTCCCTCCCTTCCCTTCTCTCTAAAAATAAATACATAAAGTTTAAACATAAGTAAATAAAATGAGGAAAATAAGAGCTTCCTCACAGGGTTGTTGTAAAGAGTAAGTGAAAAAACATCAGCATTCAGGTAAAATGAATGCACTTAATGTAGTGTATGTATAATAAATGTTATTAATATTAGTGTTAACGTAATGTAGGACTAATGATAAATGATAAAATACCTATAGCTTTGTAGTGTCAGCTGTCTAAAGGTTGGCTCTTTCTGGTGTACAGTGTGTTGGCCTTGCCCAAATCCAAGAGAGGGTTGACTGGAGAATTTTGTGAGGGTTTGGGATTAGGAGGGTGGATAGAGGGAAGGATGTCTTCAGAGTAATTCTGCCCCAGGACCTGCATTCCCATTCAAGAAGAAGGGCTCAGATAGCACCCCACTCAGAAGGTCAGTGCGCCCCTTTGTTAAGTGCAGGTGGACAGCAAATTGCTGCCTAATTGTGTGCAAGGGAGGGGTGTGGAGTTGTGCACAGATGTCTTTTTTCCCCTGAATACCTAAAGCTTCGATGTCTTGCAGAGGCCACAGCTTTGTTCCTGAGCCACTGAGTTCCCCTTTGCCAGACCATCACCTTTCCTGTTGTATACCCCCCTGTTGCTCTTCCCATAGTGCTCTTGTGTGTCCCCTGACAGGTGGCGTTCAAGATGTACTTGGGTATCACACCAAGCATCACCAATTGGAGCCCAGCCGGTGACGAATTCTCTCTCATTTTGGAAAATAACCCCTTGGTGGACTTTGTGGAACTTCCTGATAACCACTCATCCCTTATTTATTCCAATCTCTTGTGTGGGGTGTTGCGGGGAGCCTTGGAGATGGTGAGTGCAGCTTTTTACCTCCTGGGACACCTGAAATGTAGTAGGGGCTTGGCAAATGTCCAAGTAAATTAGAGGGAGGAAGAGAGGAGAAAAGCCTTTGGCTTACCCAGTGCATCGTTGCCTGAAATGTAATGCTGTTGAGCATGGGATGCGAACTGGACGTCTCCATGTGGTGACGAGCCCCCCTGCTCGACTGGGAGGTGGGCCCTGAGCACCCAGAGCCCAGAGCATCCATTGTCAGATTGACTTAATTTGGTGACAGCCTCATTCGGGTGTGTTCTTTGCTCAATCTCTCCTTATGGGTCAGGGCCACTGCCTTCTACAAGGGAACATTGGAATTGACAGCCTTGTCATGTGGGAAACCAGCCCCCTTTTTTGGCTGCTGTGGATGAGCCGATTATAGCCCTATCCCCAGCAGTTCCCCAGAGGCTGTGGCTAGGCAGCCACCCCTTCATTTTCCCTCTGTCACCCAGGTCCAGATGGCTGTGGAGGCCAAGTTTGTCCAGGACACCCTGAAAGGAGACAGTGTGACAGAAATCCGGATGCGGTTCATCAGGCGGATTGAGGACAATCTCCCCGCTGGAGAGGAGTGAGCGTCTCCAGGACCCCAGGGTAGCCAGCAGGAGCACTGGCTGGAGTCAGAAAGCCTCAGTGCCCCCGCTGCCCTCTAGGACTGAGTGACTGTGACACGAGTGTGATATGTTCTTCTAACCTTGTTTTCATTCTCCTTGCTAGTAAAGAGCAGACTGTGATGCAGTCCAGTTACACCATAAGCGTGTACATTCAGGAGGGAAATCCTTTGCTAAGTCACTACGTCCATCCTTGGTTGTAGTGATCTTTGGTTGGACTAGAAAGAGCTCAACCATTTTACATTCCTGTTTGAATTTTCCAAAGCAAAACCCTCTTAGACCCCATCAAGAGGCAAGCCTAGCATATCTATCCCTGGGCCTTCAGAAAGCCATTGGCACATGGCTGTAGGGGACCCCAGGTTCTGGGACAAGGAGGCGGGGGAAGGGTGGGCCAGAGTTGCTAGTGGTGGTGTGACACATTCTGGTGCTCGCCAGGAAAGGGGAGCCAGTCGTACTGGAAACAATGACTTCTGGGAAGCAACCCAGGTCTCTCATTCCTCCCTGCTGTTTGGAGGCAACATCTCCTCTTTTTACAGAGGGTTCATCCTTTTTTCTTACAAATTCTTCAATAAAGACACATTCTTGAGTGAAGTCCCAATCATGTCCTGTTTTTTTTCTGCTCAGCCCTGGGAATTTTGTTACAGTGGGGCAGGGAGACCAGCTAAATTCCTGGGCCCTACCTTGCTTTCGCCTGGGTTGGGAATGCCTTCTCCCCCGACACCAGAGCCTGGGAAACCTGGGAGCAAATCAGCCCCTTTCAGCACCATTTTGGGGTCTACTCTCTAGTAAAATCTAGAATCAGACCATTGTCCTAGACATACCTCAGCCACTAAGTTGGGGGATTTGGCTTAGATCATATAAATCTAGGTATTGGGTGCCAGTTATTGCATGTGTCAGACTGCACTGAGCACTGTGTGTGCATTATCTAATCCATCATGACATTTTTAGAGGGGAGACCACGAGTTGCCCGAGGTCAGACAGCTAGTAAGTGGAGAAGCTAGGGTTCAAAGCCCCAGCGAGACTACAAAGCTCATGTTCTTTTTTATTTTTTAACAACAACAAAAAAAGATTTTATTTATTCTTAGAGGGGAAGGGAAGGAGAAAGAGGGAGAGACAGATCTCTGTTGCCTCTCGCACACCCCTAACTAGGGACCTGGCTCGCAACCCAGGCCTGTGCCCAGACTGGGAATCAAACCGGTGACCTTTTGTTTTGCAGGGTGACACCCAACCCACTGATCCACAGCAGCCAGGGCCAAAGCCTATGTTCTTGATGATGCCTGGGTAGCACTGTGGGGAGGAGGGGAGCCGGCCTGTCTGTGGCTTCCTTTAGGATGGGAGCTTAGGATGGCTTTTAGAAGGCGTGGGGGGAATCAGAGGTTGTCAGGCCTTGTTTGGCAGCGCTTTTGGGAATACCTAGGGCCTTGAGGTTCAGGTACTCAGGTTGTTGGGGGGGAGCGAGTGAGGCAGGGGGCCCCCCAGGCCTTCCGTGAGGTTGGTAGACAGGCCTGAGATGAGGAGCAGTAACGATAGCTTGTGCGTAAAGAGTGTCTTAGTTGTACAGGTTTGCACTAGGGCTTGGGGACACCAGCGAGAGACAGTTTGTGCATGGCCTCCCTCCTCCACCTCCGTTAGGCTGCTGAGGAGGAAGAAAAGTCACTTTGTGTCTCCGCGGATAGGGAGGCTCTTGCTTTCTCTGGGATACCATCCTTCTCTGAGCCTCTACTTCCCCTGCCAGGCACAGTGTGGGGCCCCGGAGCAGGCACCTTGTTTTGGTTGACTGTGTTCTTTGAAGCCAGCATAAGGCTGGGTCCAGTTGCACGAGATTTTGAGTGAATGCAGGAGAGACGAGGGAACGAACGCTGGGGCCCAGACGTGGAAAGGTGGTGTGGTGTCCGGACCCTGCCAAGAAAAGTGAGCTGCACCACCCTTCCCCCTCTCCAGGGGGCCCTCGCCCTTCCTCTCCTCCCAGTACCGCAGCCCCCTTTCCAGCAGCCGTTTGGATGGCCTGAGGTTTGGGTATTTCCTTTCCCAGAGTTAATCTTGGGCAACATTACAGGGTCGGCAAGCTGTGGAAACAAAGCCCCTCAGTGCCTTTTTCCAGTTACAGCCCCACAGTTGTGTGAGGTGCGCCCCGGAGCTGAGGGAAAGGAAAGGGCTGAGGACTACAGAGCTATTCCCAACATCACCTAATCATCTTTCCCAAGTGAGCCAAACGGAAAAGTCCCAGCAACCTTCCTGCTGGTGTCCCCACCCCAGGGTTAATTATTGTAGATTACATATCCCTCTGCTTTACAGTGACTGTGAGGTTGGGACCCTCCCTGGGCCCCAGGCTGGGCCAGACCATTCTCCTTGATGTACTGGTACACCCTTCCCGCAAGGCGGGCAGGCGGGCCTGGCTGTGTGGGAGAGGTTGACTAAGGAGGATTCCCAATGAGCCTGGGTCACAGTGAAGTTCTGGGGCCGGAGGGGTCCATGCTGGTGGCCCTTGGGGCTGATGCTGGCTGGGCGGAGCTCTAAGGAAACCCTTGTTCTGCAACCTTTGGCCACCAGGGGTCTCCAGATAACCACAGTACTGTCCCAGAGAGTGACCACTGGAGCCCCGGTTTTCAGAATTTGCTAGAAGTTGCACCTGATGGAGCAAATCTCAGAGGCTGGTCAGAACCAGCAAGTGCCCCCTTCCTTCGGTCATGACCACAGGGCCTGAATGCAAACCTCAGATGGTTGCCAGACTGAGCGCTTGCCTCCTAAACCCAGGGCATGGAAAAGAAAGAGCACGTTGCCTAAGAAGTCTGTGGCCCCCGGCCGCGCACACCCCAGACTTCCATGTTGACCTGCTCAGTTGTGCAAGCTACCCCTGAGCCCTCCCCTAACCAACTCCTTACCTCCTGAGTAGAAACCAGCTCAGTTCCCCTGGAGTAAGAGTCCTATTCCTGTCCCAGACTCCCATCAGTGACGTTTCCATATTCAGGTCATGCCTTTCCCTGACGGATTGGCCTCCTTACATTTGTACTGGGCATCCAGGTCTGAGAAAGAGGTGGCAACAGAGGCCCAGGAGCAGAAATTGCATTAAGTAAAATTAAAATAGTCTCCTAACAAGTAGTTCATTGTGGATGGTTGGGGGTGGTGGTGCAGGAAAAGCATCCTCCTGGTCTCCCAGAGCTTAAGTGCTACCATGTGCTGTTCCCTGGAAGCCAGAGGACCGGTAGGAGGCAGGAGGGGGCGGGGTGGCAGCAGGCGAGGAGCCTCGCTGTTACTGTTACGAACCCCAGCCTTATTACGAACCCCAGCCTTTGATGTAGGGCCAGGCCTGACCCCAGGACTGCTGCCGGCCACTGCCAGGGGAGCTGTGGGATGCAGTGCATTCCTGGGGGCAATTTACGCTTCTGGCAGGAGGAGAGGAAAGTTTCTACTGTGGGGAAGGGGGTGGAGAGAGGGCGCTGCAGCCGAGCTTGAGGGTGGGTGTCGTGAGCAACAAGGGAGGGGGCCAAGGCACAGGGCAGCACTCTGCTGGCTAGCCTTGCTCAACCGGCCTGGGAAGAGACCTCCTCCAGGAAGCCGTCTCTGACAGACCCAGAGCAGGGGGATCAGCACCCGCCCCCCCCCACCCCCACACCGCACACATGAGCCCGCCGGGTGCAGCCCCGAGGAGGATGGAAGATGCCCCGAGAAGCAGCTGCTCTTCGCTCCTGGCTCAGGGGCCTGGACCGTCAGCCTTGAGGGCATCTGGGACTGAGTGAGGCTAGGGGAGGGCTGGGAAGGTGGCGTGATGGGCAGGAGAGCACGCGTGAGTGCGCACAGATGCGATTCATGGCAAGAGCCACTATTTACTGAAGAGTGTGCCAGCGCTAGCCTAAGTACTTCCCACGCAATGTCTCCGTGAGAAATGTCTCATAGGGTTCGCAGCAGCCCTGTCACTTTCCGATTTTGCAGATAAGAAAGCAGATACCTCCCCTAATACACAGTAAAGTCAGGACTGGAACCCAAGTTGTCCAGATTGGACACCTGTTAGGACGTTATGGATTACATATATTTTGTGTGTGTGTGTGTGTGTGTGTGTGTGTGTGTTTCAGTGAACATCTCTTTTCTTGGGGTGTGTGTCTGTATGTGAATTCTTTCATTTAATAAAAATGTGGTAAGCCCTGTGCTGGAGTCAAGGGGACATGGAGATGCTGGGAGCGTCAGTCCGCCCGGAAGCAGCTGAACACAATGTGTGCGTGGTGGGGGAGGACAGGAGAGGTTGAAAATGAGACATGAGGGCAAGTCCTGGCTTGGTTACTTACTGGTTATGTGACCGTAGACAGAGGATTTGAACTCAGAGCCTCAGTTTTCTCATCTGGAAAATGGGGGTCACAATGCCTACCTTGCCGTCTGTTTTGAGGATGAAATAAGATGAAGTGTGTCAAGTTCCTGGCGTAGGCTGAGTGTTCCCTAACTGGCAGTTACGATGAACATGACTATTATTAGGGGAGCTGCCTTGTCAAACTGTGTGGATAGATGAGTGTCTGAGTGTGTGCAGGTGGTAATTTTGTGAAATTAGGGCCATGTCTTTGTTCATCACTGTATCTCCAAGCACCTAGCACTACTTACAGCACAAAGTAGGTGCTCAGTATGCTTTTATTGCCTGGGTGTTGACTGAGTGTGAGAGTGGAGTGAGGGGGGCCCCGAGAGAGAGAGAGAGAGGGGTGGGGGCAGGGTGGGCCTCCACCACGACCAGCTTTATAATTTATGGGGCTCGGGGCAAAATGAAAATGCAGAGCCCCTTGCTCAAAAATTATTATCAATTTCAAGATGACCCAGCAGAGCATTAAACCAAGGACTTCGGAATATGGAGCTTTGTGTGACCACACAGGCCACCCGCCCGCGAAGCCGGCCCTGGCCGGCCCTGGCCTGTGGTACATCACCAGCCCCCAGCCCAGCTGTTTAGGACAGAGGATAAGGAGGCTCCCCCCAGGGACTGCCAAGCTTCCTGAACTGCCTGAGGAAAGGTGAGGAAGGGGAAGGATGGCCCAGGGTGGCAGGCAGGCCAGGAGAACACCGAGGAACCCAATGACCTGCAGACCTCTCCCCCAGAGTGTCCCGTACCACCTCCCAAACCACCAACCAGGCCGCTGGGTGGTCTGGGCACATGTGGTCACATTTAGATGTTGATTGAAGCAAAATTGTTATAGGATTAGAATATTTAAGGTAACTTTAATTTCCACCACATTACTGGGATTCTTGAGGATAGGGCTGAGAGATCGGCTTGCTGGCTTGCTGCATGCTCCGGTGGAAGTGAGGAGAACGGTGGGGGCTGCAGCAGGTGGTCTTCATTTCTCTGTAAGCAAGGGCTCTGGCGACTGTAATGAAGGAAGGAGGGTTAGACAGGGGGAAGGACTTCCCAGGAATTATAGAACCAGGAGTCCGGTCCTCGACCAAATGCGGGAAGTCAGGGGTGAGGATGAAGGGTGCAAAACCACGAAGGCGCTGGTGGAACAGAAATTTACCAGCACCACACCCCCTCCCCAAGCTGTTTGCACACCCATGGCCATACATCTGTGCAAACATCCCTCCCTCCCCTCTGCTTGCCAGACAGATGGAAGGGTGGGGTGGTTGGAGCCCAGAGAGTTTTCTCATTTCTATAGATCAAGTTAGAAATTGAGAAGGAATAGGAGGGTCGTGGTAACAGCGATTACAGTTACTCACATTTATTTAGTCGTCACTACGTGCCAGGCTTGCGTTAAAGCCCTTTCTATTAAACTGTCTCTTCTAGGGGGCTCCAGAGCATGGTGGGAAAGGGGAAGACTGGGGAGCCAACCCGCCTGGATCCCCAGCTCACCCACTTCCTAGGTATGCGAATGCAGCTGGGCTGGTTAACCTGTGCTGCAGTTTCCCATCTGCAAAGTGAGGACAACAATAATACCAACCTCAAAGGGTTGTTGTGAGTGTTAAATGAGTTAATCTACGTAAAATGCTCAGACTAGTGCCTGAGGAAGAGCCCTGCGAGGTTTAGCTGTTGCCACTGAAGACTATCATTATCCCCCTTTTAAAGAGGAGGAATTTGAGGTTTGGAGAAATTAAGTCACTCGCCCGCAGTCACAGAGAGGCAGAATGGGGATCCAAACCCAGGTCTGCTCAACTCCCCAGCTCATGCTCTGAACCGCCAGGCAGGTGCCGGTGCCGGCTCAGCCAGGGGCTGTGCTAAGCAGGTCATGTGCCTCATCTGCTTCAGGTTAACCACCCACCCCATTTGATACCTCTGCTCAGGCCTAGAACAGTCCTCGAATCCTTTCTGGCCAGACTTTGTATCTCGTGGCTAAGGGAACTAAAGCCCAGAAAGACACAGCAACTTGTCCAAGGTCACACAGCAGGTAACAACAGACAAAGCAGACCCACTGAAATCCAGGCACCACCAGGGACAGACCAAAGGTTTCGGAAGCCCCTGGCAGGTGGGATGGGGACCTGGGCGGGGAGTCCGGGCGGGCCTCGCCCAGCAGTAAGCCGCGGCGGGAGAGTCTACAGACTTCTGGCTCCAGGACACTCATTTCCTGCCTTGAGGTTTGCTACTCGAAGAGGCAGCTGTGGCAGGGACACGGCATGGCTGTCTCAGCCTCTGTTGGAGGACTGGCAGCTGAGGCCCGTCTGGGGGGTCCAGTGAACACTGGGACCACAGGACAACAGGTTGGCCCTCCCGGGGCTGTTTGAAAGGAGAAGGACCTGGAGCCCTCTGTCCCTGCAGGGCATTTGGCAGGGGTAAAACAAGGGAGGAGGGTGGGGAGGGGGCGTGCCTCACAGAATCAGGCCAGAGGGCTGCAGGAAGGTTATAAAGTGAGTCAGGAGAGTCGGGGGTGAGATCATGGGGGACTGGCTGAGTATGCTTGAGTATCTGTGTGTGTGGAGCCCACGAGAACCCCTTCCTCAGTACAGTGCACCCCCCTACTTGCCTGATGCTTCACCATCTGCCCTTCACTGAGCTCCCCTCCTTGCCTAAGAACAGCTCACACTCAGAGCTCAATGCTCTATGTGGATTTATGGGTTTAATCCTTGCAAGCCTGTGGAAGCTTTGCAGATGAGGAAACTGAGGCTACAGAGGTTAGGTACCTTGTTCAAGGGCACACAGCTGGTGAGCTCTTGGACTTGAGCCCAGGCAGTCTAACTCCATACCATCAGTCTTTGCTGTTTAGCTCCCTCCCCGTCCCTGAACATTCAGCCCCCCTCTGATCCCCATCAAGGGTCTAGTTTTCACACCAGCTCTGGGGGAGGGCCCCAGCTCTCCACCCCAGCCAGGGTCTTTTTAGGTACCTGCCAACCAGGTCTCCTCCTCTTCCTCAGGCAGCGCCCCAGCCTGGCTCAGGCCAAGAGGCCATACCCAAAGACCCCTTTCAATCCCCCCAATCTGAGTGGTAGGACAGGAGCAGGCCCAGGCTCTGGAGGTGGGCAAGGGTGAGAGGCCCCACTGAGGAGTGGTGGGGCTGGTGTGTACCTTGGCACAGGGACAGCAAAGTGGGAGGCCCTCAGAGGGCAGGCGGGAGGAGGGGGAGGGGCAATGGAGGTAGGCCCAGACCCAGAGACAGGCAGCCTTGGGCCTTCCCTGCTCCTTTTCTGGGCCTGTTGAAGACGTGCGCACGCATGCTCACACACACCTCCCAGCCCCCCTTCTCTGGGCCCCAGTTTCTCTAGACTCCCCCACTGCACTCACGGCCTCCGGGTCCGCCACTGTGGCTGGTGCTTTGTCTCTGGGAGCCTAGTTCCTGGCCCTGCCTCTCACCTCAACGACCAGCCCTCAACTGCCCGTCCCAAAGGATGCTCTTCTGTGACACCTGTCCCCGGAGGCCTCCCTGGCTTTCTAGAAACACTCTGCCTTTGCCTTCTGAGTCACTGTTTTCCTGGTTTCTTCCCACTCCTCAGCAGCACCTTCCTGGTCTTCTTCGCTGACCCCCTTCCTCTGCACTTCCTTTGAATGTTGACCATGCCCACCTACTGGCCTGGCTTCCTCGTCTCCCTGCGCTCCTTCCCTGGACATTGTCCCCACAGCGTCGGTCACCATCTGCACAGCACGAACTCCTAATGTCCAGCACAGAAATCTCACTTCCCCGGTGGGTACATGAAGTCCCACAGGCACGTCCAACTCAATGCATCCGACCACCCTCCCCCTCCTGGACGGCCACTTCCCCGTCGCCTGGCCAGACACCTGGGCACTGTCCTGGATATCTCCCCTTCACTAGGTCCTTCACCCCCACCCACATCCTGCCTTCCACGTCCTTAACTCCTCTCACACTTGGCCCTTCCCTCCGGCCCCCACTGTCCACCTCCCTGGACCGGTTAAGATTGTTCCAGCAGCCTCCTCGCCTGTGTCCCTGCCTCTCTCTTCCTCCACAAGCAGTGTGGGGGCCCTTCCTAAAGCACAGCCCTGACCACGTCACTGCACTGCTACAGAGCCTTCTGTGGCTCCCACTCTCCCGAAGGCGAAGTGCGAGCAGCTTCAGCAGGGCCTACAAGATCTCGCAGCCTCCAGCCTCCGTCTGCCCCTGAACACCCAGGCTCACCTCCCTCAGCCGGCTTGTGCCAGTCACGACCACCCCTCTCCCCTCAGCCTATGTCACCATTTGCAGGAAGCCTTCCTTTCAGCACTGCTCACTTATGGGCCACAGCCCGCGTGCTGCCCCTTCCCGCACGGAACACCCTATACCCTGCCTCTCAGCGGCGGGGCCTGTGCGCCCTAGACGGCGGCTCTTGAGGGCGTGGGGCCCGCAGGCATAGGGTGCGTGAGAGCGACTAGGGGACAAGCCGCTCCGGCGTGTGTGGCTGTGGGGGCGTCTCAGAATGGGTCTCGCGGAGGGAGGGAAGCCGACGTCGAGGCCGAGCTGGGCGCGCGGGCCAGGCGGGGCGCGGGCCTTGGCCGTGGCTGTGGAAAGAGGAGGGTGGAGGCCCCGCCCCGCCGCGCCCCTCCCGCCGCCCCGGGCCCCCGCTCCCCGCCCGCCCACTCCGGCAGCCCGGGGACGGCCGGCAGAGCGACGCGGAGCCCCGCCGGCGGCGCGGACCGCGACGACGCCCCCGAGCCGCCGACGCCCCCTCCGCGGAGCCCGCGCGCCCTGGGCCGCCCTCGAGGGTCGCGAGCGGCGCCCGGCGGCTGCCCTCCAGGTAATGGCGCGGAGGCTGGTGCGGATGCCGGGTGTTGGGGGGGCTCCGAGGGCAGGACCCGGCCCACGCTTCACCTAGACTGTCAGGACTGCCGGCCCTGCGCCTCCTCGGACTCCGGGTGGGGACTGGATGGGACTCGGGCCTGGGGGTCCACTTCCCTGCGCCCCGTCCCCTCTCCCCACGGAGCTGCCCAGGCAGAATCCCAGATAAAGCCCCCTCCTCCCTCCGTCTCCCAGAAGCGGGGCTCCCTGACGATGTGGCTCTGCGCCTGGCACTTCACCTCCAGGACCCTGCCTTCCCACCTGTGGAATGGGAATGACAAAGCTTCCTCGGCAGGCAGGGTGGCGGAGGAGCGAGGAGGGCGCGCGTGCGGGGCCTTCGATCGCCCCCCAGCCCCAGGCAGGGAAGCCGCTCAGCCCTCGGCCCCCTCTCTGCCGTGGTTGGTTTGCTGGCCACCTTCCAGTTTCTCCATTTTTCTGCCTCTGTCTCCACGTCCCTCCTGTTCTAGGTGTCCTGGCAGCAGCCCCCTCCCACCCTCCACAAACTGGAGACTGAGGTTTTTCGGAATGTCCCTGCAGGAGGTTCAGCACCTCCCCCCAGCTCCGGACTGAGACTTTGCAGGGCTGAGCGGGCTGGTGCCTGGCCCAGAGGGACTAGGGGCTGGAGACACTGCGCCAGGAGCCCCTGCGCTGAGAAATGCTGTTCAGACAGAGGAACCCCGGGAACGCAGGCCCTCTGAGTTTGCTTGCGCTGTGTGCGCCTCTGTGTGTGAGCCTGTCAGTGTTTGTGCACTTGCGGGGTGTGAGGGGACAGCGAGTGTCTGCCAGTATGTTCTTAATGTGTATGTCAGTAAGTGTGTGAGGCCCTCAGCGTGTGTGAGAACATGCTATGATCTTGACACAGAAATGCCACTGACCTCTCTCAAGGGAACCTTGGCAACCCACCCGTCTTTCCTCCTGTCTGTTTTACTGCCTCTTGCTAAGGCCTGTGCCTTTTTTGGTGGCAAGGGTCCAGCGCTTCTCAGAGTACCCTTAGCAAAGGTACCCTCCCAGGAGCTGCCGGGAGCATTTGGACAGTCTGGGGACTGTGGGGCTGAGGTGGTTGGAGGGGCAGGCAGCTGGGTCCTTCCTTGGGAGCTGATCCCTACTACCCTGAGCTGATGGGGTCCCTCAGGGAGCCCATTCTAGGGCCCAGGGGAGGCGGTGGGTCTGACTGAGGAGGCACCATGGGGAATGGGCAGTCTCTGTTAGGGCGTAGATGCCCCCACTGCCTCCTACTGGGCTGGTGAACACCGACAAACCCTTGAACATAGTCACCCTCAAACAATGAGGACACATAATAGACATACGCACATGGTCACGCACAACGGCACTACCTTCCACCGACAGTCACACAGTCACGCATGTGAACATGCTCTATGGAAACACACACCACCAAGACGCGAAAACAAAGACAGGGCACATGCACACACACCCAAACTCTTATAGACACACGGCAGCCCCACATGGCCCAGCCAGACAAGCTCAGGCAGGACAACACATGCACATATCCTCCCCAGGGTCTCTCTCTCTGGTTCCACAGTGTCCACCACAGACAAAATGAATGTTTCCGCTCTTTGGCTCAGTGGAAGGGGAAAGACAAAAATGGAAGCGGATGTATCTGCCAGCAAAAGAGAAGGGAAAAGCCCTGGCTTGGTAGCTCAGTTGGTTAGAGCATTGTTCCAATACACCAGGGTTGCAAGTTTGATCCCCGGTCGGAGCACATACAAGAATCAAGCAATGAATTCATAAATTAGTGGAACAGCGAATTGATCTCCCTCTCTCCTCCCCTCTCCAAAATCAAAATTTTAAAAAAGTTTATCAATGCCCTGGATGGTGCAGTTCAGTGGATTGAGTGCCAGCCTGCTAACTGAAAGGTTGCTGGTTCGATTCCTGGTCAGGGCACATGCCTGGGTTGCGGGCCAGGTCCCCAGTTGGGAGTGTGCGAGAGGCTATCAATCAATGTTTCTCTTACATGTCAATGTTTCTCTCCCTGTCTCTCTCCCTCCCTTCCCCTCTCTCCAAAATATATACAAACAAAATCTTAAAATAAAAAAGAGAAGGAAAATAAGGAAAGCTTCAAATAAAAATTTTATCGAAAAAGAGAGATAGAAGGGAAAGATACTGAACAGCGCTATCGGCCTGAGCGACCCCCAGTACCACCCCTGCCCCGGGCCTAAGTCAGACCAGAAGTTGGCAGAGCCCCAGCTTCCCTGCCGTCCTGCCCTCCCACTCCCCACCAGTGGCAGGCGTGAGGCTCCCCGTGTAGGAAAGTGGGGTCTCAGATGAACTGGTCCCGTTTATGGCCTGAGGTGCTTGCAGAGTCGGGGTGGAAGAACCAGAGGGGCACAGCGACCTCTCATACGGGGTGCAGCCATGCCTCGGGGTGTCCGTCGAGGTACACCATGCAGGCCAGAGTGTGTGAGGGAGGGGTGGTCAGGGAGGCAGCAGCTGGCTAGGGCTTTCAAGGATGGTTCAGTGGATTGACAGGCCCAGGTGGAGAGAGGGTGAAGAGGAAGGCATTCCAGTCAGAGGAACAACAGCATGTGCGAAGGTGTGACGGTGGGAAGATGCAGCGTTCTCTCAGGGGACTCGGAGGACAGTGAGTAGCCGTTGGCCCATGCGGTGGAGAAGTGAATGGAAGGGACTGACAACTACTTCGAGGTCAGATCTCCAAAGAAAGGGTGTGAGCTGCAGAAGGGCGCAGTCGGCCTGTCACTCTGGTTTCCCTGGGGGTCAAGGACAAATTGGGATCTTACAGTGAAGGAGGAGGGTCCTGGGAGCTGAAGCGGGTGGTTGCCACGGGGATGAGAGGAAGAAGTGGATGGAGAGGAGTAAGAGGAGAGACTGGACAGGCCTTGGTGACTGGTTGGGGGCATGAGCAGAGGGAAGGCCAAGTGCTTTGCACTGGGGGCCTGTGGCCTGTCCCCAGAGGAGGCAGGTGAAGGGGACACATGGGTTTGGACCCCAGGGTCTGGTATGCTAGAATGGCAGGGGTCTGGATGTTGAGTGTGGCCAGGCATTGGGGTGGAAGGGAGTAGTGTCTGGGAGGCCTGGGGTGTGTACAGAAGCCCAGTGGGTGTGCAAGGTCACATGTGTACACATGAGTGTCCACACATCAGCCAGGGAGGTCACACTCCCAGGCTGGGATTTCCACACTCGCTGTATCTGCAGTGGATCTTGGGTAAAGCAGGGCATACAGGGAGGGGACGAGATGGCCTTGGGAGTCAGACAGGTCTGAGTTACTTCCTTTGTGTAACCACTAGTCACTTAGTGTAGTCACTAAGGGACTTCGCAGCTCTGTGCCTCAGTTTCCCCATCTATCAAATGGGACTGCTAATACTTGTCTCCAGGGTCGTTTTGCCTGTGGAGGGGTGAGGAAGGTCCCAGCTTACACAAGTGATCGGGGTGCAGCGCCCGGCACTTTCACCCAGACTTCCGACCGGTGTGTTACACCCGTGTGATTAGGTCTTGGGAAGGGGCTGGGCAGGGTGGCTGGCACTGCCTCCATTCAGATTCTTGGAAAGTTTTGAATTGGGAGGTACCTCTTTCCATGCAACCTGGATGGCCTAAGATTCTTGGCTCTTGGAAGGCAGAAGAAGGGGGTGGCAGAGAACTGGGGCCTCACCGGGAGAGCCATGCCGCCATCATGGGTTCCTCTCATGGATGCACTCAGGGAGACTCAGAGAGGAACTTCCCTGAGGCCACTCCGCAGCCAGTGGCAGGACTGAGACAGAGGCCAGGACCCTGGGCTCAGGGCTCCCTTCCTCCCAGAGGCTGCCCCCACCACCAGAACCTAGGGTGGAGGGAACCCTGTCGTCTTAAGTTCTCTAATTTCAGTTCTTCTTTCTTTCCCGTTGGGGGAGGGAACCAATAAGGTTCGTGTCTCATTTAGTCCTTGTAACAATGCTGCAGGGCTTGGTGGCCCAGTTAACAGAGAGGGAAGTGGAGGCTCCAAGAGGTGGGTAACCTGGCCGAGAGTCCCCTTGCCTAGTGCTGGGCTGGGATTGACTCCCAGGTCTGTGAGCACAGCTTCCCACTGACCCCCAGTCACTACCCTCTGCTTGGTTTGACGGGGACAGGAAAGGAAGCTCAGTGGTCAGGTATGCGCAGTGCACCGTGCACTTTCTTAGCACAAGGTGCTTTTTGGGGGTGAGGACCATGGGGGACTAGCAGGCATGGGAAAGTTCAGGCCCAGAGCGAGCCCAGAACAGTGAGGGCCGGGATGGGGTTTTCTAGTATCTAAAATGTGCTGTCCCCGTGGGCCCTGTGAAAGAGGGAAGCCTCTGGGAGGAAGGAGTCCTGGTCTCCGGTCTCAGTTCTGTCCCGGGCTGCTGTGTGACCTCAGCTGAGCTCTCCTCTGGGTCTCCGTCATCCCACCTGTGAAATGGGCCCACCTCCTTAGAGCCTGTGGTGGGGAGCAACGTAGACTGTGGGGGGGGGAGCCATTTATTTCTCCTCTCCTGAAAGGTCTCAGGAGGTCTGCCCACATCTGACATCCACAGTCCTCAGTACCCGGGAGTTTTCTGTTCTCCCTCCCACTGTGGTGCCTGCTGGCGGAGGCAGAGCTCTGCGTGAGCCCTTCGGGCCGTGCTCCTTCTGACGGGCGACCACGGCTCAGCTCGTGGCAAACATTCTTCTCATAGCTCCCGGAGCACAACAAATCCTGCTGCTTAACCAGGAATGCAGGGTCCCCTCCTGCAGCGGTAGCAGGAGCTTAGGTGGGAGAGCCCTTGGGGGTGAGGCAGGAAGGGTTGGGAGGCTGGCAGAGGACTCCCATCTCCACCCCTCAACACACTGTCCTCAGCTCCAGGTCACTGAGCCTACCCCCATCATCTGTGGACTCACAGCTTGGGTCCAAACCCTGGGGCCTCTACCATTGACTTCTCTCTGAGCCTTGGTTTCTTCACCTGTAAAATAGTTTATAATCTAACCTCACAGGGCTTTTGGGAGGGGTCACAGTAATGATGGTTATAACATATAATACTAGTGAACGTTTATTAAGTGTTCCTTTTTGCCAGACACTGCTTGAAGTCGGCTGTGTGAAATTAACTCGTTCGGTCCTCACAAATGCTCTATGAAGTGGGAATTGTTCCCAT
Source organism: Mormoops blainvillei (assembly GCA_004026545.1). Classification (NCBI taxonomy): domain Eukaryota; kingdom Metazoa; phylum Chordata; class Mammalia; order Chiroptera; family Mormoopidae; genus Mormoops; species Mormoops blainvillei. Next base: position 617,405 of record PVJD01000026.1, on the reverse strand, counting down.
TTTTTGGAAGCAGGTGCTGAGGCCCAGAGGAGTGCGGTCCCATGCTAGTAAGACGTAGGGCTGGGAGGGGAAGGCACGAAGCTGGGCTCTTAACCCACCATGACCTTTTAAACAAGGCTCGGCTCCAAGTCTGCTCATGGTAGAGGCTTGGAAAGTGGGGACTTCTGCCATGAGCCCATCTCTGGGACAGGCCGGCTGTTCACCTCGTGCTTATCAGCATCTCAGTCTGGAGAGTTGGGATGAGGAAGGGCGCCCAGCAGCTCTTGGAAGCTGATGGGGGTTGGGGGGTCGCCTGCTGTCCCACCCGCATCTGGCCTGGGATTTAGCTGGCGGCAGGCTCTGTGCGAGGAGGAGATGTCGCGAGGAGAAGGGCTCAAGGAGGAGATTAGGGAAGGCAGCTGGGGCTGGAGGTTAAGAACAGAGTCCCATTGAAGTTGGCTCAGGCACTGCCCTGGCACGTCAACCCGCCCCAGCGTCCTATTTTGTAGGACGGAGGGAGCCTTGGTCAACTGGAGGGCGCGCCCTGAAGCCCTTGATGGGAACTGCCACTCTGAGCCCAGCCTCGCGGGTCCATGTTGCCACCTGGGTCGAGGCAGCCCAGGTGGGGGTGGAGAGGCTGGAGAGGGACCTGTAGCTGAGGTCTCCGGGAAGCCCAAGCGTGTGGTGTTTGGCCGTTTTGCGGGGCTGGGCAAGCTGCAAGGTTCAGCGCCTGCCGCTGTGCTTCCTAGCCTGGCAACCTCGGAGAGTGGGTGTCACCTCCCTGGGCCTCAGGGCTCCTCTTCGGAAAAATGGGACAGCAGTTCCTGCCTTACACGGCTGTGGGAGAGTTTGATAAAATAATACCCAGAGCATGCCGAGTGCTACGTCTGGTACATGAAATGTACTTGGGATTTAAAGGGCTAACACGGCTGGAGGAGATGGGGAGCCGGCTTTAAGCTGGGCTCGGGGTCTCTCATCCTGATGGTCAAGGCATTTCTCATGCTGACCCAGCCACCCTTTCTCGTCTCAGGCCACGTGTAATGGAGAGGTTAAGAGCACAAGCTTTGGAGTCAACAGCCTAAGTTCAAAGTCAGGCTCTACCCCCTATGAGCTGTGTGGCCTTGGGCCAGTTACTTAGCCTCTCCTTCCTTCGGTTTCCCCATCAGTATAAAGGGAAGACAAAGCACTTGCTCCACTGGATTGTTGTAAGGATTAAATGAGATAATTCATGAAAGATCTCAGAACAGTGCCTGGCATGTAGTAGATGCACAATAAATGTCACCTATGTTTAGTTAGTTCGTTCATGGGTTTTTGTTTTTTTATTTCCATCCCAAGCTTTTGCCTCTCTGTACCCCCACACACGCTGTTTCTTCAGCCTAGACTGATTGCCTCTCCCCGTTATCGCCCAGTTAAATCCATGTTCATTCTTCAAAACTCAGATCCAATATAGGCCATTTCCCCTCCCCAAGCCTGATGGCAGCGTGAGGGCTGCGGCCAGGGAAGCTGGGGTTGAGGTGGGCAGTGAGGCACCCCCCCAAGCCGTATCTGCCAGGCTGGGCCCTCAGACCCACCTGTGGGGCCATGATGTTCAGAGTTGGGGGGATGGAGGCCGGGCTCAGCTGAGTTGGAGAGAGGGCCAAGGAGCCGCTGGCCTCGGCATCTGGCCGCCTGTGCAGTGAGAGGGCCGGATGTCAGAGTTTCCATGGGAGCGGGCAGAGGCGAACAGGCAAGCTAGGGGAGAGAGTGATGCGGCCGCGAGGTCTCCCTGCCAGGTGGGCTGGCTGGGTGTCCCCTCCCTATCTACCCAAGAGTCACGTCTGGCCCTGGACTCTAGCCCCAGCCCCCCTGTGGACAGCTGTATGACCTAGACTAGAGATTGCGACAGACTGGCATCATGGTTGATTGAAGCAGAAAGGGGGAGCTGGCCATTCAGGGTCCTGATTCTGTTGCCTGCCCACGGCCCTCCAGGGCTCCCCGTTGCCTTCCAGAGGAAGGCAAGCACAGTGTTCGAGGCCGCTCACTGGGCTGCCTCCGCTTTCTCAGCTCCTGCTTGTCCTCTCAGCCCTGCAGCTCGGGATCGTCCCTGAAGCTGCCAAGCAGCTTCCCATGGCCAGAAATTTTTCTTACTTTGTCTGCCTTTCAGACTCCTACTCACCCTTCAGGACCGAGCTCCAGTGTCGCTTCGTACATGAACCCTTCTGGGGAAGCTCAAGGGGGAGGCAGTGTTCCCCGCTGTGTGTTTCCATAGCCCAGAGATCTTAGCCAATTGTGCAGTGGCCACTTGTCTGATGCCTCCAGCTAATTCGGGGGCAGGGCATGGGGCTGGGCCATTTCTGTGTCCCAAGGCCCATCCTAGGGTCCCCCACACAGTAGGCGCTTCCCCAGGCAAGAACCCTACCCTATAGTGGGGGCCATGCCAGCCCAGGGCCTGATATATGGTAGGGATTTCTGTAGTATGAACACGGGCACACTGAAGGGGTTTCCTCAGCCTGGGCCCTAGGACAGGAGGAACTCCATCAAGTCAGGGCCAGGCATCCTGTGGACACTGCTAAGTATGCATGAAATGAATGAAGGGAGTCACATCCTGGCTTCCTGAGAAGAGAGGCTGAGGTTGGGGCCAATGTTCCAGGAGGGGCTCTTGGTAAGAAGCCTGTGGCAGGCACTGGGGTAGCTGTGAGTTAGGGCAGGAGGCTTCCCAGGCTCTTGGAATCTTCCTCACTGTTTCTCTCTTTCACCCTCAGGCCTCGCCTCTGCTGGGACCTTTAGAGGCCCCTCCAGCCTGAAAGGTAAGCTAGGTTTGGGGCACCTGGCCAGGGACATCCGTGCCTGGGTGAGGCCGTTGCTGGCTGCTGTCTAACCTTGCCCCCTCCTGCCGCAGCGGAAGCCCCTCCCAGCCCCAGGATGTCCAGCAGGCAGCCCCTCTTGCAGGTGACCTCAGCTCCCTGCGGCCTGGGCTTTAAAATTTCAGCCCAACTCGGAAGCAGCTTTTTCTCATTTATGAACTATTCTCTCTGGCTCCTTGGCATGGCCCTGTGTTTGCTTGGCCTGCCCGGGTGCAGTGGCCTGGCTGTGCTCCTGCCGGGCCCCTCCCTGCCCAGCCGCTGCCTGCTGCTGCCGCCACCACCGCGTGGGGAAGCCACGGAGGCCCAGGAATTTTGGCAGGCGTGGGGAGGCAGCGGGCGGTGGGTGGCGCTCCGGAAAAGGCTGCAAATGTGAACCAGAAGGCGAGGGATTGGCAGCAAGGAGGCCCTGCCTGGCCTGGCCTGGGGCCTCGGGGTGGCTGGCTCTGGGGGACGGGGGGCAGGGGGGACCTTGTCCAGTCCTTGTCAGAAACTCAGGGCCTCTGCTGGAAAGTGAGAGTGATGGACCAGCTGAGGCCTGAGCCCTGGGACCCCTGGCCGCCTGCCTGAGGATACACTGTTGCCCTGGGTCCTGCCCGCTGCTGGGCCTCTTCTGGGTCATCCGCCCCCACCAGGTTATTCCTAGCTCCCTGGACACTTAGTTGCCTCAAGATGCTCCTCCCCAGGGAAGCAGTGGGGTGTCTAGTCTTGGAGATGGGCAGAGGCCAGGTGCCTAGGAGGTGGACCTCGTTCCCTATGGGGAAGGAGGCTCACCTCTAGCTCCCTCCAGCTCAGAGTTCAAAAACTCCAAAAGAATCACGAAGAAAAATGGGTCCTATGAGCAGCCACCTTACAGGCTTGGCTGGAAGCAGGAGATGGGTGGTCAGAGGCCTGGAACCAAAGCACCTGGGCTGCAGACTGTATTTTGCACCTACTGTAAGTCAAGCCCCAGTCAGGGATGAGGTCGGGGCAGAGGTGCCTAGGAGGCGGAGGCTCTACCTGAGGGAGGCTGGGAAGCCTGCTTGGAGGAGGAGGCATTTGAGATGGGCCTTAAATGAAGAATAAAATGTTTGCCTGGGAGAGAGAGACGGAAAGGGCAGTCTGGGGGGGTAGGGCAGAGAACAGGCAGGTGAAGGCAGGCGGGTGGGTACTAGGTGGGTCCTAGGAGAAGTTTGGAGTGTCGGGCTGTCAGGATGCTGGGGCTCAGGGGTGCAGGAGGCTCCTCACACCCCGTAAACTTACGCGTTTTCCCCAAGGGTGAGTCCTGGCCCTCATCCAGACTGCAGGAACCCTGTCAGTGCAGCCCTATTTTAAAAAATTTTATATATTTATTTATTTGTTTGTTTATTTTTTAGAGAGAGAGGAAGGGAGGGAGAAAGAGAGAAACATTGATGTGAGAGAAACATGGATCAGTTGCTTCTTGCACGTGCTCCAACCGGGGACCTGGCCCAAAACCCAGGCATGTGCCCTGACTGGGAACCAAACCGGCCACCTTTCACTTTGTGGGACGGCACCCAACCAACTGAGCCACACGGGTCAGGGCTGTAGCCCTATTTTTATCTCCAGCCTACGTCTCCCTGGAGTTCCAGACCCATAGGTTCTTTGCCTGTTGTATATCCACCCCAGAAATGCCCCCCGGCCCTCCATCTTCCTTGCCCTGCTGTTTGCTCTGCTCTCAGTTCGGAATGTTCCACCATCACCTGCCCCTCTGGGCCTGTCGAACTCTTACCTGTCCCTTTAAGCCTCCTTCCAATGTTGCTTCCCAAACTGAGGTCCCTGGGCGTCTGGGTGTCTCACCTGCAAAGGTGAGGATGTTGGGACTGTTGCTGGAACTGGAGCCTGGTGGGGTACGCAGGATGTGCAGGGCAGCACTCCCGTCCTGCCATCTGCCTAGATGATGAGGCGGCCCCAGGCAGCGCTGCCCCAGCCTGCCACCCTCTCCGCACCCAACTCCCAGATTCCAGGCAGCTCTTTGGGTTTGGACCAGTCCTCACACCCGCACATTGAAATTTGAGAGGGTCAGAGTCTCATATTGATCCCCCAGGACAAAGAGCTCTGCTCGCGGGCACTGGACCCCACAGATCCCCATGCAGACTGTGTGGGGCTGATCGGAAATATATTGTCCAGGGAGCTGGACACAGACCTGAAGTTAGATGAGCATCAGGGCTGTCAATGCTGGTCTTTGGGGGGTCTTATCAAGAGACAAACAGCTAGAGATTCATAGAGCCTGGAACGCGGGCAGGGATCTAGGTGTAAGCACATAGGAGAGGACAGAGAGACAAGCAGGGGCCAAGATTGTGAGTTCGATTTCTGGTCAGGGTACATAAGAGAATCAACCAATAAATGGATAAAGAAGCGGAACAACAAATCGATGTCTCTCTCTCTCTCTTTCTCTCCCTCCCTCTATCTCTCTCCCCCTAAAATCAGTAAGTAAAAAAAAAATTAATTAAAAAAAAAAAAGACAAGCGGGGTCACAGAAATGGGCAGACAAATGGAACGGTACACAGAGTGAGGAGGAAAGACACACCGAGAGATGCCTGATGCACACAGGCAGGTGAGGACCTGGGTTTAGTGACACAGAGACACAAAGGACAGGCCGCAGATGGGCGTGGCGCCCACCCACGTGGCTCCCTTGCACTTAACTCTTGACAGCGTGCCCCCCTCCCCGTCGTGATCTCAGGGCTTTTCGGGTCTCCACCCTTTTCACTGCCCCCCCCCCCCCCCCGCCGAGTGTAAAGTGTGCCTCCTTCTCCTGGAAGCCACAGGAGAATTACATGGAGCTTACCGTGTTGGTACTAGGGAGCCTCCGGAGAGCCCAGGGCGGGGAGGGCCATGGGCAGAGCTGTGCCAAAGTGCGGCCCTCAGATGGAGACAGAGCTGATCAGAGGTGCAGACGTTGGACCCTACCCCACACCCACTGAATCGGGATCCCTGGGGGGCACTTCAGAGCCTGTGCTTTGGAAAGCTGATGCTCACCGAGGCTTGAGGAACACTGTGGCAGTGTCTACGGGGTGCGCTGAGGAAAACAGAGAAGCTGAGGGTGAGGGGCGGGAGAGAGGCTATTATGACCCTGTTAAATTAAACAGATTTAGCCATTTAATTTAACAAGCCTTTATTGAGTGTCTGGGCTGTATGTTGGGAGAGTACAAGGCCTACATGAGGGCAGAAACTATGGGGGAGGAGGAGAAGGAAGGGACGTGAGAGAAGTAGAGGAGACGGAGTCCACAAGATGCGTGGGGCTTGAGGGGAAAGGCTCAGGACTGCCGTGTGCAGTTGTGTAGGTTGGCTGCCGTTCAGCGACACCCAGGAGGGCAGGGAGTAGGCCCCGAGTTGGCTGGGAGGAGCCTTTTCTAATTACGCTAAGGCGCTACATAGGCTAGAGAGATCCCTTGCTGCCCTGTAAGGAAGGAAGGGTCCGAAATGATACCCAGACGTCTGGCTTGGGCACCTGGGAGTAGGGGAGAAGCAAGTAATGGGGAGAAGGTAACGACAGCCGTGGGTGGGGGCACGCGAGGGCCAGCCAGCCGAACATGCTCAGCTCATACCGAGCACCGGAGTCTCGGGCTCAGGGGGGTGGTCGCAGCTGGAGACGGACGTGGAGGCCTGGGGGATGGGATTGGTGAGAGCTGGAAATTGTAGGAGGAACATCCAGACAGAAGAGATGAGGCCTGAGCCAGCTCCTGGGGGGCAAGCCTGGGTCTGCCGAGTGGGCAGAGAAGAAGCCGAAGAGGAGCCTCTCCAAGAAGGAGGACAGCCGGGGCACAGGGCAAATTCGGTGCTGGAGAGAAGGAGGCAGGAAGGCCAGAGGGTGGGGAGTTAGCGGCGGGTGGGCGCGAAGGGTAAAGACAGCTCCTTCAAGAAGCTTGGCTGCGGAGGGCTGGCGAGAGATGAGGGTGGCTGGGGCTTGCGGGTAGGAGTTAGGCCTGTGTGGACCTAGGATGGAGAGGCCGAGCCTGGGTAGGTGAGGGGAGCGCCCACAGACAGCGGGAGAGGCCCCTGAGGACGAGGTGTGGAGGAGCCTGGGCCTTGAGTGTGAGGCAGGACCCGATTCATCTAAGACTCGGGAAAGGAGGATGGGAAAAGGGTCTCCCATTTCCACAAGCTGGGAGAAAGGTAGGGGGCTTAGGGACTCAGGAATCCTGGAGAAGCCTGGAGCTACCCGGCTGAGCCTTTGGGGGTGGGCACCATGCTCAGTGGGCAAGGAGGGCCGTGTCTCCTCCACTCCAAGACCCTGAGCAGGCTATGTGACCCCTGGTCAGTTTCATCTCGAGTAGTCAGAGAAACGGCCTAAAAGGCCAGAAAATTGACTATAGGGAAATTTCACAAGGTTCTGGCCTTTGGCAGCAAGTCACCTGAGTTTTGTAAGGGTTGGAGGAGATGCTGCTTTTCAGCAGGAGGAACTGAGGTTAGACTGATAGAACTTTCTGGCCATCAGGGTAGCAGGACAGGGCAGCCCACCCGGGAGTGCTTATGGCTGAGATCATCTCAGTTATGAGACCACTGAGGTTCAGAGAGGTTAATTCACTTGCCCAAGATCATCCAGCTCGTAAGTAGCTGTGCTGGAGTGGGAGTCGAGGGGCTGCTGGGACCTACGAGGGCCTTAGGGACCCCCGGGCTGGACCCCTGATAGGGAGAAACTAAGAAATGCTCACCTGTTGAGGTGGCAGAGACAGGACTGGACAGAGAGACAGTAAGAGAGACAGAAATGAGCCAGGCCAGAGACCCAGGCAGAGAGCAGAGAGCGCGGCTGGGGGAGCGGGGAGCCAGGAGGCACGGGGGCGGGGGGGGGGGGTGCTGCCGAGTGGGGCAGTCGATCCCGCAGAAATGTCTCCACAACAGGAAGCGTCTCATAACATACCTGTGGTTTGGCCAGGCCCTGGGGCTGCCTGAGCGCTCCCCACTGCTCCCTCAGCTGCAGCCTCCCGCCTGTCTGGGGTAGGGGGCTTAGAGCCTAAGGAGCCTGCGCAGGGCTGTGGTCCATCCACTCACCCGGGAGGGGGCTGCCAGAGCCCCACCAGCCAGCTGCACCCCTGCACGGTCCACTGGGAGCCCCCTCCCTCAGACCCCTTTTATATCTGGACTTCTGATAGCTCATCTGTGAAATGGGGTGGGGAGTGAGCAAGCCTTTAAATTCCGTAGGGTCCCCTGACCCCCTCTGCTGGTCACCCCCGGGACCGGGCCCTTTGAGGGAGGAGACACAGCTGATGCCCCTTCCCCTCCCGTAGCCATGTGCGTGTGTGTGTGTGTGTGTGTGTGTATGTATGTGTGGGGTTGTTTGCATTCATGCCACTTCTTCCTGCTGGGGCCTATTCTCTGCCCCCCACCCCTTGGCCTGAAAGACCCTCGAGCACTACCCGCTCCCAGCCAGCCTCCTTGGCCACCCCGGGAGGAGGCCCTGGCTGCCACAAAACGCTGACTTGGACAAAATGCTGTTTTACGGGGATTTGTTGAAAAGGGGGGAAATCCCCGTTAAGGACTTGCAGCTGTCCAAACACCGCGTCCACCCTGCCGCCGCCACCACTCAATCCCCTGAATCAGCGTCTCCTTGTGCACCCCACTTCGTGCCCCTGCCAGGCCAGCCCCTTCCCAACTGCCCTGGCTCTTGCCTTCCTTCCTAAGAGGTTACCAGAGAGGGCGATGGCTTGCCCAAGGTCACACAGCAGAGCCGGGCTTGAGCCTTAGGGCCCTGCCCCAATCCCTGACATAATCCGCTCGGCTGCTACTCCTTGCAGAAAGAAGAAGGAGTAGGGCAATGAATGGTTCTTCCTTTGCACCCCTGTTCCCCAGGCAGGCTGTTCTTCGAGGAAGTTCTTTGATTGAGGCCATGGGAATGTCCCCACCTCTTCCTCTCTGGTCTGGGGTGAGGGAAAGGGGGGTGCGCTCCCAGGATGGTGTGACACGTATCTGTGCAAACCCTGAGGTAAGGACTGAGTTATTGGCTTTAAATTTGGCGGTGAAATGAGCTCATCAAACATTTATTGAGCATCACTGTTTGCCAGTCAAGTCCCGTGCTGGGCATGGAGCGTGGGGGAACGTGGCAGGTAGAGGAGTCAGAGAGAAAAATAAGAGCTGAGATGGGGACCGGAGGCATCCGCGGAGTCTGGGAGGCATCCAACAGGTTCGCCAACATCCAGGAGCAAGTAAGAGGCAGGCGGTGGAGATGTGGTGAAGGGAACTGAATGTGCAGGAGCCAGAGAGTCTCAGGGAGCCTGGGAGGGTTGGGGGCGGGGGTGACAGTGAGAAGGAGGCTCAGAGGGGCACAGGTACCCTGGCTTTGATGGTGGTTGGGTTGGGGACCAGCCTGTCCCACCTGGCTGCCGCATCGTACCATTCCAGGGCATCGTTTCTCTTCGCAGGCCCTGAAACAGGCTCGGCACCTCTTCTCTTGACCGTGCACCCGCTCCCATCCCCCAACACCCCTGCCCCTGGCCTGGCACATGCCAGCCTCCCCTCTAAGAGCTGGGGTAATCTCTCCCCCCTCAAACCCACAGGCGGCTTGGAGCCGCACGAAAGACTGTTTCTGGGTTTGCTTCTGTCTCGGTCTGGCTTTGGCTCCCTGGCTGCTCTCCCCTCCCCGCCCTCCCCCGTGGCAGGATGTCGCAGCGGTTAAGAGCTCAGGTTCCTTGCAACCCTCTGTTCAAGTCCTGGCTCCCAGTCTAGACATCGCTGTCTTGCTCCAGGCCTCAGGCTCCTCATCTACAGAACGAGGAAGCCCAACAGTTCCCCTCTCCCAGGGACCTGGTGGGAATTAAGTCACGTATCGAACATCGAGTGCCCAGTCGGGCGCGTGCTCAGTGGGAGCTCTCCTTTTCCCACAGACACTTCTCACTCCAGGGGAAGCGCCTGCCCTGGGGTTCCATAGCAGACCTGTCCCGCCTCAGCGGAGGGGACACGGTACTGGAGGCGCTGGGATGGGGCAGGTTCAGGGGGCTACAGCAGGTGGGCCAGGGACGCTCCCTGGAGACCCGCATTGACAAGGAGGAAGGAAAGGTGGGTAGCTCATGGGGCACCCTGCCCCGACCCCTAACTAGACTTGGGGCTCTTCCTTTGGCACCTTTCCTTTCTGCCTCCTCCACGGTCCTCCCAGTTGAGCCTGTGGCTACCTCTCCCCTCCGTCACCTCCCACTCCCCGTGAGGCCTTGCCTCAGGAGACCCAGGGCTGTCCTGAGTCCTGTGGTGGCGCCATGACCTTGGCCTCTGACCCACTCAGGCCAGAATGGCTCCCTCCCCTCCCCCTGCTTCCTGCCGCATGCTCTGCCCCCTCCACCTGCTCCCACCCTGCTGCCACACGCAGAGCAGAACATTCTGGCCCTGCGAGTGTGTGAGCCCTGCTCCCCTTCACCTCCATGGGGCTCAGGTGCCAGTGCAGGAGGATGCTTTTCTTGCTCAGGACAGGGGGATGGAGAGGTGGCTAGGGGCTGGGGCTCAAGGGCCAGACTGTCTGGGCTTCGGTCCTGACTGCACCCCACTTTCCCCGTCTCTAAAACAGGGCTAGCATGCTTCACAGGGCTGACTGCGGATGGGATGTAAACTGTTAGGGCTGCGCCTGGCCGGAGCCTCCATCGGCGGCACCCGAGGGCCCGGCCTGACGAGTCCTGACGTCAATCATGTGGCAGTTAGAGCAGGGGCCAGGGCTGAGGGCAGGCTCTGGGTGTGGCCTCAGCTCTCACACTTCCCAGGCATGTGTCCTGGACAAGATTCTCACAGTCTAAGCTTCTGTTTCAGGGCCTATAAAATGAGGACATGAGCCTCAGGGAGGGGGGCTGTCATTCAGAGGACTCTGTGAAATGAAGCCTGCTAGGCCCTGAGCTTGGGTCCGCCCCAAGAGAGGGATGAGGCTCAGGGGGCTTCTGCGACCTGCCCAAGGTTAAAGAATAGGTTGATGTCGGAGCTGGGATTTGAACCCCAGAGCTGGGATTCCGGGTTCACAGATCTCCAGGGCCCTGCACGCATTCCTGCACAGCTCTGCATGAGACTGAGTTTAGAGGAACATTGAACTGCAACTCCAGATGCACCTCAGTTACTGGGGAGGGCTCTGTTCCCCACACGCATCCCTAGGGTGCACAACACCCCCCAAGCCCCTTCGGAGGCCAGGCACTGGTGTGAGGGGCTCCTGAGTGGGGTGAGGGGAACCCAGAGCAGAAATCTGAGGAGAAATGGGACTTTCCTTGGGTGTGCAAAATGCCATGTAGTCGCCCATGCGAATATGGATGGGTGCCCCCGTGAGGCAGACACTATCCCTAATCATCACAGCAGCCCTAGAAGCAGGTTGTTTTTTTAAAAAAACAGTATTTTTATTGAGGTATGATTCACGTAATATGTAATTGGCCCATAGAATGTGTACGACTTAATGGTTTTTAAAAATATATCCGCAGAGTTGTGCAGCTCTCACCACGATCAGTTTTACGTTTTCATCGCCCCTAATAGAAGCCCCATATCGTTAGTCGTCACTCCCCGTATCTCCCTACCCCCTCCTTAGGTAGCCACTGATCTTTCTGTCTCTGTAGATTTAACTATTCTAGACACTTCGTCTAAAGGAAATCATATAATAAGATTTTGTGACTGGTCTTCACTTAGCATGATGTTTTCAGGACTCACCTGTATTGTATAGTATGTTATCAGTACTTCATTTCTTTTCGTTGCTGCATACTATTGCATTGTATGGACATGCCACACTTTGTCCATTCATCAGTTAATGCACATATGTGTTATTTCTACTTTATGGCTGTTTTTAAAGATTTTATTTATTTATTTTTAGAGAGAGGGGAAGGAGGAAATAAGAGAAGGATTGAAACTTCGATATGTGAGAGAAATATCCATCCGTTGTCTCTCACACGCCTCCCAGTCAGGGACTTGGCCCACAACCCAGGCATGTGCCCTGACCGGGAAACGGACCAGTGACCTTTTGGGATGACGCCCCACCCACTGAGGAACACCTGGGTCGGGGCTTTGCGGCTGTTATAAATCATGTTGCTATGAAGGTGCATGTACAACATTTTGTGTGGATACATTATCCCATTATAAAGATAAGGGAACGGGTTCCCAGAGTGGAAACCTCTTGCCTAAGCTCCCCCAGCAGGTGAGTGGAGGACTCAGGCTGGCTGTCCCAATCTATAGCCTGTGTTTCTCCCCACCCAGGAGCAGAGCTAAGTGCTCTGACAGCTAGGCTGGGACAAAAAAGAGTGAGGGGTTAACTTTATGGAGGAAGGGGTGACAGCTTTCCCAGGCCTTGAAAGATGAGTAGGAGAAGGGAAGAACATGGCAGGCAGAGAAACAGCAGGTGCAAAGGCCTACAGGTGTGAGGCCGCCAGGTGTCTGGGAGCCATAATGAGTTCTTGTTATTGGGGCAGAGGTCTGGGGGAGGGGAGAAGCAGAGAAAGGCCTGGTAGGTGATAGGGTTGGAGCCTCAGGCACAGATGAGATTTAAAAGGCCTTTGTGTCCTCCTTTCTTCAGGAAACTAAGCCATAAATATGCATTTTTAATTAAGTATATATCAGTGAGAGTAAATTTATTTCAAAAGTTTCTAGCCAGTGAGTTATATTTTCATGTGCCTCATCAAAAGACAGCACCACATTGCAGCATCCCCTAAAATGCGGTCGTTTTCATTTCACTTATTGTAACACAAGAAAACAGGTATTTCCTAGATGATTTCTGAGTTTCTCTGTGTTTCTGTGCAGTAGGGATGACATTGATGTATCTATGGCTACCTATTTAAGTCCATCTCATGTTGTCACGAGGCCGGGATTTACCACTCTTCTGCCTAGTGTCCTGAGTCCGCGGTAGAGGGCAGGTCCCTGTTCCGCTGCGGACCTCTGACAGCTTCAGCGGGACGGGGCTCTCTTTCAGGCCCCTCAAGCCTTTATGTTTTGGACTTTTGGTAGGGTGCAGTTGATGTGGTAGTCAGTTTCTTTTGCACACAGAAATCTTTGTAAAGTTTTATTCCCAAGTCCCCTATTTTGAGAAGCTGTTCAGCATATGAGAGTACTGTTGAAATACAACATTATTTTCCTAGATACTAAAACTTTGTATATTGATCAAGGTAATTCTGAAAGTTAAAATTTTAAATGGTAGAATGTTCTGTTATTGTTAATTGTTTTCTATTGTGTATTCAGTAGGAAATCACAGTTTGTCAATAAAAGTTAAAATTCCCATCTTGAAAAAAAAGGCCTTGAATGCCATGCTAAGCACATGGACTTGACCCTGAAGGCAGTGGGGAGACCCAGCTGGGCGCCAACATAATGTGAAGTCAGACAGATCTAAGGCAAATCCCAGTTCTGCTTCCAAGAAACTGAAACTTTGCTTTAGTTTTGTCATGTGGAAAATGCAGATGACAAGAATAATACCTTGTTTAAAGCGCTGCAGGGATTGAGTTCCTATCTCTGCAGAGCGCATCCCAGGGCATGGCAGAGTGCCAGCCCAGCAAATGGTAGTGGGTGTTACCATCATCACAGGGTGTTGAGCAGGGGCTGCCAAGGTCAGATCTGTGTTTTGGAAGGGAGGGTGTCTGGCTGCAGAGGGACTGGTGCGGGGGAAGGCTGTCGTCCAGGGGAGGGGGCCAAGACAGCAGTGGGGATGGAGAGCCACAAGCAGGCTTGGGAGAGGTTTAGGATATAAGACTCCGAGACTTTGGGAATTGCTTGTGAATAATATCTAAATTCTGATTTTTTGGTACGTCCGCGGGCCTGGTGCCAAACCACCCAGGGGCTGGGCTTGATGGCCCCTCTCGGTTCCTCCCTGCAGCACGCTCGCGGACGCCATGCGGTGGGCTCCGACGCCGCTGTCTGCACCGCCCCCTCTGCCGCCGCCTCCGCCGCCACTGCTGCTGCTGCTGCTGCTGCTGGGGTGCGGGCCGAGGGCGGCCACCAGTGGCGGGGCCGGCGGGGCAGCGGGCTACGCGCCGGTGAAGTACGTGCAGCCCATGCACAAAGGACCCGTGGGGCCGCCCTTCCGCGAGGGCAAGGGCCAGTACCTGGGTGAGCATCCCCCCAACCCAACCCCTGGCCCCGCCAGGTCACAGACCCTCAATTCCCATCAAAGATCCCATCTCCCCGTTCTTCCTGACGTTGGTCCAGGGCCTCCCACTCGCAGAGGGTCCGAATCGGCTGACTGGCCGCGGAGGACTTTAGTGGGGTGGAGGAGGGGCAGGCAGGTGTGAGGGGAGGTGGAGGGGCGGTGGTCTGCTCCGACTGGCTCTGGAGGGCGGCTCGCGCCACCTGGCGGCCATTCCACCCCAGGTCATGCAGGAATGAGAGACCTCCCCGGACGTCCCATCCTGGGTAGCTTGGATGCTAGGAGCCCTGGGTGAGGACACCCTGAAGCCCCCAAGAGTGCCACTGGACCGCCCTAAACTCCATATTTTTTTAGAGCAGGGCGTGGTCTTCACCAACAGATACATAGCCTTGTCTTCTCCCAGTGCACCGCATGCTGGTGTGGGGGAGTGGGTAGATGGGTTCTCTGTCCTCACTGACCAGGCTCCTGGTTCTCTCTTTCTCTCAGAAATGCCTCTGCCGCTGCTGCCAATGGACCTGAAGGGAGAGCCAGGCCCCCCTGGGAAACCTGGGCCTCGGGGGCCCCCTGGCCCTCCTGGATTCCCAGGAAAACCGGGCACCGGGAAGCCAGGATTACATGGGCAACCTGGCCCCGCCGGCCCCCCTGGCTTCTCCCGGATGGGCAAGGCTGGTCCTCCAGGGCTCCCGGGCAAGGTTGGACCACCTGGGCAACCGGGGCTTCGTGGGGAGCCAGGGATACGAGGGGACCAGGGCCTCCGGGGCCCCCCGGGGCCCCCTGGACTCCCTGGGCCCTCAGGCATTGCTGTCCCTGGGAAACCAGGCCCCCAGGGGGTGCCAGGGCCACCAGGATTTGGGGGGGAGCCGGGGCCCCAGGGGGAACCTGGGCCCCCAGGTGATCGAGGCCTCAAGGGGGATAACGGGGTGGGTCAGCCAGGGCTGCCTGGGGCCCCCGGGCAAGGGGGTGCCCCTGGCCCCCCTGGCCCGCCTGGTCCAGCTGGCTTGGGCAAACCAGGTTTGGACGGGCTTCCTGGGGCCCCCGGAGATAAGGGTGAGTCTGGCCCTCCTGGGGTACCAGGACCCAGGGGGGAGCCAGGGGCAATGGGCCCAAAAGGGCCCCCTGGGGTGGACGGTGTGGGGATCCCAGGGTCGGCAGGGGTGCCAGGGCCACAGGGCCCAGCAGGGGCCAAAGGAGAACCAGGGACCCGGGGCCCGCCTGGCCTGATAGGCCCCACTGGCTATGGGATGCCAGGACTGCCTGGCCCCAAGGGGGACAAGGGCCAAGCTGGGGTCCCAGGGCTCTTGGGGGACAGGGGTGAGCCAGGCGAGGATGGAGAGCCAGGGGAGCAAGGCCCACAGGGCCTTGGGGGCCCTCCTGGACTCCCAGGGTCTGCAGGGCTCCCTGGGAGACGTGGGCCCCCTGGGCCTAAGGGGGAGGTAGGGCCTGGAGGACCCCCAGGAGTGCCTGGCATTCGGGGTGACCAGGGGCCTAGTGGCCTGGCTGGGAAACCTGGACTCCCAGGAGAGAGGGGGCTTCCAGGGGCCCACGGACCCCCTGGACCAACTGGGCCCAAGGGAGAGCAGGGTTTCACAGGGCGCCCGGGGGGACCAGGGGTGGCAGGAGCCCTAGGACAGAAGGGTGACTTGGGGCTCCCTGGGCAGCCCGGCCTGAGGGGCCCTTCAGGAATCCCAGGACTCCAGGGTCCAGCTGGCCCTATTGGGCCGCAGGGCCTACCAGGCCTGAAGGGCGAACCAGGCCTGCCAGGGCCCCCCGGAGAGGGGAAAGTAGGGGAGCCTGGCGTGGCTGGGCCTACAGGGCCCCCTGGAGTTCCCGGCTCCCCAGGACTCACAGGCCCTCCGGGGCCTCCGGGGCCTCCTGGCCCCCCTGGCGCCCCTGGGGCCTTCGATGAGACTGGCATTGCTGGCCTGCACCTGCCCAACGGTGGAGTGGAGGGCGCTGTCCTGGGCAAGGGTGGCAAACCGCAGTTTGGGCTGGGCGAGCTGTCGGCCCACGCCACCCCCGCCTTCACCGCTGTGCTCACCTCGCCCTTTCCTGCCTCGGGCATGCCTGTTAAATTCGACCGGACTCTCTACAACGGCCACAGTGGCTACAACCCTGCCACGGGCATCTTCACCTGCCCTGTGGGCGGGGTCTACTACTTTGCTTACCACGTGCACGTCAAGGGTACCAACGTGTGGGTGGCCCTGTACAAGAACAACGTGCCAGCCACCTACACCTATGACGAGTACAAGAAAGGCTATCTGGACCAGGCGTCTGGCGGGGCTGTGCTCCAGCTGCGGCCCAATGACCAGGTCTGGGTGCAGATGCCCTCGGACCAGGCCAATGGCCTCTACTCCACCGAGTACATCCACTCCTCTTTTTCAGGGTTCTTGCTCTGCCCCACATAACCCGTGGGGCACTGCCGCCCTGGCCTCCTCCTCTTTAGTGGTAGAGAGAACTTCTCAGTTACAAAGAACCTGCATTTAAAGAAGAAACCAAAGGCTGAGCAGAGGTGGGAACAGAGAGGGCCACGGCCCGAAGAGACTGACTTGTTTTCTCCCTCCGTGCGGGCTGAGGTTGTTTCTGGAAGAGGCTGGCCTGAGTTCCTCCTCTCCCCCCGGTGTCTGTGCAGTGTCGGGGTTGCGACCCCGTTCCTGCCCTGCCTGGCCTGCAGGCAGGGCCCCAGGGCACTCGGTTCAGCTGCCAGGGACCCCCGACTCCTGTGAGCCCTGGGCTCTGCTGGGTGGGGAAAGACGCTGCTTCTCTGTGAGTCAGAGCTGAGAGAGGGCTGAGCTACCCCATCCATCCCCTTGGGTGGTCGGGGGGACATATTTGCAAACCCTGCCCTTCCTGCTGGCCCCGGATGGCACCTGTTTAAGGAATGGGACATAGCCTCCCTCTGTTCTTGGCTGGGGCTCTTCCAGCTCCCCTGGGACTTCCAGCATATGGTGGTGGGTCCCCTGAAGAGTTTGTTTCCCTCCGGGGAAAGGGAGAGGAGAGAGCAGTGTGGACACCCTGCCACGACGGCAGTCCCAGGGGTGATGCTGTGGCATCAGGCACATACAGGTGTGTGGCCCCTTCTGCAGGCTCCTGGGAAGGGCCATCCCTCTTTCGCGGCTCCAGCGCAGCCACGGGGAACGGGGTTTGTAAGGGCGAGGGGTGTGGGGCTGGGGCAGGATGGCAGGTCGTCACGTGCACCTCTGTCTCCTAGGCGCCCCCCGCCAGCTCTGGCCTTGTTCATCAAGGAGGCAGCTGCCCAGGCCCCCAGGGAGGGGCTCGGGCAGGCACCAGGCGGGGCCCACTGTCAGCGAGTGGGCGCATTCCTCCCTTTTTATCTCCTTTCACCTGGGAGGAAGGCTGATTTTCTCATAAAAAATTGTAAGGGATCCTTGCCCGAACCAACCCAAGGGACCCCGAGGCAGGGCCTTCCGTTTGGCCCTCAGAACAAGGTGCACACAAGCTTGGGGATGAAGGCGCTGCCTTGCTTTTCCTTAAGAAGAACCATATGTATGTGTCTACTAAAGGGGTTAACCTGGAGGGGCTTCCTCTCCGCCCACCTCTGGTTCCAATTTCCTGTTCTAAGCAGGATTAGGGCCCAGGGGGCTGAGGCTCTGGGAGAAAGGGTGCCAACAGGCCCCTTTGGAATGAACTGGCTCTGGGCGTTTCTGCCATTTCCCCCAATCAGAGCTCCCCTGCAAGAAACAGGCAGGGCCCCCTCCCCTCTCCTCAGCCCCTAGTTCAAGCTGAGTGGCTAAAGCTGAGATTCGCGCCGGGGCAGGGGTGGTGGACACCGCTGCACACGCAGGGAGAGCCGCTCTCCCCGCGGCTTGGGCCCCTCCTCCAGTCCACCTCCCGGGACCAAGTGTGAGCCTGAGTCAGCCAACGTGACCTGTTGCGCTGCCCCAATTCTGGCCCTGCCAGACCATCCGTGTTGAAAATTGAGGGTGACTGCGGACTTCTGACTCTCTGAGCTGTGGTTCCCACAGGCCTCTTGCCAGTCCTCCTCCCCACCAACTTCTCCCAGCAAAGCGGGCCATTTGACTACGCATGCTAACTTTCAAAAGGAGAAATGAAAACTCAAACCTGCCCAAGTGACACTTTAGGAACTGGTGTTGGTTGGGGCTCAAGGGGGATTTCTTACTCCCCAACACCCAGGAGAGCTGTCTCAGGCCATACCTGCTGGGCCCTTTGCTCAACCTCCTTCCTGGGTCAAAGCCAACACCCTCTGACCAGTGAGGGAGGGGGTCTGATGGGCGGAAATTCATCAGCTCCCAGTGGGAACGCAGGGGACTAAGGAGGGTCTAGGGGAGCCAAAAAAGCTGTTTCACAAAACTGAGTTTCTGCTAAAAGTCACTCCTGACACCTTTGAGAGGGGTGGTTGGTGCTTCTGAAAATGTTATGTTCCAGGTGTTGTCTACTTAATTGACCAGCTTTGTTAAATGATGTCAGGTTTTAACAATGAAAACTACATTACCTTGTGCATTTTTGTATTTGATTCCTCATTTTTTTTTAAGATTAAGGTTTAAATGTTTTTCATTATAATTTCATTTCTAACCTGGTATAAGAAATTTCCCTACATACCTAGTATGTGCCCTGTGTCACAGAACATGTGGGAAAAATGCACTTGGGAATCAAAGAAAATGGGATTTCTTTTTGAAAAGAAAAACAATGGTATTGACTGTATTGACACAGCCTCAATAAAATCTGTTGTATAAAACAGCACGGTGCTGAAACTGGCATTGATGCAGAGGGGTCTCTACAGTCTGGATTTTATAAGGCATCCAGGGAGCCTGCTCGGGGCTCTTGCTCTGTGTCCCCTCAAGGAGCTGCCCAGTCACGGGTTCTGTCACCACTACATCAGAAACACTCAATGCTCCTAAGCTGCTGAGGCTCTGCACCAAGTAAATGCCATGGAGCATTTTAAGAAACCGAAGTAGGCAGTGGCTGGAGCTGGGGGAGATGGATCAAGCTTCCCTGGAACATTCCTGCAAGCTCTCAGGGGTAGTGGAGCATGACAGCTGGCTCAGGACCCCAAGGGCCAAGTTTCAACATCTGATACAAATTATGAATGAAATCATGAATCTTTGCTCTCATGGGCGGGGCTAGTGCCAGGCCCAGGGCTTACTGCTGGGCCAGTGGAGCTGTCCTGGGCAGAAAACACCTGCTGCAATTTGCCATGCTTGGCAGCTAGGGATCTGTCCCTAGCTGTGGGGGTGGGTCAGGGTGACATATCTGAGACCAACCCATGCCTTGTAAAGTCCTGTGGTTTGCCCCGGCCTGACAGAACTCTGTCTTAGCTAAATGCAGACCTGCTCAGAGTCCTGAGACCTCAGGCTAGCTGCCGAAGGCATGCTTCTCTCTCCTAGGGCTGGAAGGATGCTCAGAGAATATCCCTGTTTGATGGAGGTGTCTCCTCCCTTTCAACTTTCTTTTCTTTGAAATGGATGGTGTGCAGAACATCCTAACAGACTGAGGCCTTTGGGGCCCCAGATGCAGAATGAGGCACAGCTCTCAGTCCACCCAGAGCACCCAGGATGGCACACTTTCCCCACTGGAAGGTCGGCAGTCCTGCGATAGAAGGTGCCCTCTGCGTCCTCCTACAGGGTTCCCATTTCTGGCCTGCCTGGGCCCTACGTGGGGAGCAACTATGAAGTCAGGCTCTGAGAGCAACAAAATGTGTCTTGTTCCCTGCCCCCTGCCTGGGTCACTTTGAGTGATCTCCAACAGGAAAAAGTACCAGACAACGCCTACTCTGCCCTTCCCTGTAGAACACAGCCAGCTGAAAGAACTGGAGGAATCTGCCTCCAAAACCCAGCAGCTCTCGCCTTGGGATCCAGGCTCCTAGGAGAGTGCGGCCCAGACAGGGAGGCACGAGGCACAGAAGGTCAAGGGGGGAGAATCCACTCAGAGCAGAGGAGAAACAGGGAACCATACTGGGATTTACCAAAAACTGTTTATTGCTCTGTGACTCCTGCTGGAAGCTTTTAAGCCCCGCAACAGCCAAGGGCCAGATGTGTATCGAGATCGGCTAGATTCAAGTGCCCGTCTCTTCAGTCCAGAGCGACCTGCTGCTGGGGCCCTGCCCAGTCAAAGACAGGCTTTCTGGCAAATTCGCTAAATCCCAGTGAGAAGTGATGCTACTGCAGATAATTTCCAACTCCCCAATTCCATGTCCTAGATAATAAAGAAAATGCCACAAGTACCCATCCAATAAAACTGCCCTAGTTCCTCATGTCTGACTGAGAAGTCGGGGGTGCCCACGGCTCTGCAGCAAACCGGAAACCCAGCACCAGGGCAGCACCATTCCCTCACTCACTGTTCCAATGACCTCCCCCAAAAAGACCCCAGCCCCAGCAGTGCACTCCGCCCACGTGGCCAGAAGACTGAGGCAGGGAGCAAAGTCTGAGGATGCTCAGGGTTTCCAACCTGAGCTGCAGTTGGTCCCGCTGGATATGGCAGAGCCCCAGCAACTGGGGCCCTCACGGGCTCTTCTGGAAGACTCGGTGCAGGCTCTGCGCCAGGCTGTCTGTCTCCTCATAGCCCTCACAGCTTTGCTGCCAGCTTTCTGGCACCTGTTCTATCCCATAGTAGGCTCCAGCAATGGCCCCAGCCATGGTGGCAATGGTGTCTGTGTCCCCACCAAGTGAGATGGAATAGATGAGAGTCCTTTGGAGGTTATTGAAGGTAGAGGGGATCTCGGGGTCAGGCTCCATGCAGCGCAGGAAGCAGTAGATGGCGGTGGGCACAGATTCAAAGGCAGCAATGCCATTCCCTGTGGGGACATCAGATTATTGAAACTTGACCCCACTCCCCCACACATCCCTAGGCATCCTGCCACTTGCCAAAAGTCAACACTCTCAGCTTCAACTTGAGCTGTGACTGAGCTCACAGGCTCTGTAGTTAGACTACGTGGGTTGAAATGACGGCTCTCCTACCTACTGGCTGGGTGACTGGGACAGTTCCCTGATGACCAAGATTCCTGTATCTTGGGTTTGACTCCTTGTGTAGAGTGGATCTGGTTAGGAACTCTCACAGGGCTGATTTATATGAAGCAGATATAAAGCATTCTGCATAGGGCCCAAAATACAGTAAAAGTGCTATATAAATAAACACTGGTCATCACCGTCAGCCATGAGCTGCCATTTCTGGGGATATTTATCTGTGAGGCCGAAGGTGCTGTAGCCCCAAAGCAAGAAGGCTCTACGCTCACTCCAACCTGCCAAGGACCCTACAGAGCTGGCTCTGCTGTCACAGCAGCCCTGGGTAACAATGTGATGGCAGGTGTGACTCCTTGCTTTCCTCCCATCCCTGAGCCCAAGCCTGACCCTGAAGGATGATGGGTGTGGGGGGAACTGCTCACCTAGCTCGGACACCACCTCCTCTCTGGTCACCGAGTCCTGCTCTAGAAGCTCTCCAATCTTCTTCAGGCGGCTGGAGTAGGGACGCTCCTCCATGCCCAACCTGTGGGGTAGGGACAAGGTTGCCAGGGAGGTTGAAGCCAGGCCAGGGAGGGTTGTGGGACAGCAAGATGGGGATATGGTCAGGCTGACACCCAGGCCCAGGTGTCCTAACAAGAAGTGGGAGAGGGCTGGGTGTGAGCTGCTCCTTTTGTTCTCTGGGACCCCGAACCTTGCCTTGAAGCACAGCCAAGGCAAAGGGACTTTCCCCACCCCTCCCTAGGGTCTGCAGTTAAAGAAGGAGGGTCTCAGCTTGTTACAGTGCCAAAGGAGTCCACCCCACATGCACGCACATTCACAAACACACCTCCGGCCCCCTCCGGCCCACATACTCACTCCTTGGCATCTGAGACAGACTGGGCATCGCTCTCCAGCTCCTCCATGTGGCCCAGGAGTTGCTTGAGGAAGTGCTCACTGGACGACTCCCCCTGCAAAGCCAGGTGCACAGCCAGGGCTTGCAGGATGGCACCGTTGTAACCCAGGGAGGAGGCGTGTGTCAGCTGGGCTGAGAGCCGGGCAAACTAGGGCAAAGGCAGTGCAGACTAAGACCTGCTGTCACAGAACCCAGAGAAGAGGGGTGCGAGGAGGGGACAGCCCAGAAGCCAGCCTGCCCAGACTACCTTCTGCACATCCTGGACGCTGCTATAGGCCAGGGAGATGCCAGCCACCCGCATGGCACCCCCGTTGCCATAGGAGCCTTTCCCGTTAAACTGGGCCCGAGCAGGCTCATAGACGTCTCGGCACTTGGGGCTCAGGAGCTTCTTGAAGACGGTGATTACTCCAGCACCGTAACCCCTGCCAGGTTCTTTTTTGTACTCCTGAGCAAATCTAGGGGATGGAAGGGAGGCAGGATGAGGGTTTCAAAGACGCCTGTCAGGGTAGGAAGAGAACAAACCGGGCTGGTTTGGGAAACGAGGCAGCCCTGCGGACCTAGGGAGCCTGTACCAGCGGTGCTATCGTTTCGAGCCTGGGAAGCTGCCGTGGCCCTAGAAACAGTTTCCGGCTGAGGGTGGGGGTCCCAGGATGTACGACATCACTGCTCTGGCCAAGAGGTGTAATAACTCTGCCCACCTGGTGTGCCTCATCCCAGGACCATCCCCCTCACCTGTGGGCCATGTCCACCTCGTCGAAAGCCGCCTTGGACAACAGGGACTGCACCAGGGCCCTGGACATGGCTGTGTCATCTGTGTAGTACAAAGTTTCTGCAGGGACAGGGCAGGGTGGAGGAGAGGAGTTGCAGGGCTCAAGGGTGGCAGCTCTGGCCTCCCGCTCAGTCCTTTTATTTACCACTTCTAGAATGCCTCAAGTCAGCCTCTCACTCCCATACAATTTCCTGGGCTCTAGGCCTTGGGGTTTCCAGCAATTCTTTGTTCTGAGTCAGTGACCATATCCTGCTGACTTCCGAAGGGAAACCTTCCACCCCCTTCTGGCTGCCCTAATGGCAGCTCTAGCCTTAATGTGGCCTGCTCTGGGCCTCTCAAACCTCTGCACGTTCCCTACCCTCCAACCCAGCCTACATGTGCAGCCAGAAAATTCAGTGTCAGAGCAGGCTATCATTTTCCTTATTTCAGCCTCCTGCTCACAGTGGCTGCCTGTTGCCTTCAGAATGAGGCCCGCGTCGTGGGCATTCAAAGCTCTCCCCTCCTCACTCATTGCACATCCCACAGCTCCCCTACGCGTTCCCAGGACCAGCCTTGGAGCCTGGGTCAAGTCCTTCCAGCCAGGGCTGCTCCCCTCCCTCCTCCTGCCCCAAATCCTTCCTCCGGGAGCCCAGGAGGACCGCTCTGGCACTTCCAACACAGCACCACTGCTTATGTGGAGACTTTGCAAACAGGCCATGAAAAGGCTAGGGACAAGGACTTGATTTTATTTGAAGAGCTGGTTACAGAGGACAGAGTACACTCTCTAGCCAGCCCCATTTCCCATTCCTCACATGAGCTATGCCACCCTCTCTCTGTGTATCCCAAGCCTCAACCCAACTTTCTCCTCCCTTTTTACGGCCTGGAGGCCCCACCACCTACTTCACCAGGGCGAGAGGCTAACAGGCCTCTTGTCCACAGCTGTACTCTCCAACCTCCCCTAGAGGGGGTAAGTCTTCGTCCGGTCCACCCCGGCCCGGTCCCTGGGGAGCTTGTTTCTTCCTTTGTCCTCTCTCCCGAGTCCTCAATATCTCCCTATGTGAGGGAGCAGCACCCACTCTCCTTTCGCTGGGTCCCTGCACCCTGCTTTTCCTCAGGGACCCACCTCTCTCCCATTCTCCGTCCACGTGATGCGGGCCTCTGGCCTAATCAGCGAGCACGCCCCATTCCCTTGTTCAGGGATGGACGGATGGCCTAAGCCTCAGGCTCCTGGGCCACTCCGCGAGGACTACTGCAAAGAGAAGCTCTTCCTCTGCGGGGTTGCTGGGGCCCCATGGAAGGGTCTGCCAGAGGGAGTGAAGCCCACTAAGAAGAACGCAGATCTGAACAAGGAGAGGAACTGGGTCTGTGGGGGGCAGCTTGAGACCCCGGATTCAGCCTCGCTGGAAGCCAGAACTACCTCGAGACTTTTCAGTTATGTCAGTGTTCTTTTGGCTTAGGCCACTTCGAGTCGGGTTTTCTGCCACTTGCACCCAAAGGGCTCTAAAACATCTCTTAGCCTAAACCTTGTTTTACCCTCATCTTAAGATCAAACCGAAATGAAATTAAAAACTGTCCCTACATCTTGTCTTCACCTCCACCCTAGCTCACGTCTCTCCTTCCCTTCATACTAATCCATACTCTATTTTCTCATTTTCCATTTCCTCCTGAACCCACTGAAATCTGACTTCCAGGCTTCAATCACCTAGTGAAAATGCTTTTCTAAACCCAGACCTCCTTCTTCTTAACCTCTCGGTAGCACCCCAGTGCCCAGCGTTTTCCCCTCCCAACGTTCTTGGGTTTTGCTGATAGACACGCCCCCCGCCTCTCCGCCCGTCAAGCTGTTTTCCTCTCTAGCTCCTTTTCTTCCTCCAGGGCTCAGCCCCTATTCCACGCCATGCTACCTGCTCTCCAAGAAGAATCGCCCACCGCCTGACCTCAGACGCGATGCGGAGTGAGATCTGGGTGAGAAGCTGCTTGCCCGAGGGGAGGGAGAAGCGGCGCGTGGGGCTTTACAGGCAAGGGACGACGCAGGCGCGGGACAGGCCCGGGCTGGAGGACGCGTGATGTGAGGGGCGCCGAGCCACAGAGAGCGAGTACGGGTCGCTGTAAGGTGAAACCGGCCACGGAGGGAGGGCCAGCCGGGTAGGCCACGCAAAGGAATTTGGCTCTCTCCTAAGGGTAATGGAAAATCACTGCAGACTCTCCCGCGGCGGAGGCCGCGATAAGATCTGTTTTGAGAAGAGCCCTGCCTGCAGTGTGGAGAATGGGCTCGGGGCGCACTGATTCCAGACAACTGGGTCGAGAGCGGTAAAATCGGTAGGATGTATACAGCGGACTAGGCTCGATTTAGGAGCATGACGCCCAGGTTTCCGGCTCGCGCAACAAGAAGGATGGTGCTGCCACGCCCGGATTTGGGAAATGTTTGGGGCAAGACCTGTGAGATGGGAACTGGATTTCGCCACGCTGAGCCCACAGTGCCCTGCGGGCCGCCCAGATTCCAGCTCTGGCCCCCGCCGCCCTCCGGAGCCTCACCTCCTAACACGCGCCTCTCCGCGCCGCGCTCACGCCCCGCGCGGAGTCCCTCGCGGGAGTCCCCTCCGCCCTCACGCCCACTCCCCGCCCGGCCCCGCCCACCTGTCCGCGCGCTCCCCGGCGAGCCGGGGTCCGGCTCCAGGCTCTGGACGTGATGCAGGACTGACGTCAGGTTGACCGTGTCGTGCGCCTCGTAGACGGAGCCTACGCAGTCTCCGAGCAGCGCGCCAGCCAGGCAGCCTCGGAAGCGAGAGAGGGAGCGGGCCGACCCAGCCCCTCCGCAGCCCGCCGCCGTCATCACCACAGCCGCCGCCATCCGAGCGGACCCGTCGCCACTTCCGGTGTGGCCGGCGCGCGCCCTAAGGCGCCGCTTCCACCCCTGCCTCGCGCCCCAGCCCCACAGCGCCACCCAGCGGCTCGGAGGCGCAGCTCCGCGTGCGTGGGTCCAGAGCCGGTCCTACGACGCTGGCTGGGTTCTACCAGGCCTTTGCTTTTGACCCCCATTTTCCCTATCTGTAACCGGTGTCACACCTGGCAGGAGGGCCACTAAAAGGTCCCTGAGGGGACTAGCGGATTGAGGCAGCCCTGCCCCTTCAGGGCACTGCCCTCTGGGTCCTGCCTTTATGAAGCCTCACTCTGCCCTAGCACCTCAGCCCTCCCATGGCAGCCCCAGTCCTTGGCCCTCAGGCGGGTCTGGGCCCCCATCCTCAAACCCCTCTGTGATTCTAGCCTTCTCTGGGCCTTCCCTAAGCTTTAAAAGGTCAGGCAAGGGTTCAGTTGGGGCAGAGCTGGTTAGAAATCATCCCGCTAGAGCCCAGAGAGTGCTGGCCTGCACCAAAGAGGGGCTCCCTAAAGATGGAGAAGGAATCGGATTTGGAACTTGGAGCTTGGGGGATGATGGTCACCATTTTTGCTCCTACATTCACAGGAGGGCCATTTACTCTCTGCTGGCTACATGCAAGGGTAGCAGAAAACCTTCTAGATTGAGAAGCCCGACATTTATTAGATTCATTCTCTCCAACCCCCTTTCTCTTCCATTTCCTCCCACCCAACCCTCCTCTCCCTCCTCAACCCCCAAGGCTAGGCCAGCTCCAACTGGCAGCTTTTGAGTGGACTCAGGGTACGGTTTGTGGTGCGGGTGAAGGTGTCCACCTCAGGCACAAACTTCTCAGCAGGCACAGTCAGCTTCCGACGAATGTCCAGGCACTTGGTGTCCAACAGCATGGAGTTGGCCTTGCAGGCGATGTCAGCCTGCAGTCGGGCCAGGTGCTTGTACAGGGCATCCAGAGCGTCCCTGGGGAGGAGGCGTTAACAACCCACCACCCCTGCGTGAGGCTGGAAGGTGAAGGAAGGCAGCAGGAAAGCCGGCAGGCAGCAAGAGGCCTCGTGGGTGGGAGGTGTCTCCCCCCGCCCCCGCCCACTCCCGCGAACCTACTGTGCTTGTGCCAGCTTCTGCTTTAGGGCAGCGATGGTCGCCTCTAACTGATGAACCTCATCGGTGAGGCCATACTGTGCCTGGAGGCAAAGGTGAGGGTTGGGAATCCTAGGTCAGCCTTACTATCCCTTTAGCCCAAGGGCTTGAGTGCTGCCCTCTGTCAGCACCCCTGCTCCACTAGCAGTATGTGCTGGAGAGTAAGAGATCCTGAGGAAACTTTAGCAGGTGGGCAGTGCCAGACCGGGGTACCCTCGCACCTGGTCCCGGCAGAGTTCCACATTGGGCCGGTAGGTTCTGGACTCTAGCCGGGTATGGCATAGCTTCAGGTTCAGTAACTTTCTGCGCAGATCCTCCTCCAGGTGCTGGATGTCCTGCTGTAGCTCAGCAATCTCCTCCAAGGTCTGCAGGGGACAGAGTGACTGGTGTCCACTGGTTGAACCCACCATGGTGCACCCAGGGCTTCCTGGATGGGTCCAAGCCCCAGGGGATCAAACAGAGAAGGCTCACATTCTTCTCTTGCCACTTGAGCTCACTGTATGCTTTCTCCATCTCCCGCAGCCGCTTCCTGAATGCGAATTCTGTTGCCACCCTCTGGGCTTCAAGTTCATTGTTGGTCTGATAGACAGGAAGTGGGCCAGTCAAGAGAGAGACTAAGCTCATGACCATCTGAGGATGTTGCTCGAGTGAAGGGTTGGGATGCCACATGGGCAACAGGGAACAAAAGATGAAGGCACGAGTGCACACCTGGGCCATCTGTTAGCCATGAGGAGCAGGGTCAGGGGAGGGGCCAGTTACCTCAGCAATAGTGAGGGCAGTGGCCTCCCTCAGCTCCGTGGCTTCTTTCATCTCAGCCTCAGCCCGGTTCTTGTTGAACCGACTAAATTCATCCCACTGTTGAAGTGAGGAGGAGCTACAGGCGACAGGAAATACTGAGGTCATAAGAGTATGGCCACTGTGGGGGTGGGGGGAGGAGAGACTGATTAAAACAGTTCTTACCCGTTGGGGACACGTGTGGGATTAATCTTCAGAGAGATGTTTGGGGACTTGAGGTTGAGCGAGAGGCAACCTCTGTCGATGTCCAATGTCTCCATTTTGCCCCGATGGTCAGTGTTGAGCTGCTGTCGGACTTCCTGCAGGAGACTGGAGAAGGAGCGGACTAGCTTACAATCCATCCCTCCAAGGCCCCAGGACTCAGCCCCCATTGTACTGCAGGGCCCCTGAGGGATGGGGAGGCTGAAGTGACAATGGAGCTGTTGCTGCAGCTGGGACAAAGATCACATAGCTGGATGAGCTCCTCACAGACAAAATTATGACACCCACGTGTTTGCACACAAACACAGGGGCACACGTATTAGTTACACTCACAAAGGCTCACACATACACACAATAAGGTATTCAGTCAGAGGTAGTGGCAAATGGGCTTCATCTCTCATGTTTCCAATCAATTGACAATGGCTCCCTAGAGCAGGGGTGTGAGAAGTATTCTGAGACCATGTCTAGGCAGTGGAAAACGTGTTACCATCAGCTAGTGGCTTCTGCCATGGACACAGCAGGGACAGAAGACAGCCTGAGAGCCAGTTGCTCATCTTCCACAGCACAAGTATTACACATTTAAGACCCACAGCCTTCAAGTGTAGGTGAACGTGAGAATGACCCATCTCTCCCTTACCAGAGCTTCTCGAAAGTCTGGTTAATCTTCTGTTGCAAGGCTTTCTTGGTGGCATCAATGACCTCCACCTCCTTGTGCAGTTCTTCCTCCACAGGGTCCTTCACCACATCAATGTCACGCCGACTATCCCGCAGGGTCAGGCACTCAATCGCCACATCCAGAGGCAGGTTCTTGGCCTGCAGGTTTTGCTCTGCTGATTCTTTCATCTAGAAATGTGAAGGCACAGGAGGCTGGTGGGCCATTCAGTGGAGAGCAGCTCTCACTCCCACTTTAACAGAGGGGCCAGTGAATGACTCAGATGGACACGCCACTAAATACCCCACTGAGGGTTCCCAGACCTCAAAGTGGGGAAAGAAGGGGGTGGTTCTTGCAGCAGGGTCTCCTGGTACCCTCTCCTAGCTCCCTGCCTGTGTCAGGGCGTCGATCTCTGCATCTAAATCCGTCAGACACTTGTCCAGCATCTCCTTCCATCGGTTGACTGTATCGACCCTCTCTGCCAGCCGAGTCCTATTGTCGTGTTCATCCCAAATGGTCTGGAAGAGACAGAGCCAGATAAAGAGGGTGTTTGGGTTTAGGGACTATCCCTTTGCTCGCTTGAGCTTCCGCTCTTAACCTGATTGTTGGTCTCATTACGGAGGACCCGGGCCTCTTGGCGGATCTGGTGTGACGCATCTCGCTGCAGCTCAGCGTTGGTGGACAGCAGTTGTGTGTTGGTGTGCCAGTCTGGCAACCGGAAACGTTGACTGGGTTTGACACTCAGTGTGGCCATGGTGCTGGGGGCCTCTAGGCCTGTTCCAAGACTCCCACCTCTGCTGGAGAGGAAAAACAAGGCTGCAGAAGACTGTTCAGGAGATTCTCTCCTAGATCAAAAGCCCCCACCAAAGGATCTGCTCCTGTCCATTTTGCTCCAAGCTCCTTGCTGCTGGAAGCCTGCTTGGGAATAATGCTCGATTTGCTCAATTTTGTATGAGGTATTAACTAAGTTTCCTCCCACTCATCCATCCACAAACACAGACTCCTGGACCTTGCAGGTCCCAGGGCAGGGTGTGTGTGTGGTGCCAAGAGCTTAGTGGCTCTGGTGGGTGGGTGGGGTTTAACAGGAAAAATAGCCCTTAAACCATTTTCCACCCCTACTTTCAGCAACCAAGTCTTGTGGAGCTTTCTTTTCATTCTCTGCCCAAGCTTTGGTCAGGACCTGAGGGGCTCTAAGAGAAGAGCCCTTTTCTCCATCCAGAGAGCTTGGGATAGTTTTGCCGGGGATATGGGTTGGCATAGGGGAGTATTTTTAGGGGGTGGGAGGGTAGGGCGTGCTTGGGCCACCTCCCCATCTGGCAGTCACACTCCCTCCTCCCACCCCTGTTGGAGGAGGAGCAGCTGGTGTCAGCCTAGCTCCCAGGCGAACCCCACCACTCCCTTCCCCAAGATAATCGTCTTGGGTTTAAATTACTTGCTCACCTCGCCTCTCACCTCCTTCCAAGTTCAGCCTTACGCCTCCTCTGGCCAGCTCCTCAGTTAAGCGCCCCTGTTGCTAGGCACCCGCCGGTCTGTGAGCTCGGCACCACCGCCCGCGTGTTTACCTTGGCAACGGAGCGGTTGGGGTGGCGGGGCCTAGAGACCGCTGCCGGGCCTCCACTGCAGGAGGGGGCCGTGAGCAGGCGGCAGCCAGCAAGATGTGGCGTTCACTTCATTTACAAGTTAAACATTTTAATGTCGATCAATGGTATGCACCGACATGATAAAACGTACGTACATGGAAAAAGTAATCTCCCGCTCACGCATTCCGCAGCAAGTATCCTTCCAGAAGTGTGAATATATTTGCCATTATTTGCACTCATACCTTTGGTGCTGTCTTGTCCAACAATTTCATCCATCTGCTTGACGGTGTAGAAGGAATGATAATCGTATTTGGAGAGGTCACATCCCTGGGAGAGGTAACTGCAGTATCAGAAGCAAAGCTCAAAATCGAACCATTTAAAATAGAGAAGGAAAAAGAATTCAACCGTGCCAGTACTGTTCTACGCCTTGGGAAATGTTAACATTTAATGTTCATAACGATTACGTAAGGTAAGCATTATCTCCACTTCCACAGATATCTAAAAACAGGTTCACGACCTCTGTGCGTTATGACTCCACACTGCCTCTAGTGGTGGCGCGGGAAATCGAGAGGAAGGCAGGGATGTGATTTCCAATGAATGGCCTGATCCTCTTATGGCGACTGTGCAGAAGGACCTTAGGAGGAGGAGGGTAGAATGCTATTACTATGTTCGTCTTACAGGCGGGAAAATTGGGGCACAGAGAAGTGAGGAACGTGCCCAGGGCCACATAACTAAGTGGGAGAGCCTGGATCGAACGCAGGCAGTCTGCCTCAAGGACAAGTTCAGATTTGATGGATGAGGGAAGGAGAGGAGTGCTGAAAGACTCCTCAGTTTTAAAACCTCAGTGACTGGTTGGATGGTGTTAGCCTTCCGAAAGGAAGGTGACGCAGAGAACCAAGAGCTTGGGAGGCAAGGAGAGGATTAAGTTGGTTTTTGAGAAGTTTGCAGTGCTTGTGGTGGATCCGGGTGCTGTCCAGAAATGCGAGAAATGTGAGTCTGGTATTCTGCAGAAAGACTGAAACTAGACCATTTTCCAAACTTCTTTGACCACAGAATATATTTTTTAAAGATTTTATTTATTTATTTTTAGAGAGAGGGGAAGGGAAGGAGAAACAGAGGGAGGAAAATATCAATGCGTGGTTGCCTCTTGCACGTCCCCAACTGGAGACCCGGCCCGCACCCCAGACATGTGCCCTGACTGGGAATTGAACCCACTACCCTTTGGGTCACAGGCCAGCACTCAATCCACTGAGCCACACCAACCAGGGTCAGAATATTATTTTTCCATAGACTATTTTCTAAATTCTATTATATGGCTTGTAAACCAGAAATACATGGGTATTTGTGATATAGCTCTTTTACTAGGATTAAAGAAGACCAAAAAAAAAAAAAGAAAAAAGTCTTGGACAAATTGTTTGCTCTGAGAAATGATCAAATTTTGGCTTCTATGTTTTGAAACATTTTATAACAGAAAGAAGTAAAACAATTATGGCAGGATGGTGGTGGCTTTGGTGTGTACCTCTGACCTTGGTGGCAGCGTTGGTGCTCATGACTCATGAGGCTCCACACATCCTGGCCAAGGGAATATATTAGCAGAAATGGTCAGGCAGCTGATGAATGGGGTCAAGAAAAACAGGGTGATAAGAATGAATAATGCCGTGTTCTGTTATTTTGTGCTAGAAAGAAACTACTCTATTATTGTATTGTTTACTGCTGTCCAGAAGTTTAGGTCATGTGTAATATGCAAACATGCTGCTGAAGAATTTCAGATCTTGGCAAATACCTGGCAACACTTCAACACATTCACCAGGAAAGTATTTCTGCTATAGTGGATTATGATGAAAACCCTGAGGCCTCTCAGACACTCCAGTTGATGTCAGTTTCAGGTTCATCCATTTTTCTACTAAAAGGAAATTTAGATCAGATGACATTTATCATTTGGAAAACGGGATCTCCTAGCTGAGCAAATGGCCAAATAATGGATAGCTGAGAGCTGAGACAAGGAAGGCCAACATCAGAATCAGGGAGCCTACAAATTATCATGATCCCGTTAAGTTGGGGGTATTTCTGGTTCTTATTGGTGGACTTGTGTATTTATTGAAACGAAATAGGAAATTTATTTTTAACAACAATTTGTGGGCAGCTTTAGCTCTGTGTATGGCGATTATGATGATAGATGTTCAAATGTGGACTCTATAAAAAGAGCCTCATATGCTCGAAGGAATCCTCACACAGGACATATCCTTTATATCCAAGGAGTGAGTTACTCTGTTTGTAGCAGAAATAAACATCCTTTCTCCATTTAATATATGCAGTACCCTGGGCTCTGGCTGGTGTGGCAAAGTGGATTGAGTGCCGGCCTGCAAACCAAAGGGTCACGGATTCGATTCCCAGTCAGGGCACCTGTCTGGGTTGAAGACCAGGTCCCCATTGGGAGCACATGAACGGGAACCACACATTGATGTTTCTCTCCCTCTCTTTCTCCTTCCCTTCCCCTCTCTCTAATAAATAAATAATTAATTAATTTAAAAATATATGTGCAGTACCCTGGGAATAGTTTCTCTTGGATAAAGCAGCCACATCTCATATGAACATTAGGAAGAGGAAGATACATGCATGACTGGTATGTGTCTAGTTGCAATATCCTTTAGTCAGCTGCTCTGCCTCTTCAGATTTAAAGGACCTGAGTACCCATTCAGTATTTTCATGCATTAAAAAGGATCCTAGAGATATAGACGATGAAGCAAGAAAAAATTTTTAATGTAAAAGAACGTGAAACAGAAAAATGTGAATTTATAAGTGATTGAGATTTAGCCAAAGAAGACATGAAATGTCTCTGCAGAAAGCCATTTTCTCTTAAAATCTGTGAAGTCTTAGAATATATATCTTCTCTGTTCTCAATTTTCTCCTCCCAGTAATGTCATAGATTACCTAATTTAGCAAACTCCAATAATTAAAATCATCAGAGAGTATGACTTTTTATCAAATTAGAACAATATTTAAAAGTACTTTAGTTAAAACTTGGTCATATGATCTTACTCTAATATGAAAAATAATATCTTGATAAAGTCTCCCCACATCTAGCTACCGAAGATAACCTTTCCTGGAGGTGAATATTTGCACAGCCTACTTTGTGTGTTGTCTTCTGGCGCCTAAGTCTCTCTGTAGGCTGCACTTCTAATGCCTAGAGGCAAGTACTTCTTCATATTCCATCTCCCAAGCCCTTCCTACTGAAATTCGCTACTATGCTCCATGACTGTTAGCTACCTTTTATCTGGATTCGTTTCAGATACCTTTTTTTCTTTCAAGTGGCCAATCTCTAACAAAACAGTATTCCTATTTTGGTGTTGATTTAAATCTAAGAGAATAATAGATATAAAGACAATTCAGAGGATGAATAATCATTTTATCACCCTATTCTGCTTAGGGCCATGTTAAAATATTATTTCCAATATGCAGAAATGCAAAACCGAACATCTTAAAAGCTTGTTTTGTTTCAGTCTTTCTTCCCTCAAGTGGAAAAACAAAATATAAATTTGAAGACTTTTTTTTCTCTTTTATCTTCTTTCTGTCATATGTAGATAATTGAAGTTAAGTCCTAAACAGCATACTAACATGTTTGACAAACGACAGCAAAGATTTAAGTTGTGGTTTAGTATTAAATAAAATTTTGGCCTTCCCTCTGGAAATTGCTACTTTAGAAATGTGAGAACTGTGACTGTGAAATGGTTTTGAAGCAACAACAATTGAGTGATGCAGATTTACCCTTTAAATTGGGACTGACTTTGGCTATTTACCGTCAAGTAGCAGAGTGGAAGATCTTGAGGTTTTATTTAAGAGTTGTTTGCCAAGGGCGTTGGGTGTAATTTCCCCAGAGTAAATTCCATTTTTTATTTATTTTTAAAAAGCATCTTATTTATTTATTTTTAGAAAGAGGGGAAGGGAGGGAGAAAGAGGAAGAGGAACAATCTATGTCCAAATGATCGGTAGCCTCTCGCATGCCACCTACAGGGGACCTGGCCCACAACCCAGGCATGTGCCCTGACCGGGTATCGAACCACTGACCCGGCCGACATTCAATCCACTGAACCACACCAGCCAGGGTTAAATTGCATTTTTACAAACATGGAGTGGGTGGGAAGAGTTGGCCTCTCTCACTTTAATTTAGACATTTTTGTTTGTTTGTACCTCACTCCAGAGGAAATTGCTCGACTGTGGCCTTTTTTCCAGCTTATTTTTCTGCTGACCTTGCACTTGCCTCAGGCCAAAAAAATTCATGTTGAGATCCTCAAGGCTCAGACTTAGGCAGGGCTAAGTACAGGGTCCAGCACAAATAACGCCCCCTTTTTATTACAAAATCATAAGCATGCAATTCTGTAACATAACAATATCGCACTCAAGCACACCATATGGCATTTTAGGTGAAATGTTCAAATTAAAACTGTAAGTTGTTACACCCATATTATTACCCTACCAACCACACTCAAGCAGGCATTGCTTCTGCCAGACCCTGTAGTTTTGTGTGGCACGTTAGAGAGAAGTAACTGTTGCCTCAGTTACACAGCTGTAGGAAAAACCACTTTTCCCCACTTGGTTTGCCCATCTTCAAAGCCCACTTTTCTTGCATAAGAAAGAAAAGTATCTCAGTTAAAGTAAATGGAAAGTAGCTTTGTTAAATTCAAAGTAAAGTGTTATAATTTTGTGCAGACTTTAAATTAATATCTAAAGGGCCTTAATGTAGACAATAGTAATACTTTTTCATTGAAGGTTTAGATAGCACCTCTTAATATATTTTTAAAAATACTATTCAAAGGGATACCACAGATGGCAAACTTTTATAATCTAAAATCTTTATAAAAGTACAAAAATAAATTAGGAAAGTTAAACTCATATATATGTTATATGTATTTAAATAACCTTAATTTTACATTTGTATAAAATACAAGTGAAAACCATCTGAATGATGGTGTGACTGAAATCCTGTCTGGTGCAGCATCAAAACTATTCCTATGTTCTGGTTTTGGATTTAGTTTTTCCACTTCGCAAGGTATGTTATAGGAAAGAAAGAGTAATTTTGTACATTTAGCAGTTTCAACTACTTTTGAATTGGTCTGTTCCTAAAATCACTTAGCAAAAAGTCTGTTATTAACACTTTGTTTCAGCTGAAAATCAGACATCACAGCAGGTTTCATAATCCTAAGTCACTAAGGTGTCTGTTTCGTCTATAATTATAAATAAAATTCATACCCAAGCATTATGCTTTTTTTTTTTTAAGGTTTATTTTATTCTCATTCGAGAGAGGGGGATAGGGAGAGAGGGGGAGAAACATCCATGTGAGAAACACCGACAGCTCCCTCCTGTACGCGCCCCAACCAGAGACTGAGCCTGCAGCCTGGGCACGGGTCCTGACAGGAAATTGAACCAATCGCCTTTTGGTTAAGGGATGATGCTCCAACCAGCTGAGCCACTCCAGCCAGGGCTTAAGCATTATTCTTAACATTTAGTAGAGAAGAGTGCTGCTCTATAAAGGCATTGCAAAAATCTTTCATAGCCTGTGAAAATTGTAGAAGTAACAAAAGTGACAGAACATAGGAAAACAATCATCTTTTACAGATAAAAGATTTTAAGGGGCCTAAAGATTTCAGTCCCCTTCATGATAAACACATTTTATCAACTACTGCAAAAACGCTCACATCCTTTCCTGGCATTGACAGATTAACCTAATTAATTTCCTGAAAGTATTTGCAAGGTATGCGAGTCTCAGCAACCAAGAATTTGTCAAATGGTAAGACAACTGAAACATGAAGACCATGGAAACTTACTGTTCAAGATGTATGGCTACCCTTCCAAAACAAAACAAACAAAACAGAAAAACTCCTCAAAGCCCTCCTTAGAACATCACCTTAGTCTGCCATCTCATTTCTGTATGTTTAAGTGTGGTGCTCTGAGCACCCTTTTCTGAAGAAAAGTTTCAAGTAGTTGCGCTCTAATATAATTGGTGATTTGTTCTGTCCAGTTTAGCACATCTTAATCAAAGTAATGGACTGTTTACAGTCTGCCTAGATAATTGTGGTAATTTCCAGTACTACACTTTCTGGCATTACATTTTTCAGAGCATGGCCTTAGTGTTACTGTAACACATACTTCTCCCATTTAACTGTATGAATTTGGGCATCATTATTGACTTTTTTTTGAAATTTTCTATACCAGTGTAGTTACTGGGCACACTGGCATTAAACCGATACTTACCGACGGACTCTACAGTTAAAAAACAAAAATCAACCAACCACAAACCCATCAGCATTTGTTAGTAAGCTAACTAGTACTTCTTTAGCATTAGTCCCAAGATTCTTCAAGGACACAAACTGTATTGTTAGCATTGTACAGTCTGGGGACATGTGGTTGGGAGAAGACTAGAATGAGGAATATATAATATGTATGTAATATGTAATATGTAATATATGTAATAGCAAGAAGGGATTAGACTTAATTTTCTGATGTTCTGGAGAACGTAAAAAGGGTAAAGGGAAATTATGAAGGAACAAGTTTTTAATAATTTAGGCTGCACCGCTTCAAAGTAGTTTCACCCAGGTAAGGAGCCCATCCTCAAAGGCATTCCTGTGGGGCCTCACCTCACGCTTTGAGCCCAGTGATGGCAAGAAAAATGCCAGCGCGGGCAAGACAGAGGGAGTGCTGGGGGCTGTGGAGACAGTCTGCCCCATCCAGAGGAGGCAACCACTACTGAGTTTCCTCTGACGGCAGCCATGAAGGGAGGAATACTGTGGAGTTGCTGAATCTCCTCACTTTTCAATGGAAGCCAAAGTCTGGATTTTTAAGATCTTCTGATTTTTAAAATGGTAGCAACTAATGAAAATATTTTAAACACCAAAAATTGTTCGCAGGCCAAAACTGGCCCTCCAACTTGAGACCTCTTATTTAAGTCCAGTGACTTCAATTATACAATGACATGATATACCTACAGATATGCAGGTCCGGCAGTTGGGAGCTGGTTCCCAAAGTTTTAGTCCAGTGTTTTCTTGCTTATTATACCTGTGCCGTCTATCGACTCCTGGGCCCCTGAAGAGTCCCCCAGGTCTTCAGCCTTTTTCCTAATTGTTCTTAAATTCCTTAATGGCTTCACTTCTTGCCTCCCCTTCTTTCCACGCCATCCAATGTCTTTTATTTAAGGAAACATGGAGTAGGGGGAGAACTTCTTTAAAACCTGAGCTCCGTCCACATGCCCAGTGCTATTAGGTACTTTATAATGTGCCTAATGTCCCAATAGCCCTACTGTTTATCTTCTTTTTTAAAAAATATTTTATTTATTTTTAGAAAGCGGGGAAGGGATGGAGGAAGAGAGGGAGAGAAACATCAATATGTTGTTGCCTCCCACGCGCCCCCCACTGGGGACCCAGCCTGCAACCTAGGCATGTGCCCCAACTGGGAATCGAACCAGCTACCCTTTGGTGTGCAGGCTGATGCTCAGTCCTCTAAGCCATACCATCCAGGGCTGTTATGTTCTTATTGTAGAGAAAACTGAGATTCAGAAACATCAAGAAAATTGTCCAGAGTGCCATACAATCTAGGTTTGAGTCCAAAACTTTATGCCTCTTGAAACCTGAATTCTTTCCACTGTATCATACCGGTTCCCTTTACCTAAGAGCTGGAATGATGGTCACACAAAAGAAAGTCTGGAGCAAAGCTTTTCTTTTTATTGCAGTTATTAGTGAAAATTACACTTCAAACTGAAGCTAAGCAACATTAAAACCATTATTTATTTTTAAATCAAGGATCAAAAACAAATACAACATAGAACCTTTCCAATATGCAGAATGGCAATAAAAAAAATAAAAGGAGTGGTTCTGTCACAGGACATTATAGTGACAGTTTGGCTCAGAAAGAATCACGATAATTTCTTTAACAAAATATTGTGACTGAACTGCTTAAAAGGCAGCTTCTTCAAGCTTCTCAATCCCAACCTTAAGTTTTTTGTAGTAATTTTTGGAAAGATAAATTAACTGAAGGTAGAAAATTTACTATCAAACTTTAAATACCAAAAAAAAGTACTTTTGTTTAAAAACTTTATTTTCCTTCTGCTCATAATTACATATAGTCTTCAAGGAATTAAAACGACAATCAAATCCAAAGCCTGGCCCCCAAGTACACAGTGATAGGATTGAGCATTTGGTGTTTCTAATTAGACAGTGATTACAAAGATATCATAGACTTCTCCCACCCCCACCATATTTCCTCTTAATAAAATGTGCCAGTCAAGTTTAGTATAATTCAAGATCTTATCTGGTCCTATAGCATATTACAAACTCAGACTCACTCCACTGTTTTAATTGACGTTACTGCATGACCAAACATTAACAAAGGAAGGCTTATAGATAAACATTTTGAAATTCTGCAGTCCTTCAATTACTACAGGAAACTGTTCTTACTTGTGGGAAGCCAACAAAAAACGTAAGGCCAGTGCAAGATGGGGGAGGGAAGATGAAGGAGGTTGGAGAGTCTCATCATTTTACCACGCTGAAACTTGGTATCAGTAGAAATATTTGGCAAGAACAGTTAGTGTGGAAAAGGAAGATGGAAAAAGAAGTTACTCTGATTTTATGCAATAATTCAGTTTCAAAACATACTGATATCAACCCCCAAAAATAGTTCACATCTGCAATACAAATAGGCACACACGGTCTACATGGTTAAAAAGTAAAATTTAAAAGGCTCTTGGTCCGTCTGCAGGATGTCTGCAGGTGGCCCTGCCCACCCCCACATGTCCTATATTTACATTTTACTTTTCAGGAGAGCCTCTTTAAAAAGAATGCTATGTCCTCCTTTTTTAAGCTTAGGGCTAAAAAAAAAAAAGCAGCACTTATCAAAAGTGGGAGCAGTTAGCAATGCTTTAGGGGTGTGCATTTGTGTGTCATATCAATGTTCTCTAGATTGAGGGGTCAGATTACACTGGAATGGTTATATTACAATTTTAGTCCCCAAAACACTAAAGAAACATGTTATTTTTCTCTATATAAACTTGTATAATACAGTGTTACAAACATAGAATATTTACACACACCCCTCCACTGCTTCCCACAGCCTGTTAATGCATCCATATACTAGTCCTCAAGAATGATATAGTAATACTTTTATGCATCTACTTATAGCTGAAGAGAAACATTAAAGATACCAATTACAGCAAAAATTGTTTAAAAGTGTTCCTGATATATCAATGTTCTTAGCTGTCTCACTCAGCAAGGTGGACTTTTTAAAAAATTTTCCAAATGTGAATCTTCTCAGCTTTTTACTTCCAGTACTTGCAATTCTCATTACCCTATAAAATTATGACAGATACCATCTACGTTAGTGATGAGTTGGAAAAGACCAACTGCCTGCGACAAGGGAAGGCCAGCATCTATAAGATAAAAAATAAATGTTGAATGTATCCATACCCTGTGTACCTAAAATGCATTGTTTCTTCAAAATAAAACCAAAACTTGTTTGTTGCAACAAGGAACTGCTTACACAACCTGTGGTGATGTTTCATTTGTTATTTCCTAGAAAAAAGAGCCCTAGTCCCCGGGGGAAATGGGTAAGTCTATCAAAATGTAGGGTTTTGCCCATGATCCATAACGATAACTGGGTCAGATACTAACAGGCTGCCTGATATCACCTGCAGATATTGAAAATTGAATTAAAATGAAGAAAAAAACCCTTTCACTGTATTTTAACTTCTACAGACAATGGTGATTGAAAAGCAAGGTTCAACTCTGCAAAGTGATGAGTGAAATAAGCACATTTTCCTTCTTAAAGCTTAATCCCCTTCTCCAAAACAAGGTACCAAAAATTTGCCAAGAAACAAAGGGATACTATGTGGTTGTACAACAGCCTCTGATGCCAACATCTAGCAAAAATGCCTGAAGGGAAAAGGCAAAGTTAATTTCTGATTATCTAATGGTTTCATCACATTCATGTACCTCAAAATACAACTGCAGCTGTCATAGCACCACTAAATGGGGTTTGGTTTTTGAAGTTACACTTTTGCCAAGGATTATTACAAAGAAAATTCAGCCTGTGTGCTGAAAATCTGGCAGGGGAGAAAATAAAACAGGATGTGTTTGTCAGTGAACACCATACCATGAGAAGGCCTAAGTTTCTTACATACCTGTTTGATAAAATGATCTATGGTAATTAAAGTTACTTTCATAGAGGCAAACTGTGAACGAATCCTTCATACAACAAGATTATACAGTATTATCTTGAAACTTCCAAACAGCTTTCCTTTTGGGGTATTCAAGCACTGTCACAAACATCCTCTTCTTATACCAACTTTGCGAGGTAGGTGAGGGCAGGTATTGTCACTACCGTTTTACAAGGAGAAACTAGGCACAGAGAGATTAGGAAATTGTTTAAGGACACAGAGCAAATTAGTGGCTGAGCTCTGACTAAACTCCAAGTCTCCAGCTCAAGTTTTAGAGCCCTTTCTAAATTCTCAAAGGCAACAAGTTCTTAACAGTCTTTATCCAGTTGTGATCTTTTAAAAGTTCCTGCAATTTGAAAACACTTTAAAATGCCTTGTCCTTTACAGCTCATGTTTGACTAGGAAATGAGCTTAAAATTTTTTTAATATGGAGTTTTGCACACACCAAGAGGGATATGTAAAAGATATATCTATTTGACTGAAGTCTGAATAAATCAATATGTAAATTAAGAGGAAAGAATAGTCTAAGTGCCCATTCAATATATTTTTATTGCAAAAATATGTCAGAATAAAAGTCACAAACCTTTTAAAGTTTAAGTCAAAGTTTGATTCATTAAAACCAGAAGCTATATTAATTTTCCTTAGGAGTATGGGGATCTCTGTTGCAGAAGGTTGAAATATTACTTTCAAGAATAACTTACTTTTATCACTTTGCTATATCATCCTATTTTCAGGTATATTTTCTGTCAACACTATCAGTCTAAAGCTAGCAAAAAACTCTATGGCTAGAGATCATACCTGCAGCATTAACACTTCAATCTTAATCCCCACTTAACCAGATTCGGGTTTCTTTCCATCTGGATTCACTAAAGTTACATTGTAATGATCCTCATTATACCCTTTTTCTTTTATCCCTTCCCCTTTATTTTTAACTCTGTGTGTGAGTGTGTGTGTGTGTGTGTGTGTGTAGGGGGTCAGACCTGCTCAATCCATAAATGGCATAAACAAATTATTTTACAAAACAGGATGGCACACAAGTAGATAAAATAACGTTATGTCAAAGGAAAAACTTTAGAACCTGTATATTAAAAAATGCTCAGTCTCTCAATCAAGCTGTAACTTGTAGCATGTGATCCTCTTTCCCCAAGTATTAAGACTTTGATTTTCTCATAGTAGAATTCTATATAAACTGCTTCTAAATCCCTTTTATCTTTTTCTTTTTTTCTTTTTAAGAGGAGAAAGGGGTTGTACCCTGGGCTAAGAAATAAGAAGCTCCTGCAAAACTTTTAAAGAATCTTATAGGGACAAACTATGAAAGATTTCAGTTAGTGCTTGCTATTCCTGGCTTTTGAATTAGAAAAAGAGCTCATGCACATTTGTGTGGTCATCATCAATACTCTGAGATCAATCACTTTCTGTGTAACAGGGAGGTATTTGCAATTAATTACCACTGGAGAGCCAAATCTATTGCTACCAAAACCCAAAGCTTCTTAAGCTCCCTGGGACCAAACTGAATTCATTAACCTGGTTGGACTATGTGAGGCAAAATTCCTCCTTCATTACAGCCTATCAATGTTTTCCTTAGGCTTTCACCCAAAACATTTTCATTGCGGGAAAGACTACCTTGTCTGGAAATGCCCTGCTTGGTGTATTCTATATGTAATGGGAAAAGCTGGAGAAGCCATGTTGATAGCAATGTCTACTTAAGGATAAATACTTCATTTAATTTCTTTGTTATAATTCAGAAGCAACTTCCAAGACTTCTCAGGTTTAATGAGAATAGATGCAGCTTTACATGTGGACAATGCACACAGAAGCACTCTTCTTAGGTCTCTTCTGCACATTCAAATAACTTTTACAATGTGACTGTGAGAACTAGATAAATATTAAACGATTGCGAGCTTTCTATTCAAGGATCCTAGCAAAGAAATCTTTTCTTCATTTCCTTCCTCACTACATACTCTCACAATCCCACTAGTTCATTTCTTTACAAGGACCTCCTGTTTCCATAGGTTCTTATAATAAAGATAGTCACATCTGCAATATCTTTGAAGAAAGAGCCTTTCCTTCTTTGTGCTGAAAATATTGTTAAAGGGCCAAATTAAGTGATTTCTGTTTGTTTGTTTGTTTTGTCCTTCCAACTAAAGCCACAAAGTAAATAAAGATGGAAAGATTTAGGCATTAAATACCAGAGTAATCTCCCTCCCTGGCACAGCCTCTTACACTTAAAACATAAAATTACAGATGTGCATACAGTCAATATTTGGAAATAATGAAACAAAAAACGCAAAGTTCTAATGACCAACACCCCCATCTGTTCTCTACTCATCTAAGACTGTTCATGACAGTTTATCACAGTTCATGACAGATCTTTTTGGGGATGAACTATTAGTTAATGAATAAACATTTCTGAAGAGGTGGACTTTAAACATGAACAAGTCGCCCAGCAGTCCACCACGGTAACTAAGCACTGATGCCAGGTACCTTGATTTATGGAGCCACACAGTTAAAGGAGCAAAGTAAGCTCTATGTGTCATGTTCCTATGAGCTTTCAGAAGGAAAAAATAAATAAATACACAAAGGACTATTTCCACTTGAGGCTGCCTTAAAAATGTTGGTCTATAGTTACATACCTGTCATCCTAGGACAACGCTGAAGCATAATGAATAAAACTATTAAAGTTATAAGCACAGTAAATATCCTTAGGGGGGGCATATACTTGCAACAAAATATATCTGACTGCTTGAAACATATTTAGCTTTTATTTAGTAGCAACAAATTGCTACAATCAGAGTACCAATCTTCAACTGTGTGGGAAGGGGGTGAAGGAAGTAGTTCTGATTAGTATATAAAAACTACTCTAACTGGCAAAAATACAAAAAGAAACAATATGGCTAATGTGTATATGAAATCTCAAGCTGACTCACTTTAAATTGCAAAATTTTATGTAATATAAAAATAACATTTTCCCAGTTACGTGAAACTTTCTCATTTACCCCCTTTTCAGTGGAAGAATAGATTATAATACAGCAAAATACCACACACTGAGCCCTGATAATTTAGAATTTAAAATTCTGGGGATGGGGTAATATTTATCCCCTAATCACTTACAGAAAAAAAATGGCTTACCAAGCAAATTCACAGTGTAGAAATACAATGGAAATATTTTACCTGCTTAAGAGAACTCACTTTAAAAAAGAAAAGTTTTTATTTATTTATTTTTAGAGAGGAGAAGGAAGAAAGAGGGAAAGAAACATCAATGTGTGGTTGCCTCTTGAGTGCCCCCGACTGGGGACCTGGACTGCAACCCAGGCATGTGCCCTAACTGGGAATTGAACAGGAAACCCTTTGGTTCACAGTCTGGCGCTCAATCTACTGAGCTACACCAGCCAGGGCAAGAAGTCGCTTTTTTTATGTACTTTTATAAAAAGTTAGTTGCCAATATAAATAAGCTTGATCTGTTCACTATGAAAGTGGAGTGACCGTATATGCTTGAAATTAATATTCTATAATGCTTTTCACTCATTTCAATTAACTCACATTCATAAATTATTATTACTTTAACTTTTTGTTCTTTTTTAATTAAAGTTTTATTTACTTATTTTTTAGAGAGAGAGGGGAAAGGAGGGAGACAAGAGAGGGAGATAACCACCAAAGCGCTTGAGAAACATGGATTGGCTGCCTCTTGCACGCCCCCAACTGGGGACCTGGCCAGCAATCCAGACATGTGCCCTGACTGGGAATCAAACCAGCGAACCTTTTGGTTCACAGGCTGGTGCTCCATCCACTGAGCCACAGCAGCAAGGGCACTCTGTTAAGTTTTTAATTAACTGAAATAGTACATTAATGAGTCTTTATCCTTAGCTCCCCATGTCACTTAAACTGTTTCTTCACTGATGCTTAGGGTTGAATCAACTTTAAAGCATGCTAAGGAAAAGATCAGGGTAGTAAATCTTGCATATAATATAATTACCGGGGAAAATCCCATTTCAAGTCAATTACAAATGACTGCTGATCCTCTGCTATTTGTTTTCCAGGCCTATAAAAATCGTATCATAATCCTAATGCTGGAAGATACAATCCTTTAAGCAGTTTCAATGCAGCTGAAGTTATAAAAAGAAATGTAATACTCATTTATTTGACAAGTTGCCCCAAAACTGCAGATCAGGTAAAGTAAATCCAATCTGGTAATGTTAGTTTGCTACTTAAGGGAAAGAAATCTAACTTATAAAAAAGTCCCACCTCCCCTCCACATTTATAAATCTGTCTAAAGACTGTTTTTAATGCTCACTATATAAACAACATTAAATGTTCTAAGTTAGAAAATAGTGTTAATGGTTTATTGGTAAAAATCCAAATTCTAGACTTTATAGAATTAGTAGTTTTGGTTGGTATATTAACATTCCACCTTAATCTTTGCTAATATTACAAAGAAAGAGGAAAAGCTAGAAATATCTATAAAAATAAAATACCTTAAAATCAACATCTAAGCAAAATATAGAAGTTGCACACAAATTGCCAATAAATATAAACATCACAATAGAAAAACTAATATTAAAAATAAACTCATAACTGTTATAAGACATTATAAAAATGAACAAGTTTAATGTGCATTGATATTTGCAAACAGACACAGTACACTCCAAACAAACCATATAATTTTACTATCATT
The DNA here is from genome assembly GCA_004026545.1 of Mormoops blainvillei. NCBI lineage: Eukaryota > Metazoa > Chordata > Mammalia > Chiroptera > Mormoopidae > Mormoops > Mormoops blainvillei. The sequence continues at coordinate 572,899 of PVJD01000026.1, read as the reverse complement.
ATTACATGATGCAGCATACAAGGTTACTGAGGTGTGGTGTTTTTTTGTTTTTAGTCTACTCTTTTTTCAAAGAATACTCTCCAAATTCAGGAGCAAGGACTGTTTAGGTGATCACTTACAGCTATTTATTGTTTCCTAATCCGGGGCAAAAGTGCTTTCTGGTAGAAAACTAAATTTCTAATAAGTACAAATGGTCTTGCTATTATCCTTCCTTTTGCCTATTTCCTCCAAAGCCCCATTTTGCATGTTCTATATCTAAAGAACTGATCATACCCTTTTAGATGCACTGTCATCATTTTTCACAGTTCCCCCATGCTAGAAAAAGAGAATATAATTCAAAATATTTCTTGATTCCTAAAAAAGAAAACTTCCCTAAATATAGAGATGTTATTATTCTCTTAGACTGATTTCCATGATGACCTGGCTCTCCCTTTACAAGCAGTCTTTTAAAAAAATTTATTTTAAAAGGCAGCCAACAGATATTTATAAAAGGGCCAGTCTGTGCTGGGGGACAAAAAGGACAGGTAGCCTATGACATATGATTCCTTTCCCTCTGGGCACCTGCTACTTTACCCATATTCTTGTTAAAAAGTTAAAGCAAATTTGCTGTTTTATGTGCCTTATAGATTAGCTTCAACACAGCTGAGAACTGAAAGCATAAAAAATTTTGTTTTCAAACTTACAAAATATATTTGGTGAGCATTTACCTAGATACCTTACTGATTAAAACTTTACTTCACTCCCTTGGACCAGATTCAGGACAACAAATAACATTATTTATATGAAACTGTCATACTCTTGGAGTTCTAGAATAATTTATTTTTTAAAGTTTTAGCCTCATGCTATTTGAAAAATAAAAATCTTTAGCACCATCTTCTGAAAAGGCACTTTCTAAGAACCCCCTTGCTTTAAAAAAATGATTAAAAAATTTAATTCAGAGTCTACCCCAAAGAATATCTTTGCTTTACTGAGACCCTAGATACATTAGATTTTGGTTACCTCAGACATTGATTTGAAAAAGAAATGAGATCAATGGCTGGATATATGATTGGACAGAATCTTTATTTTGTGACACTATTTGTTACCTGATACTTCCACTAATTTCTCATTGATAAATCTCGATCACCCATATTAAATTTATTATCCTTCTATCTTTAATTTGAATTAGAACCTTTAACTTCCATAGTTTAAAAACAAAAGATTCTTGAGGCTTAATCAACAATGTAAAAACCTAGAGCACTATCTTTGATGGGTAAAGAAAAATAAAATTCAACTAGTGGTGGATAATATTAATACAAGTCTTGACCATTGTATCTTAGTTAAAATAAATTATTTTGACTGACATGGAAAATTATAAATTGAAATGTACCATTTTTAAAAGTAGGAAAAAGTTTTAAAAAAGTAAATATATATATATATAGAGAGAGATAGAGAGAGAGAGAGAGAGAGAGAGAGGAGGACGGGGGAGGGAGACAGGGATAAGGAAGGGAAGGGAAGGGAAAAGAAGGAGGAGAAGGGAGAGAGAGATTTTATTCTTCCTGGGAGTCAGCTTAGGTTTCACTAATCACAGTATCATTTCTAACATTACCACTGATCAAGAATGTTCTTGGTATAAGCAGGAATTTTTTAAAAAACAAAATTTTTTGGAGAAAATTCTCACTTTCACATTTCTGCAGTACTGACTTTACCAAGTTTTCTTCGCTTATTTTTTGACTCCTTACAGAATCACAAAAGTGCTTTATATGATCAAATGGGAGGGAAACCAGAAAATAAAGACTGACTCTGGAGTCAGAGTTACACTGTCATTCTTGATATAAAGTCTCCCAACTATTATGATTGTAGCTTTGAAACACCCATGAATTCTCAGAAAGAATGAAAAGCATTAAAACTTTATAGGGATAAAAAAACCAAAATAAAGATGCCAAGCCAATGAAGCTTGACTGATAACTCATAAAAGATAATTTTTTAAAGGCAAAAGCCTTTTACAAAACAAGAAACAGATCGAAGGAGGAAGAGAAAAAAGTAAAGAGAGATAAAAAAAGTAATTTAAGTAGCAAGTTACTGTTTGGGGCAACCTGTCTTTAAAAGTATTCAATAGGAGAACATCTAAGATGATGAGTTAAGTAAATATTTAACTCAGGTTTTATGATACTGAATAAAAATTATGCAGAGCTGTCAGTTAAGCTTGTTGGCAAAATGTCACTATCAAATTTGAAATAGCAAGACTACAAAATATTCTAGCTAAAACCAAGCAGTTGGCTTCGTCTATTTTGTAAAAATCACCACCTCTGGTAAATTCAGGTTAACCTCTGAAAACACCCACCAAATTCCTTTAACAAGGGTCGCTAATTCCTGGCCTATAATTCATCTAATTACTTCGGATGTACTACTGGCACTCTTGAGTGCTCACCTTTTTCTTAAAACACTGAGATACTCTGCCAGCCATTTCTACTGAATGGCAACTCAGCTTTATTTTCCTAGACCTTAAGTCTGTTGTGACCAAGTCTGTCACGACATCTATCACACTAAAATCCATTTTAGTATAAATATATAAGTAAACATTAGGCAGTGGTGGGCCATCAGAGAACCTCGTTTGGAATACTAGTACAAGACTTTAGAAGGCTAGTAGTCCCTATGCTACAAGGTAGAGATGAATATCATGTGCCTTCCAAAACACCCAGTACATTCCTACTAGAATTCCTTCTAGACTCTCTTCTAGGAAGAGCAATAAATTAACAGGTTACAAACAGAAAGATTTCCATAAAAGAATATTTTTTCTGAGAAACTTGTCAAAAGGTAAAATATATATACATATTTTAGTTTTATTTATTGATTTTTAGAGCGAGAGAGAGGAAGGGGGAAAGAGAGAGAGAGAGAAACACTGACTGGCCATTCTATTCATTCATGCACTCACTGGTTGATTCCTGAACATGCCCCAGCCGAGGATCGAACTTGCAACCCAGATGCATCAGGACAACGCTCCAACTAATTGAGCTACCTGGCCAGGGCAAAAGGTAAAATATTAAGAAATAAAGGGCATCTTTACTTCTGTGAAAATATGCCAAAACTAGTACTAAAGAGGTTGAGGTACCCTTTTTCAAAACTGCTAAAAGTAAAAATCCATATTTCTAAAACAAAGACTATCCTGATATTAAATTGAAACTAAAATGGCAGCACCCTTTGTTACCTTGGTATTTCATGTTCTTAATATTTTTTAGGGAAAAAAGAGGGGGTTCTAACACTAGCCTTGAATCCTGTTCATCTCCTTACTGTTTGGTGTAGTAATTGTCAGGCTCTACTTAAATAAATATAGCAGCTACAGTATTATAAATGTATGGTCCTCAATGCCAGTAACTGAGACTATAATATAATAACACGTATCAGCACTTTACACGGACTCATTTGCTATCCAGGATATACATTAAACTCCCAACTCTTCTTCGCATGAAAATCAATTATACCAGTTGCTAGAACTGACATTTTAAAGTCGCTCTTATACTGTATATAACAGAAAACAGCAGACCAAAATTTAGCATTCAATATAGAGTTAGTGAGCAAGGGAGGGATCGGAAAGGTCAATGTCGAGTTTCATGGCCATCACATTCAGAGCAACCTTTTTTAAAAAATAAAAAAGATCAGGAATTCTATACCAGAAGTGCAAAACTAATTAAAACAAAATTCAAAAAGTATTTGCCTCTTAGTCTTTTATCTTAAAATTCTAAGTACAATGTTTCTTCTAAGTAAGTATGACATACTAATTTGTTAGTAAGCAAAATAGAAATATACTATACATACTCTTTCAAGTTAACCAACCTTAAACTAATAATGTTGAAACTGTAAGAAACCCTAAAAAAGAACTCACTTCAAAGGTAAAGCTTTATATTTTAAAAATACTTCTTTTCCTTTGTAAAAGTCCTTCCAAATAGATTTAAATTATGGGCTTCGCTCTAGTGCATGTGAAACTAAGTAACTGAAAGAAAATTAGGTAAAGCAGTAAATAGGTATCTACAGTTCTTCCCTGGGCCCTGAAGTTTCCCACATGAATCTGTGTAACTCCCACTGAAAAAGGAAGATGTTTTACTCATACTGAGCAAGCACACAGCAAACAAGTTTTTACCCTCTAGAATACACAATTTTCTCCTCTTTCCCAGGTTGCTGACTACTATGTTCAGTGAAATTTCAATGTAAAAAGAAATACATGCTTTATAGGGTTTTTTTTTGGAGGAGAAGGGGACAGGGTTGAGAGAAAAAATGTATACACTGTACTATACAAACATTACCTCATGTAAAGAGCTTTGAAACAGTGTTGTAAATTGCATTTCAGACACTTCAATATAATAAACATACAAAATACAGTACTTTCTTAAGTTTTCTGACAGATGGACAAAAGATTTCATAACTGTTGGAGGACATGGGCTCAGATTTTAGGCTCAAAATACAGTAAATTGGCAGTAAAGAGTGGATTATAGGTAAGAGAGAAACTATAGAGCAAATCCATTCGTTTTCATGAACAGATGAAATTTTGAAAGGTTAACAACAATGCCCACTGGAAACAATCTGTAATAGTTACACTCTGAACCAGTGCAAAAGAATATTAAAATGCAATTTTCATGAGTTACAAAGTGCAAAGCTCCCCTGAATCCAATGTTACTGGTGAACTTGGTTTTGACAGCTATATAGTACTTTTTAATATCTTAAAGTAAAATCAATAAAACGAAATTTTGCAAAACTCTTCCCCACATTTCAGTGATAGAACTCATTTAAAATAATCAAAGTCCTAAGTTCCTTTGTCACCATAACCCTAATTTTAAAAGGAAAGTTATACTATTGATAAATTAGCAAAAATATTTTTAAAAATATCACATTTTCCTGATTCATTTTAGTAAATGAAAACAGGCATACAATCAGTATGATTCTTCCATAAACATGATTTCTTTTCAAAGAATTTAAGTATCTTCTAAATTTTAATCTATTCATGATCATTTCTTAGGTCAAAGTTCAACTTTATTTTTAATATTCAAGGTCAGGCTTACTTTAGACTTGAAAATTAAAAAACTTTCCTTCTGACATTAAGGCTGTATCATTTTGCTCTTTTAAAATCACAGAGGTGCCTGTTTCTAACACTATCTGTGGTAGAGATGTCAAACAGACACAGCTTTCCTTTAAAACTGCTTATTGCACGAAAAGACAGCAAAAAACAGGTTGTCAGTTCTTAAAATAAACATGATTATATTTCTATAAAAGATGTTGCCAGTACAGTTCTATAATCATTAAAGCACTATTCTAATAAATATAAAAGAAAAGGAAGCTATACTTCAAAATACATACATATATGTTTATATATACACACACATATATATAAAAATATATATATGAAAATCACACTAAGGTATGAGAGGCAGCAACTAGCAGAAAACAAAACAACAACAACTCCTTCTTTCTCTCCCGCCGATTTCAGAGCTCTCAACCCTACAGAGTTCTAATCATTTAAAATAATTACCCTTTAAAAAATCCTTTAAGGGGTTTCCATGTATAACCCATAGAAACAGAAGGTTATAGAATACATATCACTTATAGAAAGAAAGAGTTAAAACTTCTGACAGGGTTTTATATTTATAGCAGCTTTAACAAACTCACTAAAGAAAAAAGGATAGGTTGCTGCTGCTTATATACATACTGCACAAATGGCAAATGTAAATTCAGAGCAGGAGAGGGCAGACACAGACTCTCACAAAAACATATATATATATACACATATACATAAAATAATTTTGCTCCTTAAGAAAGCAGTATCAAGAGTTTTGGACTCAGTATTGTGTATGAGACAAGAGACAGGAGTGGGTGTGCAAAATAAAAACAAAAGTCTACTTTGCCATGCTTCATATTCAAATGAATCAGATACACAGACATTTGAATGTCACTGGTAGCGTTAAGGAAAAAAAATGTAGGTGATGGGGCAGGGGAGGTAGAGTGAGAAATAAAAGTGGTGGTGAGAGGACAATAAAAGGGAAAGAAATTTCCCAATGGAATGAACTATAAAATATATACAAAGAACATATATATCTATTATCAATGTAGGTCCAGATATATATGTATACGAAGTATACATGTATATACTTAAAGTATACACAGATACTTTTTACAAGAATACACGAATGCACATTAATTTTTTTGCACACACAGTTATGAACAATCACTGATTATTCATCTAGGTGTGTTGTTTTAAAATCATCATTTACCTTTTCTTTACTTTTTTTGCAAAGATAGTTGTGCTGCCAAGCAACTTGAGGTAAAGGCATTAAAAGGGTTAGACTACAAGAAAGTGAAAACGAAACAATGGCGATACTTCCTACAGGAGACCGCACAAAAAAAGCAGTTGGCTGGTTTCATATTGCATAATGGTGCTGTGTTCCTTGATGAAGTAAACAATCTTCCTTGTATCAACATAAAAATCAGACCCTGGTCCCCACAGTGTTGGTTTCTGTATGGCTGGAGGCATCCCCACTCAACAGACTCCATGGAAACATACGTTGTATGTCAATTCATCTTTCAGTTCTTCCTCTCAGAGAATATTCTCGGATTTTTTAAGCAAAGTACATTGTGCGTAAGGTATCTTGGTGAATTTGTACAGCCTTGGCAAGAGCTTGTGGATCTCGCCCATTGCTCTGTCCTGAAACGTGACTTCCTTCAGCACTGTAAGAGAATTGGCAATGAACACACAAACAAACTCTATTCTGATGTAATAATTTTGAAAAACATTATTTGCTGTACAAAATTTCAAAAACATTTAAAAAAAATAGAGGCTGGTATAATTATCTCCTACATGTCTGTCACCCAACTTCAATAGTTAACTCAAAGCAATTTTACTTCTCTCAACTGCCCAGGATTATTTAGAAGCAAATCTAAGATATCCTGTAATTTTGTTGGTATATATCACTTTTATTATCAATAATCTCTCCCTTGAATTAATTTGGTAGAGCAAGTAAGTCACTATGTCATTCTATTACTCACAAGCCTAGACTGCACATTTTAATGGGAACCCCTATCTCGAGCAGTCAGTTCTACCATTGCTTTTCATACAGATCACTGACTCTAGTAGTACATGTAACTTTAATTCTAAATGGCAGTTCTTTATGTAAAGAGAGAGGCACATATTTATATGGAGACAAAGAAATTTCCCAAGAAAATCCTAACATGTGGGTCATACGTGAATTTGGGTAAAAATCTATTTTGTTATGATTTTATATTACCTGTCATGTTCCTTGTCTACAAGATGATATCTGGCTCTGAATGCTACCAGGTGAGCATAATACGCTGGTGCAGGTATAGAAACAGAACGTGTACAGCGCACATAAGTGTGGCAGAGCTGGTAAGTTAGCAGCTGAAGTTCATCTGCAGTAAAGCAGTTATCATCCCATAAAACATGATAGTGCGAAGGACGGCTGGTACCCTACAAGGAAGGCAATGACATATTCTGTTGATTTCTAAACTTCTAAATAAATATTCAGCACAGACTAACTTATATAAAAAGCCAGCTTTCTACATAAGCAAACGTATTCTAATTTAATAATCGATTAAAAAAACATTTAGTTGATTCTGGGTATATATCCAAAAAAAGTGAAAGCAGGTACTTGAACAGATATTTGCACACCTATGTTCAAAGTAGCATTGAATAGCCAAAAGGGAGAAGCAACCCAAGTGTCCATTGATAGATGAATGGATAAACAACATGTGGTATATACAGAAAATGGAATATTCCTCAGGAAGGAAAGTCGGATACATACTACAACATGGATGAACCTTGGTGACATTATGATAAACGAAATAAACCAGTTACAAAAAGACAAATATTATATGATTCACTGATATAAGGTACCTGGAGTAGTGAAATTCATAGAGATAGAAAGCAGAATGGTGGGGCTGGGGAAAGGTGGTTTGGGGAGTTAGTGTTTAATGGGGACAGAGTGTTGGAGAAGATGAAATTCTAAAGAGAGATGGTGAAATGGGTGCATAACAATGTAAATGTGCTTTTTTTAATTCCTATTATTGATCAATTACTGTATTTTTAAAAAAATTGTTGTTCAAGTACAGTTGTCTCCATTTTCCTGCCACCATTTCCCTCTACCCCACCCACCTCCGCCTCTCGCCCTCAATCCTATCACCCTTTGGCTTTGTCTATGGGTCCTTTGTACATGTTCCTTGACAACCCTTCCCCTTCTTTTCCCCGTTATCCCCCTTCCCTCTAGTTACTGTCAGTTTTTTCTTTATTTCAATGTCTCTGGTTATATTTTGCTTGCTTGTTTGTTTTGATGATTAGGTTCCACTTAGAATGGCCATCATAAACAAATCAACAAACAATAAGTGCTGGCGAGGTTGTGGAGAAAAGGGAACCCTAGTACACTGTTGGTGGGAATGCAGACTGGTGCAGCCACTGTGGAAAACAGTATGGAATTTGCTCAAAAAATTAAAAATGGAACTGTCTTTTGACCTAGTAATTCCAATGCTAGTATTATACCCTAAGAATCCCAAAACACTGATACAAAAAACCTATGCACCCCAATGTTCACAGCAGCACAATTTACAACAGCCAAGTGCTGGAAGCAACCTAAGTGCCCATCAGCAAATAAGTGGATCAAAAAACTATGGTACATTTACACAAAAGAATACTACAAAGCAGAAAGAAGGAGTTCCTACCCTTGTGACAGCATGGATGGAACTGGAGAGCATTATGCTAAGTGAAATAAGCCAGGCGGTGAAAGACAATGTGAATGTACTTAATGTACACTTAAAAATGGTTAAAATGATAAGTTGCATGTTATGTATATTTTATCATAATAAAAACACCAGAGCATTTACTTGAGCTCCTATGTATTAGTTACTATTTAGGTAATAGGGATTCAAAGAAAAACAAAGTCAAAGATTTCCTGTTTTGTTTTCTTTTTTGAAAACAAAATTTATAGAGGACTAGAGACAGAACATCTACAACTGTAAAACAACTAATAAATGACTATAATACTACTGGCACTTAGTCCTGTAAGAGAATACCCAGAGAAATAACTGTGGGAGTAAGCCTTGGTTTTTCACCAAGTGGAGACTGAGATTTGGCCTTTTTGGGGAGGTTAGGGTGAGGAGACACTAGAGAGGAGGAACCACCTTAACAAAAACACAAGGGGCATAACATTTCATGGTGTGTTTGGGGAATGGCTAATAGACCAGAATGAACAAAGTATGGAACATGATGGGAAAAAAATGAAGTTGAAAAGAATATTTGGAATCAGACTGAATGACATGTTTAGGAATTTGGACTTTCACCTGTAGGTGGCAGAGACAGCACCACACAATTTTGTTTTGTTTTGTTTTTTTTACAGGAGAGTTTTTAGGTGTGATGAGATTGAGGTTTTATAAAAATAACATCAGCAATAATATGGAAGATGGATTAGGAACAGGAAGAAACTGAAAGCAAAGGAAGCAGTTGGGAGGCTGTTGCGTTAATTTTGGTGTGAGATAATGAAGGTATAAGCTAAGGAAATGGCAGTGGCAAAGGAGTAAAGGAGAAAGATTAGCTTGTACTTTAACAAATATTTGTTTGTCAGATACTGTGCAAGATTTTGGGGATAAAATTCAAATTATTATCAAATCTACCTCCCCCAAATTATGTTTAGAATGCCTGTATGATATGTTGTCCATTCACACACATTCAATATTTACTAAACACTCACTATAGGCCATGTCCTGTAACAGGTGTCAGCCACACAGTAATGGGTAAGACACACATTCCAGAGATGAGACAGGTAATATAGAAATAAAACCATCAGAAATTGGGCTATAAAGAGAATTAAAGTTTTTGGTTAAATACATTGGGGAAATATTCCTATGTTGAAGATGCATTTGCATTATCAGGGGTATTCAAAAGTTCCAAAGTAAAAAAAATTGTTTAACCAGCATTTTCAAAATTTATTTGAACAGAGAAACTTTTTTCTTCTCATCTGTGGTACTTATTAAAACGTCATAGCAGTACTGTTCCTTGGGATACATGGAGGGAAACACTAGGCTTAAACATGTATTCCAATAATACAGATTTTATCTCTAGAACGTCCTTTTAACTTTGTTTTAACTACCCTCCATGAAAATGTACAACACTGATTATAAAGAGAAGGAGATATAAGAACACAGAAAATGAGTGGGACAATAATTTTAAAGCTGTAAGAGTAAAACTGGGGTTAGTGTATGTGAAATGTATAGATATAAAGCTTTAAGATACAGCTGAGAGTAAGGTACATCTTCCTGAAATTCCTATTTTAATCAATGGCAAGTAGCCTAAAGCACTTTTGGGCTCCATTCTCTCAGACATCCTAGAAATACAGATTTACTCTCTGCTGCTGGGAAGTTTAAGAAGCACTGAATTAAACAGAAATAAGGCCCTCTCAAAGTAAGAAAGGGGAAGAAATTTATTTATTGGAAGTTTCATCTAATTTCACATGGAAACAATCTGAAGTGCAGAGAAGGGCATTTCTTTCTCCTTTTTCTGAGATTAAAAAAAATGTATACATATTAATGGAGGTTCCTGAATTAAAACATTTCGCCCAAAGTGTTGGCTTACCTGTATTCCAGCATGGCTACAGAGGTAAAAATCAAACTCATATGGGTGTGTAATATCTGTATCAACTGTTGTTCCAGCTGGGATATTGCCACTTCGTCCAACCTGGATTTGTTTGGTCAAAATTCAAACAAGATAAATGTGAAAAACGTGTCTGAAAGCACTTTAAGAAATGTATACATATATAGGCTGATCCCATAATTCACTACTTTCAGCCTTGAAATATTACTTAAGCAGGCATTAAGAGCAGATCTTATTCTAATCCTGGTTACTCTTCTTAAAATGTTTCTGAAAGTGGGACAGGATAAACAACAAAGTGTTATTAGTTTCTATGGTACGCTTAGTTGGTCGTTGATCCCAGTATGGGTGGAAGACTTAAAAAATTTTTTTTCAAGTTACTTTAAGTGCTCTAATTTATGGTAATTATGCATAGCAGGTACTCGTGAATGTGTAATTTATCAAGATTAGCATTTTCCTTGCAGAACACTATGGTTTTAGAGAAAGGATACTGAAAACAACATCAACATAGTCACCATTTGTTAACCATTTTTATTTGTCAGGTACCTTATATACATTATTTCTAATCCTGATAGTCTGGCAAGTTATGTATTATTCCTATTTGTTTGGGAGAAACTAAGGCTAGGGAATACAAAATAATTTGCCTACTAGCATACAATAATGGGCAGAGCTGGGAGTCAAACACAGAAATGACTGCAAAGGCCCTGTTCCTTTTAATTTATACTAGCAGTTTCAACCTCTTGTAAGGAAAAAGACACCATGATTTTCTCTGAGTAGATATGTGAATGAAATGGTTCAAAATAATGAAAAGGCTCCTAATAAAACACTTGAAAGTACATACAAAGTCTGTCCGGAAAAAGTCCAGCCATTGTTAATATGATGAGAACGGTATGAGATCCATGTAAGCTGGCAGCCAAGGAGATTGGGCTGGAATAAGCACACGTGAACAATGACAACTTCACTGTACCAGTCAGTCAACTGATGCCGTCGAGTGAGCATGTGTACTGTGTGGCCGTCACATTGAAAGTGACTGAGAGTAGACGAATCTGCATCAGATTTTGCGTTAAGCTTGAACACTCCTCTGTGGACACTATTCGGTTGGCTTAGAAGGCTGCAGCTATGGGCAAATGGTGATTGGCAGCTTCAACACAACAACATACCTGCTCATGTATCATGTCACATGCAGAGTTTTTTGGATGTAGCATCAAGTCCCCCAGGTGACTCAGCCCCCCTACAGCCCAGATTTGGCACCTTGTGACTTCTGGCTTTTCCCAAACTAAAATCACCTCTGAAAGGGGAGAGATTTCAGACCATGGGTGAGATTCAAGAAAATTTGATGGGGCAGCTGATGGTGACTGGGAGGACCATGTGAGTCCCAAGGTGCCTATTTTGAAGGGGACTGAGGTGTCATTGTCCTATGGACAATATTTTTTGTTCCATAAATGCCTTTTTTTCAATAGTACCTGGCTGGATACTTTCTGGACAGACTTCATATACCTCCATCTCCTTCTTAATTATAAAAATGCATATGCACATTATAAAATACAGAAAATAACTGTGAATTTTAAAGAAAGCATTGTTTAAAAGCTAGTTTGCAAGAATTTCCACTAATCACTCTAGCAAGTCCTTACCTTTTAAAAAACTAATTTTTACAAGACATTTTAAAAAGAGAATGTACCTTTTCTTTTTTAACATTTAAGGACATTATGAATAGAAAGAAAAAAATTTAAAACTGAGTTTCTTCACAAAAAAAAGCATGAATGGGGTTTTGAACATTTGGAATGTTACTAGAAATTCTAGAAAGTTAAAAAATTTAAAATATTAACCTATTTTGATGCTTCTGTACTCATAATCTGCTTTGTTGAAATCTGCTACTATATAGTAGAAACTTTGCTGTTGGCAGAAACTTTGCTGTTGTTTAAGTGCTCTGCAAACTATGTTAGATAAGCTTAGCTTATGCTAGTATTACAACAGATGTAAGATTACCCTTTCTGTCCTATCAGCACAAAATAACCGAGTGTGATGTCTCTTCTGAACTACAATGTAGGTTATTCCAGGTTGATAGTCTTTTTCCAAACTGATGCAGGCTTCTCGAATTGCTAGTAGTTCATAATATAATACCTAGAGAAGATGAAATGTAAAGGTTTGACATAGTCAGCTATTCTCTTACACATACTTCAAAGTAAGATAATTATTTAGTCTCAGTGTTTTAAAAAATTATTTATTTATTTTTAGAGAGATAAGAAGGGAGGAAGAGAGGGAGAGAAACATTGATATGTGAGAGAAACATCGAGCAGCTGTCTCTCATACACCCCAGCAGGGGACCTGGCCCCCAATCCAGGCATGCACCCTGACCAGGAATTGAACCTGTGACCTTTCAGTTTGCGGTATGACACCCAACTGACTGAGCCACACCAGTCAGGGCAGTTTCAGTATTTTTTACTCTCATCTGTTTCATCTTAACTATTATCAGAGCATTGTCTTAGCAATCAAGGGTGGTCTTAGCGATCTAAGCTTACACATCCATAGCAAACATTTTAGAAGGGAAATCTCTAAGGAAGCAACAAATTTTGACTTTAGGAACTCTCAACTTAATTAAGGCTTCTAACTTCAGAACTAGACACCATATAATAAACACAGTATCTGATTTAACCATAGTATGATGAGATCCCAGGCAACCAACCTGCCTAAACTGTCCCTCTGAAACACCATCCCGATAAAAGATGATACGAGTAGGTTTGAACCGAGTTGACTTATAAAATTGAATGAGAAGTTCTCGGACCATGGAGGCCAAGTCCTGGATGATCTCTTGTCGGGGTCTCTGAACTCTTACTGTAGCACAGTATCTGCTTGGGTGGGCATCCATACTCCCTACAACCTAAGTTGGAAAAGTAAAAAAAAAGAAAAATTAAGATAATCTAAACTACATGAATATGAATTTACTGTAATAAAAAAACTGAAAGAAAGTACATGGATTTAATTTAAATTTGTATTTTATTATAACTTTACTATTTACCACTGTTCATTTGGAGAGTAATAAAAAATAGATCATTCCCAATGAAGAACAAAATAAAAGGCCCACTACAGCGTCAAAAATTATTTTCTTATAAGAAGGCTGCACTTTACATTTAGCAATTAGATTCTAATTTTTGGATGTTGTTAGTAGACCTAATGATTAGTAAGGGGAAAAGAAGAGACAACAAGATGTACATAAAGAGAGTAAGAGAAAGGAGGTAAGTAAAAAAGAAGATCCATTCAAATCCTGGATTTGTCTTTATATCTTGTACACTTTAGCAAACCACACCAGAAGCCATACTGAAGGCTTTGGCATCACCTTAGAACTGTTACATTTCATAAATTTTAAAAGAATTTTACCTCTCTTACTGCAATGTCCTAGACCAGAAGGCTTGAGTCCACAGAGAAGATTTACTGTGATGTATTTGTGTTTTCTATCTGGTCCTTAGGGAAGCTAACTTCCTGTTAGATATTATCTTACTCATTTGAAGCCAAAATTTGGAAAATTCTTACATTCTTGTTTGTTTTAGATTAGATAATAATCAAGAGTTTTTACAAAAATGAGCCAGAACTTGCCTACTTATTTATGTACATGAGGTTGTATCTGCTTTTTCTTCATGTTCTATATGGGGGAAAAAAACCCAACTCTTGTCTTCCCCCTGCATGGTATCTCACTACTAAAAAAATAAATCTATACCCCTTCTGACGGCACAAAATGCCTCACAAAAGCTTACGGCCTCACAGGCCGCTATACTACATTTCAATTCCTTGCATTTCTCAATATTCTCCAAACACACGAGGTTTTGGCAACCTAAATTTTAATTTACACCTCAATCAAGGTAGTATCTTTTATGCTATGTGGTATTTATTACTTATACTTGTTTCTCACACTAGTCTTCACGTTCTTGGGAAAAGAAGCCATATAGCAAAAAGAATCAGTTAATAAAATCTATTTCCAAGATCTCTGATAATCATAAAAGTGGGTATTTGGTAGAAACAGGTTTAGTAGAAAAGGACAACGACTACCCAGCAGTCCAAAAGAATTCCAATATACTTAAGCTCTCTCTGAAAATGACCTCAAAATAGCAAATCCAAAGTAAGTCTTTTGAATTTCTTCTTTACCCTTTTAAAATCATTTTATCTTTTATAAGAACATTTTTATGAATATCAAATGGCTCACTACCATCTCTAGGACATTCGAAATTAAACAATTCATGCATAACTGTAAGAATACAAAGCAAGATAATTTATTCATAGATAAAAGTCAATTTTCTTCACTAATGAAAATAGCTTTTGAATAATATGTAAAAATTTTAATGTTACTCTCATTTTCAAAGATAAGTAAGGTTTATTAGATTGTTAAAATTTTAAATTTAGGTAAAGATTATTATAATGGTAATAAAAATATATAAAAATCTTAGATCTTATTTTCTAAAATTTATTAAGTATTCCTAAAATATGCTGACATTTGAAAACACTGGCAGTTGTTAAAATCAAGCAATTTTCTTTTTCTTTCTTTTTAAGGTTTTTAAAAAATTGTTCAAGTACAGTTGTCTCCATTCCCCGCCCCCTCCCCACTCTACCCTGTCCCATATATGAAGCAATTTTCAAGTTGGGTAAAATATCATCTGGCTTTCTGTAGTTCATAAGAAACATACTTAACTGACACAGAATGGTTATAGGCATAGAAGTGGGCAAAGCTATAGTAGGCAGATATTAAAAGTAGGAGTGGCAGTATTAAAACAAAGAATAAGTGCAAAGTATTAAAATGAACAAAGGTGGAAGGTATTTTATATTGAAAAATTCCACCAATTTCAATCCACCAATCTTATATGTAATGCATCTTTCTGTATCAAAGGCACCACTGAAATACATAACATTTGTTATGTATTTTGTAATTCTTTGAATTATATAAAGTAACTGAAAAGATACAATCGTGGAGAGGTCAAATAGACAACTTAAAGTAGGAAACAGAAGATCTGAGTAAAATAATAAATAAACTTGATTTAATAGCTACATATGGAACCTATAGCCCCAAACCAGAGCAGAATCATTCTTTTCAAAAATCTGAAGAACATAGGAAAGTTTACTCTGCCTACATATATTTATAAAAGTTGGTTTCAAAGAAATGACCATTAAAATTCAAAAGCTGAAACCAAAATGTTGATCTAAACTTTAGGTAAGGTAAATCTGCCTAATGACACTCACAGCAGCAATAGACGGCTTCTTCCCATCACCAGCAGGTGGATGAGTGACATCTGCTCCCAAAAATATCACTGGTTGCTGGAACACAGAAGGTCTTAAACACATTTTTAAAAAAGAGTTAATCCATTTTTTTCATTATCCATTTATCTGTTTCATACTACTGTAACACAGCTGCAAGTTGGTGACACGACACAGAGCAGGTTCTATACGGACAGTTTCATAGGCCTGAAATACTGACAGCTTTATTCTCTTAACTCATGAATCTCCCCGGTCAATGAAGTAAAAGCTGTCACAGTGGGTCTATCTAATGTCTTATTTAGATCAGTTCTCTGCCTTAAATAGTGGTGATGGTGGTTGCAAAGGGCAACTGTTGTCAGTGTTCTTTATAATAGGTATAAAACATAAACTTCTTCATATTAGTCCACCAATTTGTATTAATCTTTCTTTAATCTACTTACATTTTTAGCTTATATAATCTCTTAAGGAGAAAAAGAATCATTAAACTATACACTGAAAGGGATTACTACCCCTCCTCCCATGGCTAAAAGTATAAGTTTGAGTAACATATAGTTACTGTCCTAAAGTAGTTCATTTTATTTCTGAAACTGTATCTTTTAAGATTCAAATGATTATTTCTTAGTTCTTGGGATTGTTGATAAAATTCTATATTCATTCCATTTATGAATCTCATTTCATACTTGATAGGGATAGAAGGTAGAGACAGCACAGAAAATCAGGAAAAAAAGAGCTTTTATGTTAAACATATATCCTTATTGTAATGCTTGTCTGAGCATAATGGTCAAGATGTTTAACTTTAAACAAAAAAAATATTTTATTTATTTATTTTTAGAGAGAGGAGAAGGGAGGGTAGAAACAGTGGAACAGAAACATCAATGTGCAAGAAATACATCTATCGGTTGCCTCTTGCACACCCCCAACTGGGGACCTGGCCCACAATCCAGGCATGTGCCCTGACTGGGAACTGAACCAGTGATCCTTTGGTTCACAAGCTGCTGCTCAGTCCACTCAGCCATACCAGCCAGGTTAAGATATTTAACTTTTTAAGGCCCTAGTTGCTTCAACTATTAAAAGGAAACCTGATGTTCAATTCTCCAAATAACAGCCTCTTCCCCCGCCCCTGTTTCTAGCTCATTCTGTCTCATACTTCCTAACAGCTCTTAGGCATGACGGTGATCCAACAGTAACATCTGTTGGTCTGTGGACTGCAGCAAGGATTGATAGTTTACTTAACTGATCTACTGAATTGATATGTCCTCCCCATCCCCCCAGACCCTCCACCTTCCTTCTCTTTCTAGGTAAATAGCCACATGAAATCAGGTTGAAGATGACTATCAAATAATGAAAAAATTCTTCAAGCTGGGCTCTCCAGTAAGAAATAAATAAAACTCTCAATACTTTTTAGCTAGGCAAGAGGTATTTTGCATACTAAATGTAAATGGAGGTGGGGGGGATTTTCACAAGAAAATCTCTTAATCTTGACAATCCAAACTCTTTAAATTTTTTGCCAAAATGTCTACTTATCTCTCAGGGCAGGAATTATCAAAGTGGTTTCTTAAACAGATCTCAGGTATGGCAATATATAGAAAAATTAAAATAGTAAAAAATAATATTAAGCAAATAGCTTAACTTACCTTTGATGAGGTACAAGAATATTATTGATCCCTCCAAGTTTAACATTTATCTTTAGGCACAGGTTTGACAGAGTTTGAGGGGATGTTTTTATTACATTCTTCACTTGGACACACTGTGTAGCCATACCCAAAAGTGTATCTCCTACACGTTTCACCTCCGCTATGGAACAAATGCAGATATCTCTGGTTAGAAAAAAGGTCGAACTTTACTGAAAATTAAGCTACTGTGTTTCCTCCCTTGAAATACATTACTGTATTACAGGGTGGCAAAAATTACACCAATACTAAAACAATGATGTTAAAACTTATTGTATACTGCTTTGAAGACAAGTTTAAGTATTTACTGATAATTTTTCCAATTGTTTTCTTCTTTGTACAAGAAAGTTATTTTTACCAGCATAAAAGAACTATAGCCCTGACAGGTATCGCTCAGTGGATTGAGTGCTGGCCTACAAACCAAAAGGTAACTTTTTCAATTCCCAGTAGGAACACTTGCCTGGGTAATGGGCCAGGGCCCCAGTTGGGAGGCATCTGAGAGATGACCAACCTATGTTTCTCTCACACATCGATATTTCTCTCCCTCTCTTTCTCCCGCCCTTTCCCTCTTTCTAAAAAATAAATAAAATCTTTAAAAAACAGTAACCACAATAACCGAAAAAGCATAAAGAAAAAATATCATACATAATCCTTTAGCATTTCACTGTACTCTCTTCCAGTAATTTTCTCATTTATATCATTTTAATGTAGTTATAATCTTATTCTCCAACCTTTAATTTAAAAATACAGAGGTATTAAAGTGGAAAGAATAAAAAGCCACTGTTTATTTCCCCTACTAACATTATAAATACCACAAAAATTCAGTGTATATAACTTCTTATATATAAAACATATAGAAAGCATTTTAAAATAAAAATTGAGAACATACTATACATTCTATTTTTCAACTTGTCATTTTCACTTAATAATATGGTAAGTTCTTACAGTTTTTAAATGCCATAAGGTATCTAACCATACACTTATATCTTTTTTTAAAAAAAAGATTATATTTATTTTTAGACAGAGGCAAAGGGAGGGAGAAAGAGAGGGAGAGAAACATCAACGTACAGTTGCCTCTCGTGCACCCCTACTGGGGACCTGGTCCACAACCCAGGTATGTGCCCTGACTGGGGAATTGAACCCACGGCCCTTTGGTTCACAGGCCAACATTCAATCCACTGAGCTACACCAGCCAGGCCCATACACCAATATCTTTTTAGTTTGTTCCAGTTCTCATTATTTCAAACAATGCTATGAATATCCTTGTATATTTATTTTTGTTTGGCTGTGTAACTATAGCTTCAGAATAAATTTCTACAAGTAGAATTGAGGGGTCAAAGGTATATATATATTTAATATTTTTATTCTATTTTTTAAAAGATTTATTTTTAGAGAGAGGGGAAGGGAATGAGAAAGAGGGAGAGAAACATCAATGTGTGGTTGCCTTTCGTGTGCCCCCAAAATGGGGGCCCGGCCCACAGCCAGGCATGTGCCCTGACTGGGAATCGAACCAGAAGCCCTTCGGTTTGCAGGCCAGTACTTAATCCACTGAGCCACACCAGCTGGGGCTATGTATTTTATATTTTTACAGATGCTGACAAATTGCCCTCCTTAAAGATTTATTCACTCATTCAACAAATATTTAATGTGTACCTAATATATGCTAGTACTGTGCAAGGTTCGGGATATACAATAGTGAGTCAATAGAGAAATTGTTGCTGTTTTCACAAAGCTTATAATGTAGTCAGAGAAATGGCATTAATTAAATTATAACTTAAATTTAACATTACAACTTTGAAAGCAACATAAAGGAGAGGCACCAGTACTGTAAGACAAGAGAAAGAATTAGACCTTGTCAAGGAGGTCAGGCAAAGCTTTTCCCAAGGGAGGGAATGTTTGAGCTTAAATTCACAAGTTTACATTTGCTTGGTGAAGGGTAGAAAGTGAGTTATGAGAAACAATAGAAGTAGAAGGAAGGGGATAAACAAAGAATTTCTGTGGGGGAAAAAAAGAATATAAAGTAAGATGAATCCTGAAGAGGTAGAAAGTCATGGATTTGAATATGCAAATCCTTGGAAGATTTAAATATTAATTTTCTCAATTGCATAATGAAAAATGATTAAAGTGGGGGTGATAGGAAAGGAGATAAAATCAGATTTATATTTTAAAAGACCACCCTGGATGTTGCTTATAGCTCCAATATGTAAAAAGGCTTGCAAGTCATCATTCCTGTCCTCACAAGGCAAAAGGTATACAAATGAAAATCAATGACTTTTAGATCTATCAGAGAACTAAGGTCACAGAACAAAGTACCACCCCCAAAACAGGTAAATACAGCCAAGATCAGCTTATTATGAGCAGAAGCTTATGAAGTCAGTAACTGGTAGGAACAATTAAACAGTAACTCCCATAACTCAACAAGAACAAAATAAATAATCCAAGTAAAAAGTGGCCAAAGGACTTGAATAGGCATTTCTTTGAAGAAGATATACAAATGGCCAACAAGCACATGAAAAGATGCTCCACATCATTATCATTAGGGAAATGCAAATTGAAACCACAAAGCGATACTGCTTCACACTTATTAGAATGGCTTACAGAAAAAAAAAGGAAAATAAGTAGTGTTGGCGAGGATGTGGAGATACTGGAACCTTTGTGCATCGCTGGCAGGAATGCGAAATGGTGCAGCTGCTGTGAAAAACACTATGGCAATTGCTAAAACCACTAAACACAGAATTACCATATGATCCAGAAATTTCAATTCTGGGAATACACCCAAAAGAAGTAAAAGGACTGGAACAAATAGCTGCATATCCATGTTCAAAGCAGTATTATGCACAAAAGCCAAGAGTTGGAAGTAATCCAAGTGTCCACTGATGGATAAATAGATAAATAAAATATGGTATACACATGCAATGTAATATTATTCAGCTTTAAAAAGAAAAAAATTCTGACACTACAATATGTATAAACCTTGATGATATTGTGCTAAATGAAATAAACCAGTCACAAATATTGTATGATTCATTTATATGAGGAAACTAGAATAGTCAAATTTAGAGAGACAGAAAGAATGGTAGTTGTCTAAGATGAGGGAGGAATGGGAAATTATTGTTTAATAGGTACCGAGTTTCAGTTAGGGACGATGAAAAAGTTCCGGAGGTGGATGGTGGCGATGGTTGTACAGGAATGTGAGTATACATAATGCCCCTAAATTGCACACTTGTTAAAATGGTAAATTTTATGTTATATATATTATACCACACAGAGAATAAAATTCTGATACATGCTATAACATGGATAAACCTTGATGACATCATGCTAAATGAAGTAAGCCAGAAACAAAAGGACAAATATTGTATGACTGTATTATATGAGTTACCTAGAATAGGTAAATTCATAGAAAAATAAAGTAGAACAGAGGTTACCAGGGGCTGGTAGGAGGAGGAATGGGAAATTATTGTTTAATGGGTTCAGAGTTTTTGTTTGGGATTATAAAAAAGTTCTGGAAATGAGTAGTGGTGATGGAAATGGATAATGGATAAGTGGTGATTCACAACAATGTAAATGTACCTAAAGCCTTTGAATTGTGTAGTTATGAATGGTTAAAATGGTAAATTTTACGTTATGTATATTTTACCACCCAAGCACACAAAAACTTGTTTAAAAAATAGTTAACCCAGGAATATTCCCATGAAAATAGCACATCGGAAGGAATGAAAACTGTGATTAAAGCCTGACACCAAATGACTGACTTAAGGAAGCCATCACCTCTGTTAACAGGAGGCAAATGGAGAGATCTTAGAGCTCAGGCAAAAGAGGGCAAGACTACATACAGAAGCAGCTGAAATACAGGTATCTGCGCTCAGGAAACAAAAAAGTAAATAAAAAAGAAGTGGTAAATGATGAGTTTTTCTATGAGAAAAACAAATGCGATAAAGGCTATGAAGGGGCTGTTTTTAAAAATAAGAATTCCAGAAAGCTTTAAAACTTGAAACTATGTGAGTGGTAATTTGATTTATAAGTACACATTAAACAACTAAATGGCTTTTTAAAAAATGAAGAAATACTTTCTCAGAGAAATAAAAACTAAGGGAATTTGTTTACAGTAGATTTGCCTTACAAGAAATGATAGAGGTTTTTCAGAGACAAGGAAAATTATACAGGTCAGAGAAAATTAAGTGAAATTAAAATAAATTCTTTTACTTTCTTATTCTTAATTGAATAGGTAACTATTTGAAATAATAATAGTAACAACGTATTGGGAGATTATAGCTTATGGATAGGTGAAATGGATAATAGCAATGTTTTCAGGGATAGGGGAGAGGAATTAGGAATACTTTGTTATAAGGTACCTACACCATCTGTGAAGTGGTATAGAATTATTTGAAAGAGGACTTAGATTAGTTGTAAGTATATATTGCAAACTCCAGGGAAACCACTAAAATTTTTTTTCAAACAACTATAACTAGCTCTGGCCAGGTAGCTCAGCTGGTTGGAATGTTGTCCTGATACACCAAGGTTGCAAGCTCAATACCTGGTCATGGCACACGCAAGAATCAACCAATGAATGCATAAATGGGTGGACTGACAAACTGCTCTCTCTCTCAAATCAATAAAAAAAATAAAATAAAAGAAGTATAATTGATATGCTCAATCCCTGTTGGGGCATGTATGAGTGGCAACCAATCCATGTTTCTCTCTTACATAGATGTTTCTCTCTCTCCCCCTTCCTTTCCCTCTAAAATCAGTAAGTGTGGCAATGATGAGTATCCTCAGGTGAGAATTAAAAAATAAAAACTGTTTAAATATGAGGACATATTAAAGATAAAGCAAGAAAGGAAGATACACCATGCTAACACAAAGAAAAAAACTGGAGTAGCTGTATAAGTTTCACTCAAGGCAAACTTCAGAACTAGAAGATTTATCAAGAGAAAGAGGGATATTACATAGTGATAAAAGGGTCAATTCTCCAAGAAGACATAGCAATCTTGAACATGTCTGCACCTAATGAACGTGTCTGCACCTAACAAATGAATATCAAAATAAGTGAGGCAAAAATTGATAAAAATTCAAGGAGAAATGGACAAATTCACTATTATAATGCAGACTTCAATGCACTTTTAGCAGTAATTGACAGATCAAGTAGGCAGAAGATAAGTAAGAATATAGTTGGCTTGAACAGCACCATCAATCAACTGAATCTAAGAGACATCTATAAAATATTTCATCTAATAACAGCAGAATACACAATCTTCTCAAGCTCACATGGAACATTCACCAAGATAGATCTCATTCTGGTCCAAAAACACATCTTAAAAAATTTAAAAGAACAGTAGCATCGAATGCATATATTAGAAAAAAGGAAAGCCCTGGTCAGGTAGCTCAGCTGGTTGGAGTGTTGTACCAATGCACCAAGGTTGCAGGTTTGCTCTCTGGTCAGGGTGCATGCAGGAAATAATGAATGAATGCATAGATCAATGGAACAATGAATCAATGTGTCTCTCTCCTCGCCCCTCTTCCTCTCTCTCTCTAAAAATCAACAAAATTTTTTAAAAAAAGAAAAGATCTAAAATCAATTTTTTATGTTTCTAATTTTAGAAAAAATAAGAACAATATAATTCTAAAACAAGCAAAGAATTATTAATAATCAGAGCAGATATCAATAAAGTTGAAAATAAGAAATCAATAAAGAATATCAACAAAACCAAAGAGCTGGTTTTTTGAAAAGATCAGTGAAATTGATAAAACGCTACCTACACTAAGAAAAAAGGGAGAAGGCACAAATTATTAATAACAGAAATGGAAAAAGGATCATTGTTATTGGTCCAAAGGACATTTAAAAAGTAGTAAAACAATATTATGAAACTCACACAAATTTGGTAACTTACATAAACTAGACCAATTATTTACACTTGATCTTAGCCAAAAGGCTGAGAAGTGACTGACCAAGTCTTTGAATGACACTACCAAAACAGAAAGCTAGATAATCTGAATAGGTCTGTGTCTATTAAAGGCATTGAATCAATAGTTAATAACCTTCCAAAAAAGAAAGTACCAGGCCCAGACGGTTTCTCTTATGAATTCCGCTAAACATTTAGAGAATAAATGATACCAATTCTCTACAACTGCATCTAGAAAATAGAAGCAGAGGAAGTATTTTTTAACTTATTCTATGAGGTCAATATTACCTTAGTATCAAAAAGAGATAAAGACCTTACAAGAAAGAAAGGTTATAGATCAATATCTTTCATGAACACAGATGCAAAAATCCACAACAAAATATTATCAAATTGAATCCAAAACTGTATTAGGATTTTATACCATGATCAAGTGGGATTTATCCCAGGTATGTAAGGTTGGGCTCAACACTGAAAAATCAATTAAAGTAATTAATCCCATTGAGACTAAAATGAAAAAATCATAGGATCATATCAGTAGATACAGAACAAGGATATGGAAAACTCCATCATGCATTTATGATAAAAACTCTCAGCAAGCTAGAATTGAGGGGAAATTCCTCAACTTGATAAAAAACAACTACAGAAAACCTATAGCTAACATTATGCTTACTGCTGAGGAACTAGATGCTTTCCCCCTAAGATCAGGAACAATGCAAGAGTGTCTCCTCTTACTACCCCTATTCAACATCATACTGGAAGTCCCAGCTAATGCAAGAAAAAGAATATAAAAGTATACAGGCTGAGAAGGAAGAAATAAAACTGTCTTTGCTCAGAGAGGACATTATTATATATGCAGACAATTCCAAAGAATTGACAGAAACTAATTAAATGATTATAGCAAGGTTGCAGGATACAAAGTATACGTGCAAAGGTCAATTGCTTTCCTAAACACCAAAAATAAACTGGAGTTTAAAATTAAAAACACAATACCATTTACATTAGTATGAAAAGAAAAAAGAAAGATATATTTATGTCCACACAAAAACCTGCATATAAATGTTTGTAGATCATTATTCATCATTGCCAAGAACTGGAAGCAATCAAAATGTCCTTCAATAGGTAAATGGCTAACAGGTTGTGGTCCATCCATATAACGACATATTATTCAGCAATAAAAAGAAGTTATTTATCAAGCCACAAAAGACATGGAGGAGGATTAAATGCATACTGCAAGGTGAACAAAGCCAATCAGGAAAGGGTACATACTGTATGACCCAACTATATGACATTTTAGAAAAGGTAAAACTATAAAACAAAAAGACCAGTGGTTGTCAGGGGTCTGAGGTGAGGGAGGGAGGATGGGAAGGAAGGATGAAGAGATAGAATACAGGCGACTTTCAGTGCAGTGAAACTATTCTTTATGATATTGTAATAGTAGATTCATGGTGTTACACATTTATTAAAACCTATAGGCCTCTACAACACAGTGAATAAACTGTGGAAAATACATTAATAATAATCTATAAATATTGGTTCATTAAATGTACCACACTTATACAAGATGTTAATAGTAGGGAAAACTGTGCAGGGGAGGGGAGGCATATAGGAACTTTATATTATGTGCTCAGTTTTTTTTTTCCTATGTGGGATGGTTGATCTTGAGCCTTCAGGGAGCAAGCTGGCCCCAGACTTCTCCACAGCCACATTTCTTTGCTTCCAATTCTTACGTGTCCAAACAGGGAATCACAGACACAACTTTGCAGGATGGTATCTGCTCAATTTTTCTGTAAATCTAAAACTGTTCTAAAAAATAAAATTGAGCTCTTTTCCTCCTTGGTTCTTTGAAGATTGGCCACCATCATGAATGACACAGTAACGATCTAGACCAGGAAGTTCATGACCAACAAGCTACTTCAGTGGAAACAAATGGTCAATGACGTCCTTCACTGTGGGCAGGCTACAGTACCTAAGAGAGAAATGTGGGAAAAACTAGCCAAAATGTGTAAGACCACACCAGATGTCATTTTCGTATTTGGATTTGGAACACATTTGGGTGGTGGCAAGACAACTGGTTTTGGCACGATTTGTGATTCCTTGGATTACACAAAGAAAAATGAACCCACAGACTTGCGAGACGAGGTCTGTATGAGAAGACCTCAATAAAACAGAGAGAGGACCACAGGAACAAAACGAAAAAAGCCAGGGGATTATAACAGCCAACGTTGGTGCTGGCAAAAAGTGAGCTGGAGACTGGGCGACAGGAGGAGTAAAATTTCTTCAGTGACTGTGGAGATTGTACAGATTTTTCATGAGAGGAATAATAAACAAAGAACTTTAAAAAATAAAAAAAAAAATAAAATCTATTAATTAAAAAAAATCATCCTGGAAGCAGTGCAGAGAATGGACTAAAAAGGAAATAGAGGGAAAGCAGGCAAGAACACCAGTTCAGAAGCTGGTAATACCCATTTTTCTTCACATCAACAGTGTAAGAGAGCATATATTTAATTATATCTTTGCCAAAAATGAGTATTATAATTGTTGATGAAAAATACTTATTCTAGTTCATATTCGTTAATGACTAATGAGACAGAGCATCTTTCTTTATAAGATAATTGACCATCTGTTTTTCTATGTCCTGTGTCTCTTTTTCAGTATTTTTGTTCTTCCCCTACTGATTTTACAAACTCTTTCAGTTTAAAACCTCTGTATTTTGTTACAACTTAAAAAATACCTTTTGAATTTTATAACCATCATTTTAAATCACTGCATAATATTTTATCAACATACTATAACTTACTCATTGTCTAAAACCAGTTCTCAGTAGTTTTTTAATATTACAGATATTATTACAAAAATTTTGTGCATAGAGGTTTTTCTACATTATGAATTCTTTCCTTTGAATACATTTTTGAAATTGGAAATACTGAAGTGCAGACCAAATGCACATTTTTATACTTTTGATGGGAAGGATATTATCAATTTATACTGCCATCAACAATGTATTAAAATGTAAGATTCATTGCATACTCACAAGCACTAGGTATTATAATATTTAAATATATTTGCTAATTTAGTAGCTTACAATTTTTCTTTTTATTAATTTGTACTTTATCTATTGGCGAAAACTAACATTTTCTCATGTATTTATTTGTTTTGTTTTTTCTTGAGAAATTTTGGTTTATATTCTTTGTGCATTAATCTAAAAGTATAGTTTTTTTCCTTTGTTGAACATGATAACAGATCTATATGACTATTTTAACTAATAATAAGCTTGTTTTTTATTGTCTCCACTTGCTGCAAATGTTTTTCACTCTACTGGTTTCTTTTAATTTTAGTTATACATTTGTGATATATAGAGATTATAATTTTTGTGCAAATGTAATAATTTTCCTTTGTGAATTCTTCTATAATTTATAAACTTCACTGATTATACTCCATTCAGTAGTCTGAAAATTATGCTTTCTTTGTGTTTTTCAATGATTCAATGATTTATATTTAACTCACTAATCTCATAAAATTTTAATTTGTTTATAATAATAGTAGCTAATATTTACCGAGTTTTTACTATATGATGAGTGCTATTCTAGGTCCTTTACATATGTGAATTTACTTAATTCTTACAACTACCTTGTAGAGATCAGATGTTAGCATCCCAATCTCACAGATCAGCAAACTAAGGTTTAAGTAATTCACCGAGATCAAACACAGGCACTATACCTGTCAGTAGCCTGGGTATTAAGCAGCCTAGTCTAACTCCAGAACCATGGTCTAACTCCATAACCATTATATTGTACTGGTAATCAAGTTATCTCAGTGGCATTTTTAATAACAATTCTTCCCTTAACCATTATTTTGTAATGCCTCCTTTAATTACTGAAATTCTTTTCATAGGGTCTCTTCATAGACCATTTATTTTGTCCTACTGATTTGTCTTTTTAGAGTAACAATACATGGTTTTAAATACTATGAGCTATAAAATGTTTTAATTTTTGAAAGTTTTAGGATATGTTTTAGCATAATTTTAAAAGGAATATCATATACTTGAGGAAAAATGCAATCTTAAGATATCCTTACCATACACTGGCGTCTTCCCTGGCAGGATGACGATAATGAGCTGCAGCCCAGAGTAGGTGTTCTTGAGATGCCGGAACATGGGCTCCACGCTGTCTGCCCCCTGTGCATATTTGCAGAAGCAAGGCTGGCCCTGGATGGGCATCCCTGCATCCTTGGAAATCTTCCGCAGCTGGTCTGTGAAACCCCTAGAAGGAGAAATCACTAAAAATAAAACCTTTGTCTAGTTATCAATACCTAAAAAGTAGTAATAGAAAGTTTGGGAAGGGGATGAAGAATGAAGCAAATATTAATGTGCTCCATAAATGAAGAGGTCACCAGACTACTGATGTTAGGACAATGTGGGCCAGTAATCTATTTTACATATTAACACCAACACTATTATACAGTTATGTGGCATTTTGGTAGTTTACAAAGGGCATTAGTAATAGGGAGTGCTGGTTAAGAGCTCAGCTCTAGAGTTTGAGAACCTCTAGGATTAAAGGTTCTAATCCTAGTTCTGTTACTTACTAGCTATGAAATTTTAGGCAATTTTTTTCAGTTTCTCTCATCTGTAAAATGATTACTTTAAGGATAGGGTTGGTGTGCAGATTAAATGTGATAATACACGCGAAGCACTTAGCACACTGTCCAAGACATGGTAAACATTCAATAAATTTAAGGTATACATTTTCTAACTAGATCCTGACAAGATTCATAAGAAAGTGGTAGGTCAGGTATTATTTCCATTTTATAGATCAGGAAACAGTTTCAGAGACATTAAGTATTTGGCCAAGGTCAAATGGTAGTCAGAACTCTGACCTAGTCCAGAATTTCCTTCCACAGTATTACCTTTCTCAAACTAAGGTATCAGGAAAGACTGTGCACTCAGAAAAGATTTAAAAAAAAATGAAACCAACATTTAAAAACAAATTAGGCAAGCAGCACTTTTCATGTACTTTTATCCATACTGAAAAAAACCAAAAGACTAATAATTTCATATTTAAACAAAAGTCTATATTCAACCTAGGAAAATTAGTAATGATGTTGAGGTTTAACAATAACTTTACTTGTTTTTACAACAAATAAGGTCTTGGGGAGAGGGGGTGGATGGAGGTAGAAAAGGGTATGGGGGGATAAATGATAATGGAGAAAATACAATAAAAAGTAGAAGAAATTAATCCATTCAATGAAAAACAAAACAAAAATAAGGTCCTAAGTCAAGGATCTGAGTTATCTTTGATCAAAATCACTCTAATTCTGTTTGGACAGAGATAAAGTGTGCAGAAATTCCCTTCTCCTTTTTCTTATTTGTGTTTAATTCAAGAAGTATAAAGGGGAATATTTTCAGTTAGCCTGAACAAGAGTCATGAGCCCAGCATTTATGAGACTTCTATCAAGCCACGAATAACAAATATAAAATGAAAAGAATAACTCTAAGCTTGAAAAATAATTGGAGGGTTTTCCTTTGGTTGCTGGAGGTCAAGTAAGATAATTGTAGCATTGTAGTTAAACTGTCCTTATGACATTTCACTTGAAAGCAAGGGGATAAAAACTTTAGAGAAAAAAATAGTAAGTGAATCTTAAAGCACACATTTAGAGATGTGGAGCTAATAAAAAAGAGTGAACAGAATTAAATAGAAAAAATTTTTATTTCTCATATAAGAAAACAAGGTAGATTATGAAATGACTTGTGTAAATTGGTCTCTACATAATAACTATTCATTATAGGCATAACTTTATAGGAACTACTAGTACAGACTTTTTTTAAATGATTTTTTTTTTTAGGTTTTATTCATTTATTTTTAGAAAGAGGGGAAGGGAGGAAGGAAGATAGGGAGAGAAACACTGATGTGTGTGAGAGAGAAACAGCTATCACTTGCTTCTTGCATGCCCTCCACTGGGGACTTGGCCTGCAATTAGTAGAGATTTAAATGAGACAATAATCATTTTCTTAAGAAAATTAGATTCTAGAGAGGAGATAAGAAATTTACACAAATAATTATAATATAATTCTACTTTATACAGAAAGTGACAAGGGCAAATAAAGAGGGTATTAATAAATTAGTATGTTTAGAGTTAAGAGAGATTACTTCTAGCATCATAAATCACAGAAGACTGAGTAGTATTTAGATGAGCAGAGACAGTAAAGAGAAGCATGTGTGGAAATGGAAAAAAAATGCCAGGGAGAGATACGGAATACAGTGCTTCAGTTATCTGTCCAAAATATGTGAAAATGAAGAAATGACTTAAGAGGCCAGTGAACGATTTTAAATGTCATATTCATTTTTAATGTTATTCTTTGTCAAAGAGAAGCTTAAAAGTTTTGGAGTGGGCTAGTCACAAGAGCATGCCTCCTCAAGCAAGAGTAACAGGAGGTTCCCCTGAGATTGCCGAAGGTCCAACATCCTTAGAGTCCCAAAGGAGAGGAGACAGAGAAGAAAAGAAGCCAACATGATAAAAAGGAACCAGGAAGGCATGAATGGACAGAATGTCAAGAAGATAGTCAATTGTAACTAATGCTGCACAAATTTTGAGAAAAATAATGGCTGAGAAGAGACCACTAGAACTAACAAGATACTGGAGATCTTTTCAGAAACCAGTTTCAGCAGAAGAGTAAGATTTAAAGGCCTTGGGGGCCTGAGAGAGTAAGTTAAGTATCTGAAAACAGCAGATTTTTAAAAATTTGTTTTAAATTTAAACAGAACATTGTTGGGCACTTACATATTAAGGGAAAAAAAGTCTGGGGAAGAAGGAAAATGTTGGAGATGGAGGCCAAGTTTTGGAAAGTAAGGAAGTGGAAATGGGGAGTTAAACCACTCTTTCAAGGAACTCAAATAAGAAATAAGAATCTCATTTAATTTTTACCCAGCAGATCGGTCTTATTATCTCTACTATAAAATGGTGAAAAGTGAAGAATAATGAGATTAAACAATTATCCACAATAATGTCCTAGCTGGTGTGGCTCAGTGGATTGAGTGCCAGCCTGAGAACCAAAGGGTCGCTGGTTCAATTCCCAGTCAGGGTACATGCCTGGGTAGCAGGCCAGGCCCCCAGTGGGGTGGCGCATGAGAGGCAACCAAACATTGAAGTTTCTCTCCTCTTTCTCCCTCCCTTCTATCTCACAGGAAGTGGCTTTTTTTTTTTTTGCTGCCAAAAGTCAATGATGCTCCTGCTATACCACAGATGCCTAGATGAATGAATCAGTGACTTTACTATGACTAACAAATTTAGGAATCTTCATCAATATATTGAGAAAAAGCATTTTTAAGGGCTCAGTGATTAAGTATACTTCATACTGAGGCAATATTTGTTAGAACATTAGCTGAATAATTTAAAACTGAAATACAAAATTTAAACACAAAAAGGATCCAAAGCCAAAATTATGATAAGACTTACTTTAATATTTCTTCTCTGCACTGCCTCTGTGTGGCAAAACAAGCTATAGCCCACATTTTGATTTCAACTCCTGTGTGGAACTGTTTCCCTCGCATGTCCCATACTCCATGGCTTGGTGTTGCTACTGTCCGATTCTACAGAAAAAGAAGAAAGAGAAATGTGGCAAAAAAGAACAAACACTTAACATAGTTTATTTCAATAAGCATATACACATACATATACACCTAATATTCTACATGGAATAGGTTATTCTAAATCAATATTAGTAATATTTTTATCATTGAAAAACAAACATTCTACTAAACTCAAGCAAAGATACCTTGAAGCAAAAAAATATATTGTTGGAACAATAACGCATTTTCTAAATTCCAGACTTAGCTAGGCAAGCCCTTCTCTCCATACATAGAAACTGCATGTTTATAATTAAAAACTATCAAGAGGTTTTACCCGTCCTCCGTACTGGAGCATAGGAGCTGGAAGTACACGTCCGGTTACATGGGCCATTTCATCTCGAACTTTAAATTGAAACTCCTGAACAAATGGGTCTGTTTCATAATTTGCACTTCTTACCTAACAACAGAAAGTTAGTAGTTACTTTCAAAATTTCCCCAAATGTCCTGCTTTACTTATTAGAACTCTCTATTTTTTTCCTTCACTGTGTCAACAATGTTTTACAATAGGTCTACGTAATGGTGCCCTAAACTACAGAGAAGAGAATCTTAATCTAGGACCACAGATTATTAACGGATTGCAGGAAGTCTATAAACCTCCTGGTAATTTAGAGAAAATTTAAATATATTAGGTTGAATAATAGAAATTTCAACTATCTACAACTCATGAAAATGGTGATTTTATATGATTAAAACGAATATATTTTGGGGAGGGTAGTCTAGAGATTGCAAGAGAAATGCCTTACTTAAATAAGGTTAAGAACTTCTAATTAGAAGATCCAGATATATACTATTAAAATTACACAGAGTTTTTTAAAAAAGATTTTATTTATTTTTTTGTAGGCAGGGGGAAAGGAGAGAGGGAGAGAAACATCAATGTGTGGATGCCTCTTGCATGCCCCCTACTGGGGACCTGGTCCGCAACCCAGGCATGTGCCCTGACTGGGAATCGAACTGGCAAGGGAAGCCTTTGGTTCACGGGCCGGTACTTGATCCACTGAGATACAGCAGCCAGGGCAAAATTACATAGAGTTTAATAGCAACTACTGATAATTATTTTCCCCCTAATTACTATGGCTCCCCCTGCCACTTACTTGATTCACAATTTATGTAAAATTTACTTCAGTATTTTCAGATAAAAAGTGCCATGTTGCAAAATTTACTTAATGGGGTACACTTGAGAGATAAGAAAGGCAGTACGAAATACAGATTATAATTTTTACATAATATATCCATACATATAAAGAATTTATCATATTCAATGTAGACTTGGCTCTCAAAGTGTAATTCATATTTATAGCATGTTGCATATGAACAGTTTTTCAAAATATACTTATTTGGTCTTGGAGTAAAGGGCATATAAGGTTACTAAGAGATGGCAATGTTCAAGTCTTTGAGAAACAATCCATTAAAAAAACTATATGATCTAAGTATGTAAAAAGAATCTACCCACAACAAGCAGGAAAAGCTGTTTTCTAAATTAGGCATTGATGCATCTTTTCTTCTTCTTTATTTTTTTATTGTTTATGCTATTACAGTTGTCATCATTTCTCCCCTCTTTTACCACTTCCACCCAGCCCCTGATCCCCTCCTCCCTCAGGCCATCACCACACTGTTGTCTGTATCCATGGGTCATGCATGCATGTTTTCTGGCTAATCCCTTTATCTTCTTTCTTGTAGTCTGCCCTCCCTCTTCCCCTCCAACAACTGTCCATCTGTTCCATGTATCTAATGCTTGTGTTTCTACTTTGTTCCTTAGTTTATTTTGTTCACAAGCCAGTCACTGGTGCATCTTTTCTTCAAGCTTAAACTCCATTCATTTCTTGTGTGTTTTAATGTATTTCTATAGTAAGATTATATAGAATAACAACTTCTATTTACCAAGACTTGCTGTATGATGTGCTAGATGCTAAATGTTTAATAATTAATTTTCATACTAGTCTTATATCCACAAACGTAGGTCTTTTATAATCTTTATTTTACAAAGACAGACACTAAAGTTTAGTAAAGTGAAATGAATGGCCTAAAACCATATAGTTAAGCAGGTGACATAGAATCTGAAACCATGTATGTTCTGATTGTAGCTTTTCTACTGTCAATCACTGTACTAGCCTTTCAGATGCTATAATTATAATAATACATTAATAGTAATAGTGAGTGGAGAAGCTAGAGTTTGAATCCAGAGCTGTTAGATTCCAAAGCCAGCATTTTTTAGCCACTGTACAACATTGTCTCCACGAGCAAAAAAGCTGTAACGAGTTGGAAGTCGTATTGAGATTTTATAGACAGTGAGAGGTTCCAGTCTCTTTAAAGTTTTTTAAATCTTGTCATGGTAGATCAGAGAAAACTCCATGAGAACCACCCTTGTAGTTTCCTAATTAAATATCATGTAACACCTTTTATTCACTCTTATAAAACTATAAGGAAAAAAAGTTCTTTCTTCTGTGATTGGCTTACAAAATGAAAGAGCCCTGTAACCCTTTTCCAACAATCTTTAAGATTGTTTTTGAAAGTGTTTTAAGGTTGTTTTAGGTAATATTCATATTTCCGAACTTTTTTCTCTTCACTTGGGCAATTTAAATGATATCAAAGAACACAGAATCCAGGTGCCTTTTATTTTTCGTTTTGCCTTATCACATCAGTTTTATAAAGTGGTATTGATAATGCCTCCTTCTTCTCTATTTAGAACAAGGAGAGAGCTTAGAAAGCCTGTATCAGTTTCACCTCATGGCACACATAAACCAATTATTAAAATTCTGTGGTACACCAAAAAATGTTATATTTTTTGCTGATCTGACCAAAAATAGGTATACTTTTGATTCATTAACACTGGACAACTATTGTCGTGTTGCCTGTTGTCATTTTTTTGGGCAATTTAATGGAAAAGAGGCACCTGAGTAAATAGTCAGGTATCGCATATTTTAAAAATTCTTGCAGCACACCAGTGTGCCAGTCACGGCACACCAGTTGAAAATTGCTGCCCTACATGGTTAGAGCTGTTTTATATTTCTTTATTCATCTTGTAGTTGCCATCCTGATACTGGATGGGGCTATGCATTTCTATGCTGAGTGTTAAAATTTTCACTATCGCTAGTCATAATACTTTTATGTATTTTACTTTTCTTCCTCTTTCCTTCCTCTTTTAGGTGGGAAGCAATAAAGTTTCAGTTCTCTAAACTGAAACATTAGTTCTTGAGAGAATCTGTTCTGCGTCTAATTAGAGTTTGGGATTAAATTAGAAGGAGCTAACCCTTCTCATAGAACCACTAAGCTTTACCCTCGGAACACCACTAGATTGTTTACTTCCATTATTCCTTTTACTTCTTTTTTTAAATTTAATTTTATTTATTTTTAGAGAGGGGAAGGGAGGAAGAGAGGGAGAGAAACATCAATGTGTGGTTGCTTCTTGTGCACCCCCAACTAGGGACCTGGCCTGCAACCTAGGCATGTGCCCTGGCTGGGAATCGAACCAGTGACCCTTTGATTCACAGGCTGGCACTCAATCCACTGAGCCACACCAGACAGGGCTGATTCCTTTCACTTCTGATAGCTCATAAAACAGCAATAAGGTATGAGCTGATAAGGACATAGTTCTTCAGTAGCTCACCCTAATATATACATAGATATAAACACACACGCAGTGATATTTCAGTACTTGTCAATTTGTTCCCATGAGTGGCAAGCAAGCAATAATTGAAGCATTTTTTTGGTGCAAGATGGTGGAGGAGTGAATGGAAGTCACACTTACCTCCTCCCGGGGCCAATCAGGAATTACAACTAAATTGTGGTGAAATCATGCAGAACAAACAACTGAACAATAGAGAGAGAGAAGACTTATAACTTCGGACAGACAGAAGAATCAGTTCAACACAACCTGACTGGTAAGGAGTGCAGTGAAGACTCAAGAAGGCTGGCTGGGCACCTTCAGGCAGCAGTGCCAGAGGGATATTTAAGCTGCCAGTTGGATCCCCCTGAGAAGAGTCTAAACCATAAGTGGGGATCCCCAGCCTACAGAACCTGAGCCCAAAAAGTACACAGATAACAGCCAGCTGTGAAAAGCAGCAGACTCACTCTCTGCTAGAGGTGGGCGGCTGGAGATGCAAAGAGCTGTTTAAAGGGCCAATGCATACATTTTCACTTGCAGCCATTTACCCTGGGCTCCCGCAAAGGTGGGCTCCCGCAAAGAGTGGGCTAGAGACGCCTGAGGAGAGACTGGGGACGGAGGCTTTGGGGAGAGAACTGAGAAAGTAGTTGCCGGGATCCCAGTGCTGAGTCACCCCCCACGCAACAGTAGCCATCTTGCTCAGGCAGACCACTCCCCTGAGTGGTAGCAACCTGAGAGGAAACAATAGCCCTGACCCTAGTAGGGGCTCTGCCCTGGCCTTGTGGTGCTTAAGGCTGACTGCTGAGTGCAGAGTGGCAGCCACAGACAGTAGACCCCTGCAAAGGTGGGGCAGAGTAGTCTAGAGATGCCTAAAGAGAGACTGGGGATGGAGCCTTTGGGGAGAGAACTGAGAGAGCAGCCTCCAGGATCCCGGTGCTGAGTCATCCCCTATGTAGCAGCGCCTCAGGGCTCAGGTAGATCACTCCCTTCAGAGCAGCAGCAGCCTGAGGGGAAACAATAGTCCTGACACCAGGAGGGACTCTGCCCTGCCCTATGGTGCTTAAGCCTGACTGCTGAGTGCAGAGTGACTACATTAACAACTGAAGGACACAGCCACAGACAGGAGATCTCTCAGCAACTGAGAAACACGAAGTAATATACAAGGAAGCTCCTTTAAGGCTAGCAGCTGACTTCTCCACACAAACTCTACAAGGGAATGGCAAGAAATATTCCAAGTAATGAAAAGCAAAGGACTGCAACCAAGACTACTCTACCCAGCAAGGCCCTCAATTAAAATGGATGGCAAAATAAGGAGTTTCCCAGACAAAAGAAGGCTAAAAGAATACGCCTCTACCAAACCAGCATTACAAGATATGCTAAAGGGGCTGCTTTAAGAAGATGAAGAAAAAGAGTGAGAGAGGAACACAGATACAAAGGGAAAAAATGAGTAAGTACCAATCAATAATAACTCTAAATGTAAATGGATTAAATGCTCCAATTAAAAGACACAGAGTAGCTGAATGGATAAGAAAACATGACCTGCACATATGCCGTCTACAAAAGACCCACCTCAGAACAAAAGACCTACAGAGACTGAAAGTAAAGGGTTGGAAAAAATATTCCAAGCAAATGGACAGGAAATGCTTATATCAGACAAAATAGAGTTCAATGCTTATATTAGACAAAATAGACTTCAAAATAAAGGCCATAAAAATGAGACACAGAGGGAACTTTATAATACTCAAAGGAAGAATCTATCAGGAAGACATAAACATTGTAAACCTATATTTAGGTGTTCCATTATAGGAGCACCTAAATATATAAGGAAAATCTTGGAGGACTTCAAGAAAGATATAGACAGTAACACACTTATAGTGGGGGATTTTAACACCCCATTGTCAATAATGGATAGATCTTCCAAGCAAAATATCAACACGATATTGTGGAACTGAATGACGCATTAGATTAAATGGACTTAATTGATATATATAGAACCTGTCATCCCAAAGAAGCAAAATACACACTCTTTTCAAATGAACATGGAACATTTTCAAAGATAGACCGTATGATAGGACACAAAACAAGTCTCAACAAATTTAAGAAAACTGAAATCATATCAAGCATTTTCTTAGACTACAAGGGCTTAAAACTGCAAACCAATCTCAAGGAAAAAACTAAAAAACATTCAAACTCATGGAAACTGAATAGCATGCTATTAAACAATGAATAATGAGATCAAGGAAGAAATCAAAAAGTTTTTGGAAACAAACAAAAATGAACATACAATAGTCCAAAACCTACGGGACACAGAGAAGGCAGTCCTGTCAGGAAAGTCCATAGCAATAAAGGCCTACTAAAAAAGATAGAAACATTGTAAATAAACAACCTAACCCTTCGTCTACAAGATCTGGGGAAACGACAACAACAAAGACTGACACAAATAGAAGGAAGGAAATAATCAAGATCAGAGTAGAATTGAATGACATAGAGACTAAAAGAACAATTCAAAGGATCAATAAATCCATGAGCTGGTTCTTTGAAAAGATAAACAAAATTGACAGGCTTTTAAGCAGACTCATCAAGAAAAAAAGGGAGAGGATCCAAATAAATAAAATCAGAAATGAAAGAGGAGAAATTACAACTGATACTACAGAAATACAAAGGATTGTAAGAAATTACTACGAACAACTAAATGCCAAGAAATCTGAAAACCTGGGTGAAATGGACAAATTTCTAGAAGAATATAATCTTCTAGAACTGAATGAAGCAGCTGCAGAAAGCCTGAATAGATTGATAACAGATGGTGAAATTGAAGTAGTAATCAAAAAACTCCAGGCACACAAAAGCCCTGGACCAGACAGTTTCACAGGAGAATTTTACAAAACATTTAAGGAAGAGCTAACCCCTGTCCTTCTCAGACTTTTCCAAAAAAATCCAAGAAGAGGGAAGACTCCCAAATTCTTTTTATGAGGCCAGCATCATCCTAATCCCAAAACCAGATAAAAGACACAACAAAGAAAAACTACAGGTCAATATCGCTAATAAACATAGATGCTAAAATCCTCAACAAAATATCGGTGAACCACATCCAGCAATACATTAGAACGATCATCCATCATAATCAAGTGGGATTCCTCCCAGGGATGCAAGGATAGTATAATATTCACAAATCAATAAATATAATGCATCACATAAACAAAAGGAAAGACAAAAATCATGTAATCATATCAATAGGTGCAGAAAAAGCATTTGATAAGGTACAGTACCCATTTATGATAAAAACACTCAGCAAAGTGGGAATAAAGGAGGCATACCTCAACATAATAAAGGCTATATATGAAAAAACTACAGTCAACATCATACTCAATGGACAAAAATTAAAAGCTTTCCCACTAAGATCAAGAACAAGACAAGGATGTCTGCTTTCACCACTTCTATTCAGCATAGTATTAGAAGTCCTAGCCACAGCCATCAGGCAAGAAAAAGAAAGAAAAGGCATCCAAATTGGAAAGGAGAAAGTAAAGCTGTCATTGTTTGCAGATGACATGATAGTATACACAGAAAACCCTATAGACTTCACCAAAAAACTCCTCAACTTAAGTGAATTTGGCAAAACAGCAGGATACAAAGTTAATATTAAAAAATCAAAGGCATTTTTGTACACCAATAATGAAATATCAGAATCAGAAATCAGGGAAAATAGCCCATTTACCATAGCAACAAGAAAAATAAAATACCTAGGAATAAACTTAACCAAGGAGGTGAAAGATCTATACTCAGAAAACTACAGAACCCTGAAGAAAGAAATTAGGGAAGACACAAATAAATGGAAGCATATACCATGTTCATGGATTCCAAGAATTAACATCATCAAAATGTCCACACCACCCAAAGCAATCTATAGATTCAATGCAATCCCTATTAAAATACCAATGACATATTTCACAGATATAGAACAAACATTTCAAAAATTTATATGAAACTATAAATGATCCCAACAGCTGCAGAAATTTTGAGAAAGAAGAACAAAGTAGGAAGGATCACAATACCTGACATCAAACTATATTATAAGGCCACTGTAATCAAAACAATCTGGTACTGGCATAAGCACAGGCACATAGATCAATGGAACAGAGTAGGGAGCTCAGAAATAAACCCATGTCTCTATGGTCAATTAATATTTGACAAAGGGGGAAGAAGCATAAAATGGAGTAAAAATAGCCTCTTCAACAAATGGTGTTGGGACATCTGGATAGCAACATGCAAAAAAACAAAATTTGACCACCAACTTACACCACACACAAAAATAAACTCAAGATGGATAAAGGACTTAAATATAAGTCGTGACATCATAAAAGCCTGAGAGGAAGACATAGGCAGGAAAATCTCATATATTCCATGCAGTAATATTTTCACCAATATGTCCCCTAGAGCAAGGGACATAAAGGAAAGAATAAACAAATGGGACTTTATCAAAATAAGAAGCTTCTGCACAGCTAAAGAAAACTTCAGCAAATGAAAAGGGAACCAATCATATGGGAAAATATATTTGCCAGTGATACCTTGGACAAGGGATTGATCTCCAAAATATATAAAGAACTCACACAACTCCACTCTAGGAAGACAAACAATCCAGTTAAAAAATGGGCAAAGGACCTGAACAGACACTTCTCCAAGGAGGCCATACAGAGGGCCCAGAGACATATGAAAGGATGCTCAGCATCACTAGCCATCAGACAGATGCAAATTAAAACCACAATGAGATATCACTTCACACCACCCAGAATGACCATTATAAACAAATCAACAAACAACAAGTGCTGGCGAGGATGTGGAGAAACGGAAGCCCTAGTACACTGTTGGTGGGAATGCAGACTGGTGCCGCCACTGTGGAAAATACTTTGGAATTTCCTCAAAAAACTAAAAATGGAACTGCCTTTTGACCCAGCAATTCAACTGCTGGGATTATACCCATAGAATCCCAAAACACTAATTCAAAAGAACCTATGTATCCCAAAGGTCATAGCAGCACAATTTATAATGGCCAAGAACTGGAAGCAACCTATGTGCCCAACAGCAAATGAGTGGATCAAAAAACTATGGTACATTTACACAATGGAATACTATGCAGCAGAAAGAAAAAAAGAAAGCTACTACCTTTCGTGACAGCATGGATGGGGTGGGAGAACATTATGCTAAGTGGTGTTAAGCCAGGTGGTGAAAGACAGATACCATATGATCTCACCTATAAGTGGAACCTAATCAACAAAACAGACAAGCAAGCAGAATATAACCAGCAACATTGAAATAAAAAACAAACTGACAGTAACCAGAGGTGAGGAGGAAAGGGGATAACCAGGGAAAAGAAGGGGAAGGGCCATCAAGGAACATGCATAAAGGACCCATGGACAAAGCCAAATGGGGAAAGATTGAGGGTGGGATGTGGGGGTAGGTGGGGCTGGGGAAAGTGGTGACGGGAAAATGTTGACGAAAACAAAACAAAAAAATAGACAGGGGGAAGTTAAGAATAGCATAAGAAATTGGGAAGCCAAAGAACTGATATGTACAACCCATAGACATGAACTAAGGAGCGGGGGGAATGATGGGATGGGGTGCAGGGCGGAGGGGATAAAGGGGAGAAAAAATAGGACAACTGTCATAGCATAATCAATAAAATATACCAAAAAATTAATTAAAAAAACATATCAAAATGGAAAAAAAGAAACAAACAATTGAAGCATTTTTCGCTTGTGGGGTGGCATCATGACTCATACAATTTCTAGTAAGTGCAATGCTTGAGTGCCAAGTGCTGAAGCACTTTTTCTTGTCAAAAAGGTCTGCTCATGAGTACTGAGGTACCACTGTGCATGTGTGCAAGTTAATTTATTTATTTACTTACTTTAGAGAGAGGGGAAGGGAGGTAGGAAGAGAGGGAGAGAAACATCGATGTGAGAGAGAAACATCAATCAGTTGCCTCTTGTACACCCCCCGACTGGGGGACCGAACTTGCAACCCAGGCATGCATCCTGACCAGAATAGAACTGGTGACCTTTTGCTTTGTGGGGTGATGCCCAACCAAATGAGCCACACAGATCAGGGTCACCTTAATATATTTTTAATTCCCATGTCTACGGTTAAGTACTAACCAATCTGCTGATTTCGTCTTGTCTATCTGGTGCAGATCTTGCTGTTGCTTTGATCATAGTAGAAGTCTGATTGTCTGTTAGCTTCTTGATACATCGTTGCCCTGCCACAATATTACAAACCTATAAATAAAAAAACTAGATGTATATATTCTTTTTAACTCAATGCTAATTACATATGAAAATAAATTTTTAAATCTACTTCATTAAACTGCTTTTGAATATCATATTAAATAAAAAAATAGTCAACAATACTGCTTTACAGTATGATAATAGGCAAAATGTACACTTGAATAAACAGGCTGAAAAGAAGTGTACCAAAATGCTAAGAGTGGTTACATTTAGAGTGGCAGGACTGGATAAATTTTTTTCCATATTATTATATTACCGAAAATTTAGAATAAAACTTAAAAACAAATCTCCAAAATAAATGTGAGTATAAATTTATAGGACATAAAAGACCACAACAGAAAGATGAATAAGAAAATATTAATAAGAAGCTCAAACACATTACTTCTAGTGGCAGATATGTATGTTTCTGTTCCTGTCCCACTTGCAGACAGGGAAGGTGTGGGTACTTCAGCTGAAGAGTATACTTTTCTCTGAAATACTGTGCTACTGTTCTCTCCACAGTTTGGCCATTTTCTAACTGTAAAGGGAAGCTGGAAAAAAAAGTACACATTAATAACTCATCTCATTATGGGCCAGCAAAACTCCCAATCCACTGACTAAAGCAAGCTGCCTCACATCATCTTTGCTGACAAACACCAGCTTTTCTTACGTTTGATGACTGGCAGGCCTTCTTGTTACATTACAAACACGGTATTTCCGTCTCATTGTTCCACAATGAGTCACTTCAACCTTCAGACCTGTTCCCAACAAGAAAAACTGAGGTTACAAAACTGTCACATGAAAAATATTTATGTCTATAAAGCCTATTCACTACTATAAAAACTCAAGTTCTAAACAGAAAACTGTGATGTAGGCAATGTGACATTAACAAAGGATTTTATATATGACATTGCAAATAATGATTACAATCACAACAGACCTAACTCCACACATTTTCCCTATCATGTCCAACTCTACACATTAAAAAAAAAAATAGTATCATAAAATTTGTGAAGCCTGTAGATCAAGGGACAAAGCTCTCCATTAATAAAAAAAACCTTATTTATAATAAATTCCAGTATTTATGCTGGGAAAAGGAAGGAGGAATGAAAGGAGTTGCAATAATTCTCAGGAACTTCTATAACCTCCAAAGTGCGTGATATTTGAATAGCCCAGTCAACACATACTGAGTGAAGATCAGAATTTCATAAAGTTCCAGAAGGAAGTCATTCACAGCTTTTTAAAGCTCGGAAGAAAAAAAAATTCCTGGCCTTTTTAACTTAAGTAGAGTGACAATTTTGTTGAAGTATAATATAGTGACACGGCTTTTATTACTACTAGAAATCAAATGCAACCAAAATAATTTCTAGATCAAGTTATCCGTACATTCTTGTGGAATCACTGACCCCTCTGAGAATCGGATGAAAGCAATAAACTCAGGAAAATACACATAATTTAAGATATGATTTTATATGTCCCTGGATCCTTGTAGCCCATTGTGGACTCTAGGGCAGCGATTTTCAACCTTTTTTTCATCTTGTGGCACACATAAACTAATGACTAGAATTCTGCAGCACACCAAAAAATAAATTTTTGTTGATCTCACAATAAAAGGGTATAATTTTTATTTACAAAAAAAAAAAGTAATTACCTATCCTTTTTGCTCCAAAGTGACTTTTTAAAAAATCAGGTGCCTAGAGTTGTATTTAAGGGTTTCTGGTACTAAGAATTAACCAATCACCCCTGGCTGGTGTAGCTCCATGGACTGAGCATTGGCCTGCGAACCAAAGGGTCGCCAGTTTGATTCCCCAGTCAGGGCACATGCCTGGGTTGCAGGCCAGGTCTCCAGTAGGGGGCATGCAAGAGGCAACCACACGTTGATGTTTCTCTCCCTCTCTTTCTCCCTCCCTTTTCCTCTGTCTAAATATAAAATAAACAAAATCTTTAAAAAAAGAAAAAGAACCAATCAGATGCAAACTTATTACGTGACATGGCCAACAAAATGCGACTCTATTACTACAAAACCTATATATTTATGGTTCAAGACAGTATTCACACCAGATGATTATTACTGTGTTGGTTGTCATCATTTTTTATTGACACTCTAAGGGAAAAGAGGTCAATGCCCTTGACTAAATAGTCAGGTATTGCATGTTTTAAAAATTCTTACAGCATACTGGCTGAAAATCGCTGCTCTAGGGGTTTGAGAATCCCAGGCCTGTTTTGGAAAGTGAAGCAATGGACTTTTAAATCATTGGCTGAAATCCTCTGGGATGAATTTTCTTAAGCAGTCCTGTCCAACAGCTTTTTGAGATGATGAAATACAAGTTTTCTATCTCTGTGCTAATATGGTAATCACTAGCAATATGTGTGACTGAGAAACTGAAAATTCAATTTAATTCTAACTATCATAAATTTGAATAGCTAAGTGTAGCTAGTGGTAACTATATAGGGCAGTGGTTTTGGAGCTACCTAGAGAAGATTTAAACAGATACACTGGCTACTGCTCACAGATAAGCAACTCCACTTCTATGGTCTACATTCCAAGGGTGGAAAATCTAAAAAGGGGTGGATGGAAGACAACTTTTAGTTTCCTGCTAGTATTTATAGTTACTCTTGTATTATTCCCTTTTATATCTGTGATTCCTATAGTAAAGTGGTTCTTAAATAGAGGTGATTTTGCCCTCCAGGGAACATTTGGTAATATCTGGAGATTAAAAAAAAATTATTTTTCAATTACAGTTTACATTCAATATTATTTTGTTTTGTTTGAGGTGTATAGCATAGTGGTTAGAGAATCATATTACTTTACGAAGTGATCACCCCTGATATTTCAAGTACCAATGTGGCACCATACATAATTATTACAATATTATTGACTATATTTTCTATGCTGTACTTTACAGATATTTTTGATTGTCACAACTAGGGGTGCTATTGGCATCTAGTGGATGCTAGATTTAGGGATACTTAATTCCAGAGATGCCGCTAAATATCCTATAATGCACAGGGCAGCACTAACTCCCACCTCTGACCACAATAAAACATTATCCAGCCCAAATGTCAGCAGTGCCAAGGTTGAGAAATCCTGCTACAGTATAACTTATCTCCCTATCTAATTACTAACTACAGAACCAAATATAAAGTTTACTCATAGTAGTATTTTCTTCTGCTCTATCAGCAAAAATTAATATGTTAAATGAACACAGTGTCATTGTACCAGATTGGTATGGGTTTTTCTTAAGTACTCTGCTGAATCAGTGAGAAATAATTTTTTAAAAAGATTTTATTTATTTATTTTTAGAGAGAAGGAAAGGGAGAAAGAGAGGGAGAGAAACATTGATGTGCAAGAAATACATTGATCAGTTGCCTCTTGCATGCCCCCAAGCCGGGAATCTGGCCTG
This sequence comes from Mormoops blainvillei, assembly GCA_004026545.1. Classification (NCBI taxonomy): domain Eukaryota; kingdom Metazoa; phylum Chordata; class Mammalia; order Chiroptera; family Mormoopidae; genus Mormoops; species Mormoops blainvillei. The sequence goes on along the minus strand of PVJD01000026.1, from coordinate 528,592 downwards.
TAACCCAGGCATGTGCCCTGACTAGGAATTGAACTAGCGATTTTTGGGTTTGCAGGCTGGCACTCAATCCACTGAGCCACACCAGCCAGGGTGAGAAATAATTTTTTAATAATTACCTTTTTATAAAACTAAAATTTCAGATCTATACCTCTATATTATTAAGAAGACTAGAGTATAAAATATCATCAAGAGAAGGTCTTAAAAGAAGGATACATACAATTTGAAGTATATAATATATAAAAATATTATGTTTATGGAAAAAACAGAGAAAATTTGTAATAAATTTGTTATCTTACACAACTTAGCACTTTTTCAAGTCTTCCCCTTAATTTGTTAATGAGGTAGTTCTACAAGCCTACTGTAAGTTTTTACAAAAAATAAATTGGTATTCTTATATACATATGATACTTTTACCATACACTTCCCCCAATATTTCTGCTGTTTGACCATGACGAATTACTACATGAAGAAACCACCCTAATAGGAGAAAGTTCAAATGGAACCAAATGAATATACTAAGGAAACGTATTCACACTTTGTATAGCACACTTTGAATCACTATTTAAATTTTCATCAAATTCCTCATGCCAGATAAAAATTAAACCCAAATATATAGCACTGAACATATAACTTAAAAAAAAAATTTACTGTGATAGGAATACATGATATGTTCTAAAGAGATCTCTTTTTTTAAAAAGCCTTCTTGACTTTGAGTGGAAAAAAAAATCATTAGTTTGTTAATTAGATCCAGTTCAGATTTTTCTACCCCAAATCTAAGGTCATAGGTTCCTAAGGATTAGACCAAAATCCAGGGGTTAGCAAAAAGTTGAAATTTTAAAAAATGAACTACATAATTCTCTGCCCAGGTTCCTCTCCAAACCCTCCATCCAACCAAAAGATATGGTTTTAATAAATCAAACATTTAACCTATAAACTTCACTATAACATCAACTTTATAATGCTTTCTAGTCATTTTTTCAGTCATTTCTTTAGGCCCCTGAGCAGTTGAAATTAAGATCAAGTCCATGCTCTGTGGGCAGCAGCTGAATCCTTGTTCTGTAAATCTTGTATTTTCTGTGATAAAGTAGTGATATGAGTTGATTGCACAGTTACCATAAGATAATATAAGTGATTTCATGATATCAGAGGTAGTAATTAAGCACTAACTCCACTGGAAACCATGGCATTTAAATAATCACATATTAATGGGTGTGTAATGCACTACCTCCCAAAATGCTAACCGTGCAGTTAATACAGACTATGAAAGGATAATGGTATAATTGCAGTAGAGTATTATATAACACTTTCTTATTTTGGTACTTTAATTACTTGAGATAAATGGATACTTATTTTCAAAGCTGTAAAGATTTTCCTTGTAATGTTTTATTACAATGATTATACCTCTTTCCTGGTTACTAAAGGGCAAAGAATGATTGATTACTGAAACAAGTAGGATGTATTCAGCTACTCTGAATCAAAATTGCTCTTGACAAGTCCTTTAAATTGTTGATAGAGTCAATGTATGTGGGTCTGCATAGAAAACTGTATATGTATATTTAAATGTATATAGAAATGTACATACATATAAAGAGTAAATATATACAAAATATATATTTTAGAACACTATTAAAATTATTTTTTTTAGAAGACCATGTAGAGAGGTGAATTTATATTAGTAAAACACACACATGATGCAATGCCAGTGTACAAATTTTAGCTACTCACTAAAAAAGGCAAGATATAATGATCAACTGTATAATATATAAGAAATAACTAAGTTCCAACTCTAGAAACAGGCTAGCCCCATATCCATAAGTCATTATATTAGAATATGTTCAGAGAATGATTCTAGTTCTGAAGTAACAATGTTTCCGAAATAAGCTTTCTTCATTTAATGGTATTATAAAAGCATTGCCTAGAGAGATGCTCTTATACATTCACCTAGTATGGAAAAGAATATATCAACAAAAAATTAGCTGGTAGTAATATTAATTCCATTACTGGGTGTTTCTTTCACTGAAACACTGCCTGATATGTTAAGGTAATGAACTTAATGCAACATTTTATAATTGATCTTTATTTTACTGGTAATGCTACATGACTAGATTTTAATTAAAAGTTTTTTTTTATAAAGTTTGTTATACCCATGCATTTTATAATTAAGTTGTTCCAAATGCTAATTCACCTTTTATCTCTTTGGTGAATTTTACCCGATGAGAATCAGTCAGAGGTCTTGGTTGCTCATCAATATTATGAATGTCAAGAACTTCACACATGAACTGAATTACAGGTTGTGCTTTGTAGAAGGCAGTGGCAGAAACTAAGAAGAAAAACACAAATAGTACAAATTAATGTTTCCTTAAAAAAATTCAGAAATTATACCAGGCTCCATGATAAGGAACTAATTATAAGTTAAAATTATCCCTTATGTATACTTACATACATAGAAAAATATTTTCAAAGTTAAGCAGTTTCAATTTGATCTGTTTGACTGCAAGACAAGCACAAGAACAGAAAAGCTAAACATTACAGCTCTTATAATCTGTCTCTTTCACCATGGTAATTGAATCACTGCATTCTCTACTACATGTACAGAGAAGTGTTTTGGGTGTGAGACAAGGCCTATAAAGGGACAAAGAAAGCCTGAGCTCCTTAGCAAAAGAAAAGATTAGGTATTATTTCTTAAACAAAGTTTTCTATGCCACTCCAGAGGGTTATCTATTCTAATGAGACCTTTCCTTGTCTTGTACAGGTTTTAGAAGACAGCAGTATTAAATGTTATTAGTACTAATGCAAGCTATAGGTAGTAACAATAGTAAAGAGAATCTGCCCAATGTTATCTAGCTATAGTTGAAGTTTTCTAATAGTCAACCAGCATTATTTCTTAATCTTGGGTTTTAAAACTGGGAGAACTTCGCAAATGGTTAGTAGATCACTTTCACATATTTCTTAAATGCATACTTACTGACTGCTATTATGTGCTATAAATAGGGATACACAATGAAAAGTGAAACCAAAATAGACAATAAGCAAAATGCTGTATTATTTTTCTACTTAAAAAACATGCCCATTGTCTGTTAAGCTAAGTGTAAACTTTTTTATGTGCTGCTCTTTCTCTCCTCTCCTTGGTTTAGAATTATATGTCCTCCATAAAATATCTCTTACCTCTAGAAGAATATTTATCAACGCTTTAACAGTAGTTACCTAAGGATATGTGTGGGTGGTGAAGCTACTGTAGATAATTTTTATTTTCTCCTTTTTAATTTTACCTTTAAATCTTCATTTTTTAAGTGAGCACATATTCTCTGCTCCTTTATTGTAAATTCAAATAATATATATAGAATAAAGACTTCCTCCAGTCTCCAAGTAACCATTGTTGGTAAGTATGTATGAATGGATATACTGTGTTCTTTTGATATGTACTTACAGAGATAAAATGTACATACGATTATTTTTTTAACAAGATCGATGTTCCATGACTTGTTTAATTATTATTTTTTAAATTAATGATATGTCTTAGAGATCTTTCCACATCATAACATTCTTTATAATGGCTTCATTTTATTCTACAGTATTGGTGCACAATAATTAAGTAAATATACAGACCCCTTCCCTCAGTGAAAAAGAACACAAATGGTAAAACATTAGAAACACTATTCTGGGCTTTGATTTCTTTTTTCTCATTATGTAACTTGTAGATAGATCTATATGTACAAATATGGAACTGTATCAGCCTTTATCACAGCTTCAGGATATCTCATTGCATGGATGTATCCAATAATTCAAGTCCCTAATAATGAATAGTTATGTTGGTTTTGTTTATTTACTAGCACAAAAAATACTCCAATGAATGGCCTATGTGTGTGTTCGTGTACATCCATGGAAGTGTACATCCACTTCTCTAGGAAGACTTAAGAGGAATCAGTACTCAGTGCTAAACATCCATCCAAATAAACTTTAGAAACATCTCCACAATTTCAAAAACTTAAAAAAGGAGAGGCTGATAAGATTGGATTAGCATTCTGGATATTTTATTCAAATCTGAAGTAGTTTTAAAAATGTATACATTGCCCTAGCCGGGTGGTTCAGTTGGTTGGAGCATCTTCCCTGCACCAAAAGGCCGCAGGTTTGACCTCCCATCAGGGAGGTAACCAACTGATGTTTCTATCTCACATTGATGTTTCTCCCTCTCTCCCTAAAATCAATAAACATATCCTCGGATGAAGATTTTTTAAAAATGCATATGTTATATTCTATTGACAATGTATAGTGGTTACTAGAGAGAAGGAGGTTGGAGGGTGATAGAGGGCAAAGGGGGCCAAATATATGAAGGTGGAAGATGATTTGACTATGGGTGGTGGGTACACAATATACAGATCGTGTATAATACACTTGAAACACTGGAAACCTATATGACCCTATTAACCAATGTCACCCCAATAAATTTAGTAATAAAAAGAAGGGGAAATGTTGCACATTGAAAAAAGGCTGGCAGGATACATACCAAGTAAGTACATATTGTTTCTAGGTTAGTTTTTAAAAAGTAAATAAATAAAGGAAAATAAATATATGATAAGTAACATGTTTAATTTTCCTTTCCTTTAATCCTACAGATAAATTTTTTTCACTGGATTACTGTAACACTAGCTTTCACAACCATTGTGTCCTTACATCAGAGCCGAAACTACTGAACAAACATTATTTATCCTATTTAACATTCTATTATTTTCCTTACTATTTATCCCACTATGCTTCCTAATCATTTTACTGTTCACCATCTTCCCTAGAAGAAATGTGTGCACCTGTGGTGACAAATTCAGTGGAAAAAAGCTCGTATGGCCCTGGGTCCGCGGGCTGCGGACACGGAGCAGGACCTCTCTGGCACCCCAGCCGGCGAGACCCTCACGGCGGCCCAGCGTCAGGCTGTCTGCCCGCGAGGAGCTTCTTGCGGCCGCTATTGTGCAGCCTGCGGCATATCTGGTAGTTATGGGACCTGCTAGGGCCGCCGTGGGGGGTCAGCCGGCTTCTGCACGCCTCCTCTGTGGCCCATGGGTGGCGGCTCCTCGCCAGAGCCCACCCGGGACTTGGGCAGGGAGTAAGGGCCGAGCTGGGTCTGGGCGGTGGGGATGGGGACACTGAGAGTGTCGGTATGAATGCGGAACAGCGCAGAAGATAAAACAGCCCATTTTTTTTAACTGCGATAGTGAAACATTAACAAAGGAGATGTCGGTGACTCTCTGCTGCTTGATGCTGTGGTTGAAAATAATCTAGATATTGATGGCTTGGGTGCATGTGAGGGAACCTTGGCTTGCTGTCAACTCATCTTTGAAAAGCACGTCCATGAGAAATTAAAAGCAATCTCTGATGAAGGAATGACATGCTCGATCTGGCGTACGGGCTACCAGATCCTGGTCGGGCAGCCAAATCTGTCTAAGTCTATGGAAAAAAATGACTTTTCAAGTGCCTGACGACATGGCCAATGCCAGACAATCCACTGAAATGGGCAAAAACTCCTAGGATAGAGTAAACAGGAATATTTTCACAAAATTTAATCTATTTTACATAATTATTGTTTCTTAATATAATTAAATGAGAGAGCATGGATGAATGGGTTTACTGTTATGTCCAGCTTTACTACTTTAATTCACCTTGTATAACTACTGAATTTTGTAGTTCAAAAGAGTGCAATCTTTATTTGGTTAAAATATAAAAAGAAAATCAAATATTAGAAGATAATATAATAAAATGTTACATATTTTACCTTATGTTTAGCAACTTTAGCAAAATGTTTTCACATAAATCCTATGCCTACTTACCTATACAGTAGGTTTAAAAAGGTATTATTTATTATCCCTGTTAGATGTGGGTGAAGGCAAAGATCTAAAATGCCTGTCTATTGCCATACAGTGAATTAGAAAATCTGTACTAGAACCCACATCTAGAACAAATCAGATGTTCAGATCGAGACTGGAGAAATTATGAATATTTTATACACAGTAGTAATTAAGTGTGAATGTGTATGGGAAATGCTCTGTGAACTGATTAATTTCAAAGACAATTGTTACCTTATAAATAAATATTTCAAAATTTTGGGAAAAAAAGCTCTTACAAAAGATGGGTTGAGTATAGTAGAATTAGGTATGACTTTCAATGAGCAAAGATCTGCCTCGCCATTTTCTGGTTAAATCGTTAACATTAAAAAAGAAATTATTTATTTATTTATTTTTAGAGAGGGGAAGTGAGGGAGAAAGAAAGGGAAATATCAAGGTGCGGCTGCCCACTCGTGTGCCCCCTACTGGGGACCTGGTCTACAACCCAGGCATGTGCCCTAGACTGGGAATCAAACATGCAACCCTTTGTTTCACAGGCCCGCACTCAATCCACAGAGCCACACGAGCCAGGGCAAAATCCTTAGCATTTTATAAACCTACATATATATGCGTTTTATTCCTTTCCCTTTCACAAATTAGCTAATTTTAATTGAAAAATATTTATGTTAAAGATTAAAAAAATCTATTAACAAAATATACCGCATTGTTTTAAAGGAAATAAGCATACAATCATTTCCACAGATGATGTCCCCCCCAAAAAAAATTAGATAAAATTCAGTACCATAGCTAATACTCTCGCTGTACCAGGGAATGGAACTTTCTTAATTTGATAAAAGTTATCTCCCAAAAATCTATGGCAAATTCAACTTCAGTTAATAGGAAGTTCTAGCTGCCACAATAATTCAAGTTAAAAAATAAAAGTTAAAGAGAATGGAAAGGGAGAAACAAAATTATTATTCTCTGCAATATGGCTATCTACATAGAAAACCCAATAATCTACAGATAAATTACAGAATTAATGAGTGAGTTCAGCAAGGTTGCTAGATTTAAGATCAACAATTGAAAATAAATTACATTCTTATACATTAGCAACCAACTTAAAATGTAATAAAAACTTAAAATCACAACAAAAAACATACGGTACTTGGAATGAAATCGAAACAAATTATGTGTAAGACCTATAGAAGTAACAGGTATCTTTACTATTGAAAGAGATTACAGAAGGTCTAAATATATGAATATACCCAATTCATGTAAATCACCCCCAAATTAATTAATTAATTAATTAAAAAAATTAATCTGCAATTTCCAGCAAAATGCCAACAGGATATAACCCCCACAACCTCTGGAACTTAAGCTGATACTAAAATTAATATTAAAAAGTCATAAAACATGAATAGCCAAGACAATTTTTAATAAGGTCCTATCATTCATCATTATTTTCACAATCCTATGCAAGTCAAGAGACAGTGGAGACAGACACATAGACCAGGAGAATAGACTTGAAAGCTTACAGCATACTCTATACAAAAGCAAATTCCTATTCAGAAAACTGAATACGAAAAGAAAAACTTTAGAGGAAAATACAGACTATGTTAATCTTGGAGCTAAGAATTTCCTAAACAAGGCATAAAACTACAAACCGTTAAATCTACAAGAAAAAAGATAACCACAAATAAAGCTAAAAAAAACCCAAACCACCAACCAGGCTATAGATTGGTAGGAGATACGTGTAATATATATAACAAATGATTAGTATCTAAGATATTTAATGAGTTCCTATAAGTTAAGATAAAACAATAAAAGTGCTAGGCATTTCATAGAAAAAAGAAGCTAAATGTCAAAAACATAAATTTTCACTATTTTTCTTATTTGTAATAATGGTAATATATGAAAAAACAATATTGAGCTATCATTTTACACCAATCGAGATGGGCAAAAAATTTTAAGAGTGAACACAAACTGACAAACCAATGAAAGAATGAAAATTTTCATAAAGATTATAGGAATATACAGTAAATTTAAAGATGGGCATAATTTTCAACTCAGCAATTCTACTATATTGGAATATATGCTCTAGAGAAATTCCACACCTGCAAAAGGAGATATGAATAAGAATGCTTACTGTAGCATTGTTTTTAATAGTAAAAAGAATGAAAACCTATATGCCCATCAATTGAATGGATAAATGTATATTTGTTCATACAATTCAAGTTAATGGGCAGGTGCAAGATTTCAGATAAATAAAACAGAAATAAAGTACAGATATTACTTGAGAGGAGTTTGGTGGAAGTAAGATTATTATCAACTAATTAGATTGCTAGAATCTAGATATGTGCAAAGAAAACTAAGGAAAATGTTTTTTTTAAAAATTGACTCCATATCTAGAATACCAGTGGGATAGTCTTTCAATTTGTGAACACAACATATTTCTGAATTTATTAAGGTCATTTAAATTTCATTAAGGTTTTATAATATACCCCATAGCTCTGATGTATCTTTTTAATAGATTAGTAAATTTTGTTGCCGTTGGAAATGTATCCTTTAATTTTTTTGTCACTGTTGCACATTTTTCAAACTAGGTTTATTATTCTTTTCACTGGTATCAATGTTAGGATATTAAAAAAAAGGACAGGTTTGGAAATAAAATAGATTTTAATCCAAGGTCTAGCACTTACTAATTTTTCTGAATTTCTATTTGTTCATCTGTAAAATTAGAAAAATACCTACTACTACTCATAACATTAGGGTTGAGGTTCAATGTAAGGGACTTACTTGTGCCCAGAAGATGACAGTTCAATAGAGCTCCTTTTCTCATTTTTGAAGAATTGTCTACTCATGTCCTTTGCTTACAGACCTACTTAAGTTTTTAAAAAATCTTTAAAAAAAAATTGTTCAGTTACAGTCCTCTAACCCCCATGATCTACTTAAGTCTTAATTCTAGGCAAAATCATTTTGTCAATGTAAATCCTTAAAGGAGTTACATGAGAGAATGTTACACAAAGGAGATTAGGATTCTTAAGTTTGCTTTTCACTATGTCGAACCTGAAAGTTTCTGATAGGACACAGCTAAAATAACAGATGTGAAAAAGAAAATAGTAAGTGTTTGCCTTACTTAAAATAACTAGAACTACATATATCAAAATGAGTCTAGGTCCAAATGAATAGTATAAAACAAAGCAGTAATTAATGTTGGATACTGGCAAAAACATAACAATTATACTTTAATAGTGTATATACTATTCCCAAGAGGTTACATGGTATGGCTGTTATCTGCCTCAATTTTATTATTTTATTTTATTTTTTTTAAAGGATTTTGTTTAGAGAGAGGAAGGGAGGGAGAGGGATAGAAATGTCAATGTGTGGTTGCCTCTCGCACACCCCCAACTGGGGACCTGGCCTGCAACCCTGGCATGTGCCTGACTGGGAATTGAACCGGTGCTCGATCCACTGAGCCACACCAGCCACGGCATCAATTTGATAGTTTACTTCTATTAAATCCATTCATTCATTACACAATACCTTTTTAGGGAAATCATCAGAGATCAATTTTGAGGTGACATTACACATCTCTGTATTTTATATTATTGTCTAGCAAAATACTAATAACAAGGTACCAAGGAGATACTGGTAAGTTAAAAAACTGTTTAAATTTATTAAAAATATAAAGTATCACATATTTACTAAAGTGTCTAAAACATGAATATGCCACTTACAAAACAATAAAGTACCACTTAATCAGCATTCAGATCAAGAACTAAATATTGCCAGTATCCAAAAACCACTTTCCTAGCTCCTTCTCAACCCTGATTTCCTGTCCTCTAAAAGTAACTAATATCCTGGTTTTTACGGTAATCACTTCCTTTTCTACAGATTTACCACATAAGTAAAAATCCCTAAATACCAGTTTAGTTTTCCTAGTTTTTGAACTTTATGTAACTGGAAACATAAAGCCTGTATTCTTTTTGAGACTGTTTCTAAAGATTGTTTTTAAATAATCTATATTAGCCCTGGCTGGTGTGACTCAGTGGATTGAATGCTGGCCTGCGAATCAAAGAGTCACTGGTTTGATTCCCAGGCAGGGCATATGCCCGCGTTGTGGGCCAGGTCCCCAGTAGGGGGTGCACAAGAGGCAACCATGCATTGATGTTTCTTTCTCCCTCTCTTCCTGTCTAAAAATAAAAAATAACTCATCTATATTAATTAAATGTAACTAATTTCTTAATTTGCATTACTCTAACACTCTGATGAGGAAATATACAATTCATTCTAATTCTGGTGGATGTTTGTATTGGTACTTTGGTTAGTAGAGTAACGTTATGAACATTCTTAGAGATGGTCTTTTTGATGCACATACATATACAAATTTCACTAGTAGCAAAGGTTGAATCTAGAAATTGCTGAGCCATGATGGATGTGTATCTCTAACTTTTCTAGGTGATGCAAAACACTTCTGAAGTGGTTTTAACAAGGGACTCTCACAAGCAGTATGCAAGAGTGAACTGTTGTGCCACATTTATAATTGTTAGTACTGTTGGACTTTTAGAATTTCTGGTGGTTGTATAGTGCTGTGTCACATTAAAAAAATTTAGGGGTATAATTTACACGCAATAAAATGTATCTTAAATGTAAAGTTCAATGATTTTGACAAACGTACACATCTATTCTAATACCACCCCAGTTGAGGTAGAACATTTACAACACCCCAGAGGAAGAACTTTCCTGCCCCACTGTAATCAGTTCCTGCTGCCTATAGCTGTCCCTGACAACCACTTATCTGATTCCCTTTAGAACAAATAAACTGGTTCCAAAAGGTCATATAAATGGAATTACACTGTACATACCATTTTGCGTCTGGCTTCTTTTGAACTTCTTAGCTAAGACTCACCCATATCATTGTATAAATTAGTAGTCAGTTCTTTTTTAAAAAAATATGTTTATTGATTCCAGATAGAAAGAGGGAGAAACATCTTTGTGAGGGAAACATTGATTGGTTGGTTGCCTCCCACATGCACCCTAGTCAGGGACTGAATCCTCAACCTCGGTATGTACTCCAGCTGGGAACTGAACCAGCTACCTTTTGGTGTATGGGACAATGCTCCAACCAACCAAGTCACACTGGCCAGGCAGTTCTTTTTAATTGCTTGGTAGTATTTCTTGTATGAAGAGATCACAATTTGTTTCTCCATTCACCTGTTTTGTTGGACATTTGGGTTGTTTCCAGTTTCTGGTTATTATGAACATGTACACAGACATGCACAAATCTTTGTATTGACCTATTTTTCATTTCTCGTGGGGAAAACTCTAGTAACAAAATTGGTAGGTCATATGACAAGAGAATGTTTAATTTTAAAATATGCCAAAAATTTTTTTCAAAGTAGTTGTGCTATTTTTCATTACTACAATTTCCAGTTGCTCCGCATGGTATTATCGGTTTTTTAAATGTAGTAATTGTGAAGTGATATCTCATCATGATCCTTACAGGCGTTTCCCAATGACAAATGATGATTAGCATTTTCTCAAGTGCTTATTGGCTATTCGCATATTTTCTTTTGTGTGGTGTCTGCTTTTGACTACTCTTAAAAATTGCCTGAGTTATGCATTTTTCATATATTTTGGATACAAGCTTTTTGTCCAGGTATGTTTTGTAAATGTTTTCTCCTGGCAATAGGTTGCCTTTTCATTTTCTTAAGTGTTCTTAGGAGAGGATTTTCATTTAGATGATTCCTTCTAATATACATGAAGAAATCTGTCTACTCCAAGGACATGAACGTTTTTCCTGTTTTCTTAGAAATTTCCCAATGTTAGCTTTATGTTTTGGACTGTGATAATACTTTGAATTAATTTTTGAGTATGGTGTGAAATAGGGATTTTTTAAAATATAAATATCGTTTTTTCTAGAATCATTTGAGAAAACCTTTCCCCCCATTGAATTATGTTGGCCCCTTTGTCAAATATCAATCAGCCAGGGGTTGATCTATTTCTGTAGCTATTCTAATTGCTATACAATGCCTTTTTATGGAAATGCCTTTTGGCTAACATTAAGTGTTTTAGCTGTAGCTGCTTTATAACTTAATTTATACGTACAACTTTTTTGTTGTTGCACTAAATGAAATTTTATTTTTTAAGTATATTTTACTGATTATGTTATTACAGTTGTATATGTACATCTTTACCCCACTGTCACACCTTTTTTAATAACTGTAGCTTCAAGGTATGTCTTTTTTTTTTTTTAATCCTCACCTGAGGACTTTTTTTTTCATTGCTTTTAGAGAGGGAGGGAGGAAGGGAAACATTGATTGGTTGCCTCCCATACACACCCAAGACTGAGGAACTAACCTGCAACCTTTCCCTGGCCAGGGCTAAAGTATGTCTCGAAATCAGATAGTATAAATCCTTCAACTGTTTTTCAAGATGGTTTTGGCTATTCTAGGTTCTTTGCATCTTCACACTAATCCTCAGATCATCAATTTATATTTTTAAAAAGTTTCATAAAATTTTGAGTTTGTGTTGACTCTATAGATCGGTTTGGAGAGAATGAGCATCTTGAGTCTTCTGGTCCAAGAACATGGTATTTCTGTTTATTTTTTATCTTTTTCAGGAACACTTTAGAATTTTCAGTGTAGAAGTCTTGCAGATGTCTCTTTAAATCTATTCCTAAATATTATATTTTCTCATATTATTATAAATGGTACATACACTTTTCCATTTTCCCAACTGTTGATTGCTGGTGTTATTTCTTGTTATATTCCTAGTGTTAATTTTTGTTTATGTAACTAGTATTTGTGACCTCGCTAAATTCATCTATTAATTCTAATAGGGTTTTTTTTTTTTTGCAGATTCCTTAGGATTTTATATGTAGACAATTATGTCTTCTGTAAAAAGAGATATTTCTTCCTTCACAATATTATGCCTTTATTTCTCCTCCCTCACTGCACTGGTTTGGACCTCCAGTACAATACTGAATAGAAGTAGTGAGAGCAAGTATTTTGTGTTGTTCTCGATCTTTAGGCAAAAGCATGAAATCTTTTCACCATTTACTATGACGATGCTTGCGTATTTTTCCAAGTGCTTTGATCAGGTTGAGGAAGTTTTTCCTTTTATTGCTAGTTTGTTGTAAATTTTTAACATGAGAATATTAAAATGTGTCAAATGACTCTTGTTGAGAGGATTTTATTAATATTTTTTCCTCAGCTATCAGTATCAAAGGTATACTAGCCTGAAAAAATTGAGTTGAAAAGCCTTTCCTCCTCTTCTATTTTCTTAATTTGTGATAGATTGGTATTATTTTTTTCTTAAACAGATAAAATTCACTGGTGAAATAATCTGGGATGGGTTTTCTTTTTAGAAAGAATTAGAAATTCAATTTATTTAACAGATACAAGGTTATTTGGATTTCTCTATTCAGATTTTTATAAAGTTGTGTTTGTTATCAAATTAATTGGTATGAAGTTGTTCATAACATTTCCTTAGTAACCTTTCAATTTTGAAGGATCTTTAGTGACACCCCCTTCTTTCATTCCCGATTCTAGTAATGTTTTTCCCCCCTATTTTTCTTCATTTGTATTGCTAGGAATTTATTAATTTTATTAATATTTTTAAAAGAACCATTTTTTGGCTTCATTCATTTTCTATATTATTTGTTTTCTATTTAAATTTTGCTCTGATCTTTATTATTTCTTACCTTCTACTTACTTTGGGTTTAATGTGTTCTTTTTCTAGTTTAAGACAAAAGCTTTGAGTGATAGCCTCCAAAATCATCCCTAATAACAAATCTTGTGAGAGTGGCACCTTTTTGTAAGTCTCTTTTACACTAAATGTATCTGATCTGTGTAACTAATAGGATATTATAAAAACGGCAATATCTAACTTTCACTGCTAGGCATTAAATGCCATTATAGCTTCCCTCTTGCTCTTGCCAGGATTACTCCAGAGAAAGCAAGGTACAACAACATGAGGACACAACCTATTGAGAAGTCCACGTGGCAAGAAATTAGGCCTCCAGTGCAACTGTTACCAAGTGAGTTTTACAGATGTCAAACAAGACTTAATTATCGAGTTAAACACTGATTAAATACCTACTAGACTGGGACTCCTTCATGGGCTGGAATAGAGAGGAACCAGACAAAACCTCTGCCTTTTAAGAATAGGTCCTGGGTTAAGATGAAAGATTAACCAAAAGGAGCACATTTCATTCCTTCCCCGAACTACAGTATAACTATAGTGAAGAATTAAAAAAAAAAGACATAAACCTAGAAAAAGGGAAGAATGGAAAATAGGAGTGCATCAATATTTTAGAAGATGAAAAGCAAGTGAACCAAGTTGTAACTGACATGTCCAAAAAAGAAAGAAAAAGAAAGAAAGAAAGAAAGAAAGAAAGAAAGAAAAGAAAGAAAGAAAGAAAGAAAGAAAGAAAAGAAAGAAAGAAAGAAAGAAAGAAAGAAAGAAAGAAAGAAAGAAAGAAAGAAAGAAAGAAAGAAAGAAAGAAAGAAAGAAAGAAAGAAAGAAATTTGAAGCCAGCTATGCTGGGAATAAGAAACAATTGCATTTACACTATAGAATCCTCAAAAGGTACAAGACGTGGCAGTACTCGGTACCTCTGAAGCTGGTGATAGAAGGATGGGGTAGAAAAACACAGAGAAAAGCTGAGAAGCAGATAAAGTCCTGGATCCCTTGTCTAGCTGCACATTACTGAACAACTGCCTCTTCTTCATCCCTGCGTAAGTCCGGAGGTTTATTCTCTAGAAAAAGTAAAAGGCTGTGTGGAGAGGGGATATCAAGTACAACTGAGGGCAAAGGACTGTACCAAAAAACAATGGAGTTAATAACTATAAATACTAAACACAGGTAGACACTCCCCAAGCCAGAACCCCCAACTTAGCTTCCAGAAGGCAGGCAATCAGACTTTATCCTCAGGCAGGAGTGTGGAAGGTTCATGTTTGGGTAACTTCATTAGCCAAGAGGAGAGACCTAATAGTTCTCTAACACTGTAGGTTCCCCAACATCAGTCAACTGAACAGCCGATGAAGAAGCTCAAGGTCAAAAGGAGCCACCAATGCATTCAAAGTTTGTAGTCAGTATTTATACTTTCACTGAATCATGAGTAAATAGTCAGGGATACTACATATTTGAGGAAAACCTCCAAAATGGAAGATAGATTTAAACAAAAAAAATTTGGAGGAAAAATAATCACGTTCAGGAAAAAGAAATATCAAAATAAATTATTCTCAGAGATAAGAGAGAATACTACATTTATGAAAAAAGAATAGTATGCTATAATAAAACAACATCGGAAAATAAAACAAAACTGAGAAATTAAAAATATAACAGCAGGGAAAAAAGTGAACATTTCCACAAAGTAAAGCAAAATGAGGGAAACCATAAGACAATGGATATACACTTAAAATGGGTGATTTTATGATATGTAAATTGAACTTCACTAAAGCTATTTAAAAATGGAGCACTGCTTTCAAATTCATGAAGGAAAATTATTTCCAACATAAATACCCAGCTAAAGTATCATCTAGGTTTGTTGATACATTTTTCCAATGTGTAAAGTACAAAAAAAAATCTTTGCCTACTGTGTACTCTTTTCTTATGAAACTTCTGAACATTAAAAAAAGGGAGGTTGGGGAGAAAAGGGATGCAGGAAACAGGAGATCAACTTGGTAGCAAAACAAAATACCCCAGGGAGATTTTGACGTATGATCCTAGGAAGACAGCTGTGCATCAAGAATGAAGGGCATGCTCGACCAGACTGAGACAGGGTGAATCAAGAAACAGACTTCATTACGACTGTCACTGAGATTCCTGCAGCTATTATACTGGTTTTCTCCTGTAAGCAGAGACTGCATAAGCCTGATATAGACATCTGTACTTGGCCCTGCTCGGTCTCATGTTGATAAAGTTCCTGCCATGCTTGCCTGAAATCAGACTCTAATTTCACTCTAAAGAAATGTTCTCCTTTGATCTACTTCTGAGAAGACTAATAGGAATATTATAAAAATCAAATTATTTCTTAATCTTCAGAGATCTTATATCTGAACTCACGACAAACATATGAGGCAAGCAACACCAGTAGTGATTAATAAATTAATTACTAAAAATCTCTTTTCCTTACAAAGACCTTTTGAGTCAGCCAGAATAAATTAGTTACTAAAATTTACAACCATTTATATTTTCTGACTACTTCCTACTAGAAGTGGAGTACACAGTGAATGTTAATAGAGTTACTTTTTACTGAAAAGCACAAAAAGGTAGATAAAAATAAAATAACATTTCTCAATTTAGATATGCCTGCCAGAAACTTTGCTTCTTAAGGGATATTGTAAAGAGCTGTGGACTACTAAGAACATAAGCTTTGGAGTCAGAATAGTTGACTGCTATCTTTTAAACATAAACTATATGACCCTGAACTTTAAATGTAAACTATGGTTACATTTAAGTACAGGTTTAATAGGTTATATCACATATAAACTATTTAATATAAATCTAAAATATAAACTATGTGACCTTTAGAGAAAGAAAGTCACTTTAGAGAAAGTTTAGAGATTTTCACTCTCCCAACTTCAGCTGGGGGTATCACCTAACTCATACAACTGTGGTGGAGTTTATACAAGATAATTCACATAAAACCCCTTAGCATTTTATCTGGTATGATAACAGATAAACAAAAATATCTTCAGAGAGATACAACTAATGAACACCAGATTCATTGTGAGTCTCTTAAAATGCATGAATTACAATAGTAAAATGAAAGCTGAAAATGAGTTTGGCCTAAAAGCAGGCTAAACTAAGAATAAATTCCACATTTCATTGAATCTAAGATGCCAGTGAAGGTAGGGTTTATCAATATTTTATGTAACCTGAAGAAGAAATTGCCAATTAAACTGTGACAAACCATCAACTCTAAGACATCTTTCAATTTTAGGGATGAAGAAATGTGAAAAAATTGAGTCTTAAATTGGTAAAATTAAGTAAGTTTAACAGGTAGTTTTGAGAGTTAGGATATTAAGTACCATGAAAACAATCATTTTGAAGACAAGATTAAGTCACACAATTAGAATTAAATTGCTCTTTTTCTTAGAGAACTCTTCCATGTTTATCTCCACCACCAATTTCACCTAGCTTCCACCTGTCACTTTCTCAGACAAATGTTCCTCTGAGACTAGAATGGATCCCTCTGTTATACTCTCCCATTGCACTCAGTACTTCTTTGTAGTACTCATTATATTACTGAATACCAGTCTTCTCCAGTAGATTTCAAGTTCAATAAGGGCTGTTTTAAAATCAGTGCAATATACTAAGGGCAAGGGTTGCAAAATTAGTGTTGCACAAAAACAAAAAAGGAAATGTGAGCAAGTACAGTAGTCAGTTTGTATTTTCATTCATTTTTCATAGCAGCATTGCATATTACTACAATTAAAAAATTAATCCATGTAAAATTTTAGGTTTTATTTTCATTTTGTTAAGATATCATACAGTTGTTTAAAATACTATCAATCTTCTGATTTCTTTGCTTCACAATGGCACAATAAGTTATCTATACACTTTGTTTACACAAACATGCTGTCAAATTTTCTTGAAATATGCAGTCTTTCAGGTCTATCTCTTCTCCCTACCCCAACCAATCCATTCCATTCCTCTTCTTTCTTTTTATCTAAAGGGAACTGCTATCTTGAATATGGTATGTCCTTGTCTCATCTAGGTTTTGTTCATTTTACTGTATTTATATGTAGCCAGTATATACTTCTGTTCTGTTTTAAATTCACAAACATATTCTTTTGCTATATGCTCTGCCCCCAGCTTTGTTTTCAATACTGATCATGGACATCTGGCTTATTCATTCGACTGTTATAGTATATATTATTCTATAATATTATGTAACAATTTATTTATGCATTCAGAATGTTTTCTCATTCTGCTTGCTATTAATAGGAATTAGGCTGTTTCTAATTTTCTGCTATTACAAATAATGCCTCAGGCATATATGCCAGATATCTCTATGGTATATTATGGATTTTAAGACACATAATTTCATCATTAAAATAAAGATTTTATTTATTTTTAGAAAGACGGGAAGGGAGGGAGAAGGAAAGGGAGAAAAACATCGATGTGAGAGAGAAACATTGATCGGCTGCCTCTTGTACATGCCCTGACCAGGAACCGAACCTACAACCCAGGCATGTGCCTTGACCAGGGAACTGAACCGGTGAACTTTTACTCTGTGGGACAGCATTCAGCCAACTGAGCCACATCAGTCAGGGCTGTAATTTCATCTTTTCTAGATATTGAAAACTGCTCTCCACAGTAATATCAAATCATACTCATACCAAGTGTGCATGAGAGTTCCTTTTATTTTATCTTCATCAACATTTGACGTAAGATGTTTTAATTTTTACAAATCTGATGGGTATGAAATGGTAACATTGATTTCATTTGCATTTTCCTGATTGCTAGTGAATCTGATAATCTGACTTTCATGTGTTAATTGGTCATTTGGGTTTCCTCTTTTGGGGAGTGCTTTTCTATTGATCTGTTCTTATGAAAATATTCTCCTGGTTTTTTAACTTTATTGTGTCAGTTATAATATACAAGTTTTCAATTTTAATGTAGCCAAGTTTATCAGTATTTCCTTTTATGATTTGTAATTTTATATTTTCTTCAATGTTACAGATAGGTTTTTCTTTCCCTAAAAGAATTTCAAAGTTCTGCTTTTCAAATTTAGGATTTGTAATCCACCTAGAAAGAAATTTGGGGTATGATGTGAGATGAGTCTAATTATTTTTTCATACAGTTAATAACTGTATAAACACCATTAATTAAATATTTTACTCTTTCATTAGTGATTTGAAATGCCACCTTAACATCTACAAAATTTCCACATACACATGTGGTTTATTTTTTAGGCTATGTATTCTGCTTCGTTAATCTGTCTGTCCTTCACTTAAAAGTATAATTATTATAGTTTTAAAGTAAGAAAGGCAATTCCTCTCTCTTTATTCTTCTTAAAAATTATACGGGCTTTAAAGACAATCCTGATAATATTTTTCACAAGTATAATAACAGAATTCTCACAAATGCTTTAAATATCAAGGACAGATGAATAGGGAGGGATACAGTGGTTATCACACTGATCAGTTTACCTTACATTAAACTGGTTACAAAAGTGAAAAATTATACTGGCTTTTCTTGGTCATTAATTTTTTCATATACATCTTCATACTGACTTATCAATAAATTCCTACTGGGACTTTACTTAAAATTGCATTTACAGATTAATTTTGAGAGAACTAACATCTTATCATATTGAGTCTCCTCAATAAGACTAATATATTTCATTCAGTATTTCTCTTATGTCTTTAAATAAAATTTGCATTTTAGAGACCTCTCAGAAATCTTTTATTTCTGTGTACCTCCTTTTCAATCCAAACTCTTGATCTCATCATATTTGTTAGATCTCAGCTAAGATACCACTTACTTCTACAGACATTTTTCTAATTTTCCAGGCTCATTTGGATGCTCCTCCTCCATGTTCTTGGTTTTATTTATTCTTTACTTAATATGACCAAGAGTTGTGCTAGGCATGGAGGGTACATACATTGGTGAATAAGATTAGCTTCATAAAGCTTTCATTCTGAAAGGAGACACAGAACAATAAAACTTGTCATTCAGGGTGACACATGCTATTACAGGGCAAGTACACTGTGCTATGGGGATACATAAGAGAAATACCTAACTCAGACTTGGGGGGTGAAGGGTGTCAAATACTGCTTCTCAAGGAAGTAACATGTAGACTGAAACCTGTAAGAAGAACAGAAGTTAGCAAACACAATAGTGACTAAATATCATAGTACTGACATCCTGGTCTTACTCTTGATTTTGTTGGAAAAGCTCCCACTGCTTAACTGTGATATCATCTACTCTTTGAATGTTTCCTCCCTTGGCTCCCTTGACACCACTTTTTTGGCTCTCATACTGCATTTGATAATCATCAACTGCTCACTGGTCCTTCTTCCTTCTGTAAATGTTAGTTAGTACTCCCCATGGCATTATCCTTCTCATTTGTGTTTTCAGTCTAAATACCATCCTAAATAAGTTTTTCCATTTCCACAGTTCAAGTATGGATTTATATACTGAGGAGGCCCAAAATTTTATTTTTTGCTCCTACCACTACAGATTTTCATACCTCCATTTCCAACTACATACTAAATTTCTCTACCCAGATATCTCAAAGAATCCTCAAGCTTTAGATATATTAATATTTGGCCTATTTTTATACATGGTGTACACTGCCACCTAACCAGCAACAACAGATCTACCTCCCATATTCAGTTGACAGCATAACCATTCACACCTGGTATGAATGAGTCACTGTTCTGAATGTACGTTGGCGAGTATGCCCTTCTTAGGAGCTAGTTTATAACATGGCACAGTTACCGAGCTTGAGATCTAGGACCATGAAGGCTGTTTTAAAGATTGAATAATCATAGAATTTTACAGGCAAGGTTTTTTTTTTTTTTAAATGTCAATTTGGTTAGACTACTAGTTGCCAATTATTCAAACACTAATCTAGGTGTTGCTGTGAAGATATATTTTAGATGTAATTAAAGTCCATAATAAGTTGACATTAAGATTATTCTAGATAATATAGGTGGGCCTCATTTCGTCAGCTGAAAGGCCTTAAAAGCAGGCTTGAGGCTTCTCTGAGAGAGAGAAAAGAAATTCTACCTACAGACAGTAGCTTCAGCCCATGCCCATGAGTTCCAGTGTGCCCTTCCTGACAGCCTATCCTAAGGATTTCAGACTTGCCCACCTAGCCCCTATTACTGTGTAAGCCAACTCTCTCTCTCTACACATATCTCCTACTGGTTATGCTTCTGTGGCTGCGCCTAACTAATAAACCAGGTTTGAGGTTTATTTCCAATAACAATTCCTTAAAAAACCTATTAAACCCTCTGGTCTATTCATTTTCAATCATTTTCATGTGCTGGTAACTATACCCAAAGTTTTTTCCTGGATATGGTTCTTAAACCTTTTTTTTTTTTTTTAAACTTAATCCTTGTTAATATATTCCTTCCTCTCCATCCCACATTAGACCATCACCATCTCTTACCTGAACTAGTGATTGAAAAAGCCTCCTAACTGGCTTCTCAGATTAGTTTTTTCTCCTCTATCTATTCTCCACACTGCTGCCAGAGGTCTCTTTCTGGAAAACAAATATGATCATGTCACTATCCTTCTTAAATACCTTGAAGTCTTCCTACCTACAGGATAGACGTAAATTTGTTTACTATTTCATTAATTTCTGTTTTTAACTCTTATTTCCTTATTTTTTTCTTTGCATTTAATTTTCTGTTATTTTTCTAACTCGTTAAGATGAATGGGTCACTGATGCTTTTCTTCATTTCTAATAGGATTTATGGTTTTAAATTCTGTCTAAGCGTTGCTTTAGCTAATCATACCAGTATATACATTTTCATTACCCTTCAGTTCAAAATATTAAAATTTTTCATTGTGATTTCTTTGACCAATGGGTTATTTAGATTATTTATTAATAATATCCAAAGATGGATTTTAAGTTCCAGTGGGAAAATAGCAGCAATTTATTTCATTTTCCCATTTTCCTCAATACATAGCTACAAAAAGAATGTTAACTAAAAAAAGAAAACCCTGTATCTTCAGTGAACCTGCATGACAATAAAACTTGAAAATGCCAAATTATAAGTAAATATAGTACCAAGTACTTGGGTCTAGTAGAACCTATGCAAGGAAGAGGGACACAAAGTATGAAAGGAGCCTAGTGGAGGAGGAGTAAATTCTCACTCCCAGAAAGAGAGGATCCTATCCTAAGTGGGAACTGCAATGTTTAGAACTGAGACTGAGTGGGGAAATCTCAGAAGGAAGTAGAGAAAGGAGGTGTAGAAAGTGTCATGAGAGTGAGTGGAGGGTGATTTAGAAGTGACAGATCTCAGATAGGGCTACCCTTCTAAAACAACGGCATGCACTCTTCTTCTCTAATTTCAAACTTACAGAAAAGTTAAAAGAACAGTACAAAGAATTCCTGTATAACCTTGACAAATTCTCTAACTGTTAACATTTGAGCAGACACTTTAAAAGGCAGGAGCTGAATTAGCAAAAGCTAGTAAGGACCTGGTGGAATTTGTGGCTGGTAGTTCACACCTCTTAAACATGTAAATTACTGAAAGGCAAAGGAGATGTGGTTATATTTTGAAGAAAGAACCCATCAGAACAACAGGACAGAGTTCTTGAGCAGAGAAACCTGGAAAACTACCTTGCTCCTAATGTCCTGACCCATCTCTCCCTCCCCCTCCAGTCTCTTCTAATAGGTGGTTTGGGAAAACTAGTATGATTTAAATATGAATAACAAAAAAGGTGTAAGATATCATAAGAAAGTGTAAACAGGCAACGCAACATCCCTGATGAAGAAAACTCAACAGAAAACATCACAAATTAGATGAAAATTGTAACATACCTTTTTAATATAAATTCAAAGACTCTTAATATAGCTATGATAAAAGACCTCAGATCAGAAATTTAAAAACTTAGGGAAGAGACAGCCAGTCAACAGGATAAGGTGAAATAAACATTGCATAACTAATGGAAGAAATAGATTTTTTTTTAAATTAAGAAAATGAAGACTGAACTATTCAATACAACACACACATAGTAAAAAATTACACCACAAAAGGCACAGTAAGGAGCAAATAGGACAGAGAGTTTTTAAAAGAAAATGATAGATTTAAAAAAAGATAAAAGACTAGAACTTACAGTTTCAAAGGAAATCCAAGTTTTCAATAAAATTCACCCAAAACAGTCAACACTGAGAAATAATCTAGTAAAATAATTATGAAAAATACTTTAAAAAAAGAAAATCAAGCTGACATCATACTTATCTACTGAACATTCACTGTCAAAAGACAGTGGAAAAATACCTACAAGGTACTCAAGAAAGTGTGAGTCAGTAATTTTATGTCTAGCCAAGCATTCCTTCATTAATAAGGCTGTAGACAAATGGTTTTCAATATGCAAAAACTCAGCTTATTCATATTAGCCCTTCTTGAAGAAATAATGAGGACACACTGCAACCAAGAGATGACAGGACAAAGGTTAGGACACTGGGAACACTAATACATTTAATTGAAAATTTAAGATGAAAACAAATGAACATACAGGTGACAGAAGGGACTGTAACTATTACTCTAACAATGCCGGATTCATAATACATACAAATAAATGAAATGACAGAAGTAGAGAACACAAACGTAGAAATCAACTCACTGATTGCACCTTACAGTAACAGATCATCAGAGATGAAAGTCAAGTAGTAAAAATTTAAGCAAAATTATAAAGAATAAAATAATGCTATGATCGCTAAAACTAATTAGTAAAGGAGAAAGAGGGAAGAAAGGAAGAGGATAAAGCTAATATAATTGTAAACCATTAAGGAAAACAAAAGACACTGCTTTAAAAAAGAAAGTCAAGTATTATTTGAAGTTATAAGTATAAAGGTAATCACTAATGAGGTAAAGAAAACCTTTCCAAAACTATCAATTAAAAAGCACAAAACAGACCACTTAGTTTAAAAAAATATATAATCAGAAGATATGAAATAATTTGACATAGCTAAGATGAAACATGTATGTTATTCTTATCTACCTGGCTCAACTGATCCATTCATTAACAGAAAGCTTTGGACTGACCCAAAGTAAAACCACTCTATGCTGTGGCCAAGATGTATTTGTAATTTAGTAAATATAAGAAAATTTAAAGGAAATTAAAAATTAATGGATACGATAAGGTTCACAAAAACATGGATTGTAATCCTTTATTTGGATAATGTAAACAGACTTTGGCTCAAAAGTATAAAAAAAAAAGTCATTTTACCATTGTAAACGATATAATTCACAATGAAGAAAACAGGTACGTGTGTGTTCCCAAAAATATGACAGCAACATTAAAAAAGGAGAAATGATAGGAGATAAAAGGAGAAATACACAGAAACACAATAATAATAGGAAATTTAAATTTATTTCTATAAGTCTGAGAAAACAAGTAAACAAAAATAAATAAGGAAATAAATGATCTAATAAACAACATAATAAAAGGGTAGGGCTGATGGACATTCATTCAACTCTACCAAATAACTGAATATACCATATTTTTAAAGATTATTGAACTTCTGTAAAAATTGACCAAATTATTAGGCTACAAAAATATCTCGACAAATTCTAAAAGTAGAAATACAAAACATTCTCTGATTGAACAACACAACAGAATGGGAAATTTATAACAAAATCAGATAAAAGAGAGCTCCAATATGAAAATTTAAAAAGTCTTTCAAACAACACTGAATAATGGGAAATACAAATAAAATTTATGCTGTTTCTAGAAAATATAATAAAAATACTACATATTAGAAGCTTTGGGATATAGAGACAGTGATCTGAAGAAAATTCATTGTTTTAAATACTTTTATCAGTAAGAAAAAAATGAAGGTAAATGAGTTATTAATATAGCTCCAAAAGTTAGAATTAACTAAATTAAGCAAGTTAATGAAAGAAAAGTAGAGAGAAAAAAAAAGTAAAGCTAAAAGCAGAAATTAAGAAGGTAAAAAACAAAAAGCCAGAGAAGTAAAAAAATTTCAAAAGTTCTTTTGCTGAGGGTGGGGGGAGGGGAGTAAGTCATTTGATTAAACTACTACCTCTGCTAATCAAGAGCAAAAATAAAGGACAAAGCAAAACTTACAAAATAAGAAATGAGGGTAAACTACAAAAATAGACAAAATTAAAAAAATAAGAAACTGCTTTATAAAACTGTACAAATAAATATAGATCACGTAATTTTCTAGTAAGATATAACCTACCAAAACTGAACTCAGAAAGCCTAAACAGACTGACTTTCTCAAAATAAATGGATGAAGTTTTAAAAGAACTACCTATCTACCAATTAAAATACATAGGCTACAATAGTTTACAGTGAAATTCTACCAAATCTTAAAAGATCTGGTAATTTCAATACTATTTAAAAACTGTTGTACATTTTAAGAAACAGAAAACTTCTAAATTCTTTATAAAATGTAACACTAATACCAAAACTTGAAAAAGACTGCACAAAAAAGATAAGACTGCAGATCAGATCCATCTTACTTTTGCATTTTAATTAAAAGAAGAAAGTACTAACAAACAGAATCCAGCATCACATTAAAGGACTCCAGAAACATTAGTTTAGTTCAATATTTGTTTAAAAAAAAAAGAGAGAGAGAAATATATCATTAGTTCCATAAATCTTAATTTAACGGAGAATATTCAACATCTATTCCTGATTAAAAGTACTTAATAGGAAGCACACATGTATGCATTATACTTAATGCAGAAATATTGGAAGGATTCTTTCTAAAGTTAGAAATAAAAAGAAGATGCCCCCTAATCGCTAATGTTTAACACTGTCCTGTTTACTCAGTCAATATAACCTGTTAAGAGGTATAAAAATCCAAAGAAAGGGGTAAATCTATCCTATCTGTAGATGAAATGATTAAAACCTAGACACTCCAAGAAAATCACTTAAAAGACTGCTATAAACAATAATGGAATTCAG
This sequence comes from Mormoops blainvillei, assembly GCA_004026545.1. Lineage (NCBI taxonomy): Eukaryota > Metazoa > Chordata > Mammalia > Chiroptera > Mormoopidae > Mormoops > Mormoops blainvillei. The sequence goes on along the minus strand of PVJD01000026.1, from coordinate 503,144 downwards.
TAAGGCAGAGAGAAATGTTAGTATATGGAAATCAAAAGCCCTCATGTATATAAACAATACCAGTTAGAATCTATAAATGCATTTAATAGCAAAAATAAGGGAGAATATCCAGAAATGTACAAATTTTATGTGAAGAAAACTTTAAAAAATTCCAAAGGAAACAAAAGTAATCTTGAATGAATGGAATGGTGCAGTATTTTCTTTGACAGAAAGATTCAATATTTTAAAGATGCCAGTTTGTCCTAACTTAGTTTATTAATATGAGCTCAATAAAAATAATAGTCCATTCCCCCACACCCACCAGATCTAAACAAGGTGTTTCTAAAGCTTATGTGGTAAAATAAATAAGAATGGCCTAGAAAAACCTGAAACAAAAAAATAAAACTAGCTCTAGTAGATATTAAAAAGTCACAAAATAAATTATTGATCAATATTTTTAAGTGTTTGTGTGTATAGACACACACATACACACAGTGATAAATTTCTATGTGGCAAAAAGCAAAAACAAAAACAAGACCGTACCAAAGGCTTTCAAAAGACAAATAACAACCAAGGGCTATTACATGTAATTCACATCACAGAAAAAGGGCAATTCTCTTCTACTTAGAAAGCTCTCTCAGTAAATGAGAAGACCAAACATACAACAGAAGAAAAAATGGGCGAGGGACATAAACAGTTAACAGAAAAGAAAGGTGGCCCTTATATATGTGAAAAGATGGTCAACTGGAAAACAAAACACACAGTGAAACTATTTCTTGCAAATCTGATTGACAAAAATATAGGTTGACACCTATAGAGGCAAAGGCATAAGGAATCAGCTAGTCTCAATCATTGATGCAAAATAAATATTTATAACCTTGGTGGAGGGCAATCTGGCAATAACAATCAAAATTACAAATACATTTGCCCTTGACCCATCAATCTCACACCTGGAACCTATCTTAAAGAAACATCTACATATATATGAAATGATATTCTGAAATGTCATATACTTAAAAACAGCCCTAGCACATCTGAAGGGGACTTTTGAAATATATCCCCTCAATGACGTATCTCCACAAGGGCAGATGCAGCTGAAAATAATGAGGAAACTATGTACTGATCTAGAAAGATCCAGGGATCCTTGGAGTAATGGCTGATTCCAGGTACAGGGTAAGAAAAATAAGATGAGCCTGGAACATCCTGCTGTGCCAGTACGCAAGAAAACTATCAAAGACTAATGAATTATCAGTAAGACATTGTGATTTTTCCACATAAGAATTCCATCTAATGCAAAAAACCCCCCAGAATTAGAAAAAATACCAGTTGATAATCCCTAGTGAAATAAATGGTTCAGGTAACAATGATTAATGAATGGAATATTAGAAATCAAAAGATTGGGAAATTTTAATGGAGAGATCAGGCCTATTGATTTCTGAACCTATTAATCAATCTTAGTATCATTAAAAAATTGGACCACTAAATATTGTGTGGCTAATATGATACAATATGAAGCACTTATAAAGTACTTTGATCTAGAATTGAATCGAGTCTCTAGGGCCAACTTTCATTTTCAGGAAATATAAGGGGTAGAGGAACAACGTAATGACACCTCTAGAAGACAAAAAACTCCCACAGGTTTTTAGATATTATGCAGGACAACTGCAAACAAGCCAATAGCAAAAAAAAAAAAGAAAAAAAGAAAAAAAAAGGGAAAACCCAAACAAAATAAAACAAGAGGGAAGGAAATGGGACTACTACATTAAAAAAAGCATAATAGGCAAATGTAAGGTGTGCATCTTGTCTAGGTACTGCATAGAACAAACTAACTATAAAAAGATATTTGAAACAATCAGGGAAATCTGATTATAGGTATGGTAGTAGAGGCTACAAATAAATGATTATTTTCAGTTTTCTTATATATGATAAGGACGCTGTGACTGTAATAAAACATCCATATTTTAAAAAGTATATACTGAATTAATAGGAACAAGATAACAATCTGGGATTTGACTTAAAAATACTACAGTAGAGGGAGAAATGGAGATAGTCTAAGACAGAAAGAAATACTGACAATTTGGATAATGGCTATAATAGGTGGCCATTTCTATTCTCTACTTTTACATAAGCTCAAAAATCTAAGAAAACACCTAAAAATGGATGCAATTAGCACCACATTAAGCATCAGCAGTAGGCATAATGCTAGGGGTCACCATGACCAAAAGATTTCTCTTCCTGTAAAACATATATTTCATAATGAAATATTGACTTAGGGTTAAAAGGACAAAAATGAGTTATAATAGAAGATTGCTCTGCTAAGCATGTTGAAGCTTTTATATTTGCTTTAGTAGGAAACCAGGACAAGTTCTGTGTAAAGGTTTTCTAAATGAAATGTATTATAAATATAAAGGTTTTCCAGTTTATCTTAATATGTCCAAATATTACTTCAAGAAACCAGTACATATAATTATACATAAAATGCACATACACATATTACACACAAACAAGCCATACAGAAATCAACTACCTAATACAGAATACGGTTTTAGTTCCCTTACCATCAATATTAAGCATCATTTTCCACATGGCAGGCCGAACAGATTGATGGAATCCAAACCATACTTCCCTGCCCCCTCCCAGAGGGTGGTCATATCCTTCTGGAGCCGAGAAAAAGGAACGCCCCACAGGTGTATATCTACAAAAATCAAAATAGCATGTTCAATCCTTCCTTCCTATGTAAGTATTTAAATCTGCAGACTAGGCGACTCTGGAGCACATAACCTATGTTATCATAACGATGCTTATAATTATGAATATATGAAACTAAACATTTTCCAATTTGTGAAAGCAAATAGCAGCCATTAGAAATGAAAAAAAGTCAGCATCCTTCACTGAAATTCTCTATTGTTACAACTGTTAGTCTGAATAAGAATAGATTTTATTTAAAATACTTTCTTAAAAATAGATTTAAAAAGTTAATTCCAATCTTAGAAAAATCTGTAGTAAATAATTATTGATTGAAAAGCTATTCTGTAAATGTGTTTGTAAGACATAATATTTTTCTTTAAAAAGACATAGCTTATCTAATCCTGTATATATAAGCACAGATACACACACACGCATGAAGTGCTAGTATGATTAAAACAATAGCCATTTCAGCACAATTTGACACTATTGTACTAACAATGAAATTACCTTTAAAACAAGGTGATTTAACTATAGGAATATATCTGAGAATATGTCAGTTACTCAAGATTTATAGCTCCTAGGAAAACGGGTTAGACATTTCTCTAAGAAAATATCCATTGGAGCCCTGGCTGGTGTGGCTCAGTGCATTGAGTGCCAGCCTGCAAACCAAAGGGTCGCTGGTTCAATTTCCACTTGGTACACATGCCTGGGTTGCGGGCTGGATCCGTGGGGGTGGGAGGGCGCTGCGGGCTCTGCATGAGAGGTACCCACACATTGATGTTTCTCTCCCTCTCTTTTTCCCTCCCTTCCCCTCTCTCTAAAAATAAATAAAATCTTTTTAAAAATATCCATTAGAGTAGCTAATAAGGTGTATTTATTGTCAAAAGTCAGAATATTCTGTAACTTACATTTGTCAATGAACTTGTATGTATGCTATCCTTCAACTGAAATAATTGAAATATACAACATCTGAAGGTTAACCAAAGGAAGCTTGTACAACTCTTGGGAGGAAAGCCTTCACATTTACAATCTAAAGATAAAAAATAAGCCAAAGGACCCACTTCATGGAGGGCAGATGTCGTAGCACCACATCAACGGCATGGACAGGATTAGTGCTGATTGGTTTGTCTAATTCCAGTGGCTCAGGCAAGGTCCGTCCTGTCAGTACTTCATGTAGTAGGTGCCAACTCACCCGAGAGACAAACTTGATTGACACCTTGAAAGGTCGATCTTTTCCACCTTCCCCAGGTAAAGTTACATCTAAATCTACCTGTTGATGGGAAAAAAGTCATCTGGTAAAAGTTGAAAAACTTTTGAAGTTGAAAAAGATAAATACAATTAAAACATTTTAGAGAAAACAAGGCAAAAATAATTTAAAAACCAATCTAAATGTTAAATCAATAAACTAAAATTTAAATGACTTTATTTATGCCAGCATTATTTGTCATTGCAAAATACTGGAAACTGCCTGAATGCCCAAACACTTAGGTAGCTATAAAAAAATGATGAGGAGAATGTCTTAGAATTGTTATGGAATGATTTCCGAGGTACACTGTTAAGTGAAAAAAAGCAAAGTACAGGAGGCTACAAATAGTATGTCATCTTTTATGTGACAAAGAAAGGGAAAATGGAAGAATCTTTATGCATCTGCTTATTTATACAAAAAGAAACACAAGATGCATAAATTAGAAACAAAGAAACTGGTTACTCTAAAAGGACTGGAAGAAACAAAAGAGGAATTACCAATTCAGACTGTATTTTTCAGTATACTTTTGACTTTTGAAAGCCTGTTAAATAAAGTTCTATATATTAAAAATTAAAAATAAAATCAACAAGGGTGGTGGAAAAAACTAAAGCTGAATATAAACAAAATAAAATGATACCAAATGCATTTCAAGTGAAAAATATAACTATAGTGAAAGAAGAAAAAGCAAGAAAGACAACGCTAATCCAAGTAACTCTTGAATACAGTATACTGATTATACTCTCAATTAGGGGTGTGGAGGAGGGGCGAGTAGGAATGAATGGCATACAAAATACAAAATAAACTCTTATTACTAGGTTTGTTTTCTGTAGTGGTATGGTGTAGTAATTCAGATACTATTTTATATGTACAGTAGGATTGAACACATAAGTAAAAGTGATAATGTTTTGGGGCGCCAGGGGTTTAAAGAAGATTCAAATATTTAATGTGAAGGATAAAGGAAGAATCCTGTGAGGACAGACTAGAACTGGAAGAATTGATTTGAAGTCATGATTTCCAACATGCAGACTGCATATTATATACAATAAATGGTACTTGCAGGATAACTAAGTTAAGTTTACTATATGCCATGTAATATTTATTATTTATTGTTTGTTAGTTGTATGTAAGTATGTATGTATATGTGTATGTATTTTTATTTCCTACCTTTGTCCACTGAAAGGGCTTGGGAGCACATATATCCCAGTAGCAGTGAGCACATGCAGTACCCAGATTTTGGTTTCTAAACTATGTTCCCCAACTAAAAGAAACCAGTGCTCCTTTGAGAAATGGCAAGTTGTAGGACTTATGCCGGGAAAAAATGAGATAAGCCTGGAACATCTTGTGCCACAACGTAAGGAAATATTCAAAGAAAAAAAAAGATGTGTATCATGTCAAAAAGACACAGGAACCAATTTGGGCAGTCAAATAAATAAATAAGAAGAAAATCCTTTTCCTTAATGAAGAATACCACCTAATAAATGTAGAAGGAATGAGAGAATTAGGAAATCACCATTACTACATAGTAGTAACTATTCCAAGCAAGAATCATCAATTATTTAAAAAGTCTAATAAGAAACAGGATTATTTAAAGTATCACCTGTATCAAAATTAAAAACTGTGCAAAGGATGAAAACAACAAAGTGAAAAGGTACCAATGGAATGTGAAGAAATATTTGCAAATCATATATCTGATAAGAATACATACTGAATTCCTAAAACTCAACAACAACAACAACAACAACCAAAATCAATTAAAAATGGGCAAAGAGCTTGAATACACATTCCTCCAAAGAAGATATACAAATGGCCTACAGGTACATAAAAAGATGCTCAACATCATCAATAATTAGAAAAATGCAAATTAAAACCACAATCAGATATCACCTTACACACATTAGGATGGTTACTATCAACAAATCAGAAAACAACAGGTGCTGACAAAGATGTAGAGAATTTGGAGACTTTGTGTACTGTTGGCGGGAATGTAAAATGGTGCAGTTGCTGTGGAAAACAGTATAGTATTTTCTAAAAACATTAAAAATAGAATTACCATTTATGTCATCCAGCAACTTCACTTTTGGGTATATGCACAACAGAACTGAAGGCAGGCACTAGAACAGATATTGGTACAACCATGTTTATAGCAGCATTATTTGCAATAGTCCAAAGGTGGCCACTATCAATGGATGGACAAACAAGAAAATGTGGTATGTGTATTCATACACACACGCAATGAAATGTTATTCAGCCTTAAAAAGGCAGGAAAATCCCTACACACATGACAACAAACATGAACCTCGAGGATATTATGCTAAGTAAAATAAGCTAGTCACAAAAAGAAAATGTATAATTCCACTTATATGAGGTAATGAAGGTAGTCAAATTCATAGAGACAGAAAGTAGAATGGTTGCCAGGGGCTGAGTGGAGGGGAAAATTGGAAGTTAATGTTTAATGGGTACAGAGTTTCAGTTTTACATGATGAAAAGAGTTATGGAGATGGATGGGTGGTGATGGTTGTGAATACACATCATGCAACAGAACTGTATTTAAAAATGGCTCAGATGGCTCTGACCAGTGTGGCTCAGTTGGTTGGTCCTGCAAAGCTAAAGGTCACTGGTCCGATTCCCAGTCAGGGTACATGCCTTGGTTGCACGTTTGGTCCCCAGTTAGGGCACCTGCGAGGGGCAACCAACGATGTTTCTCTCAGATAATCAGTATTTCTCACCCTCTCTTTCTCCCTCCTTTCCCCTCTCTCTAAAAATAAATAAAATCTTTAAAAAAGAGACTAAAAAGAAAAAGATTTAGGACATTAAAAAGTGTTAAGAGCTTTATTTTTTTTTAATGGCTCAGATAGTAAACTTTATGTGGTGTATTTTACCACAATTTCTTTTCTTTTTTAAAAAAAGATTTTAGTTATTTATTTTAGAGAGACAGGAAAGGAGGGAGGAGGAGAGCTAGGGGAACACTGATGTGTGAGAGATACATCAATCATATTTTGCCACAATTTCTAAAAAAAGTTATCTCCCCACAAGAGCAAAGAGAAAAAGAATAACTTGACAGGAGAAACCTGGCAGATACCAACTTAAACAAGCGATCAAAGTTAACCACCATTAATGGAACAAATACATGCTATGTGCTTCTTGATATGATGCACTGATAAGGAAAGAACACTTACGTAATATTTCTGCCAAAAATGCTTAATCAGAATCTAATAAAAAGGAAGCATCAGATAAACTCAGTCTGAGGGACAATCTAAAAAATAACTTGCCTGCAATCTTCAACCATGTTAATGTCATGAAAGAAAGGAAAAGGCTGGGGAACTGTTCCAGAATAATGAAAACTAGGAAGACATGATACCTAAATATAAGCATAAACCAGGACTTGATTCTGTACTAAAGAGAAAAAAAATGCTAAAGGACATCATTGGAACAAATGACAAAATTGGAATATAGGTTGTTGATTAGACAAAAGTATTATATATCACTGTAAAATTTAGTGAAGTTGGTTTTCATCTTTGTCCTTAGGAAACACACATTAAAAAGCATGGTATATGCAACCTACTCTTGAATGGTCCAGAAAAAATAAGTATGTATACATACAGATATAGCTGTATCTATTAGATATAGAGACAGCAATGTGGAGAAAGAGAATATTAAAACAAATGTGGCAAGTATTAAGAACAACACTGGTGAGTCTTGGTAAAGGGTACACGTGAGTTCTCTACATATTCTTGCAACTTTTCCATAAGTTTGAAATTATTTCAAAGTAAAAAGTTAAAAAAGATAAATGATATATGGGTTGTAATAAAATAAAATGATACTAAATGCATTTAAAAGGAGACATTACAAAAGTATAGCTTTCCAAAAAAGGAACTCATATCTTACCCCAGTAGTTGCCACAGGAAGTGGATTGGCTGTGTAAAGGCTTCTTTTTCCATCATAAACTGGTCTACGGTCCCCAAATATAGTTACTTTAAAATGCTGAACCATTGAGTCAACCACTTCCCTAAAAAAGGGAAAAAGTACATTCACATAATCCTCTATATCATGAAATTCTAAAAGATTTAACTAAAGTAATTTCTTACATTATTTAAAGCTCTCAAAATTCTAAAAGACAATCATACATGATAAAAAGTTTGCTTTCAGAACCATGGCTTGGGATACCAGAAAGGGATGATAGGAACCTCACAAAAACAGAGAAGAATAAATTCAGGGAATTACTTAACTGTTCTGGGCCACAGTTAACCTGGGAAATACTAACCTCAGACACTGATCCGAACTCCCTTTCACTATCTCTAAGCACTATCTGACACATTCACCTCTCTTTGTCAAAGAGTTTGATGTTCTTTCCCCTGTGCTCAAATAGCAACTAGTATATATATCTACTGGAACACTTATTCCATTGTATTATAGTTATTACACATTTCACTTCTGCTGGATTGTGAGATTCTTGACAGCAATGAACACACCTGTACCTCGCACCACCGCTATCCTTTCACCATAGTATCTAACCAGTAAGGATGTTTTGAAACCTCTGTTTTTACCCAGCAAACACTTTTATCCCACATACTTACACGGAAAGATATCAAGACATATTTTTTTTTAAAGTACAGACTACAGAATTACCAAATATTCAAAAGTCAATATTTATTTTTGTACACACATTCTTTGTAAAAGCAGTGGAAAGATATCTAGAAGCACAGATGCCAAAATACACACAGTGGCTACCTCTGGAGAGGTAGGTGGAGAGAAAAATGATTTTTTATTTTGTTTATGCAAATTTAAATATACCACAATGAGAGTATACTTATATAGTGCTGGTATAATCTATAATAATTTGAAAGAATTTAAAAAAAAGATTCAGCCCTGGCTGGTGTGGCTCAGGGGATTGAGTGCAGGCCTGCAAACCTCAAGGTCGCCAGTTCTGTTCCCAGTCAGGGTTCATGCCTGGGATGAGGGCCAGGTCTCCAGTTGGGGGTGTGTGAGAAACAACCTATTGATGTATCTATCGCACATCAATGTTTCTCTCCCTCTCTTTCTCCTTCCCTTCCTCTCTCTATAAATAAATAAATAAAATCTTTAAAAAAATAAAAGATTCCATTCTACCCCAGTCAAGTGAGTAAGTGAGAGAGTAAGGAGAAAAAAAAGCATTTCCTGGAACAAAATAATTAGGCTGACTTGATACCCAGAGCAATTTTCTACATGCTCAAAGTTTCTATATTTCCCCCCTTCTGAATTTTATTGAAATTATTTAAATCAAATCAAGTCTTTTCTACACAAAATTTTACAATGAAGATTTGATTCACTAATCAGTTTTTAGGTACAAAACAAATTTCAAAAAATTTTTTGACATTTTAAGTTTACTTTGGTGGTCTTTATCAACAATTCCAGTTTCTCAGGTGAAATTTTACAGATCTAATTTGTCAGAATATTTTGATTATTTTGTCACTTTTTCTCAACAGTAAATTGGTGTAGTTTTAAACTAACCAAATCCTGGCAAACCGCTCTAAGGATCAAAATTGTGGAGATTAAAATAAAATAGCGGGGCCAAAACATATTACAGATAAAAAAAAATTCTGCTTTGATGCCTAGCATGCAATATATTCTTAATCAATATTCTAACAGTGGATAATGTACCTCTATGAACTGCTAGAGCCTCCAAAGGAATATATCTAATGCTGAATTCAACATATATTCCCCACATCAAATCTGGTTATCCTCCTGTTTACTACTCCTTTTTAATTATTGGTGCCTCTGTCTTTCCACTTATCCTGACTCAAAATCTGGCTCATCTCTTCATTCAATTAGTTGCTGACTCCATATCTCTGCAATATTTCTTTGCATATGTTTTTATTTATTTATTTGTTAGAGGGGAGGGAGGGAGAAAGAAAGGGAGAGAAACAATGATGTGTGAGAGAAACATTGACTGGTTGTCTCTTGCACATCTCCAACTGGGGACCTGGCCCACAACTCAGGCATGTGCCCTGACTGGGAACTGAAGTGGTAAACTTTTGGTTCACAGACTGATGTTCAAACCACTAAGCCACACCAGCCAGGGCTGTAGTATTTCTCATATCACTCCTTTACTTTCAATCCCTTAGTACCACTATCCTAAATTAAAACCTCCTGTGCTAAGTTATGATACTTGAATTATTCTTTCTTGCTTTTTATTATGCCTAATTTTTTCTTCTCTAACCCAACTTACATACCAGTGCCAAATGAGTCCCCAAACTCCACTTGTATTCCCCAGGTACAAAAGGTTAAGTTAATCACACTCCTCAGTTCATAGTACATTATCATCATTCATCTGTATAAGACCCCTCTTCTGATTTCTTTCCTTCCATATTCATGTCTTATTCTCAAACCAATTCCCAGTAAGTTATTTCTTTTAATGTGTTTGATGAATATCCTTCTGTTTGTATATATTATCCTATGTTTATCCTCTGTACTAGGTTTTTAAAATCAATTCAAGTTGCTGTGGGGTATTTAGTTGTTTCTGATTAATGCAAAGTACCCCACATGTTGTCTATTCACTCCTGCGGCAATACAGAACTCAAGAGTATCTTTAACTGTCAGCCACCAGAAACAATGCTACAATGCAGTGCCTCCTTTTATGGCCCTCTATGAACCTGCATGAGAATTAATCTCTGGTTATATTCCCAGAAACAGTACTATTAGATCCATGTGAGTTTTATCAACTAGATGATGAAGAACTGTCAAACTGATCTCCAGAATGGCTGTGCTAATCTACACTCCTGGAGATTCCTATTTCGCTACATCCCAGACAAGATTTGGCATTATCCAGTTTTGCTTTCTAATTTTTGCTAGCCTAGTGGGGAAAACTATACGCTTGTTTTAATTCAGACTTTTCTTATTAAAATGAATTTGAGCATCCCTTCATGTGTCTGTTTCTTCTTTTGTGAATTCCCTATTTGTTTCCTTGGCTCTATTCCTATTTGGGTCCCAGGCTTGTTGAATTAAAGGAGTGTCTTTGATATTCTTGATATTAATTCATTAACAGGTTTAGTTGATATAAATATCTTCCCCAAAATATTACCTGCTTGTTAACAATGTTCATGTATTTGTTGAAATGAAATTCTTACTGTTGTTATCATCAAATTAGTAATTATTTTCACCCTATGGTTTCATGCTTTTGAGGGTTTAAGGAATACTTTCCTAATACTAAGTAACAAAGATGCATTATGCTTTGTTAATTTTATGGTTTACCTACATTTTGGTCATTAATCCATCTGAGGTCCTTCTTTATAAAGAGTATTACATAAGGACTCAATTTTATTTTTCCCCATATTGTGAGCCAGTTTTCCCATACCATCTATTGAACAGTCAATATTTAACCAATCAATTTATAATTCTATTTTTATCATTAAAAAAAACCTTATTGATTATGCTATTATAGTTGTACCAATTTTCCCCCCTTTATTCCCCTCCACCCTCCACCCCCCTCCCACCGGTATTCTCTGCCCTTAGGCACTGAGTTCATGTCCATGGTTCGTACATGTAAGTTCTTTGGCTTCTCCATTTCTTATACTATTTTTAATCTTCCCTTGTCTATTTTGTGCCTACTACTTATGCTTCTTATTCCCTGTACCTTTTCCCCCATTCTCCACCTTCCCTCTCCCTGCTGATAACTCTCCATGTGATCTCCATTTCTGTGATTCTGTTCCTGTTCTAGTTGTTGGCTTAGGGTGTTTTTGTTTTTATTTTTTTAGGTTCAGTTGTTGATAGTTGTGAGTTTGTTGTCATTTTACTGTTCATAGTTTTGATCTTTTTTTTCTTAGATAAGTCCCTTTAACATTTCATGTAACAAGGACTTGGTGATGATGAAATCCTTTAACTTTATCTGGGAAATACTTTATCTGCCCTCGCATTCTAAATGATAGCTTCACGGGATAGATTAATCTTGGATGTAGGCCCCTGCCTTTCATGACTCTGAATACTTCTTTCCAGCCCCTTCTTGCCTGTAAGGGTTCTTCTGAGAAAATAGCTGATAGTCTTATGGGAACTCCTTTGTAGGTAACTGTCTCCTTTTCTCTTGCTGCTTTGAAGATTCTCTCCTTATCTTTAATCTTGGGTAATATAATTATGATGTGCCTTGGTGTGTGCTTCCTTGGGTCCAACCTCTTTGGGACTCTTGGAGCTTCCTGGACTTCCTAGAAGTCTATTTCCTTTACCAGGTTGGGGGAGTTCTCCTTCATTTTTTCAACTAAGTTTTCAATTTCTTGTTCTCTTCATCTCATCATATATTACATAGGTCATTGCACATTCTGGAGTATTTCATTCAATCTGGAAAAACTTAAGGCCCTAAAAAAATGAAACAACCTTCTGTAATCCTGATAGGAACTCATGTAATATGAGTAAAACTAAATCAAACTAAGGACTTTTAACTTTTAATAGAAAAGATTACAGAAGAAATTACAGAAGTCTTTGGCTATTTTGATGGACTATCATCTGAAAAACTGAGTAGAGTATCTTTCCTGTATGGGATGAAACCTTCTCTAAAATACTTCCTACTTTGCCCTGGTTCTCCTTCCTTGCTAGTCTGTTAAGTGTCTTCACTGGCAAACCTGAAACAATAGAATCCCCAGAAATTTATTCTCAGTCCTCTTACCTTGACTCTATTTTCTTTCCCTATTTACTATCACCTATATGCTGACAGGTCTCAAATCTCAATCTTCATCTTACCTCCTAAGCTTCAGGCACTTATTTCCAATAATCTATCGAATTCCATTTTGATGCTTCCTACACATTTCAACATCCAAATATCCAAATGAGAAAATAAAAAACTTGGTCCTTTCACCATCTCTGTTATGTAAAGTCATTACCATTACATAAGCTAGGGACTATGAAGCCATTCTTATTTTTCCTTTTCCTTACATGTTTAAATTATTCATTCTTCTAAATCATCTAAGTCCTCTCTTTGCCACTGCTGTTAGTTAAGTCTTAGAACACATTACCTCTAATCTAGAAAAATAGGTATCAAAAGTGCTACAGTAACGGCATGCTGAAGTATGAGGAAAAAACTTTTTTATGCTTAATTTTCATCTAGCAATCTGAAATTAAGACTTACTAATATTCATGAATATGGCTTGACATGGGTGCCCCGACTTACTCCATGTCAGATGGTTAGGTGTAACATATGGTACGCCAGGAATCCTAACAGAAAAATGGGAGCTCTGCAACATGTAAGAGTTAATGGTGAACTCCCACTCATTCATTCATTTTCAGCATACTGCGAATTACTTCAGTTCAAGTGTGTGGTACACACTGGTCAGGTTTTTGGTACAGTAACCTAAAAATTTCAAATTATTAAATATAATATTTAAAATATTATATGTTTATTTAATAAATAAATAAAAATAAATTATAAATTATAATTTAAAATAATATGTCTATTTAATAAAATATTATGTTTATTTCAAAATATTGTTTCCCACCTTTAATTTTTCTATAGTTACACAATGTTAAAATAGTAGTACATGTCTATAAATTAAATTAAAAAAACATGTATGTGTATATATTTATCTATTAAGTGCATGGTCAAACATATTTTAACTAATGGGAATGTGTGATCAAAAGTTTTAAGACCTCTGATCTAGACTACAGCAACAGCTTTCAAAATGTTCTCCAGGACTGGTCTTTCTCTTCTCTCATTCATTCTCCACACTGCCATTAATTACACTTTTAAATATAGATGTTCATTTGCTCAAAAGCTTCAAATGGCTCTCTACTGTTTCTGAATTCAGAGGCTTTAGTATAACGATGTACCCCCTAGCTAACTTTCTGGACTCTAGCTACTGTATTTATACTGGCCTCCTTCTGTTACATAAACATGTCTCACCTTTGCTCATGCTCTCTCTATATGGATTATTCTTTTCCCTGACCTACTGGGCTACTATTTAGCTCAGATACCAAGTCATGAACCCCATCTTCCTCCCTAACCAAAAGCAAAAACCATTAAATTAAAAAAAAAAATTTACTGAATATATTGGAGTGACAGTGGTTAATAAAATTACCATTACTCTTTTATCACAGCACATAATGCACATCTCAAAGAACTAGTCACTCCATGTAGACTATGAAATCCTTGTCAAGGATCAAGTCTTATTTACCTTGTGACCTCTAGAATATAGCACAGTGCCTAACAAAAAAAAAACAGGAGCACAATAAATTAAATAGTTAAATGAAAACAGGGACTATCTAAAGATTTAGAATTGTAATTCCAGTTAGGGTCCATGTATTTTTAAATCTAGTACCAATAGCATTCTATTTTGGTACAGCCATACACTACATTGAGATAACTGGTTTAAATGGATTTAACTTAGTCTAAGGAAAAAAACTGGAAAGTAAACAAATTAAGGCACATTCATACAATGGAATATTATATAGTTGTTACTATAATTTAAATCTACACAAAAGGACAGGTGTTAGGAATAAACCCTACCCACTAATTCCTGATGTTTAGACATATATTTATTTCTAAAAGTATTTTTAAATCCCAAACATGTTGTACTATTAACCAAAAGACTATAATTACTACTGAGGATTTTATTTAGGTGCTACTTTAACAGTGCAGTGACTGTGGGGGTGGGGAAGGGTATAAGGGTACTAAATAGTAATTAAAAAAACACAATAGAAATAAATAAAATAAAAAAGAATTTCAAGATTTGAAATAAGCACTGTTAGCTTTCTTTTCTTCCAAGTGATTAACAAACAAGGAAAATAAACTGACATATTATTAACAACTGATATTTCGTATGGTACGATTTCCCCAAGATAGGCAAACATCGTACTGTTTGATTTTCCACTGGAAGTGTTTTCTAGGGTATGTCCTCTACGTCATTTTAAAGTATCACATCAAAAGAACAACTGGCAAAAGGAAAAGCTAAATTTCATAGAAATTAAAAATGTTTGAGCTTCAAAAGACATCATCAAGAAAGTGAAAAGGGAAAAAAAAATTGCAAATCATTATCAATGATTATCATCATCAATCAAAAGGTCAAATAAGAGACTTTTAACTAGAAGGAATAAAGAAATACAACAACTTAATGGAAAGACAAAAGATCCAAATTAAAAACGGGCAAAGGATTTGAATAGACATTTCTCCGAAAATACAAATGGCCAATAGGTACATGGAAAGATACTCTACATCAACAGCCATCATGGAAACGAAAAATCAAATGACAATGATACTACTTAATAGCCATTAAGATGGCTATAACAAGTAGGACAGATAACAAATATTGGTGAGTATGTGGAGAAATTGGAATTATCACACACTGCCAGTGGGAATGTAAAATGATGTAGCCACTTTGGAAAAGAGTGGCAGTTCCTTAAAAGAATAAATATAAAGTTACACATGTCCATACAGAATCCTGTACACAAATGTTCATAGCAGCATTATTCGTAAGAGCCAAGAAGTACAAACAACTCACATATCCATCAACTGATAAATCTATAAAACATCTATACAATGGATATTATTTAGTAACGAAAAAAATTAAGAAGTAACACGTTACGACTTGGATGAATCTTGAAAACATGTGAATTGAAAGAAGTTACACAAAAAGCCACAATATAAATATTGTATAATTCCATTTATATGAAATGTCCAGAAAAGGCAAATCTATAGACAGAAAGTAGGTTAGTATTTGGGATGGGCTGTGGGAAGGGAAGCAATGGGTAGTGTCTGCTAATGAGTATGGGATTTCTTTTGGGGAGGATGAAATGTTCTAAAATTAGATAGTGGTGATGGTTGTGCATCACCTCTGAGTGAATTGTATGGTGTGTGAATTTTACATCAATACAGTTGCTGTTTTTAAAAAGTACAGCCCTCTCTTGGTCTACTGCTCAATTATAGCACTATGCCAATGATATTCCTAACAGCAGAAGTGTTCCTTCAAACACTCTGATATGAGAGTTCCATTTAGAACCTGAAGTGATATCAATATAGGTTTATTTTTTCCTTCTAGAATTCAATCATCAGAATTATATCACATACATATGCAATATGCACAAATACTTGGCCCTATGTCATT
Organism: Mormoops blainvillei; assembly: GCA_004026545.1. Taxonomy (NCBI): domain Eukaryota; kingdom Metazoa; phylum Chordata; class Mammalia; order Chiroptera; family Mormoopidae; genus Mormoops; species Mormoops blainvillei. Next base: position 487,175 of record PVJD01000026.1, on the reverse strand, counting down.
AATCATAACATAATAGTAACAGTGTCCTGGATGGGTAGCTCAGTTGGTTAGTATCATCCTGATTTGCCAAGGTTGTGGGTTCAATCTCTGGTTTGTACATACAAGAAATAACCCATGAATGCATAAATAAGTGGAACAACAAACTGACATGTCTCTCTCTCTCTCCGTCCTCCCCTTCTCCCTTTCTCTAAAATCTAAAAGTCAATTTAAAAATTAAGAGAAAAAGCAACAATAATTATAATAGCAAAATGACTATAATGTTTAAATTATAAGGGAAAAATTGAACAAAAAAAACACATATACTATCAATTATTTTAAGATTCTTTCAAATTTTTATGTGTCTAAAATAGATTTGTTATTTTCATATTGTATATACAATTTTTCCCATGTATTTCATTAGTGAATGATTTTGAATAAGTATGTAATAGTCTACTCAGGGTTTATCCCCATCCATACTAGTATTTAGTAGCTGGACAACTAACATAAAATCTCAAGTTACAGAATTTATACTCCAGGTCATAATATTTCTAAAAATATTTTATTTTTAGTCATTGAGACCATTCATTTATTTAAAAACCCAAAAACATTTAAAGTCTGCTTAACAAACATGCTCCTAAACCAAATGATCATTTTCAATCAAAATAATTAAATAGGAAACACACACACACCACACTACAAAGGGGTAAGGAAAGGAAAAGAAAACCAACGGACAGAAAGTCTAAGGTAGAGAAGTTGACTCACAAAAAGATTCACAAGCATTTCTTAGATATTTTGTCCAAGAATACTCCTCTGACTAAAATGGAAACTTATTTGGCTACAATACATCATTATGCTGCCATTATGATTAATGCCAACAGTACCAAATATTTGAGCATGTGGCAAATGGACAAGAGAAAACTCTTGATTTAAATATTGCTACACTTTGGCCTGTAACTGTTCAGTTAATATTGAAAAGGAACTGTAAAGTTCTATCTACTTCCTTCTAACTTCCAGAATTCTAGTTGTTGAAGTGCAATAACTAAACTAATTTCAAAAGCCCACCAACAACTTTAACTGACTAGTTATGTAGTAATATTGCAAAAAATTAAGACAAACATCTAGTCTTTTGAAGAAAATAAAGGGAATAAGTTTTGCAGATGTTGATATAAATTCGAGCCATATTAACAAAGTACAAAGTTCATTTATGCTGTTTTTAGATTCCACGTGTAAGTAAAATCATATGGTATTTATTTTCTATGTCTTAATTCATTTAGGGTCCATTCAAGTTGTCACAAATGGCAAGTTTTGTTTTTTTTTAAGGTTGAGTAGTATTCCATTATATATTTATTTACAGGTCAAAATGCAGCATTATTTAAATCAACACATACCCATCAACTGATGAATCTATATGTCTATATGCCACATGCTAAAATATTTGGCACTATGGCATTAATCATAATAGCAAAATGATATACTATAGCCAAACTATCTATCTATCCTTCTTTATCCATTCACCCATCAATACTGTTGCCTCATCATTAAAAAATGTTCTTTTTACTACAGCTATCCACAGTTCTACCAATTGTTTTAGATTAATGCAATTCTTTTTCTTCTTGCTTTACAAATATTTCTTAATGACTATCGAGTCAGGATCCTGGAGTTCTGGTCTCACTTTTGCTATTAGAAATGTGTGTTCTTGAATGTCTCTTAACCTTTCTGGTTTTCAGCTATTAAGAAAAGAACATCAGGTTGGTTGATCTCGTAGATTCTTTCCACATGTAATACTCCATAACTTCCTTCCTAGACTCAGAAAGAATTTGGCATTACATGTTAATTAAAATATTCATATGATTTTTTTACATGCCATCACAAAGTTTCTTAGTGTTCATTTACTTCATATCTCTTATGTGTCTTATCTCCTCCACTAAATTATAAATTTGACAAAAAGAACTACTTTTTAAAAAAACAATAAATTGAGGTAACACTGATTTATAACAGTAGATAAGTTTCAGGTGTACTCACCTATATACCTATGTCTTAAATGAAGGCACTTAATAATACCTATTGAACAAGAAAAGCTTGAGGTATATGATACTGCAAACCAAAATGTTGAGTATCATTGTTTTCTAAATGTTTTTTCTATAATCTTTTTTAAAAAACCTCCTCTCGTGGTGTTACACCACATCATAATTTCCTTTCATATTCCTTGTATTACCTAAACCACAGCCGCATACACATATACACATATGGAGTATTTGGGGAATGTGAGAGAAACAGCTTACTGAAAGCAGACTGAAAAACCTTTACATACCATTATGTACTTGTTCCTATATAAGAGTAAGGAAGAGTTAGCAGATGAGGATCAGCAGAATAGAAAGCACGAAACCATGACAACCACCACTGCCTCTGCCAACACCATCATCTTAAAGGGAACATTAAAAAAGGGGTAAATAAGGTTGGGTAGGGGATTAAAAGATGTATTACCTAACAACAAAGGAAAAGATGCTCAGTGATTTCAAAAGCATCTAAAACTGACTTGGACCTTTTCTATCATCACAGAGAGAACATACGAGTTCGTGTCATAATGGAAAAATTTCAAGGCTGTTTGGAGATTTTAGCTACCATCACACCTCTAAAGTACAATCAATTTCAAGACAAATTACTATGTGTTCTTCGTCAAACTGTTAAGACATTATCACTGTTATTCAGATAGACAAGATAAACAATTGCTATGGTAAAGGCAAATACCAATAGTAAAAAAATCTCCACGACTTCATGACTCTTACCTGTTTACTCTCCGAGGACACTTGTCTGGTTTAATATCTACCTCATAGAGGTAGACATCAATCTTTGGGATTTCAACTTGAAAACAGTTAGCCAGCAATTTAATGGGTTTGCCCATGGTGCCATAGCCAGGTCTTCTGGGCACCATGAGTAGGGGCTGGGCCCCAACAGGTCCTGTGAGGGGGGTAAAAAAGTAACGTTACAAACTACATTTGATAATCTTGTCAAAAAGAGAATGTTAGAATTTTAAGTATAGCTGATAATGGGGCTAAAGCCTAGTGCTCAAAGATGACAATTTCTAACACCTCTACTTCTTTCCTCCCAATTTATTCTCCTTATTAAAATATATGAACAAACAAAACCATGGGATCTTTCGGAAAATTGTTCTGGAAGGGTAGAAAGAAGGGGGAACAATCAGACAAACTCAGGGGCGCATGTGCAAACACAAATCAGACCCAAAGAGTGTGAGACAGCAAAGCAAACTCAAGAGACTAGAATGATTAGAGCAAATGAACAAAATAAAAACAATATACAATAAGAAGGGTCAGCAAAGCACAAGATCAATTATTTGAAAAGATAAATAAAATCTACAAACCCCAGAACCTAAAGGCATTATAAACACTGTGTCAATAAATTTGAAGGTTTGAAGAAACAAATACAGCTTACTAACACAAAAAATATATATAAAATATGAAAAGTCCTCTGCTGGCAGAAATGTAAAGGGGTACAGTTACTTTTCAGAACAGTATGGTGGTTCCTCGAAACATTAAAAATAGAATAACCATATGATCCAGCAATCCTACTTCTCTGTATCTACTGAAAAACGTTGAAAGCAGGATGTTGAAGAGATAATTGTACACCTATGCTCCCAGCAGCATTAGTCACAATAGTCAAAAGGTGGAAGCAACCTCAATGTATGTACCCGGATAGATAAACGGATAAACAAAATGTGGTATATACATACAATGGAATATTAGCCTTAAAAAGGAAGGAAATTCTGACACACACTACAATATAGATGAACCTTGTAGATGTTATGCTAAGTGAAATAAATCAGTTACAAAATGACACTGTATGTATGATTCCTATTATTAATATCACAAAGTAGAAAAGGGCGGTTGACGGGCTGGGGGAAAGGGAGAATGGGGAATTGTTAGGGTATAATTTCAGATGATGCAAAATGAAAACAGTTCTGGAGACTGGCTGCCAACAATGTGAATGTTCTTATGTACTACTGAACTGTACACTTAAAAATTGCTAAGATGGTAAATTTAACACTGTGTGTTGTATCACAGTTTAAGAGAAACCTATGAGATATCTGACACTGTTTTAATTTTTTTATTACATTGTATTGATTGTGCTATTACAGTTGTCCTGATTTCCCTCCTTTGTCCACTTCCACCTAGCACCCCCTGCTCCCTCAGACAATCCTCCTTCCATTGTTCATGTTCATGGGTCAAGCGTTTACGTTTTTTGGCTACTCCATTTCTTATACCGTACTTTACATTCCCATGGCTATTCTATAACTACCTATTTGTACTTCTTAATCCCGTCACCTCTTCACCCCTTCTCTCCCAACCCCCTCCAATCTGGCAACCACCAAAACATTCTCTGTATCCATGATTCTGTCTCTGTTCTTGTTAGTTTAGTTTTATTTTTAGATTCAATTGCTGATAGATATGTATTTTTTGCCATTTTATTGTTCATAGCTTTGATCTTTTTCTTATAGAAGTCCCTTAACATTTTTTATGATGATGGTTTGGTGATGATGAACTTGTTTAGCTTTTTCTTGTCTGGGAAGCTCTTTAACTGTCCTTCAGTTCTAAATGATAGCTTTGCTGGGTACAGCAATCTTGGCTGTAGGTCCCTGCTTTCCATGACTTTGAATATTTCTTATCAATACCCTCTAGCCTACAAAGTTTCTTTTGAGAAATCGGGGGACAGTTTCATGGGATCTCCCCTGTAGGTAACTAACATCTTTTCTCTTGTTGCTTTTAAGATTTTCTCTTTATCTTTAACCTTTAGCATTTTAATTATGATATGTTTTGGAGTAGGCCTCTTTGTATCCATCTTGTTTGACTCTCTGTGCTTCTTGGACTTACATGACTATTTCCCTAACCAAATTAAAGAAGTTTTCTTTCATTATTTTTTTCAAATAGATTTCCAACTTCTTGCTCTTTCTCTTCTCCCTCTGGTACCTCTATGATGTGAATGTTGGATCTCTTGAAGTTGTCCCAGAGGTTGCTTATACTATCCTCATTTTTTAAAATTCTTTTTTCTTCTTGTTGTTCTGATTGGTTGTTTTTTGTTTCCTTATGTTCCAAATCATTGATTTGATTCTCGACTTCATCCACTCTACTGTTGTTTCCCTGGAAATTGTTCTTTATTTCAATTAGTATATTTTCGTTTCTGACTGGATCTTTTTTATGCTGTTGAGGTCCTCATTAAGTTCCTAGAGCATGCTTATAACTGGTTTTGAACTCTACATCTGATAGACTGCTAATCTTCATTTCGTTTAGCTCTTTTTCTGGAGTTTTCATCTGTTCTTTCATTTGGGTCATGTTTCTTTGTCTCCTCATTTTGGCAGCCTCCCTGTGTTTGTTTCTATTTATAGGTAGAGCTGCTTTACTGTGTCTTGGTAGTGTGGCCTAATGCGGTAGGTGTCCTGTAGGGTCCAGTGGCAAAGCCTCCCCTATCACCCAAGCTGGGTATTTGAGGTACACCCTTCATGTGGGTTTAGTACACCCTCCTCTTGTAGTTGAGCCTTGGTGGCTGTTGGCAGATCAATGGGAGGGATTTACCCAGGCGAGTCAGCTGCAAGAACTAGCTGTGATCACATACCACCAACTTCTACCCACCGTGAAGAATCATCTGTGTAGGGGCTGGATGGTGGTGCTCTGCCATGGTGTGTAGCTGTCCACTGGGTGCTCTGACCCAGGGGTTTCCCAGGTGGTGCAGGCCAAGGTTGGCCCCAACCTATGTTTTGCCCGGGGCCACCCTGCCTGAGTTATAAAGCAATCTGAGGTTGCTGCTACTTTCCCTGGGCTTGGAGATTCCCAGGTGAAGCCAAGCTGTGAATCTAAGCTGGCTGCCTCTAGTGCCCGGCATGGGGCTCACTGAGGCCTGCTGTTGCTTGTTTGAGAGGGTTTAGGAAGTTGTGAAGCATGAGTCAAGACCAGCCATTCATATAGAAAAGCAGCTTGGGTGGGCCCATAAGTTGGGAGGGGCGGAGTCTCTGGGGATCTCCAAGGCAGGTCAAACTGTGTTCACTACATGAACAGTGACCCAGGTTCACGTAGTCTCAGATATGGCACCAACCTGCTGGCTCTGTCGGGGAAGGGTTTAGAAAAGGGACAATGGCCCCTGCTCACCTTGATGCCAGATACTTCAGTTTCTCCCTGTGTACCACTGGTGCCTTTCGAGCTGCTACCCCAGTGCTAGAGCTCAGAGGGAGTAAGTCTGAGTAGGTGAGTCTGTGCGTGGGTTCTTTAAGAGGAACTGCTTGGGGCTCCAGGAGTTTCTTCCACCAACTTAATCCCCACTTGTTTTCGCAGCCAGAAGTTGTAGGGACGTATCTTCCTGTCACTGGAACCCTGGGCTGGGGTTGGGACTCCTTGCTCCCAGATATGCCTCCTGAATTTTTATCCACCATACGTGGGTGAGGGACCAGCCTGTTCTGCATCTGTGCCCCCCCTACCAGTCTGGATGGATGTGATTTCTTTAATTCCGTATTTGTCAGGCTTCCATTCAACTCAATTTCTGACGGTTCTGAGCGATGGTTGTTCTATATTTTAGTTGTAATTTTGATGTGGTTGTGCAAAGTGGTGAGCCATGTCTGGTCATGCTGCCATCTTGATGGACATCAACATTAAGTTTTTAAAGCTCAAAATGTTGTAGCTTTGTTAAACAAAGTTCAAATAATAAATTCAGTTAATAAATTAATAACTATTATCTAAGTGGACTTACATTTAAAGCATCTGAAAAGTCCTGTAACTGTTTGAAAAAAATTAAATCCACAATTAAAAATACTTCCATACATATAGAAAATTCCAGATCCAGATGGCTTCACTAAAGAGTTATATCAAGTAGTTAGGTGAAAAAATAATAACGATCTTACACAAACTCTTCCAGAGAACAGGAAAAAAGTAAACATACCATAATTGAACTTATGATGCCAGAAAGACCCTGATACAAAAACATGCCAAGAACATTATGAAAAAGAAAAATCAAAGGACACACATACAAAAACCTTAATAAAATGTTAACAAATAAAACCTATCAATATATCAGAAGAACAATACATCATTACTAAGATGAGCTTGTATTAGGAATTAAAAGTTGGGTTAACAATAATTTTTTTCACTGTGGATAAAAGTACATTAACGTGCTGCCTGTGTAATTTATTTTTAAATTTTATTTTCATATATCTGTAAAATTTCTTCTGATAGCCTACTGTTTCCTGTTATCCTAGACTGAGACAGGTAATATTGAGTAATTCTAGATTAGGTCATAATTCTGGCTCTGCCATTTATCTAACCACTTGACCTCTGTCAAATATTAATAGCCCTGAAACTTGATCTGCTACTTTTTCATAAATCTTGTCAGGATCAAATTAGAAAATGTACAATAGCTAAAATTTATCAAGTTCTTATCATGTCTCAGGCAATGTTGCTAAATGTGTTATATAGATTATCTTCATACAAACCCTTTAATCATTTCATAGATGAAGAAAACTGAAATGATTTGACTAAAATTTTCATAGCTAGCAAGTAGCAGAACTGGGATTGGAATCCATTTTGTGGGGGAGTCTCTATTTTGTTTCATCGATATATTTTGTCTGCCCTTTTGCCAATAACATACTTAACTACAGTTTTGTAATGTCTTGAAGTTATGCACACTGTCCATCCTTCCACTTTATTCTCCAATACTGTGTTGCTATTCTGGGCATTTTGCCTTTCCTTATAAGCTTGAAATCAGTTTACTCATATCCATAAAATAACTTGCTGGGATTTTGATTGGGATTGTGCTGAATACATAAACCAAGTTGGAAAGAACTTGTTATCCACGTACATGGAACATCTCTATTTAGATTTTCTTTGATTTCTTCGATCAGAGTTTTGCAGTCTTCTTCATATAGATCTTGTACATATTTTGTTTGACTTATATTTAAGTTATTTCTTTGTGTATGTGCTAATGCAAATGGTATTGTGCTTTTTCTCTTCAAATTTTAATTGTCCACTGCTTGTCTGTAATTCAAGACTTACAGTAAGGCTACAATAATCAAGTGAGGTGGTATTGGTCAAATAATAGACAAATAAATCAAAGGTACACAACAGATAGCACAAAAATTGACTCACACAGTCAACTGATCTTTGACAAAGGAGCAAAAGCAATTAAATGGAAAAGGATAATCTTTTCAACAAAAGGACCAAACAAGTGGATATCCACATGTAAAAAAAAAAAAAGAATCTATATACAGGCCTTATACTTTTTTCAAAAATTAACTCAAACTGTCTGATAGACCTAAATGTAAAATGCGAAACTATGAAACTCCTAGGATACAACATGGGCAAAAACTTAGGCGATCCTGGGTTTGGTGATGACTTCTTAGATAGGACACCAAAAGCACAATCCATGAAATAAAAAATTGTAAAGTTTTCATTAAAATTAAAAACTTCTTCCCCTGTCTGGTATGGCTTGGTTGGTTGGGTGTAGTTCTGCGAGGTGAAAGGTCATTGATTTGATTCCTGGTCAGGGCATATGTCTGGGTTGTGGGTCCCTGATCAGGGCGTGTTGAAGAAGCAACCAATCAATGTTTCTCTCTCAAATTGATGTTTCTCTCCCTCTCTTTCTCCCTCCCTTCCCTTCTCTCTAAAAATAAGTAAATTAAAATCTTAAAAAAACAAACAAACCCAGAACTTGTTCTGCTAAAGGGAATGAACTTACAAGCCACAGACAGAGAAAATATTTGCAAAACATGTATCTAATAAGGGTTAATATCCAAAATATATAAAGAACTCATACAACTCAATAGAAAAAAATCAGTTGTTTAAAAAATGCACAGAGGATCTGAACAGACATTTTCCAAAGAAAACATGCAGATGGCCAAGAGGTATTGGGTTGGCTAAAAGTTCGTTTAGTCTTTTTCTGTATGATGGCTGTAGTAGCGCTTAGTTGTCTTTAACTTCATTCGAAACAATTTTGTTGAACTGTATTGTGGCTGCTGTCATATCAGCGTGTATTTAAAAGAAACTTACCAAAATTGGTGAATTTTTGTGCAGCCATTTTAATACTGAAGATGAAAGAAAATGTGCAACATTTTCAGCGTATTATGCTTTACTATTTCAAGAAAAGTAAAAATGCAAATAAAATGCAAAAAAAGATTTGTGTGGTATACAGAGAAGGTGCTGTGACTGATGGAGTGTGGTTTGTGAAGTTTCTTGGTACTATTCACATTTTAACCAAATAATTCTTTGCTGTGGGGCTCTTATGCATTGGAATATGTTTAGCAGCACCCCTGGCCTCTACCCACTAGAAGCCAACAGTGGGAGAGAGCCAACGTACTCAAATCATCCAAATCAATAAAGTTATTGGTGAAAATGAAAAATGTGTTTCATTTTACGGAAAAAACTAAATGGACTTTCTGGCTAACCCAATACATGAAAAGGTACCTAACATCACTAATGATTAAGAAAATGCAAATCAAAACCACAATGAGATATCACCTCACACCTGTTAGAATGGCTATTATAAAAAAAAGAAAGAAATAGCAAGTGTTGGCAAGAATAGGAAGAAAAGGGAAGGCCTGTACACTATTGGTGGGAGTGTAAATTGGTGCAGCAACTATGGAAAACAGTATGGAAGTTTTCAAAAATTAAAAACAGAATTACCATATGATCCAGCAATTCCACTTCTGCACATTTATCTGAAGAAAAGGAAAACACTGCACTGGCTGAATGGCTCAGCTGGTTGGAGGGTTGTCTGGTACATCAAAAGGATACAGGTTTGATCCCTGGTGAGGGTACACACCTAGGTTTCAGGTTCAGTCCCTGGCTGGGGAGCATACGAGAGGCAACTGACTGATGTTTCTCTCTCACATTGATGATGATTTTCTCTCCCTCTCCCCCACCCCCTTTCCTCTCTCCTACTCTAGGAAAAAAAAGAAAATCAATGAACATATACTCCAGTGAGGATTAAAAAAAAACCCAACACTAACTTGAAAAGATATATGTACCCTATGTTCACTGCAGCATTATTTACAATAGCCAAAATATGGAAACAACCTAAGTGTCTATCAATGGATGAAAGGATAAAGCAAATGTGCTGTATATACACAATGGAATATTATAAAAAGAAATCAGTCATATAAAAGGAAATCTTGCCTTCTGCAACAACATGGATGAAACTTGAGGGCACTGCTCTAAGTGAAATATGTCACAGAAAAAGTCAAACACCACATGATCTCGCCATCTCACCAATATGTGTAATTTAAAATAAAACAAACCAAACAAACAAATAAACAAAACAAAGCCCCCCCTAAGCTCAGTGATACAAAGAACAGATTGGTGGTGGTTGCCAGAGGTGGGAGAGAGGGGAGTGTGAAATGGGTGAAGGGGGTAAAAAAACCCCAAACTTCCAATATTAAAATAATTAGGTCATGGGGATGTACTGCACAACATGGTGACTATTGTTAATAATACTATATTTCATAACTGAAAGTTTCTAAGACAGATCTTAGGTTCTCATCACAAGAAAAAAGTCTATGTATGGTGATAGATATTAACTAGACTTACTGCGGTGATCATTTTGCAATATTTACAAATATCAAATTTTATTATACTGTACATCTGAAACTAATATAATGTTACATGTCAATTATACCTCAATTTAAAAAGGAATACAATAAAATAAGGAAAAAAGGTCATGTACTAGTCATGTACTAGGCGTAAAGCATCCATATTTAATCAACCATATTAACTATTTAGTGATCAGAAAGGATGTTTTGAGCATTTTAATCCTAACACGATACTCTATGATATTTTATTGTGTTTTAGTTATATTTTTAGAAATTAGTTAAGGTTAGGTTGATATCTAATACATTATAATCTTTCCTATTTAAAATAATGGGAAGTAGGCTCACAATTAGTCATTGTGATGCAGAATGTCTCATTTTCAGGAACGGATTACTACCTGTTCTTAATCAATTCTTTCAAGCTTTTAAGAAAGCATTTTGTTCTATTTTATCTATATATATTTTAGTTTTCTTCAGTGGGAGTTCGGAGCCTAATAAAATAGCCTGCCTGCTGTACAAAGAGAAAATTCTATACTTACTTAACTGCCTGTATTTTCATATAAACTATGAGTGATCTGAGGACAGAAACTGTGATTCATTTTTCTGTCCCTAATGCTTAAGATTGTATCATATATAAAGTCCCTTGTTGTGATTCCATGATCACAGAGAAATATTCTGATTATTGTCTGGATACCCAGACAGAATACCTGAAGATGATTAGTTGCTGACTAATTGATATGAATCTTCTTCATGCTCTTGAAATATTTTTCTTTGTAATTTATTAAATTAGCATTATGACTTATATATTAGTCTTTTCCATCTATCAATCAGTCCCTCATGATAATAATCACCTCTGGATGCCCTAACAAAAACAAGCGCAGGGATCTGTAAAGGTAGGGATCAGGCTGTGGACCACAGTGACCCTGTCTCATTCTATCTCATAAATTTCTGTCTGTCTGGGAGTAATCTGAATTACTTCCACTACATTTTCAATACTCACAGTGGCAAACACATTGTATATACATTATGTTCTGTTCCCATTTATCATTGTAACCATATCTATGTTTCTAAGTTCTTCAAAATAAAAAATTTTAATGGTTATATAATCCATTAAGTCAATGAACTATAATTGATCAAGCTCCATTTAAGGATATTTAGCTTGCTTCCAATTTTTCACTATCATAAATAGTGAATCATAAGAAGTTATAGTGGATATTTATAGGATTGTATGCCAAATACACCTTCAAACTTTTCCTCCCTCTATCAGCTATTCTCTTGAACACTGTACACTCTCTCAAGTACACGAATACCAGCAATATCTATGTGCCTACATGAACGTGATCCACAACTGATTGGTCCAGGAATGGAGGAGACCTGATCCAAGACCAAGTAATAAGTCCTTACCCTGGGAATTTTTGTTTAACTTGGGTCCTAAATAACTATCAGGCATTTCCTCCCTACTGGTTAAAGCTGTGAGATGTAATAGCTGTTGGAGGTCAGGTATCCCAATGTGTAGACAAAGCCAATCAACAGAGGAAATGGAAGATACAAGTAGAGAGACGTCAAAATAAAAGTAGTCTGAAACCACAAGTTCCTAGTTCCAACTGCTCAGATGCAAGCTCAACTGCAAATCTGTTCTTCCTGTAGCTATTCAACCTTCCTTGGAGTCCATGAACCAATATATCCCCCTTATTGCTTAAATTAGTTTCAGTTGGATTTCTGTCATTTGTAGCTAAATCTAACTGATGGAAAGAGTAATTACATTAATCAATTCATCTGAAGTAAGGTCTCAGACCTGAGTTCAAATTCCAGATCTAATGACATGGCAAAGTCTCAACCTCTAAGAGTCAGCTGCCTTATTATTTTTAAAAAAAGATATTTAAAGTATACAGTGTGATAATTTGATGTAAATATATGTACACTGTGACAGTATTTCCCCATCCAGTTTCCATCACCTCACATATTTACCTTTTAGGGGGCGGAGGGACATAAAACATTTAAATTTTACTCTCTTAGCAATTTTCAATTATACAACACAGTGTTATCAACCAGTTACTGTATTAGACATTAGATACTCAGACCTCATTCATCTATAGTTTAAATTTGTGCCCTTATAACAACAATTCCCTATTTCCCCTATCCCCTGTCAACCATCTTTCTACTCTGTATTTCTATGTGTGACTTTTTTCCTCCAACATATAAGTGAAGCCACGTAGTATTAGTCTTTGTCTTATTTCACTTAGGGTAATGCCCTCTGGGCTCATCCATGTTGTCACAAACAACAAGATTTCCTTTTTTTTTTTTTAAGGCTGAACAGTAGTTTTATATATATATATCTCTCTCACATTTTCTTGATTCATTCATCCAATGAGGGACACATGAAGACTGTTTCTATATCCTGGCTACAGTAAGTGCTGCAATGAACATAGGAGTACAGGTATCTCTTCAAGATAATGGTTTCATTTCCTTTGCATATATACCCCGAAGTGGAATTGCTGGATCATATGGTAGTTCTACTCCATATCCTCAACGACACTTGTTATTTCCTGTCTTGTTGATAATAGCCATACTAATGAATGTAAGGTGACACCTCATTTGGTTTTGATTTGCATTCCCTGATGATTAGTGATACTGAGCACCTTGGACAATTGTATGTCTTCTTTAAAAAAAAGTCTATTCAGGACCTTTGCCCATTTTTAAACCAGGTTGTTTTTTTCTTTTTTTTGCAATTGAGTTGTATGAATTCTTTATATATTTTGGATATTAACCCCTTATTGAATATATGGTTTGCAAATATTTTCTCCCATTCTATAGGCTGCCTTTACATTTTGCTGATGGTTTTTCCTTTGCTGAGCAGATGTTTTTTAGTTTGATGTAGTCTCATTTGTTTATATTTGCTTTTGTCTTTGCTTTTGGTGTCAAAACTAAATCACCACCAAAACCAGTGTCAAAGAGTTTATACCCTACGTTTTCATCCAAGAATTTTATGGTTGTAGGTCTTATGTTCAAGTCTTCAATCTATTTTGAGTTAACTTTTGAGTATGGTGTAAGGTAAGCATCCAGTTTTATTCTTTTGCATGTGGCTATCCAGTTTTCCCAACACCATTTATTAATCTGTGTCTATTTTTATGCCAATACCATACTGTTTTGATATAGCTTTGTAATATAGTTTGAATTCAGGGAGTTCGATTCCTCCAGCTTAGCTCTTCTTCCTTGAGATTGCTTTGGCTATTTGGGGTCTTTGGTAGTTCCTTATAAATTTTTGAATAGGTTTTTCTTTTATTGTTTTTTTCTATTTCTGTGGAAAATGCCAATGAAATTTTGATATGAATTGCACTGAATATGTACATCACTTTTGGTAGTGCAGACATTTGAAGAATATTAATTCTTCCAATCTATGAGCATGAAATATCTTTCCATTTATTTGTACCTTCTTTAACATATTTCATCCGTGTCTTATAGTTTTTAATGTACAGATATTTCACTTCCTTAGTTAAATTTACTCCAATACTTTGTTTTTGATGTTCTTGTAATTGCATTTATTCATTTATTCTAATAGCTTTTTGGTGAAGTCTTTAGAATTTTCTATATAATATTATATCATCTACAACAAGAGACAATTTCAATTCTTCCTTCCAATTTGGGTGCCTTTTATTTCTTTTTCCTGCCTAATTATTCTGGCTAGAACTTACAGTACCAGGTTGAATAAAAGTGGCAAGAATGAGAATCCTTGTCTTGTTTCTGATTTTAGGTGAGTACAACTGTGGGATTTTCATACACGGCCTTTATTATTTTGAGGTACATCAGCTGCCTTATTTTAAAAAACAGATAAAACTACTTACACATTATAGAGGTGCCTGACATATAAGTCATAAAAAATATAGTATCTCTTCAACAAATATTAAGAAGCATCTACTATATGTCACCCAATATACTTGGTGCATTTTCCTGCATCAAACGCCTATTTGGGAGAGGTGGCGAGGGAAAGTGGCACACAAAATTTCTTCCTTCAGATAAATTTCAGAAGTAGACCTACCTGGTCAAAGGGTAGGAACACAAACATGTTTCTGACTCTTCATATTTACTGTCAAACTAGAATGTGAACACATTACTATCACCAGACTTCTCTCCCTTATCCTCTCTAGCATTACAATTTTTAAAAACCTTTTATGTGTTAAAAAATAACTTTGTTTTATTTACATGTGGTTACTAACATGACTGGCTTAAAAACAGTATTTTATTGTTTCATATTCCCCATTCCCTTATAAAACTCACTGTTTTAGGCAATTTTTAAAAAAATCAAACGCATAAAAATTAATTTCTCTATTTATCGAACCATTATTATGTTCAAGTTTTTACAGATACATAGATTAATTAATTATTCAAAGTTATTCTACTTAAATAAGTCATAATGTATTGGAGGATACCCCATCTTAATATTTAAGGAAAGCAATATTAGCCACAATAGCTAACCTGTACTGAGTATTAAATATTTGATATACATTAGGTGATTCCTTACAATATAACTTTTGAGGCAGGCACTATATTATACTGAGAAAATTGAAGCACAGGAAGATTAAAAAAGATGTTCATAGTTAGAAAAACAGGATTTGCAAACAGACAGTCTGACTTCAGAGCCTGTGTTTTTTATTTTAGTACACAGTATTATACTATAAACTAATATTTGGTCAAAGTCTATCATTGAGTAATTATTCATTGACTCATTATTTTAACAAATATTTAGACTGTCTATAAATGTCACGCATTTTTCAGGCTCAAGTGAGCAATAATTTTATTTTTTTTAAGATTTTATTTTTTATTATTTTTCAGAGAGAGGGGAAGGGAGGGAGAGAGAGATGGAAAGAAACATCAATGTGTGAGAAAAACTTCAATTGGCTGCTTCTTGCTCACCACCAACCAGGGACCTAGACCACAACCCAGGCGTGTGCCCTGACCTGGAATCAACCGGTGACCTCTCTGTTCACAGTCTGGCATCATGTGAGAAATAATTTTAATAATAATAATAAAGACCTGGTCCTCATGAAGGTTTTATGGGAGGGGTGGGAGGAAGACTATGCTGTATTTCTTTTTTGCCAGTCACGTAGTAATAAGTGCAATGAAGAAAAATAAAATAGGTTAAGGGGGTAGAATACGTGTGTAGGGGTGGAGAGGAATAGACTAGGTAGCCATTTAGACAGATCTGTCAAAGAAGGCCTGTTTGAAAAGGTAACAAGTAGGCAGAAAACAGAAGGAAATGAGAAGTCATGTAGGTATCTGGAAGAGCATTCCAGGCAGAGGAAAAATCAAGTATAAAGGAAAAAGCATAAGCTTGCTTGGTGTCTGATGAACAACAAAGAGAACAGAGTGAGCAAGAGAGAGAATAGTAGGATATGACATCAGACAGATAATGGGAGATCAGGGCATATAATATTTGTAAGTCATAATGAGGTCTTTGGGTTTTATTCTGAGACATGAGAAACCAAGAAAAGGTTCTGAGTCAAGAAGCATTATGATCTGACTTAAAATTTTTAAAAAATGATCACCTTGGTATGGAAAATATGTGGGGTTCAAGCAGAGACTAATTAGTAGGTTAACCGTCCAAGCAAAGGTCAATGTTGACTATGGCAGGGGTGGTAGCAACTAAGGGAATGTTGTTGATGTGGAAAACATGAGAAGGTATGCCTGGTGGGAACTGCTAATAAATTAGGTGTGGGGTATGACAGAAAAGAGTACTCAAGGTATTTTGGACTAAACAACTGAAAGGATGAAGCGGCATTTACTGAGATAGGAAAGACTCTGTGATAGAAGAACGTTTAGAGAGAAAATCAAGAGGGTTTTAGGGCTTTTTAAGTTTGAGGTCTCAATACAAGTAGGTATATAGTAGGCAGTAAGACGGGTGTGGAGTTCAAGGGAGAAATCCAGGCTGGAGATGTAAAGTATCTTCAATGTATTAGTGGCATTTGAAACCACAGGAATAGAGATTACCCAGACTGTAGTAGGATACAGAAGAATACTAATGCTGGGACACTCCTACTCTTTAGAGACTGGAGAGGAAACAGCAGATACATCTGCCTCCTCACACAACCAAAAGGAGGGCAACAATAAATTTAAACAAAAAACGACCAGAACTCCAAGAAAATCGAACTGTATAGAAGTCCAACAAACAAGGAGTTAAAGAAGAAACATTCATCTAGACTGGTAGGAGGGGCAACACCGAGACAGGAAGCCGGGGAGGAGGGGACATGGCAACGTGGCGGCTGGAGGACCAGGCAGACGAGACTGGAGCTGGCAGCCCCACATTTGCATGAGGATAAACCTGGAGGAGCAACAGGAGAACAAGACAGATTGTGCAACCCAGGGTTCCAGCGTGTGAAAAGAAAGCCTAAAAGCCTGTGGCTGTTAAAACCTGTGGGGGTTGATGCAGCAGAAGCTCCCAGCCTCACAGGAGAGTTCGCTGGAGGAGCCCTCAGGGTCCTAGAATGTACACAAATCCATCCACCCAGGAACTAGCACCAAAAGGGCCAAATTTACTTGTAGGTAGCGGGGGAAGTAACTGAAAGCTGCCAAGAGTGACAAGGCAGCATTGTTCCTTCTCCGATCCCTCCCCGACACAGCACCACAAAGCAGCATGTGGGTTGCCCTGCCCTGGCATATACCTAAGGCTCTGCCTCTTACAACATAATAAGAGTGCCAGAGACAAAAAAATATGGCCCAAATGAAAGTACAGATCAAAGCTCCAAAAACAGAACTGAATAGAGCTAAGCAATGAAGAGATAGACAACCTATCAGATGCAGAGTTCAAAACACCTGTGATCTGCATGCTCACAGAAATGGTTCAGTATGGTCGCAAAATAGAGGAAAAAGTGAAGGCTATGCAAAGTGAAATAAAGAAAAACGTACAGGGAAACAACAGGGAAGGGAAGGAAACTGGGACTCAAATCAACGACATGGAGCAGAAAGAAGAAATAAACATTCGACCAGAACAGAATAACGAAACAAGACTTCAAAAAAAAATGAGGAGAGGCTTAGGAACCTCTGGGACAACTTGAAACATTCCAACATCCGAATCATAGGGGTGCCAGAAGGAGAGGAAGAAGAGTAATAAATTGAAAACTTATTTGAAGAAATAATGAAGGGCGATTTCCCCAATCTGGCAAAGGAAATAGAAGACTAGGAAGTCCAGAAAGCTCAGAGTCTCAAAGGAGTTAGACTCAAGGAAGCACACACCAAGGCATAATTACATTACCCAAGAATAAAGATAAGGAGAGAATATTAAAAGCAGCAAAAGAAAAAGAGAGAGCTAACTACAAAGGAGTTCCCATAAGACTATCAGCTGTTTTCTCAGAACACTCACAGGCAAGGGGCTGGAAAGAAGTATTCAAAGTCATGAAAGGCAAGGGCCTATATCCAAGATTACTCTATCCGCCAAAGCTATCATTTAGATTGTGAGCAGATAAAGTGCTTCTGAGATAAGGTAAAGTTAAAGGAGTTCATCATCACCAAGCCCTTATTATATGAAATGTTAAAGGGACTTATCTAAGAAAAAGAAGATCAAAACTACTAACAGTAAAATGACAACAAACTCACAACTATCAACAACTGAACCCAAAAAACAAAAACAAAAACAAACTAAGCAAACAACTAGAACAAGAACAGAATCACAGAAATGGAGGTCATGTGGAGGGTTATTAGCAGGGAGGGGTGGAGGAAGAAAGGGAGCAAAGGTACAGGAAATAAGAAGCATAAATGGAAGGTACAAAATAGACAGGGGGAGGTTAAGAATAACATAGGAAATGGAGAAGCCAAAGAACTTATATGTATGATCCATGGACATGAACTAAGGCGGGGGATGCTGGTGGGAAGGGGGGTGCAGGGCAGAGGGGAATAAAGGGGAGAAAAAAATGGGCCAACTATAATAGCATAATCAATAAAATATACTTAAAAAATAATTTTTTTAAAAAAGAGGAAAGAGCAAAGGAAGTGAAAAATTGATAGCCAATTAAGTTGTTGGAGGACCTGGAGTGAGTAGTACCCATGAAGCCAAGTGGAAAGAGTGTTGAAAGAAGAAACTTAATCAAATGTACTTGAAGTCAAATAAAATGAAGATCTGGAAATTAACTACTGAGTTTTGCAATTTCAGTGAAGTAGTGGGGACAAAAACCTGACTGGGATAAGTTCAAAAATCATGCCCTAAATCTGATCAAACCTTTAGATCCCAGCAGTTTATAGAAAATTCAGAGGAAGATGTTAAATTACACCATGAAGATAGAACCAGCAAAATCCAGACTGAGAAACAATTAAAGGACAAACAATCTGCACGCTGGAGGATAAAAAAAGAATAGAAAACTTACAGATTAAGATACTTAAAAGACATAGCAGCCCTGAGTGGTGTGGCTCAGTAGACTGAGTGTTATCCTGCAAACCAAAAGGTCACTCATTCGATTCTCAGTCAGGGCACATGCCTGGTTTGTGGGCCAGGTCCCCGGTTGGGAGCGTGCAAGAGTCAACTGATAGATGTTTCTTTCACACATCGATGTTATCTCTCCCTCTCCTTCTTCCTTCTCCTTGCTCTAAAAATAAATAAATAAAATCTTAAAAAAAAAAAGACATATCAGTCAATCACAATGTGTGGAACTTATTTGGACTGACCTGATATTCGATATAAAACATTACTATTATTATTTTGATGTGATAATGGTACTATGGCTTATTTAAAGAATCTATACCTTTTATAGATACACTTAATAGATATTTATGAATGAAATAGTATTATGTCTAAAATAAACTTCAAAAAATACAGTGGTGGGGAAAGTAGAAGAGGCACAATTGGACATGGTTTGGTAATTGTTAGGTTTAGGTGATAGGTACATGGGAATTTATTATACATGCTCAATTCTCTATAATAAATAAATTGTCTTAAATAATAATAAGAGAAGAGTGTCATTTTCTTTGCATACTTAGTCTCTTTTCACCATTGCATTGTACAGGTAAGGAAATTAAGGCTAAGGAAGATAAAATGCACTGCCCAAAGTCACAGTTAATTTTTTTCAATAGACTATTTTTTAGAGCAGTTTTGGGTTCACATCAAAATTGAGCAGAAGGCAGGGATTGCCCATATGCCTCCTGTCCGCACATGAGCAGTTTCCCCCACTATTGACATCCTGGCACCACAGCGATACATTTGTTACAACAGATAAACCTAAAATGACGCATTATTATCAAGTCACAGATAAGTTGAGAGTCAAAATTTGTCTCTAAAACTCACGCTTTTTACACTATATTACACTGCCATTTTTCCCCCATTATCATTATTTTGCCTGGTTCTTTTTATACAAACTGGCAAAAACCAAAATTCTGTTTCATAAATAAGCAATGTAACAGAACTCTACCGTTATTAACTATAGAATAATAATAAGGTTTAAGTATCCAAAAATACTGTAATATAAATTAATGAAAGAAACAATTCTGTCAATGCATTAAATTACACTCCTGGTGAAGCATACTTTATTTATTTAATTAATACACATATTGCCCACTACAGTTGAAAATGTAATTACATAGAAATACAAAGCACTATCTGGAATATGTCTCCACCTCAAACATTTCTTTCACTAGCTATTGTAAGTGCCAGCTAATATAAATTAAGCATATTAAACTTCAAGCCATACATTTTCAAAGCATACGTGTGTGTACGTTGTTCACTGACCTAACAACCTAATGGGTACTAGTTGTTGAATCCAAAGATAATTAACAGCCTAAAGCAAATATAACTAATGCAAAATAAGCAGTGAAAAAATCAAAATCTACTACAGCATTACTACAGCCTAGTACCAAATCACGGGTTTTCATTAGGAACTTTTGCTTCAATATTCATGGAATACTGTGTTTCAACAATTTTACCTCTAGGAATTTACCTTAAAGCAATCACTGGACCACTACATAAAGATGTATATACTAGGATACTTACCAAAGTTTTATTCATAATTTTAAAAATTAGAAAAAACCTAAACCACCAATGTGACCGATTAAATAATACATAAAATTAAATGCTATATACTTGGTAAACATTATTATATTGCTATACAGATATAAGTATTAATATGGAAAAAATGTCCATGATACATTACTGAGTAGAAAAAGCAGGTTAAAAACAATTAATATGATGGATGTACAGACAGATGTTTAGAAAGATAATACATAAAAAATTAACAATAGTTTTAGCTGGAAGATGGGATCATATTTTCACTTTGTATTTTAGACTTCCCTATATTGTTTGTTTTTTTAAAATCATAAACATGCAATTTAATAATCAGAAAAAATTCTATTTTTGTTTTGGAAAAACAAATACATTGTGTTGACCTCAAAATGTGACATAATAAAATGCTTCTGTTTACTAGTTAAACCCACAAACTAGTAAATATCAGCATAAGATTTTAGTAATTACCTAATAATTCTACTTACTCATTCAATAAACCTGTACAAACAGAATGTACTTATTATCATATATATTATAATCACTATAGCTAAATAATCATTTAAGAGAACATTCAGCCTGTTGATGGTTAAATTTCTCAGATGGCAGTCTAGGGAACAATTTTTTAAAAAATTTTATTTATTTATTTTTAGACAGAGGAGAAGGGAGAAAAAGAGAGAGAGAAACACCAATATGTGGCTGCCTTCTGTGTGTCCCCCACCGGGGAATCTGGCCCACAACCCAGGCATTTGCTCTGAAGTGGAATCGAACCTGTGACACTTTGGTTTGCAGGTCAGCGCTCAATCCACTGAACCACACCAGCCAGGGCTGGGCAACAATTTTAAAAGGCATTTCCCCCCTTGAAAACAAGAAGGGACATTATCCAAGTGACCCCAGTCCTACGACAATGCCTTCATATTTATCTTGTGATTAACAAAATTTTAATTATTTGTTTAGCTTTTGAAAAACTCTGAGTACTCAAGCAAAAATTTTACAAATTTTTTTTATAATTTTAGAGTAATGACACAGATAGAGATCAAGTCCTAAGTTAGAAGCCAGAAGTTTCTTAAAAAAAAAAAAAAATCACTGCTAAGGTATAAACCCACTTTGCAATCTATTCTTTAACCAGTTTTAAAATTCAGAGATACGCTAATGAAGTTCTGTTGTTAGATTAGGAGTCACTGAAAATACCAAGTATTGGTAATGACTCAAAAATAGTATTATGTAAGCCTGAAAATATTTTCTTGCAAAATTCTCCCAAAAATGAAAATGATAAAAATACTCCTGTCTATATTCTATAGCTATCTTCTGATTTCTCAAGAACTTAGAAATTTAGAAACAATGTAGAAAAAACTGGCTGATATAAAGAATTTTTCCAGATTATTTCATTAAACTGACCTTCCAGAATAATACACATAATTTTTATTGCAATTAAACCCCCAAAAGCTTACATTTAAGATATATGAGGAACCACTGGTTGTATGACAAAGCTTTTCCAAAATTCAAGTTTTATTTTTAAGCAATGCGTAGCCAGAGAAAAGTCATTAATATTAACAGACAATGACACAAAACTACAGGAACTCCAAATGCAGAAAGGCTGTTCATGTATCCTAACAGCATAACCATTATGGTTGAAAAACCACACAATATTCTTTCTCACATATTTTGTTAAAGCGCCAAGAATGGGGGTCTATCCTAGACAACTGAAATAGAAGTTGGAATCTCTGGTGAAGGCTGATCATCCCAACAAACTGAGAGTAAACAGGTTTGGAAAGGACAATAGTCTTAAGTAAATTATCTTTTCAGTTTTACCTTCATCAAAACAGAACTATCACTTGACTTGTTTTCTCCTTATCCATTAAAAAGAAAAAAGAAAAAAAAGTTACTTAAGATTCTAGTTTTAGGTATTATAAAAAAATGTTTTATAAGATTAACAAAATATTTAATTCATCTTTCAGGTAGACCCTCAAGTATTTTAAGACTGGAAACCTATATGTAAAAAGATGGTTGTGACATACAGTAACATAGTATTCAGCTAGAATCTAACAGCTTACGACAATTTGGCAAACATTCTACTCTGAGCTAGCGTTTACCCATGTACAAAAGAGAATTCTTCCAGGAAATGTCCCTTTCAGAGGGTCATAGACTTCTTTGCATACTATCAAGCCACACTTACAGAATCAAATGAATGCAATGTTCTCAATGGAAAAAATAAATATAAATTAATTCTCAAATACCAACTTATTACATAAAATTTTCCAAAAGAGCAAAAGGAAATAGTACCTAGAAATCATTTCATTCATTCTGTTTTCCTAAATTACTTAACTTCTTTAATTTTTTAAAACTAATAATTAGTTCGGAATTTTGAAATGAATTTAAAAATTTATTAAAGAGTGGTTATATTAGGGGACTGAATCATGAGTCTTATCATGTTAAATGAATTATATTTGAGGGTTACGTGTATGTTCTTTTTTCCTGTAAAGTCTTTGTTTAGAAGAAAAAAGTTATTTCTTATCTCCTTTTCAGTTTTCCCCCATGGTGTTCCATCACTGTTAGAGAAATTCTAAAAAAACAAAAAAACAAAAACAATCTTCCACATTTTTATTAAATCCCACTGCCAATAATGAACAACAAATATTAGGGACAAAGGTTTTTTCTTTCTTTCTTTAATTAATTAATTAATTAATTAACTTATTTTGAGAGAGAGAGGAATGGAGGGAGAAAGAGAGAGAGAGAAACATCAATGTGTGAGAGAAACATGGATTGGCTGCCTCTTGCATGTGCCCCAACCTGGGACCCACCCGCCAGTAACCTTTCGCTTTGCGGGGTGATGCCCAGCCCACTGAGCCACACCAGTCAGAGCAAGAAAAAGTTTTAACAGCCACTCCAGAGCAGCACAAGCTAAAATTTAAGTGACAACCAAGTAAAAAAAAAAAAAAAAAAAAATCTTTTCCATGTTCAAAATTCATGCCCTTCCAGATCAGTTTTTTAACATTTTATTCCAAAACAAAAATCTACAAGTGAGGAAATTTATAAAAAATTTATATAATTGCCTTGGCTGTTATACTTTATATAACAACTGCAATGGATAGAAGGGTTCATAACCCTGGCTGGTGTAGCTCAGCGGATTGAGTGTCGGCGTGCAAACCAGTGTCGCCGGTTCGATTCCCCAGTCAGGGCACATACCTAGGTTGTGGGCCAGGTCCCCAGTAGCGAGCATGTGAGAGGTAACCACACATTGATGTTTCTCTCCCTCTCTTTCTCCCTCCCTTCCTCTCTCTCTAAAAATAAAATAAATAGAATCTTAAAAAATAATTTATATAACAATAAAAACATTTCCCAAAGTAATTACAGATTTAAATACTCAACTGAGAACCTAACGGCTTTATATTTTTTAGTATTTTGAACCCACTTTTATCAACCTCATTCAAATCTAGTTTCCATACATAAAATTTTTATCCCTTTGGAACTTGTTCTCAAATGACTTTTTTTGATTTTTATTATTAAAGAATGCAGGGCTCTAAAACAACTATTTAAACATGAATTTAAAAGTACAACTAAGAGCCTTGGCCAATGTGGCTTGGCTGGTTGGAGCCTTGTCCTGTGTACTGAAAAATCCTGAAAGGTTCTGGGTTTGATTCCTTGTCAGTGCACATACCTGGGTTGTGGGTTCAGTCCCTAACTGGGGACTGTATTGCCCTGTATTGCCTTACAGGAGGCAATAATCTATGTTTCTACCCTGCACAGCCCCCTCCTTTCTCTCTAAAATCAATGAATGTATCCTCAGCCTATGATTTAAAAAAACAGAAGAAATGACAACTAAGAAAAAAACAGTCTATTCACTTTTGCAAGGTTGTGTAAGACAATTACCAAACTTGTCGAATCATTTTGCGTATCAATCATTTAAGGCAAAAGTAAATGTTTTTCTTCCATTGGTAAGTAAGTACAATTCCACTGGCCCTAAACAGTATTCTGACTTCACTTAAAAATAAAGATTAGAATAGTATGGTCCTAAAAAATAGCTGCTCAGGAGAAGTAAAATCTCAATGAACACTTCTGCTTCCCAAATCCTCATTTTATTTGGAACTAAAACATAACAAACTCTTAGTCTAGCTGTCATTAAACCATAAAAAATAGGGTTTCAAAAGTTCTCCTAAGGAGTCATAGACACAGATGCTAACTATTGATTATTATTACTTAAAAACCAATCGTACCCTGACCAGTGTGGCTTGGTTGTTGGTCGGGTGTCAGTCTGCAAAGCAGAAGGTCACTGGTTAGATTCCAGGTCAGGGCAAGTGCCTGGGTTGCGGGTTTGGTCCTGCTCTGGGTGTGTGTGAGAGGAAACCGATCATGTTTCTCTCCCTTTCTCCCTCCCTTCTCTTCCCTCTAAAAATAAATAAAATCTTAAAAAAAAAAATTGTGCCAGTTTTGGTTAAATCAAAGTTCACACAGTACTAAGTCAGTAGTCTGTATAGGACACCCTTCAAAATCACTTAAGAGGTTTCATGCAAAAGGGAAGAACAGACAAATACAACTTTTAGTGAGGAATGATTCATCAAGAAACAATTATATAGTATTTGTATTCAAAGTCTCTACTGTAAATAAATTTAAGAGGACTCTTGAGAATCTCCATATATAAGAAAAACTTACAAAAGAATTGGAGAACCAAGATCCAATACTAATTTCATAGACAATTAGAAAACATTTATATCTAAAAATTTTTAAACCAAAAAATGTATCTGGCAAATTCTTGATTTAAAACTTGGTTGCACATTTCCCCAACGCATAATTTCAACTTCATGTGCAATATAACTGCATATAAGTTGCAGGAATAATGAAAACTTTGTTTTTGATGATTACAACCTTGAGACGAATTATGCCTTATGTTCATCAGAGATTATAAGCAATCATTCATAAACTTTGTGTTTCAGAAATGTCCAATTCTTAGCTCAAGAATTCACAGTAGCATTTACTGAATCACACTTGGCTAATTGGATCAGTTGGCTAGGCGGTTTGACTCCAGAAAAGTTTTCTAAGATGTTGTTGATATATTGGGCATAATTTCATATTTTAAAAAACCCAAAGGAGAAAAAATGTCTCTGAAAAAAATTTTTTGAAATATCTTTAAAAGTTTTAGAATGATTAACAAAGTTTAACTTTCGTGTTTTGTTTTCCAGGCTTATCAACAGGATAGTTATGTAAAAATCATCTATAGCTGCAAATCATCACATTCCCTAAATATTATAGTATAGTTGAAAGCTAAGAAAAACAAAGGCAGGACACAGTTTTGGAAAAACACAAATCAATGATGAACAAATGATAGTCTAAAACTTTTCACAATCTAGATAAACTTTCCCTTTTAAAGAAGATATTAAGAAAAAAAATGGAGCGTGAAAAAGAGAAATGGTACAAACTGATCAGAGGAAATTCCAAATATTAAGATTGTAATAAAACTCCCCATCCCACCTCTACAATTGGAATGCTTCTGCACTTATGCATTTCACAATTATACTTCTTAACATAATCAACAAATTCTTTATTATCATTATGTCACTTGTTTCTTTTATATAAGTTCTTCCTATCGCACATTCGGGTACTTCCCAAGTTGGCAAAATGAGATGTGAAATTCAGGGCTTATTATACCATTAGTAACATTACTCCCCCACACCCCCAATACTTTGAAAATTTATTTATACGCTTGTGACAATCTGGATGAAGCAAACTTTCAAATTGAACATACGAGATTTGAGTGATCTTTTGGAAAGCTAACCATTATGTAACATCTACTTTATGCCCCTCAATTAATTAGTTTAGAACCACAGAGTGCTTTTTCCTTTTAAGATAAGTACTGCTCAAGTTGCAATTTTTTCTCAACACCACCGTTTTTCCCAAGGAGAGAAAGAGGTTTTCTTAAATTCCAAATTTCTAGGAATATGACAACGCTTCTCTAGGGATGAGAGAATGAAAAACAAAATACTGTCAGCAATTTTAGGATCCACCTCCTCACATAAGCAGTGATCCAGCCTGATAGGAAGGGCATTTCCAAGAGCCTCAGGAACTACATGGTGGAGCACAAGTAGGTTTACAGTGGTGAGTACGCGAAATATAGTTTATCCTTGCATTACTTATTAATTATTGTACTATTTTCCATACCAACGACTGTAAACCTACTTTTGCCACACCCTGTATATCCTACGCTGCCACAAACATCAGAAGAGAACTCGGGGATGACGTTGCACTAAAACCAAGCTTAATTCTCATCTGTTATCTCACTCTATCTTCATAACTACCTTAAGAGGTAAGGAATGAAGAGGGCCGGCCGCCCCAGCGCCTCTACGGGACACACGACCCGGTAAAGGATACGCACACCGTTACATCTCCGACCGGAATAACAAAAGCGATGCCTCCAGGAAGGGCAACACCGCCTAGAGAGCCCCAAACTTCAATCCCTTGAGCACTGTCCCCTCCCCGCAGTTTCGCCGACTCAGTGGCTCCGGGGAACTGCGGCGGGGCTGCGCGGAGGCGGAGGAGGGGCCGGCAGAGAGGAGAGCCGGCCGGACCGCGCTCGCCTCGCACGCCGGCGCCGGGGCTGAGGGAGCGACGATGCTCTGGGGACAATCCCACTGACCCGGCCGACAGCTCTGACACACTCACCTGCGGAGCCGATTTCCATTCATGGAGCTGGGGGGTGTGCTTCGAGCGAGAAGGGCGCCCGCGACCGGGGGCAAGGAGGCGGCGCTGGGGGCGACGCGGTGCGACAGGCACTCTCACTTGGCCGCGAGGCGAGGTGGCGACTGCTTCTTTTCGGCACCCGCACTCCGAAAGCTTTCGTCCGGAGGAGCCGCCGGCTGCTCACGACTAGGCGAGAGGAAGAAGCGTGAGGGAAGAGGTGAGCTCCGTGCGGAACTTGCGTCGCCAGCGGGCGCTTACGCTACCACTGCCCCTTCAGGACTGCGGCTCCGCCGCCGACCTCCCCGGGGGCCGTCCCCGGAAGCCCGCTGGCGTCAGTTCCGCCGCCCCGGCTCGCCCGAAGTCCGTGCGAACGACGCAGGGGTGTCGGGAAGCGGGCGCCGAGCCTGGGCGGAGCCTGAGGCTTGTGAGGTGGGGTGCGGGCGGTGCCGGTCCTCCTGCGGTCCTCCGCTGGGTCGTGCCGGCCCGAGACGATCCCGAGACGATGAACTCATCGCACCACCCTGGTGCGAAGGCCTGCCCGCCCGAGGTGACATCGCGGAGGGCGGCGTGGCTCATCTGGGGAAGAGCCTACCTGGAGCGGGGTTTGTCGAGGTGCAGGGCCCTGACCTGAAGCTGAGAGGGCCGCCCTCACCCCCGAGCCCTTTCCTCCACGCCCAGCTCGGGCGGCCCCACGCGCTCCCTCCTCAGCGGGAGATCAAGTAACCGCCACAGCTGATCAACCCCATAGGGCTGCTTTGAAGACCATTTTTTCCGGGGGGGTGCACAATTTAACTTGGGAAAAGATGATTAAGAAACAGGACATTCCGCAAGGATCAGATCGAGTAGTTTCCACGTTTAAAATTCTTTAATAGCGTTTCGTCCCACTGAGAAGACCCTCCTTTCCAGGGCCGAAACGCTAGGCGTAACGGGGACCCTGTCTTTAGCAAGGCTCGTCACCGCTAGTTCCACGGCACTGCCTCGCTCCCCCAGCAGGCAAGGCATTCTGGCTCCGGGCCTCCCTCTCGGCTTTCGGTTCCCTTGGCCAGGAATCCTCATTCTCTCCGCTTTCGCCTTTTTATACCTCAAGACTTACCTCGGAGTGCGTTTCCGGTATGATGGGGACGTTTTGCTGTTACAGCATTTTTCCTTAATAGTCCTGTCCCAATCTGTAATCTGTTATTACTACTTTTCTGTGTGCTCCCTCTCCCGCTAGAATGTAAACTTTGTAAGATTGCCAGGACCAGCACGTTAACTGGCAAGTAGTAGGTCCTTATTTGTTGACCTTACTGGTGATACAATTTTATTCAGGCTCAGGTATGATTCATGACTTTTCCCTGTCCTTAAGCATCAGTAATGGCTAGACTTTCAAAAATCAAAGTATATTCTTTTTTTAAAAAAGCTTGGGACAAATGAGGAAAAGCATCCTAAGGATGTCCCCCCACCCACCCCACCCCTCGCCCCAATCACTGTGGGACTTTGGATTGGTCACTTGAGTCCCTGGGCTTCATTCTCATCTAAAAAATGGAGAATAACATGTACCTTACAGTTGAGGTTATGGAATGTACATAAAGTACAAAGAAAACCCTCCCTAAATGTTAGTGAATTTAAAAAGTAGTTATTTTGGTTACTATTTTATTATTTACTAACATGATTACTATTATGTTACCATTTTAAAAGTACTTAATAGATGCACCTACCTGTAAACACTTTATAAACTGGATTCAAACCCACATTTGATTCCAGTTCTTTCTCATTTCTTCCTTCCCATCCTTACACCTTTTAGTGAAAATGCCCTCTCCAATTTAAAAATATCAAATTAAATGTCATCAGATAAAACACATTATCCTCAAAATTATTTTCAAGCCTTGTCTATAGGAGCATCTAACAGGGTAAATACCAACTGTCATGCAAGGGTCTATCACATCTTCATCCTGATTCTGAAACTGTTATCTAAATGATTGCAGCCTTCTTCTGTGTCTCCCAGAGTAGACATGGTGATGGTGATGAACCCTAGAAGGGGACCACTGTCTTCTTTGTTGACACTGAAGCAGAATTTGGACCTTCCATAGTTAGATCCAAACTAACAAATGTCATTATCTTCCCATTTGCTTCTGCTATGATCTCCACCTCTTTAGAGTGTGCCCATATCATGAATTGTAACATCAGGAAGTGGGAAGGCAAAAAAATTTGAACCATTCTGCCAGAAACAAAAAGTTGTATGAGGCTTGTCCCTTAACAAATGCATACCCTAGTTTGGGATAACTCCAGTCCCAAATGAGTCGGCTCTTAAGGGCAAACAGGAGGCTCTTCATGCATCTTGTTAACAGTCACAGCCCCAGTGCCTAGAACGGTGCCGATGCCTGGCACATAGCTGCATTCCATAAATAGCTGTGGGATAGGTGGATGAGTCGGCTTGAAGAATGGGGCCCAGGAAATAGGCTAAAACTCTGCTCTTACCCTTTATGGCACTGGCTGCTCTCATAAGGCAGTAAAAAATAGTACAGAAATCTCAGGAGCAAGGAAACCAATGCATGCTGAATGTTGCATTCCTAGACTTCCTGTGCTAAACACACACCACTGGATGAGGAGAGCAACTGGATTGAATTCTCTCCCCCCCCATATGCTGAAGTTTAGTTGTGACAAGTTCAAATCTCTTCTCCTAGACCAGAAGTTTTTAGACAGCAGAAAGCAAGCTACAGTTGACCTTTTAATAACATGGGGGTTATGGGTGCTGACCCTCAGGTATTTAAAAACCTGGGTATTAAGTTTTGACTTCCCCAAGCTGAACTATAGTCACCCTTGGAGGACTGTTTTCAGGACCCTCTATGGATATGAAAATCCAAGGATGCTCAAGTCCCTTATATAAAAGGGTGTAGAACAATGTCTACGGTTGGCCCGCCACATTGACAGAATCCCAGTGGGGGACTGACAATACAGTACTGTTTTTGATCCGCACTTGGTTGGATCTGCAGATGTAAAACCTGGCACTACAAAGGGCTGTGTATTTATTGAAAAAAAAATCCATATATAAGGGAACCTGTGCAGTTTAAGCCTATGTTGTTCACGGGTCAACTGTACTTTGTACTGCAGTAGGACACAATATAAAACATCCTGGCTTTAGGGACAGTCAGAGCTGAGACTGAAGGCCCTTGGCTGCTCTCTGTGATCCTAGAAGTCATTCTCTCTTAGCCTCACATTCATCTGTAAATACCGAAGGACCTACATAGAGCAGATGCTGCTGGATACCTACCCAAGCCCTTATCTCTTTCTTTCTTGCCTAACAGACATGACTTGTCTTTCTAATCCACCGATTTAGAGGATAACTCAGCCAGACAGGATGAATGATCTCATTAGCTTCGCCAATGACAGGAGTGGGAAGATGACCCATTTCTAGCAAATGAGACATAAGGCCAGAACTGCTGGGGTTTCCAGGGGTGTTCTCACTTTAAATGAAACATTGGAAAAAATTAGTCCCTCTTCTGCTAGACATTGTTGTCAGCATTTCCTTCCTGGAATTACAGTAGCCATCTTGGGATCATGAGGTGAACTAGCATGAGCATAAACCAACACAGGATAGCAGAGCAAAAACATTGCAAGAACCTGGTCTGTTGGTATTATCAAGCTGCCATATTAAATCAGGACTTCTTGTAATATGAAAGTTTCCTTATTTAAGACAAGTTAATTGGAATTTTGTTATATGCAATTGAAGTTAACTGATAACCTACTTCACATGAATGCTGTAAAGATGCAAATAAGGCAAACATACACTACAAAACACCTAGTCAAGTACTTGCTACAAAAATATGTTGCCAAATAACAGGGCAGAGAGAACGCTGTTCAACCAATACTGAAAAGGGATGTGAGGGGGTGCTAGGACAAGCCTTAACTAAAAATATTGAGCTCCAGAACCAGACAAATCAGGCCTTGGGCTCCCACCATATTTTTCTCTTTATTAGTGATCAACAGCCATTTAATCCTGAAACTTTTTTTTTGGTAACATCAATCATTTCTAAAAACTGAAATTTATGGCAAAAAAAAAAAAGTGCCAAAATGATCATACTCCGACTTGCTCTGCTAAAATACTTTACTTCTGTCTCATTAAGGGTCATAAATTTAAGACTTATTTCAACTGGGAAGAATCTCTGTTCCAATCTGCTCAGTTCCACCAACCTCACTAAATTGTGCTGCTGAAAAGGAGCATGGGTCTGGCTGACTTGCTCCCAAGGGAATATGGTAGGTGGTTTCCACAGGTTACTTCTGAAATTTGAAAAGTCGCAATATGTGGCCTCCAGAGGGATGCTGGGCCCACTTATGCACACACTAGCTGCCAATGAAAATTTCTCACTGGGCTCTATGCCAGAATCCTCTGAGCAATCTCCCCACAGAGAAACAATAACAGTACCAGGGAGAAACGCCAGAGCTTACATGCTTGACATTTGTGCCATCAGATGAAGGTACAATACAAAACCATAGAACCTCCAAGTTGGGACAAGAGAAAAGATGATAATCTGGTTAAGTTTCTGCTTACCTGAAGATTTAGAAATGCTAAGTCCATCCTGTACACTCAATATCGCCTTGATTCCCCACCACCACACCCCTTGTATTTATAAACCACAGGTTTCTAGCTCATTTCAATTCTATTCATAAATACTAACCCTTTAATATATGCTATGGCCCTAAGATGACAAAAGTGAGTAGAAAGTAGTTTCTGCTCCCAGAAGTTCACAGGCTCTAAAGGAAACAAGTCATGAAAATAAATAGAGCAAGCTGCTAAGTGCTATAGACATTGAGTGCACTGAACACCATCTATGACACTGGTTAGGAACAAAATTAGGTTTGTTTATTTTATTCTTTTACAAGTATCTCCTGAAAACAGGAGGAAGCTGGAGGTGGTGGTGGTGGTTGTGGTGAACAACTTGGAAGACCTAGTCTTAGCCTTATTTAAATGAGGTTTTTCCAATGCTCCTTTTCAAGAAATACTGGAGAATGACCATCAAGTTCTAAAATCCTAAAGATCGGGTGGAGGATGGTAAACTGAGTAGAAAAAAATACCCCTTTCCCACCGCAACAGTTCATGTTGTTAATCACACCCTTCTTGGATTCTATTCCACTCTGACTTTTCTCCCACCTCATTAAATCAAAAATATACAAAATATCTACTAGTGATCTGACAGTCATCTTAGGCTCTGCTTCCTCCCCTCATCCCTTAAATTGTGTTTCCTAGAGTTGTATACAATGTTTCTCTCTACTCTTTATCTAAACCATCTTTTTCATTCCTATGGCTTTAACTATCATCTATGAGTATGGATCCCATATCTACAATTGCAGTTTTGTAGTCTTCCCTGAGCACCAAAACATAAGTTGTTTACTGGAAATCTCAACCTCATTGCCCCATGGGAACCTCAAAACTCAGTCTATACAAGGCTAATTGTCTTTCTTCACAAAATTCACCAGCTGCCTTCTATAGTCTTTCCTCTTCACATCTTGGTTAGAAGAATGTCCCAGTACACTCACTTGCTCAAGCGGAAACTTGGTCATTAGCCTCTACTCCTCTCTTCCCCTTCCATTATCCATTCAGTTCTATTAATTCTGTCTCCTGAGTATTTCTCAAATCTGCCCTTTCCTATCTTCACTGCTATAGCCTTAGAGCTTATTTCAGTCCTTCATCATCTCTTTCCTGTACCAGGGGACCATTTGGCTACTCATAACCCCAACCAAACTTTAAGCTCCTTTAGGAGACAGTTTTCCTCATTTTTCAATTGTGCCTGCCTTTCTCCCAACAATATTGCTGGACACAGTACTTTGCATGTTTGCTGAAGAATAAATGGAGGCCCTGTGAAGTATGATTACATACAATCTGCAGTTTCATTACTCTGGAATTTGTTTTATCCACTTCCCTCCTTTAGAAGTGATGGTTCTGCTCTTATTACAATCAATTATTCTAGCTTAAAATTTATCAGACATGTCATTAATCCCAACAGTTTGCTTTGCTAATAGGAAAAAGAGAGAGAGAGAGAGACTGCACTTTAGAAACAGAAGCCACCAATGTCTTTATAAAACACAGAATTGTGCTGCTGCTGTTGCTTGCTTTAGAAGGAACTGTACATTACAGCTGCTCGGATAATTTTACAATAGACTGGACAAGGTACAGCTCAAAGCAGGACACAAACACAAGTCTCAAAGGGAAACAAATGCAAACAAGTACACAGCTGTGGGGCTCCAGGGACATTTCCCTATCCATGCTGGACTTGAGAAGGATAAAAAGTTTAGAAACTGAAGTAAAACCCAGAGTAGTCACACATGCCCACCAGATGGCTGCTAAGTGCCAACATCACACACCATTCAGGTTGGGCTGTGTGCACAGGAAAGTCATTTCATTTTTCCTTATTGCTACTATACCAGGGGACACCGTGCATTCGATACATTGTCTTTACTTGCACAACCCTTGGAGAGTTTACTTTCCTTTTTAAAAAAGGAAATCTGCCTTCCCCACCTTATTCTGATTTTTTTGTTGTTTTGAGCCATTCCCTCCACTCCCTTTCTTGGGCTCCCAAACAGCAGCCAGTGGTTCTAAGTTCATAGAAGTCGAGTAAGAGGAGAGCACCAACCTAGCTTCTCCCTGCTCAGGGAAAAGGCAAGTCCTAATAAATGGGGGAAAGAGAAAACCGGAGCCTCCCTTCTCCCCAATCTGCTTAAAGGCCAAATAGAAAAGAGTGCCCCGCACATCCCTGCCATGATCAGACTTTAAAAAGGAAGGCATCCCAGCTACCATCCTGGATTGGCCTGGGCCCAATAAATATAAATAAAAATAGCTTCCCCCGATGTAGTTTCCAAAACTGCATTTTGGCTAGTTTGAGATTACTTCCTACCTTGAAGAGGGAAATACTTCCGTTTTTCTTTGTTACTCATGATGGCAGATCTAAAACACTGCCCTGCCTGCCTTGCAGATATTCCATGGACCAGCTAAGAAATGTCTCTTTGGCTGCCCATCTTGAATGCTAAGTCTCATTTACCGAATTCTAGACAAGAAAAAGAAAACTCCAAGGACACTGTTGTTTAGCCAAAGAGGAGCTATCTACTAGGTGAAAACCAGGAGATTTTTAGGGAGGTTTTATGCCTTTAGGTACCTTCTTCTTCGGCATTATTCTAAGCCTAAGTTCCCAGCAACAGGCGCCCAGGCTTATTCCCAGAGGCCAGCAATAGCACCTCTACCCCCAAGGGCTCAGGCTGGACTGGAAAAATGATCAGTGAGCAGTGCTCTCCCTTCCCATTTTTTATCCAAATGCTCTCCATTCTCTTCCCATCACTCTCTCCTTCCCCCATGTCTACCCCCTAACCCTGAACCCTGGATACCCAAATAGCTCAATCCTAACAGATTCTCAAGATAGGGAAGTCCCAGGTAGAGAAAAATGGAACCAGATCTAGAAAAAGCAATGAGAGAAACCAACTCTAAGGAGTGGACAGGTACGAAAGTTGCCAGAAGCCCCTGATTTCATGCCATTTGGGCAGGCCTGCTACTCAGCCCTTTTGTAAGCTTGAGGGCAGTCCAGCCCTAAGAGAACATCACTGGGCTTGAGGAGCAGACTCTTGGTCTTCTGCAGCCAAGAAGCTAAGCCTGACCTTGCCAGGTAACAGTGGGATCATTGTAGCCATACAGAGAATTCATCTTTAGGCAGGCAGATCAGCAAGCAAGCTGAGTGAATAGGAAAAAAAAAGAAAAAGAAAAGAAAAGGAAGCCAGGGAAAGAGAGAAGAGGAAAAGCAAGGCAAAGGGTAGAACAAAGGAGCAAGAGACTTGTCTAAAAAGGTGAGGCTGGGGTCATCCAGTGCTTCCTCAGAGCTTAAGTGAGGAGCACCACCTAAACCATATCCAGGAAAGCCAAAGCTTATTGCCAACACCAGCTCCCAATCTGCATGCACCACCTTTCAAACAAGAATGATCCTCAAGTTGAAGGGTTATTTTTCAAGTCTCAAAGATTAAAAATAAAAATAAAATCAGAAGCAAGAAGTCATTTTCTTGCTATTGCCCAAGCTACTTCTCTTGATTTTATTTATTGAATGGCATGTGCAATGCCAAAGGGCTAAAAAAATACATTTCAAGCCCCAGCTCCAAACTGAACTGGAGAGAGTGAGGCAAAGAGAAAAAGGAAAGAACACAAACTTGTCGCCGAGAGTAGGTGGCTACCACCAGCTCCCTATGGATAATTGCAAATGCTGGTGAATGACTGGACCCTCCAGGAATAATGCCCTGATCCTAGCCCCAAAATGCACCCAAGAAGAGACATGCAGAGCCCACTGTCCCAAGAGAGCTCCCCTCCCCTAAGGGTGACTGAACATGAAGTAGACAGTATATGAAGGCGATGGACAGGGCAGATGGAGTGTTGGCATCACTCTCTTTAGGCACTTGTGTAAGGAATGTAGGCTCTCCAGTGAGCTAACTCCTCCCAGAGCCCTCCATTCTGTTCTTCAGCTGGGCTGTGCCCATGGGGCACCCAATGCTGTAGCCAGTAGGAAAAAAGTATAGGGAGGGTTACTCAACAGTCCTGATGCCTTCCTCCATAATCAATGTTTGTGCTATGTTTTGTGAAGTTACTGAACAAAGTAGCCAACCAGAACAGAACCTGGGAGTGACTGTTTTGCATAGCAAATCTGGGTCTATAGAAGGGCTGCTGGGGAGGGAAAATGGTAGTTTTAACTGCACAGGGCCAGAGTCAGACTGGCTTTCTTCTGGCAGGCCTCCAAGCCTGAACTAGGTCTGAAGTGTCACGGTTTTATCACCAGACTGGGGCAAACCCAAGTCCAGGCTACTCAAAAAGAGGAATTTCCACACTGAAGCTGCAAGTCCTCATCCCAAGCAGTGGGAAGGGAGAAAATGAACAGTCAAGGAAAGAGGGGGCCTTGCCTTAAGGCCAGCAGGTACCAAGCTAGAGCCCCCTACATTTCCAGTTCTACAAGACAGCCAAAGCCCATTTCTATCCAGGGAAACAGACAAACAAACAAATGAAAAAAGCCCATGCCACTCATTCACATGCCCTAGTGGGAAATGAGGAAAAATTCATTTGTGTAAACAGAAGCAATAGGGAGCAGCAAAATCCTCCAGGACACGCTGGAATCTGGGATGAGCCAAAGTGTCAGAGGACAATCCAGAGGAAGGGGAAGATGCACTTGCAGGGAAGAGTGCAGGGCAGTGCAGAGGAGGGAGCTTGTAGCAAGAAAAAGGTATTTTCTGCACAGAGGAAAGATGGAGCCTGAGCCCCGCACTGGGGAGATAACCGCCCCTTACCTTGCCAGGCCAAAGAACAAGTCAGGTACATAGTTCCTTCAAATGGCTCAATGTTTCTGGGATGTAAACTCATTGGGCATTGGAGGGATATCCAGATTTTGGCAATAGACTCAAGTTATGGTATAAAAATAACATTTAGTTTTTGCTCTTTTTTCTTATTTTAGACCTAAGGATCGTTTGTTTTAAGACACCCCAGTTAAGAAATATTGAAACATACGAGACTTGACCATTGGGGAAAAAAATAAGCCAAGAGTGAGAAAATCTATGAAAGTAACTCCAGACCCAGGCAGGTGGGAGGGTAGTGGGAGGACAGGGAGGAAAGGAGGTATAGCCAGTCATCTCAGCAGCTCCAGAGACTTGTCAGGTCTGAAAGTGCAAATGTCAATGGATTTTAACCATCTTGAGGTTGTAACCTTTTAAAAAGCTCAATGAATATGAAAGTCAATTCCTTTAAATGCAAAATAGCTGGCGCTCTGGCTGGAGGCTTGTTGGGTTAGGGGTATTTCTTCCCCACCTACCTACCTCCTCTCCCACCCCCACCCCATCCCCCCAAAGAAAGGTACAAAAGGTTGCAGTTCTGCAGCATTACCGTTACAGGGAAGGCACTGGTTACCCACCAGCAGGCGGAAGGAAGACAGGGTCATGTCACTTCAGAGCTAAGTGCCATAGTGCCTTAAGTCATATTAGGGGCTGGATGTCTTATCGGGGAGGAGGTATAAGGTAAGGTAGGAAAATGTGGAGAGAGAAGAATAAGGAAAAGGGGGGGGGCGTGGGCAGCAGGGGAGGAGCAACCAAAACCATTAGCATTAAAAAACCTTCCTACAAAGTGGATACTTAACCCATTAAAACATCTTGTATCCTAAAATATTGATCTGGGTCTGGTTTCGTTTTTCTTCTTAAACAAATCTAGACTTTTTCTGATTAAGGCTCCTAAAAAATCCTTCCCTCCTCCCACCCACCTTCTCAAGCACCTCACTTTCCCATCTAAAATATCAAACCCAAACCTACCAGCTTTTGTCCGAAGGACTGCAGAGACGACCTTACCAAGCTGTCAGGCATGAGTCTTTAGCACTGTGAGTCACATGAGACACCTGTGTGTATGGTGGGCACCGGTGCTGCCCCTCTTGGTCCAGTAGTCAGGGCCAGATGTGACAAGATGGGGTGAGGGGTATGAGGTGAATATCAGAAATTTCTGGCTGGTGTTCTGGCTTACTGGCCCTGTTCCCCACCCTTCTGCCCCATCTGTAGAAGGAAACAAGGCCTTCTGCACTCCTCCCTATCCCACCTCCCTCCTCCCTGCTTCCTCTGGATTTGGGCGGCACAGCTCTTGGGGCTTGGAAAACTTTCTTCTATCCAGTGAGGTAACAGCGTTCTGCCTTCAAGCGAAGTACATGGTGCGCAGAGTATCCTGGTGAACCTGCACGGCTTTGGCCAGGGCCTGAGGGTCCCGCCCATTGCTCTGCCCCGAAATGTGGCTCCCCTCTCCACTGAAAAGGAAAAATGAAAGAAGTCCTTCCTGGTGAACTGAGCTGCTGCTAATCCCTTCCCCCACCCCGAGGGTGCCAATTCCCATACCAGCTTAAGAGAAAAAATATCCAACCCAGATTTGGCAGATGAACCCAGAGACACCAAATTGAACAATACCCATTTTCCTTCTACCCAAGGAAAGTTGGGAGGGTCTGGTACCAGAGGCTGAAGCAAAAAGGAAGTCAGCCTGATCCCAGGCCTCACCTGTCATGCTCCTTGTCCACTAGGTGATATCGTGCCCGGAAAGCCACCAGGCGGGCATAGTAGGCAGGTGCTGGGATGGAGACGGAGCGTGTGCATCGTACATAAGTGTGGCATAGCTGATACGTCAAGATCTGGAGCTCATCCGCTGTGAAACGGTTGTCATCCCAAAGGACATAGTAATGGGATGGTCGGCTGGTGCCCTGGGAAGATAGGAAGGTGAGGGGCCCCAGATTGGGCAGAGGGGATGGCTGATAATAAGGAACAGGATCACTGTTTAAGATTATGACTAGGTTGGAACACCCACCCATAAACAGGCAAACACACAAAGTCACCCATAACAGAAAGAGCCCCCCTTATGGGCAATTTACCTAAGATACTCAAAGTGTACTTCTGTTCAAATACACTAAAAGGGCTTATTAAGAGAACAATCCTGATGTGAATGCCACTCAGTGATGACAAACATAATTTAGAGGCAGTGGTAATAACCAACTAATTTTCAACCCACTGGAAACCCCAGGACATAGCCCAGCTACCTGGATGCCTGCGTGGCTGCACAGATAGAAGTCAAACTCAAATGGGTGGGTGATGTTGGTGTCCACAGTGGTCCCAGCTGGGATGTTACCACTCTTCCCAATCTGTACAGAGACAAAGACAACCAAGATCCCAAGACCTGCCTGGCCCTAACTAGGGCCCCGACTCAATTCTACTCTGACTCCACCAGAATCCCAAAGGATCACTGTTCCCAGAGGGTATTGGGTCTTGAATACTGGGCTTCTAAAGTCACACAGAACTGTGTTTAGGTGCTAGTTTCACAATTTATTAGCTGCGTGATCTTGGCAAGTCATTTAACCTTTCTTAGGTTAAACTGGAGATAATAACAGTACCTACCTCACAGGGCTGCTGTGAGGAAGACGCCTTGTACAATGTCTGGCACATAGGAGAAGTTCAATAAATGGTAGTTCCCTTTCCCTTCTCTGGGAGCTGGTCTATATATGGGGTCTATAGGCCAGGGAGCTAGGAGGAGGGAGAGGAAGTATAAGGGAAGGAGGGGAGGAGGGGGAACAAGGGGAAGGAGGTGGCAGAGGAAGGGCCACAAGAGCTAAGAGGCCAGAGAGGATGAACAGGCCAAGGACTAAATCCCCAGATTTTATCTCAAAGGCTTCTTCCAAATTAAAAGAAGGGAGATAGGATGGATGAGGGTATGGGTGGTTTCCTCAATCCTTCACTCACTCGCTCATTCTTGTCAGCACAAAAAAGGCGTGTGTGATGGCGTTTCTGCACCACAATGTAAGTGATTCCAGGCTGGTAGTCCTTTTCCAGTTTGATGCAGGCATCACGAATGGCCAGCAGCTCATAGTGGAGGATCTAGGCACAGGGTGAGGAGGGAGACAAAGGACATACAGCTCCTCTTGAGTTCACACATCTTTCTGAACTAAGGAGTTGACACATAATATGGCTTTTTGCTCAGTCTCCCTTTATAAGCTAACACACAACGATCGGAGCTGATGGGCCCTTCCTGCCAAAATCAGCCTTATATGCAGTTCACCTAACATGTTCCTATAAAACCCGGGCTAGGAGTTTTGGCATCAGCAGAGATCACTTACCTGGTTTTTACACATAGGGAGACCTAAATCAAGACACAGAACCAAGGTTCACAGAGAAATCACTAAAATCACAATGCCCAAAGTAAGGTCACTTTGAGTATCAGGACAGTGGGAGTTCCCCTGTGATCTCC
This sequence comes from Mormoops blainvillei, assembly GCA_004026545.1. Classification (NCBI taxonomy): domain Eukaryota; kingdom Metazoa; phylum Chordata; class Mammalia; order Chiroptera; family Mormoopidae; genus Mormoops; species Mormoops blainvillei. The sequence goes on along the minus strand of PVJD01000026.1, from coordinate 447,227 downwards.
GAAAGCAGACAAGGTTGGTACCACCAGAGAAGAGCAGACACATAGTTCAGAAATACGTACAGAGGGAGTAGATAAATTCTGTCCTACAAAGAAGCAGGACTATAAGAAAATGAACTAGCCTGAGGACGCAGCCACAGGGAAATAACCACAGGCAACAGTTGCCTTGCAGCCTTGGCTATCAGGAACAGGGAGTCAAAACTGTATGGTAGAAGTGGATAGAATTTATAATCAATTAAAATTAGGTTCAAGCCCAAATTTTATCTAGTTGTAGTTCCTTCAGCAAGTTACTTAATCCCTCTAAAGTCTCCTTTTCTCCACAACCACTAAAGTTACTAGTAAGACCAGCCTCACAAAGCTGGTGTGAAGACTAAAACAGATAATTAAGTAAAGCATAGAAAACCTAGCAGGGGCTTAATAACAGCTGACTGCTTTGCTAAGCAGTTTGAATTTTAACCCAAAGCTATGTGAACTAGACATTTCTGAACAGAGAAGTGATGTAATAAACTTATTTGGTAATTTAGGAAACACTGGATGCCTTGGAGGAAATTCAGCATAATGGTTAATAGCATGGACTTTGGAACCAGACCAATTTGTCTAAATAAATCCTAGTTCTACCACTTATAGCTTGAATGACACTGAAGAAATCATTTAGCATTTCCAAGCTCTGGTTTTCTCATCTGTCAAATGGAATAATTATTATTTCATAGGGCTACTGTAAGCATTAAATAGAACGCATATGAAGTGCTTAGCACAGTTTATGGCACATAAAAGGTATCCAATAATTGGTAGTGACATTATTAGTAAATGGTGGTCAAGGACACTAGTTCAGCTTACAAGTTTAAACAACAAAATATGAAGGCTTGACAGACAGAAAGAAGGAACGTTATTAAGAAAGGTCAACAGCAGTGGCCTCCTGACAAGCAGCATCACCAAGGAACTTGTCAGAACTACAAATTCTAGTGCCCCATCCTAGACCCACTAGATCAAAAATTCTAAGTGTAAGCCCTGCAAAATGTTTTAACAAGCCTTCCTGATAATTTTGACGCACACTAAAGTTTGAAAACCACTGGACTAAAGAATCAGTGTTCAACATGAACGTACAACTAACAGGTACTGAGGGTCTTCTGTTAGAAGAAGAAAGGTCTACAGATGTCTGTGTCTACCACCTCTCAGTTATGATCTCTGCTTCCAAGCTTCTTCCATTTAACCAAGTTCCAAGTGCTAATAGCTTAGAAAGGTATCAGTACTCCCTGCTATCATTAGGCACTCTGGCCTCAATATGAAGGTTTTTTCCACCTACTGTGGGCCCTACCTGAGGGAGCTGGCCTTCAGGAACCCCATCTCGGTAGAAGATGATACGGGTAGGCTTGAAGCGGGTGGACTTGTAGAACTGGATGAGCAGCTCACGCACCATGTAAGATAAGTCTTCAATGATTTCCTGCCGAGGTCTCTGCACCCGCACAGTAGCACAGTAACGGCTGGGGTGAGCATCCATACTGCCTACCACCTGACAATCAAAGAAGCAGGATAAGCCCCTAGAACCTTCGCCCACCCAACACTATCAAGCTGTGGGTTTAGGCAAAGGCTTCTCAGCAAGAAAACTATGTCATCGAATGAGTAGGGTTTTGGATTCAATGAGTCCTGGTTTCAATCTCTGTTCTATCACCCATGTGAAGTCACTTAATCCATCTGATCTTTTTTCTTCTTTCAAATGGAGATAAGAATAAGAACACCACCTGCGTGCAGTGCTGTCACAGTACATTATATATAAAGCACCTTGCACAGGGTCTACCCCAGAGCAGGTACTTGGTAAGTTTAATTTCCCTACCCCTTAGCCACAAGTTTGTCTTTTTTTCATTCAAGTGCTAATCTACCCAGGAACCATGGTGAAAAGTATTCCTGCAGGTGGTGAGAGTAACACCATTTTCAAAGGGGACAGTGGCCAGAGCCTAGGATATTTGGCCACAAAAAAAATTAGGGATATGCATAGTATAGGGTTTCCCTGCGTCCCAGTCTGCCTACAGAAACATGAGAGTTGAGGAAACAGAAGTGGGAAGGAAGACCTGATCCCTCCAGCAATTCAGAAGCCCCTAGGGGACAGGGAGCAGAGAGGTCAGGAGAGGGATAAGAGAGATAAGTAATCTCTAGGTGGATCAGGGGTAGGAATGGGAAAGGGGAAAGGACAGTCTCAGCAACTAAGTAACTACCTTAAAAGGGGTTTCAGAAAAGAGATATGGTTACTACCATATCCCAAAAGTGGGCAGGGAGAGAAGAGATAAGCCTGAACACAGAGCAGGAGTGATAGAGACTGGGCCAAGGCTGGCCTCAGCCTATACTCCCATTGCTCTCAGCTGGGGAGAGAAAAAGGAAGACAACATACAGTTAATTTTATGAAGAAACCAAGAGAGTGGTTAATGGGGATGATCAGCTGGAAGTAAAAGTTCTTATAAAGGGTCAAGTGCCAGAGCTAAGGGAATGTGTAGTCTTGGGAGCTCAGAGCTAAGAGAACCATATGAGGAAGTTGGAGAATATAACTCACTGCTGTGATAGAAGGTTTTTTCCCATCCCCTGCTGGGGGGTGTGTAACATCTGCTCCCAGGAATATCACTGGCTGCTGAAAAACTGCAGAGCTAAACAAGGAAGAGAAAACAAATGGTGAGGAGATGTGTCTTCTCTTCCTGGCACCATCTAGCACCCACTTTGGTCCTCTCTCCCTTGTGCCTGACTCACTCTGCCTGGCTCAGGTCCTATGTTTTCATCAATCCCCAGAATGGTACCTTGCTTGAAAAGGGCAAGTGGGCAATAGAGTTCATACCGCTGGTGTGGGACTAGGATGTTGTTTATGCCACCAAGTTTGACATTAATCTTCAGGCAGAGGTTGGACAGAGTCTGAGGTGAGGTCTTGACCACGTTCTTCACTTGCACACACTGTGTAGCCATCCCCAAGAGTGTATCTCCAACACGTTTCACCTCAGCTATGAGCGGGGAGAAAAGTGATTAGTGCATTCACAAATGCTTAATGAATGCCTACGAGATCCAGGGAATTTATGAGGTGCTAGGGACCACAATGGTGACCAGAAATGCACAGGACCACTACTCCTATAGTGCTTACTATCTAATGACTAATTTTAAAAATCATGAAAAGTATAACAGTGATAAATGGTACAACAGAAAACTGCATGAAGCTATGACAGCATATAATAGGGGGTAAAAACCTAGTCACGAAAGAACTAAATACTGATTGCACTGAAATCTAAAGGTAAAAAAGGACCTACAAGAGAGGGGGAATTTGGGAGAGCAATGCAGGCAGAGGAAACAGCGTGCAAAAGTGCACTCTGATAGGAGACAGCATTAGATGTCTGAGAAACTAAAAGGTCAGAGTAACTACAAAGGGGAGCAAAGGGACTGACCTAGGGAAGAAATGAGGGTAGACTGTATTAATGAGGCAGTTGTTGAGATAGAAACAAATAGATTCTAGAGATAATTAAAAAACTCAGACTACATATATAAGGGAAATAATTTTTATGGATAACTTCTTGTTTCTTGTTTTTGTAATAGAATACATAGATCATAAACCCTTTTTGAGATATTTTGAGTTTAAAGTGCTTTTTGGTCATCCCAGTGAGGATATCAACTAGGCCCCTGGGTACAGTAGTTTGAGGCTGAAGAGTAGTCAAATGGAGATGAAAATTTGTGAGATTCTTAGGTACAGGTAAGTGAAGGCATGATCTTGATGGGATTACCAAGGAAGAGAACAGAATAAAAAGAGAAGAGAGCTTGGACCCGAATCTTCAGGAACTCCCAATATTTGCAGAACAGGAAGAAGATGAGTCTGCAAAGGAGAAAAATCCAGAGAACTAAGAGGAAGATCAAGACAGTTGTATTGTGAATGCCAAGGGGAGAGGGAGTGTTTCAAGCAGAAGCAAAGTGTTCAAGAAAGTCAAATGCTGCTAAGAAAGCAGGTAAAATCAGGACCAGTAATGTCCTTTGGATTTAGTGTTATCAAGACAAAAAAATAGAGGCAAAACCTATTTTGGTGATATGAAGTATGAAGAAGGAGATGCAGGATCGACGAAGGGTTAGGTGTATTTTCAATGGGAGAGACATGAGCGTGTTAAAAAAGCTAAAGGGATCCTTTCCACTTCCAAGAGAAGTGGAGTAGTTAGTGGTAAACCAGTGCTTCTAAAACATTCAGAAAAGTCAGATAAAATACAGAAATCATCTTTCTAAAGGCAGCAGAGAGGTACCAGTAAGAAGTGGAGGGGCTAAAACTCCAGAGAGGGAATCTCACAGGGGTGAGCTATCTTCTGCAGCTGCTTCTATCCTGGGTACATCTGCTGATTCTAGGTGTGGGCAGGGAATTGAGATTCCAGGCTTTGCACCAGCAGAGGAACTACTGACAGGAGACAGAGAAAGCAACAGAGTTTCTGGCAGCGATAGATCAGTTCTAAATATGAAAAGCTTAAAAAAACATTTAAAAGAAAACATAGATTAGTATCTTCATGACCTTGGAATTTCTTAAATAGGGCACAGAAAGAACTAGCCATAAAGGAAAAGCATTGATAAACTGGACTACGTTAAAATTTAAAATTTCTTTTCAACAAAAGACACCTTTCAAAAGTAAAAAGGCAAGCCACAGGGCAGAAATGTGTAATACACATACACATTCAATAAGAAATTATAAAGAATATTTATCAATATGGAAATGGTAGTTTTGTCAATTAAAAAAAAAAGGAAAAGACTCAAGCAGGCTCTTTACAAAAGACACTAGTGAAATAGCCAACAGACATATAAAAAGATACTCAACCTTACCAATCATTAGAGAAATAAAATTAAAATGACAATGCATTATCACCAGCCACCCACAAGAATAACTAAAATGAAAGAGACAGTCCTGACCAGTGTGACTAAGTTGGCTGGGTGTCCTCCCACAAAGTAAGAGGCTGCCGGTTCAATTCCCAGTCGGAGGGGGGGCATGCCTGGGCTGCAGGTTCAGCCTAGTCAGGGCATGTAGGAAAGGCAACCAGTCTATGTTTCCCTCTCACATCGATGTTTCCTTCTCTCTCTTTCTCCCTCCCTTTCCCTCTCTCTAAAAATAAATAGACCCAGTAAATTGTGATATATTCACATGATGGAAAATTCTAACAAACTACAAGTACACAAACATGGATGAATCTCGCAAACATAATGCTGAATGAAAGAAGCCAGATGCAAATAAAGTACATAACATATGAATCCATTTACATAAAGCTCAAAGGCAAAACTAATCTATGATGTTGGAAGCCAGAATAACAGTGATTGCCATTGATGGGGAGTTGTAGTGACTGGGAGTCTGGGGTTATGGTAATGTTCTGCTGCCAGACAGAGCTGGGTACTGTTTATACTGCTGTGAACTTTGTGAAAATTCACTGAACTGAAAACATAATATTTCTATATGTACATTATACTTCAATAGAAAGTTTACATCAAAGCCCTGGCCAGGTGGCTTGGTTGGAGCATCATCCCATACACCAAAAGGTTGCAGGTTTGATCCCAGTCCGGGCACTTACAGGAGGCAACTGACCGATGTTTCTCTCTCTCTCCTCCGCTTCTTCTCTATCTAAAATCAATAAAAAACAACCCTGGCTGGTGTGGTTCAGGGGACTGAGAGCCTGCCTGTGGACCAAGAGGCTGCTCGTTTGATTCCCAGTCAGGGCACATGTCTGGACTGTGGGCCACGGCCCCAGTGGGGGCATGAGAGAGGCAACCAAACACATCATATTTCTCTCTCTCTCTCTGTCTCTCCTTTCCCCTCTATCTAAAAATAAATAAGATCTAAAAAACATAAATAAATAAAATCAATAAAAAACATATCCTTGGGTGAAGATTAAAAATAGTAAATTTTTAAAAAGTTTACATTAAAAAAATGATAATAGTGTTAATTTAGTGGAGAGAAATAAGTTAAAAATACTAAAGAAAGGACAAAGTATGGTAGGTCAAAACTGGGCAAGTGTCACACTGTCCTTCTGACTCTCAGGTATAACTGGACTTAATTTGACCATCACAGACGGAATTCCAATCACTTGGTCTCCCAGGAGAAGGGTCTTTAGAAGAATGTGACTGCTCCTCTTATCTGCTGGTTTAATTCCTAGGCAGACAGCCCCATTGTCTAAGTGGTATAATCAAGGAACAGCATGTTAAGTGGAAGAAATCCAAGGTGCTAATAAAGGTATTAGGACATATAACATTCCTTACTCCAGGGAAGGGAAAATTATCCAAGTAAGCATGGCCTTCCCCAAGAATCCCACACTACATACACCACAGGCCAGCCAAAACATTAGATTCTCCCTTTAATGGAGGAAATCGGAAACGTGGACACTTACTCAAGTCAGGTCTCTTAAAAAGTATCTTTATTTTCCATACGAGGACCACCAATTTAAGGCCCCAGAGCGACATGGATCAGAGAGATCAGCTAACTTCTTTCCACGAATAGTGAGTATTATGTCAGTGGAAGGCTCTACCTTAGGTGTACATATTCAGAGGGAAGGTTTCAGAGCAAATTTAGATCTACTCTATGCTCAAAATATTATCAAACACAATAGTAATTGATCAGCAGCCTTATAAAATTTCTAGAAGAATCCAGAGAGACAAGTTCATCCTCCAGGTGGAATAACAAGAGAAGGCTTCAAGGAAAAGTACATTTAAACTGGGACTTGTAGGATGAAGAGAATTTTAAGGGCAAGGTGGAGAATAACAAGTACTTAGACATTCTAGGCAAAGGCAAATGATGTGAGCAAAATCAGAGATTGGAAAGCACAAACAAGGAATGAGCATTCAGAGTATCTACTATGTGCCAGGATTCATATTAGATGCTACTTTTTATACAATTAATTCATGAGGCTCAGAAAGGTTAGGTACTTTGCCTTAGCCAGAAAACTGGCATAGCCAGGATTAAAATCCAGTTCTATCTAATTCTGGAACATGGGAAAAGTGCAAGATAAAGCCAGAAAGGTTAAAATAAGATCAGGGCTCTGAAAACCTTTTATTTTGTGAATGGGGACTAATGGTTTTTTGGAGAGTACGGCTACAAAATGTCTCATCCAATAACAAAATCAAGAAAGATTTAAGAAGAAACATTAGAACTAAGTTGAGAATGTGGGTGGAGAGTAGGAAATATACCTTAAAACTATAAAAAAGAACCTGAGCTGAAGCAAAGAGAAGACAGGCTGCCCCCAAAGTTTAGATGAAGGCACCCAGAAGCAATTATGATGACAAACACAGAAAAGTCAAGAAAAAGGCTTACTGGTAGACAGAAACAACAAGCTACTTTAGAGATGGTCCACCAAAACATTTTATAAGGGCAGAAACTACATCTGCTTTTGTCACCAATGTATGCAGGATCTAACAGTGTTTCACACATAGTAGGTCATTGATAAACTCTTGATAAAGAAAGGGACACAGGTCAAAGAGATAGATGGGAGCTACAGAGAGGTCATGGGTTGGATCCAGATAATAATACTACATTACAACATATAATAATAATAGGTGATGACTGAAGCAACTGAATGCATGAGAATTTCACTACAATGAAAACAGAAAGAGGGAGAGTACAGAAACCTGGAGAATACCAGGCATTCCTGCTCATGACAAAAATAAGGACAGGAAAAATATCAAGAGGAGAAAATTGCTGAGAAAGGTTACTGGAAACCCAGTGCAGAGATTTCAGAGAAAGGTAAAAGTAAAATAGATGAAAGAGGTGAAAGGTAAGTGGCTAGTGAGGGAATGGGTGTACTCATTTAAAAAGTTTGATTAAGAAAACCAAGAAAGTAGGAAGACAAAAGCTAAAGGAGATGGCAGATTGTGTAATGGGCTCTAAGATGAGAAATCTGAAGATGCTTGAGTGTTAAAGGGCAGAACCTCCAAAGGTGGCAGGATGGGATGGGAACAAAAGTACACACAGGTTAAGCAATATTAAGAAGCCAGGGACACCTCTTCCAGAAGAGGTGGAAAGAGAAAATGGAGTAAGAGAAAAGAACTGAACCAAAGATGTACAGTCATTCCTACTCTTAAAAGAGAGGGGATAAAAAGAGAAAAAACTTCCCAGAAAGTCCAAGTCACTCCCAGAAAGTAACAGAACCACCACACATTCACCTTGGGTGTGCTGCACTATATCCTGATAGGCAACACTCATCTAAGAACAAGAATGTGGACTGACCCATCTCTGTATCTGGTCCAGCTTAGCCTGGCATAAAGACTGGCACACGGGGGGCCCTGGTAAATGTCACTGGAAGGGAGTGTGAGCAGGTAAGCAGGACCTGCTCACACTCAACAGCTCATACAGGCTGGTATTTCTCCTCTAAGAGGGGCACTGACATTAAGGAACAAAGCTCAGCTCTGGCTAGAGCCAAGAATCCACACTTAGTCCTGCCTTAGAGCCTCGAGGGAACTACCCTGAGAAGAGTCCTATCATTGTTATCACTGTCCCAAGAGAACTGTACCATACACTGGCGTCTTCCCTGGCAGGATGACGATAATGAGCTGCAGCCCAGAGTAGGTGTTCTTGAGATGCCGGAACATGGGCTCCACGCTGTCTGCCCCCTGCGCATATTTGCAGAAGCAAGGCTGGCCCTGAATGGGCATCCCTGCATCCTTGGAAATCTTCCGCAGCTGGTCTGTGAAGTTCCTGCAGCACAAGTATGGTCATAACAGAAGGCAGTTAAGTCCCACTTAAATACCTCTGATCAAATGCCTTCATCTTAGGTTCCTAGCACTCTGACAGGTAACTGAGATGAATGAAACATGATCACAACTAGTGCCAAAAACATTTATAGTTGAGAAGGACAAGATATAGCTTGCTAAATGTTCAATGGTACATGCACAGAGCTGAGGCTCAGAGAAGGGACCTGAGGAAATTCTCAGGTTCTTCACCATCTCCCACTCAAAGCAGCTACAAGTGCACAGCAATAGACAGATGTCCTCTTTGCTCGAATTATAATAAGGTTCCAACAGTGACTGGAACACAAGAGATGCTCAGTAAAAATGAGCTCCCTCCTCCCCTACTGTTTCTTTGAGGCTAAGAAGAAAACAGTAATTAAACAAGCCTCTTTCCTTTGGCTTTAGGGTTATGCCCTGGGAAAGGAAGACAACATTGGAAGAGAGGGTGCACACGTAATAGATTTTAAAAATTAAGCTACATAAATATAATGACAGGCTGAAATGAACAGTAGAAAATTTGTGAAAATCCTGCATTTAGATTAAAGGTAATAATGCTCTGGTCAGGTGACTCAGATGGTTGGAGTGTCATCCCATACACCAAAAGGTTGCGGGTGCGATCCCCGGTGAGGGCACATGCCTGGGTTGTGGGTTCAATCCCCAGTCAAGGCGAGTATGGGAGGCAACCGATCGATGTTTCTCATTCTCTCTCTCTAATCAATAAACATATCCTTAGGTGAGGATTTAAAAAAAAGAGAGAAAGGAAAAGAAAAAAAAAAGCCCTGGCTGGTGTGGCTCAGCGGACTGAATGCTGGCCTGCAAACCAAAAGGTTGGCAATTGGAATCCCAGTCAGGGCACATGCCTGGGTTGTAGGCCAGGTCCCTAGCAGAGGCATGCGAGACAACTGACTGATGTTTCTCTCACACATCACTGTTTCTCTCCCTTTCTCCCTCTTCCCCTCTTAAAAAAAAAAAAAAAAAGCAATAATGTACAAATAGAGAAAAAAGCAAATTGTTTAGAGGATGCTATTATATAGTATATAAATATCAATATGATTGTAAACCCTGTGTAGTGATAAAGTATTTTTCACGTATTTAGTTAAAAACCACGATACAGCTATGTAAAATTTAATATCATTGACACACTTATAGGTATAAATTGGGTAGGAAGGTTATAGTCATTTATGACAGTAGCTGCATCAGGAGGGAGAAACGGGATCAGGATGGGGGATGTAAAGGAAATGTGAAATTATCTATAATATTATATCTACTTTAAAAAAATAAAATAGTCCTGGATGGTGTGGCTCAGTGGATTGAGCACCAGCCTGCAAGCCAAAGGGTCGCCAGACCGATTCCCAGGCAGGGCACATGCCTGGGTTGCAGGCCAGGTCCCTGGCAGGAGGGTGCACGAGAGGCAACCACACACTGAAATTTCTCTCCCTCTCTTCCTTCTGTCCCCTCTCTAAAAATAAATCAATAAAATCTTTTAAAAAATAAAAAATAAATGAAATAAATATGACATAACTCAGGATAATGGACAGATACATGGGTATTGGCCATATTATTCCAATTTTTCAAAATAAATCTTAGAATAAAGAAATACAACCTAACCATTATTTCATGTAAATAAGAGCCACGTCTCTGACAGACTAGTACAGTATTTTTTTTTCCCATTTCTCTTCCATTATATACAACTGCAGTGTAACCACTAAGAAAACCGATGTGCTACTAGATTCCACTAATAGTGTCTCTCTACTTCAAGGAAACTAGTAGTCCCAATCTTCTCCCTACTATATCAGATCATTTCGCATAGTGCATCTAGTTCTAGGGGCCACAAAATGTTGAGTGAAGTCTAAAATGGGGAAGGTCTTGAAATCCTATGCTAAAATTTTTATACATATATATATATATATATATATATATATATATATATATATATATATATATACACATATACATATATATATATATGAATGAAGTATGGGGACCTCTTTAACAAAACAAAACAAAAAACCCAAAAACAAAACAAAACAAAACTGAGGGTTGAAACTAGTGCTGCCTCATCCATGGGACAAGGGGAAGACATGAGAATAAGAGAAAAGCACATAGAGAACAGAGCTACCAACAAGGTGAGACTAAGGCATAAATGTAGAGAGCTGGGAGCATTTCCGGTACTGCTAAGGACCAGCCCTCCAATGTTAGGGAAAGGCTAGAAGCCTGGCTTAAATGAGGTTAGAATACCAACGATCCAGGAAAGGACACACGCAGGAACCCATTTAAAATAAACTACAGTTGGGACAGTAGTAGTTGGTTACCTGTGAGGAGAGGAAAGAAGAGGGGGCAGGGACACCAGAGTCCTCATATTCATCAAGGCCAGCTGAGCCCACCAGGGCACACATCTCTATTATCCTTGTAACTGTCCAAAGTGGTCAGCTCCACCAACTCTTCCTCAGCTTCACAGTAAACTGACCCCACCCCAGACCCAGAGAAGAAAGAAACCACCACTTCGACAGACTGCAGGAACTACCAAACTGTACATTTTACATGAGTGACTTTTGTGGTATTTGAAATATACCTCAATAAAGCTGTCTTTAAAAAAACGAGAGACAGCTGGGGGAGAGTCAGTGACTTCCTCTACTTAACTTACTCCCCCTGGGCCATTACTCCCCTACTCTGTTCCCTTAAACCACTTGGCTGTATCACTTTCTTCGTTGCTCTCTACCCTAGCCCCTCGGCCACAGGTGGAGGTGGCTCAGAGGCCTCTACAGCTCATGTTCGCCTGACTCAGGTTATCTGGACCTGGCTGAACAAGTTTTGTGCAAGGAGAGGACAGCTCAGAGGACCAGTTCAATTAAGGTGCTCATTTGTTTCCAATTAGGGATGTAAGCTTTGAAGCCTGATTTGATCTGATTTGATCCCAATTCTGATACTTTCTTGATATGCAAACTTTGTACAAGTTACTTAACCTCTTTGAACCTCAGTCTCCTGAAAATGGAAATACCACCACCTACTCACTGTGAAGATGAAATAAAAAAGCATAAAATTAGGTACAATATCGGCATAAATGCTATAGTTGTTATTACTTATTACCATGTTAATAATTACAACGGTAAAATAATTCAGGACTCTCAGGAGATTTATGCCCTGAAATCATCATCTCTGAACAGAGATAGCTCCTTAAGAAGGCTCCTCACCACAGACTGGCAGAAAGCGAACAGGCAGAGGTTTGAGCCAGACTGCACAGGGAGGCAGAGCCAAAAATCAGCAAGAGCACACTACAGATCAAATCTCGGCTTCTTGGGGGCAAGGGAAAGTGGGCAACCTTGGGTCCTTCTCCCACCCTTCCATCCATACACCCCGCCCTCCTTACTTGAGCACTTCTTCTCGACACTGTTTTTGGGGTGCGAAGCAGGCGATGGCCCAGACTTTGATCTCAATCCCATTGTAGAACTGTTTCCCCCGCATGTCCCAGACACCCTGATTGGGTGTGGCAATGGCCCGGTTCTGGGGTAGGCAAAGGGGGCGCCCAGGTGAGCCTCATGGGTAGCAAGCAAAAGCCCCTGGCTATAAATCCCAACCTCCCCCCAAAATGCCCCAGAGATGTTGTCTGGCCCTGACCCTGCTCACCCGGCCGCCATACTGCAAGATGGGAGCCGGCAGCACTCGTCCCGTCACCTCCGTCATGTCATCCTTCACTTTGATCCCAAATTCCTGGATGTAGGGGTCTAGGTTATAGCTGGCATTCTTCATCTGCAAGACAAAAAAAAGGGAATCTCAGGAAAGCAGCAGCTTGGCAATACTGCTCACCCTCTGGGTCCCAAGTAGAAAGCCCCAGGCAGCTGCAAGTGGCGAGAAATAGCCCTTAAAAAAGGAGGGAAAGTGGAAGATGATGTAAGTGGGAGTGGATAACATAGGGAAGTAATATAAAAGGGGAAAAAATAGGAAGCAAAGTAGCTACAGGGTCAAGAAGCAAGAGTAGTCCTTCACAGTCCCAGGCAACAAATCTAGGCTGTATACTCCTGAGAGTCCTGCCAAGGCAGAGAAGCATCTATGCTACCAGGGGCCCCAGTGGCTGAGCAACCAAGCACATGTTTCTCTGAAGCCCCACTGACCAGGCGGCTGATCTCCTCCTGTCTGTCTGGGGCCGACCTAGCTGTCGCCTTTATCATGGTCGAAGTCTGGTTGTCAGTCAGCTTCTTAATGCAGCGCTGCCCAGCCACGATGTTACAGACCTGGGGAAACAAGAAGGATAAGTAGCTCTGGCTGGAGTTCCATCCACCTCTATACTCAGAGCCCCACAGTAAGGGAAGAGACCTTGCCTGTCAGCCCCGGGAAGGAGACTGCAAAATCCCCTGGGCACACAGGTTAAGTCAGAAAACATCCATGTGCAATACCAAAGACAATACAGCCACTCTGTGAGTAAGAGCTAGGAATCCAGCACCAGGTCTGGGCTCAGGTCTCATGTTAAATAGGGAAAACTAACAATCTCAAAATGTTGTTCAGAGACTAAACAAAATAATAAAGCACTTAAAGGACTGAGTACAGCTCTGGAACACAGAAAATACTCAATAAATTGCAGGATAACTTATTATTTACCAACGGTCTCAGCATAGAGCTCTTCCAAAAACTAAAAAACTGAATATACATCAACTGAATTCCTAAAGTAGTAAGCAGCTCTCCAATGGTGGCAGGGAGTCTTGCTCCATCCTCAAACCCACTGAAAGAATAAGGGATGGCCATTAGCTCTTGAGCCTGTCTACAGATGATCACTATAGAGATCACTGTGTCTCAGTGGACTGACAGTGCTTTCTGTTGGTGTGAGAAATATCCTACCATTCAGTCCCTCTATTTTGGGCCCAAAAGAGTACAGTGGGGATCAGAAAAGACTTTCTAATGATAGACAAGGCTTCCATTCCCCCATATACTATTCTTAAGATGCCACAGACAGAAAGCCTTTTAGTAGAGTAGAAAGCCAGAAGGTTTAGAAGACTTGAGTTTGAAGCCCGGCTTTGCCATATCTGGGTGATATTACCTTGGGCAGGCCTAGGTCACTTAACTACTTCTTTATTTTCAGTAACAGGGTAAAAAACACTGTTTCATGAAGTTGTTGTTAAGGATTTTGAAGAAATGAAATATATAACTTGCTTCCACAGGGCCAACATTACGAAAGTACTGGTTCTCATCCTAATTTGCAGGAGAGTTCACGATGTACAACGGTCAGGAAGACCAGGAAGAGGTTACCTACAATTAGACTCTGTATCCCAAGGAATACATAAATTAGTGAATTCACTTAACAGAAATCCAGGATTAAAATGTGTGAGGTTACTCTCTTGAAGGCACCTTAAAGTTGTAGCACTCTCTACAGATAACCTTAGCCATACTAAGAAAAAGACTAAACCAGAAATGTGGAGAAACAGGAACCCTTGCTGACAGGATGTAACATGGTATAGGTACTATGGAACACAGTATGGTGATTCCTTAAAAAATTAAACACGGAATTATCATACGATCCAGTAATTCTACTTCCTGGCATATACTCAAAGGAAGTGAAAGCAGGGACTAAAACAATTATTTATACACATACACTCGTAACAGCATTATTCACAATAGCTAAAAGAAGGGCCCTGCCTGGTGAGGCTCAGTGGATTGGGTTCCGGCCTGTGAACCAAAGGGTCGCCGGTTCATTTCCCAGTGAGGGCACATGCCTGGGTTGCAGGCTAGGTCCCTGGTAGGAGGTATGCAAGAGGCCACCACACATTGATGTTTCTCTTTCTCCCTCCCCTTTTCCTCTCTCTAAAAATAAATAAATAAATCAAAAGAAAAAGAAAAGAAGAAGGAAGCAAACCAAGTGTCTGTCAATGAATGAACGGATAAACCAAATGTGGTATATATATCCAATGAATTATTTAGCCTTAAAAAGAAAGGAAATTCTGACATATACTACAACAGAAATGAACCTTAAAGGCATTATGCTAAGACAATAGGCCAGTCAAAAAGTCCACATATTATATAATTTGATATATATGAAATGTCCAGAACAGACAAATCCACAGAGACAGAAAGAGATTAGTGATTACTAGGGGCTGGAGGGTGAGGGTGGGGTTAAGGGATAGTAAGTGACTTATAATGGGTATGGACTTTTTTCTGGGAGTGATGAAAATATTTTAGTATCAGTTGGTGGTGATGGTTGCATAACTGTGAAAATACTAAAAAACCCTGACTTGTGCATTTAAAAAGTTAATTTTATGGTATGTGAATTATATCTTGATAAAGGTGCTCTTAAAAAAAAAAAATCCCACCACACTATAATAGCCTACATTATTTGACCCTGAACCTCTCCCCGAAATCATCTGCTACTTTTCCTCTTACATACTACTTGCCAGCCAGCCACTATGACCTTTGTCTACCTCTCAAAAAGATCCAAGCTTCCAGCTGCTTTAGAGCTTTTACACTTGCTATTTACCTCGTGCCTGGAAGTCCGCTCCCTTGGGTTGTTACAAGGTTGATTCTATCTCCTAACTTGGGATTCAAATGTTTCCTAAAAGAGGCCTTCCCTGACCATAATAACTAACGTGGTTCTCCAATCCCCTCCACCCTTACTTCTATCCCCTTAACCTATTTTATTATTCTTATTGCACTTACCACCATCTGAAACTATCTTATTTATCAATTTATTATCTATCTCCCCCTTCTAGAATGTAAGCGCCATGACAGCAGGGATGTTTGTCTAGTTAATCTCTACGTTCCCGGCACCTAAAAGAGTATATGACACATAGTAGGAGCTCAATAAATATTTGTTAAATAAATAATAGTAAAAATCAAAATATGAGTCATATATAAATTGTTCACATTGGAAACTATTGTTTAACCAGAAGTAATGTTACTTTGCTACCAAGTCCCAACTGGTGGTAGATATTACCTAAAGCCTACCTACTCGCTGAGATCATCCCCAAAGATTTCTGTTTATACCTCAGAGAAAATATTGCCTTCATGCCACTTTCTGTGCATCAGCACCTATTAACTAAATCAAAGTTCCTGAGTTTTGGGATCTCCTCTCTCTGTAGCCCAATTTCTTCTAGTTAATTCTGAAATCCCAGAAGCTCACAGAAGACTTGAGCTTTGGTCCTGTTTGACTTCTCCTGTTGGAACAAAGTAAGACGATAGTGCAGGCTGGTGTTTCTCCAAATTTAATGTTCGTGTGAATCCTCTATGGATTCTGTTAAAAGACATTCTGATTCAGAAGGTCTGGTGGAACCTGAGAATCTGTACACTTCGAATAGCAATAGACTAGACAATAACGCAGTCAGCTGTAGTTTCTCATTAGACATTTTGGCTAGTGTATAACTAACAAAATGGTTCTATATTTGTATGCTATAATTTAAGAAGTATTACTATTCTTTCTTTAATTGCAGGACTTCAAACATCTGTTAAAGCATAAAAATATAAAAAATGTTGGGGCTAAACTCTTTCACATTGACCATTAGGAAAACAGGATTCATATTATAGATAAACATTCACCTCCATTTTCTGTAAAATAAGATACATTTATATCTCTAGGTTATTTAAGATCCCCAACTTCGGAGGACAGAGAAAGAGAAATTTAGAGGACATGAATGTGGGTATCTGAAATCTCTGTCCTGAAAAAACTAATTACTTATTAAACAGTAAATACAGCCTTCACCTCTGCCTGGAAGCCCTGAAAGAACATGAGAGCAGGACTGGAAATAAGAAATAAGAAAAAAAGCCCTGGCTGGTGTGGCTCAGTGGATTGAGTGCCGGTCTATGAACCAAAAGGTCACCGGTTCGATTCCCAGTCAGAGCACATGCCTGGGCTGTGGGCTAGGTCCCCAGCTGGAGGCATGTGAGAAGCAACCCATGGATGTATCTCTCACACATCGATGTTTCTTTCCCTCTCGTTCTCCCTCCCTTTCCCTCTGTCTAAAAATAAATAAATAAAATCTAGGGGGGGAAAAAAGGGAATAAGAAAAAAATTTAGCAGGTAAGAATGAGGCCTACATTTCACACAGTGACCTCATGCCTCTCAGAATGTTAATTTTCCGAACTTCAAAATGAAGATGAGAGATTACACATGGAAGAAGAGAACTCCGATGATCAGTGTCAGATATAATGCTTGTTCCCAGCCCAGCCATTACTTGGCAGCCTCACCTCTAACGGCAGGTAGGTATGCTTTTGTTCCTGGCCAACTTGAAGGCAGGGCAAGTGGGGATACTTGAGCTGAAGGTTGTATTTCTGCTTGAAATACTGTGCCACTGTGCACTCCACAGTCTGTCCACTCTCCAACTGCAAGGGAAACCTGTTTGGGGGAAAGGAAGGAGATGTCATAGCCCAGGATTGAGTCCCAACTCTCTAGACCTACAACCTTGGGAAGCCCCAGACATTGGCTTTATCCATATCCAGCCTCTTTAGAATACTCCCACTCTTGGGAAAGCAGGCAATATAGGGCTCCAAAAGAGAAGCAAGTTCCACAACCGTCAGGACCATACCTGACTCACCTGCATTTCTAGTGTTGAGCATAAAGCCTGACACAGTAGGCACTCAGAGTCCTGTACAGGCTGAGGTCAAGAAGGCAGATGAAGTCAGTGAGGGCTTCCCCAAGGTCTAGCCCGGGAGCTTTCTTTCTCAGGAGGCAAAATAAGTTGAAAGAGAGTCTAACATTTACAGAACTGATATAGAAGTCAAGGGAAGATGGCTGCTCTACGGTAAAGAGGAACGGTGGAGACCAAGAAGGTAAAAATGGTAGGTGGATTATCAACGGACCATAAGGCTGGGAGAGGGATGCCAAATTCCTTCAGCTTATTCAAAACCAGGGCCAGTCCACGGTTCATTCTCAGGGTCAGTAGGGCAGGAGGAAGTGAAGGGAGTGTTGAAATACCAGCACTCTTTCATCAATGGTATGGCTTAGCAGCCCTGTCAACTTACGTCTGATGGCTGGCAGGGCGACGGGTAACATTACACACGCGGTATTTCCTCTTCATCTGTCCACAGTGGGTCACTTCCACCTTCAGGCCTAGAATACACACACTACTTGTCAGGGTTGAAATAGATTGCTCATGTTCCCAGGCCTCTCCCCTGAACACATCCCAAGGGGATTTACTTTGGAGGCTAGAGAGAAAGGAAGGCTGTTTCCCCGTCCCGCCTGCTTGGGTCCTTACCCTTGATCTCCTTGGTAAAGCGCACACGCTGAGAGTCCGTGAGCGGCTTGGGCTGCTCATCTATGTTCCTGATGTCCAGCACCTCACACATGAACTCAATCACCGGCTGCGCCTTGTAGAAGGCAGTGGCTGAGACTGTGGGGACAGAGTAGGTCTAGCTCAGCTGAGGTTCTCTCTTCCAGAATAAGTGGAGGTACTGTTCTTTACACCCTCTTCCTTATAGGGTATTGGGATGGGGGAGGGGTCACAGGGCTGTAGGGATTAGACTAGGAGTGTGGTTGCAGAGCTGGGAGGGACAAGGCTGGGAGTGTGGTCACTGGACTCAGGGTGCCCCTGGCTCCATAGCTCTCCCCACTCACCATCAATGTTGAGCATCATCTTCCACATGGCAGGGCGCACAGACTGGTGAAAGCCGAACCAGACCTCGCGCCCACCCCCCAGCGGGTGGTAGTAGCCCTCAGGCGGTGAGAAGAAGGAGCGGCCCACAGGGGTGTACCTGGCAGGGACAGGCAGAGAACTGGTCCCTCGGGCACAGGCCCCCACCCTGTGAGGCATCCTGGGCACGGAGGAGCCCTGGCCTGGAAGGCAGGACACCAGGGCTTTAATTCCAGCTCTGATCCTTTACTAGTTGTGCAACTGACCTTGTGAAAGTCTACCCTTCCTCTGCCCTGAAGGGACAGATGGGGTGCAGCCCAAAGGTATCTAAAAGGGACAGGGCCAGTGGTTTAAACCATCTAAATGTATATACATGCTTGCCTAGCATATGGTGGGGCTTCAAAGAATGTTTTGTTTGAAAGGCACACTATAGAACCTTAATATGTGCTCATTCCCCTCTTCCCCAGAGCAGTTCTGCCACCAGCAATAGCCCAGATATTAACTATACCCAGTACCTCATGGATGCCAGGTGTCGCATGGCCACATCCAGGGCTTGCACAGACTCCAGGGGAACAGGGATCTGGCCACTGACCAGGGCCTCGTGCAGCATGCGCCAGCTCACAATGGCTAGCCACTTGATGGAGACCTTGAATATTCGATCCTTCCCTTCCCCAGGGATTGTCACCTCAAAGTCAACCTTCAGTAAAGAGAAAGGGGTGAAGGGTTGCCAATGCTTTCCCATAGGCCAACATTCTCTGCCCTGTCTCAACTGTCCCCCGCCCCATAGATCTGCTAAGACTCTGCCCCTTAAGCTGATAGGAGCTCACAGGGAAGACTTCAGAGTAAATGCAGCCCCTCAGTCTCCAAACACCTTGGTTCAATGCTTCTGTCTCTCTCAACCACGCCTAGCAGAAAAGTCCTTAAGGTCTAGGTCTATTTTAAGTCTACCCTCAATCTATCTAAAACAGGCAGAGACATACAACAGACTCAATAAACATCAGCAACTACCCATCCCTCACCCTAAAATGCACTTTGTCAGTGCAAAAGATGAAAGGGATCTCTGGCCTGCCAGACTCGAAAGAGGTTTACATGAGCTCTGTCCCACCCCAGGCCCCCTGACACAGGTCTAGCCTGACTCCCTCCTTACCCGTTCATTGCCAATGGGTAGTGCTGTAACAGTGTAAATGTTCTTCTTTCCATCATACACGGGCTTGCGATCACCAAAGATCTGAGGCTTGAAATGCTGGACCATGTATTCCACCACTTCCCTGTGAGGGATAGGAACAGCCTATAACAGCTGAGAGACTACCACTTCAAGCTTTTAGACGTAATTCAAAGTCCAGGCAATGTCCTATCTACTACATTCTCTCCTAGCAGCTACTTTTCATCTCATCTACTCTATCGCTGTGCTTCTCAAACTTCAATGTTCATATGAATCACCTGGAGATCTTATTAAAATACAGATTCTGACTCAGTGAGTCTAGAGCAAAGCCTGAAATTCTACATTTCTAGCATGCTGCCAGGCGATGCTTCTGGTCTTCACATTACTAATGCTCTAAAGGACCTGAGACCGTAAGTGCCTTCTGAGCTGAAAGGGAGGCTGAGGAGAGAAGGGCTTCACCTGGGTCTATCCAGAATCAGGAACTGAACTGAGGCTCCTCCAATTCCCAAGCTGATAAGCAAAAAATATAAGTGGGGAAGAAATCTAAATTGGAATAGGAATAAACTGTGGAAGAAGAACCTCATCTCTCTCATCTATCTGATGTCCTTGGGTCCCACCACCCTGTTTTCTCTCCACTGTCATTTCTTTTTAGATTTCACTTCCTGTCCTCTGCCACTTATATACCAAAATATCCATCTATCCTTCAAAATGCCAACCCGACCAACTATCCAACAAATTCACTGTCTAAACCAAAGTTTTTAACAACTACTGGATAAAAAAGACTCAAAATGTATACTGGAAGCAACTGTAAACACATGATTTTAATCCCAATTAGGCTTCAGTGCTGCCCAACAATCTTTTTCATATTCCTGATCACTTCCACCCCTCACTGACTATGTCAAAATTTCTCTACTACCTTTTAAATCCAGAACCCATTTCTATCTATCAAAAGGCAACTCTATAACTCTAAACAGAGTAAACCATAGTAAGTAAAGCCACCCTCAAGTTCCCAGACATACAACTGTATTTATAGGTGCGACCCTCTTCATTTTCTTTCCTCTCACACTTGAAATGTCCTTCCATATGTGATTTTTAAAATTTAATCTTTATTGTCTTTTTTCCATGACCATTTAGTCCCTTTATACCCCTCCCCCCACGTGATTTTTAAACATCTGAAAAATAAGTTCAATTTCACTCATTAGAGAAACATAATTTAAAATTAGACCAAAATACAGAAAAACAAGACACAGACCAATGGAACAGAACTGAGAGTCCAGAAACCCACACACATACGAACGACTAATTTACAACACAGGAACCAAGAATACACAATGGAGAAAGTTTCTTCAATAAGTGGTATTGAGAAAACTGGACAAGCCACATGCAAAAGAATGAAACTAAACAACTATCTCAAACCATACATAAAAGTTAACTCAAAATGGATTAAAGACTTGAATGTAAGACCTGAAACAATAAAATACATGAAGACATGGACACTAAGTTTCTGAACACTGATCTTAGCAGGGTTTTTGTGAATTGCACTCCAAAGGCAAGGGAAACAAAAACAAAAACAAACAAATGGGACTACATCAAACTAAAAACTTCTGCACAGCAAAGGAAACCATCAACAAAACAAAAAGGCAACCAACTGAATGGGAGTAAACATTTGCAAATGATGTTTCTAATAAAAGGTTAATATCCAAAATATATAAAGAACACATATAACTCAATAACAAAAAACCAAACAACTGGTGGGAGGGGAATATAAGGGGGATAAATGGTAATCGAAAAAAATACAATAAAAAACAAATTTAAAAAACTGAATAAAAAATGGACAGAGGACCTGAACAGATAGTTTTCAAAGGAAGGCATATAGATGGCCAATGGGCACATGAAACATGTTCGATATCACTAATTATTAGGGGAATGCAAATCAAAACCATGAGACATCAATCACCTCACACCTGTTAGAAGAGCTATTATCAAAAAGAGAAAATAACAAGTGTTGGCAAGATGTAGAGAAAAGGGAACGTTCATACGCCGCTCGTGGAATTGTAAATTGGTGCGGCCATTACAGAAAACAGTATGGAGGATCCTCAAGAAAATAAGAGCTATCATATGATCCAGCAATTCCTCTTCTGGGCATTTATCCAAGGAATATGAAAACACTAATTCAAAAAGGTATGTGTACCCTAATGTTCACTGCAGCATTATTTATAATAGTCACGATTTTAAACAACCATTAGTGTCTATCGACCAATGAATGGATAAAGAAGTGAGGGAGATACATATATATCAATGGAATACTACTCAACCATAGAAATGATGAAATATTGCCACTTGTGACAACATGGAGGGATCTTGAGTATTAAGTGAAATAAGTCAGAAGAAAAAGGACAAAAACTGTATGATTTCACTCATACATGGAATATAAGCCAAAAAGAAAGAAAGAAACAAAACAAAACAAAAACAAACTCATAGATAAAGACAACATACTGGTGGTTACCAGGGAGAAGAGGGATCAGGAGAAGGTAAAATAGATAATGGGGGTCAATATGGCAATGGGTACAAGCTAGACTTTTGGTGGTGCGTACACAATAGAGTATACAAATATAAAATTATAATGTTGTATACCTGAAATTTATATTATTATTAACCAATGTTACCTCAATTGAAAGAAAAAGAAGCCAAACCATGAGTCAACTTATGAGATGGTATTATTCAAATGAATTAAAATTCTATAATAAAAGATGGAAAAAGTAATTAAAAAATTAAATGCAAATAAATTTTCTACTTATCAAAATGTCAAAGATCAAAAAATACAATGTGCTGGATTGGTGCAGATATAGGGAAGAGGCACGCTTAATAACTTGCTAACAGGAGCATAAACAAGTACAACCTACCTTATACAAACTAGCAATATCTCAAAATTTTTAAATGTACTATGCCAGCAAATCCACTCCTAGGAATTTACCCTATAGATATACTCGTACTTGAGTACAAAAATGTATCTACATTTAATAATCAATACAGTTTCATTTTTGTAACAAGTTTAGGCTCACCCTATATGTTCCTCAATAGTTATTAAATAAGTTATAATCACATCACATTCAATGGCATACCTATGGAGTTATAAAAAGAATGAGGCAGATATGTATACACTGATATGTATTATTTTCCAAAATATATTGTTCAGTAGGAAAAAAAGAAGGTGCAGAATAAGGTATATAGGATTCTATATTCTGTACAATTAAAAAGTATTCTATATACATTTATTCTTGCATATGCAAAGAAAAACATCTGGAAGCATACTCAAGAATGATAATAATCATACTCAAAAATGGTAACAACAGATGCCTCTAGGGAAAGGGAGTAGGGCACTGGAAGCCAGGGTAACAGGAGACTTTTTAAAAAGATTTTATTTATTTATTTATTTTTTAGAGAGAGGGGGGAAGGGAGGGAGAAAGAGAGGGTGAGAAGCGACAATGTGTGGTTGCCTCTTGCACACCCCCAACAGGGGACCTGGCCTGCAAGGAGACATTTTTGACTGTTACTCTTTTTGTAATATATTAAGTTTCTTTACATTACATGTATGTAATTTTCAAATAATAATAAAATAAAATTTAAAGAGTCCTGGTTGGTGTGGCTCAGTGGATTGAGCTCAAGCCTGCAAACCAAAGGGTCATTGGTTCGCTTCCCAGTCAGGGCATATGCCTGGGTTGTTGGCCAGGTCCTCTGTAGGGGGTATGCGCAAGAGGCAAAAACACACTTATGTTTCTCTCCCTCTCTTTCTCCCTCCCTTCCCCTCTGTCTAAAAATAAATAAATAAATAAATAAATAAATAAATAATCAATCCATTTTAAAAAAGAATTATTGCTGTTTCTTTTTAAGGCTAATCCGTCCAACTGTGTAGCCTATTAAGTCCTCTCACCTCAGCAAGGACGTCCCACTCATTCCTCCCCTCTCCATAACGTACCTTTAAGCTCTTCTCTACTAGCTCCTTCTCCTCTGTTTATAAATAAATCCATATCTCATTCTTAAATACTTTTCTTTCATTCATTTCAACAAAGATTAAAATGTGCTAAGCGAGGCAGTGGAATTGACCCCTATAATCCTCTCTAGCCAGCGTATTTCCTCTCTCCCCCTGTTTTATTACCAAGCTATTTGGGAAAAGCTATCTGGTCTCGCTATCCCACCGCATTACCTTCCACTTATTCCTTAACTCACTGTAGTTAGATTTAGCCCAACTACTCTAATAAAACTGCTCTAACGAAAGGTGCCAATTATGTTCTAGCAGCCAAATCCAATGTTATTTTTGCAGCATTTCCCTACATGGAATCTCCTCCTCAAAAGCTATCTTAAATTTGGTGATACCACCCTCTAGTAGGTTTTTCTTTAACCTCTCTGGGTCCTCCTTCAAGGTTCTGAGACTCAGAAAAGTAAAGACTACTCTGTCTGGTGTCATAGATGTGCACCACTTACCGGTTGACTCTGCGAGGACACTTATCCGGCTTGATATCCACCTCGTAGTGATAGACGTCAATCTTAGGGATGTCCACCTCAAAGTAATTGGCCAGGAGCTTGATTGGTTTCCCCACTGTGCCAATGCCAGGCCTGCGAGGTGCTTGGAACACCTGCTGCAGAGGGGGCAGGTATGCGCCCGCAGCTGTAAGACAAAGACGCTGATGAGGGTAAAGTCTGGCCATCTCCTTACACACTTATCAGAGAAGGCACAGAGGCTCCCCAGAAGAGGAACAGGAAGAGTGAAAGGGGAGCTTCTTTCTGCCCACCCAAGTAAACTGAGGGTTTCCACTGGCTCAAATATCCAAGTCTCATTTTTTTTAAAAGCTCTCTCCAGTTAGGAAAATTACCCTTGTCTATCCTAAATTCATCAAGTGAATATGTAATAAGTCCCTATTACATGTTAAGTAGAGGGGCTAAATCTGGCTCCCAGTAACAAAACTCCTCCTTCTACAAGATTAAGACACATGCCTCCACCAGGTATCCAACAGGCCGAGAATGTCCTATTCTCTGCCAGCCAGATGCTCACTTCATTCATCACCACCCTGCACACAAAATAGCATCACCTTAATGCTCCTCTGTAGGCAGGAGGAAAATCAGAAGAAGGCCAGATTGAGGGGTGGGGCAGTGTCTGTTTGAGGAAGGATTAAGGCAACTGAATGGCTGACAGTGGAGACAGAAAAGGAGAAAAGGCTAAAAAGATAGAGTTTGGAAACTAAGAAAAGGAGAGAGGCTGAAATGGGGAGCTGATGAAGAAACCAGACTGAAGGTTGTAACAAAAAAAGGCTTGAACTGGGAACCAGGGAAAAATGAAAGGCTGGAGTTAGGTACTGGGGCAAGACAGGTTAGAGTTGGGAGTTTGGACAAGACGCAAGACTGCAACGGGAGAAACAATAAAGAAAAAGCTCAGAAGAAAAAGCCAGGGAATGAAGACACATTGAATATAGGAGACTGAGGCAAGAGGAGGCCAGAGTAGAAGACTTGGGAAGAAGAGGCAGCCATTAGAATGCTGGAGAAGGGAGAGATACTAGCTCTGGGAAGGAGAACACAAGATTGTCTCCACGGCCCACAGCTCCTTCCACAGAGGCAGCAGCAGAAGGGAATCAGTGGCGAGACAGATAGGGCCCTGGGGACGGGCCTAGGGCAAGGCCAGCTCCCACTGCTTTCTCCTCTCTGGCCACCAGCCTGATTGCTGCCCCTAGTTTTATTTTCTAGCTGAGAGGAAAAGGAGGGAAAAGGGAAACAGCCTAAGAGAAGAAGCCTCTGTCCAGAGCTACTATTGTCCTTGCCAGTGGACGACCAGCTCAGGTGGGAGGCGAGAAGAATAAGCCAGCCCAAAACCTCCCATCACCAGAGCTCTGTTTTCACAGTCGGCCAGGCTAGGGGGGATGGGGCATATCCTCAGCTGGGGGGTCAGGAAGAGGTCAGAACCATTCATGGGAGGGGCATGCCTCCCAGAGCTAAGCTGCTGTCTCCTCCTAACCACCTGTCAAACACAGCCCCACAAAGCAGACGGGGGAAGGCAGGCCCAGCCTGGGGGCAAAGACCTTCAGGACTCAGCTACATGGGGAGGTGAAAGCAGAACTATGCGCACCTGGCCACCTACTGCAAAAAGAGGTGGACAGAAATTGCACGCAAGGCATAGACAGACACACACACTACGTGACACATTCCTGTCATATGCATCCAAACACTCACTTAGACCTACACAAAACCTTTAGACAAATACCACTTCCACCCTAGATTGTAAGTTCTTCAACGGTAGGCACTATCTGCTTTGGTCACTGCTGACCCTCCTGTGTGAATGTCTGGCACACAGGAAATGTTCGACATACAGATATTAAATAAACAAACATCCATAGACACACCACAAAGAACAGACACAGCACACAAACATACAAACGCCTGCAAACTGCTCAGAAACAATTATAAACTCTGCACAGGACAAACAAGCACCCTGGTAGATATAGCTGGTAAAAGACACCCTTCCCTCCCCAAGCTCTTACATTCCATTAACCTCCTTAGCCTCTCCAGGCTGAATAATCAGTTGGAGCATAGGAGAAAGACATCTCTAGAGCTGGGGGCAGGGTAGAACTGACAGGGGATGGGACAGACACTCGAGCCTCAAAGCCTTCTCTTCCCCAGAAAGAGGACCACAGGCCAGACAGTCTTAGGCACCAGGTACCCTCCACTCCAAGGAGGCTTTAGGAAAACAGGAAAGCTCCAAAGCTCTCCGTCATCCCCAAACTAGGGAAGGCAAGAGGAAGGAGTAAGTTCTGTCCTATCCCATCCCCCTGCAAGCCTCACAGCTGTAGCCAAGTCCCCCCCCTTACCTCACCCTGCCCCCATCTTTTAGTCTGAGAAAGGGAGACACTTCCCCTCAAACCCAGACAGGGACAGACGGCCACTTTGTGATGCAGATGAGGGCCCCAGCAGAGAGGACAAAGCTTGGGCCTTGGGGGAAAGGGGCGGGGCCCTTCCTTGCAGACAAAAGCAAGGAGGGAGGGGCTGTGAAAAGGACACTCCCCCTCCCCCATCCCCAACCAGTCCTGAGAAGGAAAAGTAACAGAGCTGAAAGGCCTGGCTCAGGGATTCCTTCCCTGCAGTCAGAGGCCCATAACCTCCCAAGGAACCAGACAGCCTATTCAAAAGACAAACTCAAGGCTAAGAGGCCAATTCTCACACATAAGGATTTGTCCACACATAAGTATACACAAAATATTAAATATCCACATATGTGATTAACAATTTATGTCACACTGGGATGTGATTCAATTTAATTAATAAACATGCACTTTGTGTCAGGGCCTAAACACTTGCAAATCAGACACTATCTGTGCCCCCTGGGAGCTCCCAGTCCAGTATGTGTGATTGGAACACACCTGAGCACAGAAGGCACGCCTGACATAAGCCCAGTGAAACCTGTAACAACACCTTAGCTTTGTATATTTTGTCCTCCATCTTCCAAAGGGAATAGTCTGGGGCTAGCAAGGAGACAGTTATGGGGTACCTTAATTCACAGCTTCCAGAATGAATTTCAATTATACCCTTTGGTGAGTCGAAGTCTGTCCCACTAGGCTACCGCCAACTCCAGATACCAGGCTCTAGTCCCTTCCCTAGAAGTTTATTTCTTACAACAAACAAGTCATTTTTTAAAATACTTTTTAAATTTATTTATTTATTTATTTTTTGAGAGGGGAAGGGAGGGGGGGGAAAGAGGGAGAGAAACATTAATGTGTGAGAGAAACATCAGTTGTGTCTCACACGCCCCCAACTGCGGACCTGGCCCACAACCCAGGCATGTGCCCTGACTGGGAATAGAACCAGCAACCTCTGGGTTTGCGGCATGATGTCTAACCCACCAGTCGGGCTCAGTTGTTTTTTTTTTTTAAATCACTCCGGCCAATTCTCCAAGAAGTCCATTAGGAATTTATCAGAATAAAATCATCAGCAGTCTGGTATGGATGTCAGCTCCTGGCGATCTATTGGAACCGCCGTGCCCTACTCCTACTCTAGTCCACAGGTTGTTGCAAACAGTCTGCCTCCAGCCTAGAAAACCAAGAGAGCTTCTGGAATGGAGCGACAGGCCTGAGAGGAGGAGGAAGTAGTTCTCTGAAGTCAGTTGCTCTCTGCTCTCTATCTTAAGACCTATACAGACTTTACAAGGTTGCTTTTGCTTGGGGAAAAATACTTACAGATCATTGCAGGGATAACTTGAATGAGCTGGTAGGAGCTATTTCCTTGAAAAGATTACATCTGGTATAAAGGACAGAGATTCTTCCACCAGAAATGAAATTCATGTCCCAGATGGAAATCCTATTCCCATTCCAAGATCAAATGGAAGGAAGTGGTGTGAGGTCGAACCTAAAGGATTCCCAGGTCCAGCCCTGACCGGTGCGGCTCAGTTGGTTGGGTATTGTCCCACAAGGTGAAAGGTCACCTGTTAGAGTCCCTAGTCAGGGTATATGCCATGGTTGTGGGCAACCTGGGCTCAGTGCCTGGTCAGGTGCATGTGAGAGGCAACTGATCGATGTTTCTCTCCATTTCTCCCTCCCTTCCTCTCTCTCTAAAAATAAATAAATAAAATATTTTTAAATAATTAAAAGATTCTCAGGTCCAGGCTGCTCTGCCCATCGAAGTACCTAGGACACACAAGGTACCACCACCCCACAGCCCATCCTGGGGACTCCAGTCTTCTGGGGTAAGCCCAGCCCCAGTTTCTCCTCTGCTATTATGTCCTTTACTCCTGATTCCCCTGAACAAGGAGACTCACCAGCGTAAAGGATATAAACTCCTTCCTCCCCCAAACAACTTATTTGTGACAGAAGTCTAACTTGGCAACCTTGGGTCTAATAATATGGCCCTGACAGTTTCTGGGAAGAGGAAAAAGAAAAAATGTCCAATGGGAGAGTGAAGCTATAAAAATATTAAGGTATAGAAAGAGATTAAGCTGCCACCTTGGGAGCCATTTCAAGGCAAAGGTCATTATCCTCTGATTAAAAGATCCTATTTCTACTCAGTATTGGACCAGAAACGTGCAAACCAGGCAGACAACCTCTTCCAGGTAAACTTGGTCCTGGCCTTGTTCCATCAATAACCAACACCTTTTCTAAGGCCTACCTTTAGGGAGGACCCGCCCCAAGAACACTGCGTCCGTCCCCGTCTTTCCTCATCCCAGTGGCAGAATAAAGCACTTGGCAAATTGTGACTGAAGGATTTCAGGGCCAGTGTTAAGAACCCCTAAGATGGGGAAGGGGACCACTTCTATTTGCGCTCTGCCAGCATAATCTTAAAGAGAATGTACCCCATCAGCGCGCTCCTTTTTCCAAGCCAAACCACGCGGGATGGAGAGTGGGGGGAATTTAGGCAGCCACGCCCCCACCACATAGAGCAGCCCCTTCCAAAGGCCACCTCCGCGCATGCTCGGGCGCCACTGCTCCAGCTCCCGGGACTCACTGGGGGAAATCCTGGGGCTGGATCCCCACCCACCGCCCCCTGACCCTCGCCCCCGCGTCAGGCCCGGTTGGGCGGAGCTCACAGTCCAGCCCTGGCGCCTTCTCCCAAGAGACATTAGCCCAGCCCAGACCGGCTGAGCCCCCGCCCCTGGCATGCTGCAGCCAGGGCCCATCTGTGTCGACCCCCTCCTCTCCGGGACACCTGGAGCCCGCCCCCTGCCACCTGCCGGGACTCTCCCTAGGCCTCCCGGGACCTCCCGGAGTTCTTACGTGTGTTGAGGCCCTTCTCCCAGATTACGTCCCACCTCCAGGAGTGTACAGAGCCTCCTTTCATAAAAGGCCCCCATCTCAGAGCTCCATTCACAAGGTTTCCCCGGAACTGCACACAACCCCTTTTAAACTGGGGCCCCCATCCCATAAGAGCCTCTCTCCTCACTCAGGAAACCTTCCCTCGCTCGGAAACCCTGATCTTAACGCGGGAGTCCCCTGGTCCTCTGGAGCACGCACCATCTCCCCCGCCCTCCCGGGGGCCCTTACCTGCTCCCGAGGGTCCCGCTTCCATCCCATATACCCGTGCGGAGGTCAGGCGGCCCGGAGACTGTGGAGTCCAGCGTGAGGGGCCTAGGTACCCCGCACTCTAGCTGCTAGGGCTCCCGGGCCGGGCTCGGCTCCCGCCCCAAGCCCGGCCGCTCGCGCCGCCACCCCCGCAGCCTCCGTTGCCGCCGCCGCCGCGGAGCCTGCAGCAGCTCCCCCTGCGAGCACCCGACCAGCTGCCAGTGCGCAGGCGCGACCGCCAGGCCCAGGGGGCGGACGGGAACGAGTCAAGCGGGGCGCTCCGACGGCAACAAAGGCCAATGGAGAGGGGCGGGGGCACCGGGGACCCGAGGCAGCGGCCTCTGGCGGTCACCCGTCGCCATGCAGCCCGGCGGGAGGGC
Organism: Mormoops blainvillei; assembly: GCA_004026545.1. Lineage (NCBI taxonomy): Eukaryota > Metazoa > Chordata > Mammalia > Chiroptera > Mormoopidae > Mormoops > Mormoops blainvillei. The sequence continues at coordinate 417,415 of PVJD01000026.1, read as the reverse complement.
TTCGGTAGAGGCGCAGCGGAACCGCGCAGTGGCGTAAGTGGAGTGGGGCGGGGCGGCGGGAGCGGGGAGCGGGGAGCGGGGAGCGGGGGGCTGGGGGCTGGGGGACACCCACTCGCAGCAGCCTCGGGCCCTGTGTCTTTTCCCCAAACAGATCCTTCCAAGCCTACATATAGCCTCCCAGCTTCGCACGGAGCTCCGAGCACATTACGGAACCCCACCTCATTGGCAGGTCCCTCTCAACACTCTGAGCACCCCATTACCCAGGGGCCCTGCCTCCCACCTTTTCTCCCAATACCTCTCTCATCCTTCACTGCCTCCGTGAAGCCTTTCTCCGTCCCTAATCACTGAACTCTCTGACGCCACCGTCTTTTACCAGGCCGCGTGCTGGGCGCTGAGACCACAGATAAGAAAGAGACCCTGCCTACCCTGGAAGATGTCATAGTCTCAACTTAAGTGCGGCTACAGACCTCTGTGTATGCGACCTGGGAAACAACTGTCTCCACTTTCTCATCACGGCTCATGCCTGAACTCAGTCAATCTGCTTCTGTCCTCACCACGTCACTTAAGACTTGTGTCGAAATTCAAAGGATAATTTTCAATTCTTATTTCTCTGACACTATGACTCTCCTTCCTTTTTGAGCCTTCTACTTTGGCTTCATTATTTTCTGAGTCTCATACTGCTTAAGTACTTTTCAGTCTTTTTCAAGGGCCTCCTTTTGCCTTTGCCCCGTTAACAGTGTTCACAATGATTTCAAAACCAGCTCGCTTCTAACTCAACTCTCCACTTTCCCCTTGAAGGTTTCATCCCTTCTTATGGCTCAACTATCTTTCCAAATCTCTATTCCAGATAAGTCTCAGACTCATATTTCTAAGTGTCTGCTGGACAGCTCCACCTGGATATCCTAACAGCACTTTCAATTTAAGGAGTCCAAAACCGAACTCTTTATCTTTACCCCACAAACGAGCTTGTCCTATGCCTTCTGTCTCTGCAAATGGCATCTTCATCCCAGAAATGAAGTTTCTCTCTCTCCCTTGCTTCTTCCCCCCACCCCCATTCAGCTGTTCACCAAGTCCTGACATGTTTACCTCCTTAACTACTCACTTGATCCCCCTGCCATTCCGATGACTCCTTGTGGTAGTGCAGACCCTTATTATACCTTGCCCAAAGTATACTGTTAACCTTGCCAGCCTCACGGTTTCTGGGAAGATTCCTCCCATTTGGTCTGCTGTAGTTGATAGGTGGAAATAGACCTATCACAAACATCACTTTCCCTTATATTCATTCATATGTATTCATCCATGTGTATTTCTTGATGCCTACTTTACACTAGATGCTGTGCAGAAGGCTAGGAACTTAAGAGACAGATCATACCTAGTCCCTGACCATAGAGAGATTAATTTCTGACCTTCATCACAGTCTGCTTTGCTTGCTTCTCTCTAGCAGAGGTTCTTAAGCAGCAGGTATCAAAATAACCTGGGGAGCTTGTTAAAACACTGATTATGGCCCTGGCTGGGTAGGTCAGTTGGTTAAATGTTGTCCTAATACACCAGGGTTGAGGGTTAAATCACCGGTCAGGGCACAGGGCCCATACAGGATTCAACCAGTGAATGCATGGATGGGTGGAACAACAAATCAATGTTTTCTTTCTTTCTCCCTTTCTCTCTCTCTCTCAAAAAAGAAAACCACTGATTGCTGAGCCCCACCTCCAGAAGTTTGTGATTTAGTAGGTCTTGGGTGGGATCCAAGAATGTACATTTCTTTAAAAAAAAAAAAGATTTTGTTTTTTTATTTTTAGAGAGAGGAGAACGAAGGGAGAGAGAGAGAAACATCAATGTGTGAGAGATACATCAATTGGTTGCCTCCCACGCACCCTCATATGGGGACCTGGCCTGCAACCCAGGCACATGCCCTGATAGGGAATCTAACCAGCAAACCTTCGGTTCACAGTCCGGCACTCAATCCACTGAGCCACATCAGCCAGTGTAAATGTGCATTTCTAATAAGATTCCAGATGAGGCTGATGCTACTGATCTGGAGACCACACTTTGAGAACTACTGCTCCAGAATATAAAGTTAAGAACAAAGAGCCTAGAGCCAGACTGCTTTGGCTTCAGTCCTGGTGCTGTCACTTACTAGCTGTGTAACACTAAGCAAATTACTTAACTTCTCTGTGTCTCAATTTCCTCCTCCCCCATTTTAGGGGGTGAAAAATAGTACCCACCTCATTGGGCTGTTATCAATACATATAAAGACCTTAGAATAGTGCTTACAAGAATGCAGGCAGTGTTGGCTGCTATCATAATTATCTACCTCTTGCACTATATTTTAAGATTTTTAAGAACAGGGCCCTCCCTGACTGGTGTGGATTAGTTGGTTGGACGTCATCCCATATAGTGAAAAGTGAAAGGTCGCCAGTTTGATTCCTGGTCAGGGCACATGGCTGGGTTGCGGGTTTGGTCCTGGTAGGGACGCGTTTGAGAAGAAGTAATGGATAGATGTTTTTCTCTCTCATGTTGATGTTTCTCTCCTTCTCTTTCTCCCTCCCTTCCCCCCTCTAAAAATAAATAAATAAAATATTTTTTTAAATGGCAATTTTCCTGTTAGGTGCCAGTGAAGCAAGGCAAGGAGTGTGGATGCAGAGTTTCCCAACAGCTTTACTGCAAAGATAGTCAGTGTACCTAAAACCCGAAGTACCTTCTGTAAGCAGTGTGGAAAGCATCAGCCTAACAAGGGACAAGAACTCCCTGTACGTCCAGTGATCCAGTTCTAAGCTTTGGGTTTCTTTTGTTCCTTTATTTTTTGAAAGGAAAATGTTGAAGCTATAGGAAAATTACCTATATGAAAATACAATAAATCTAGCCCTGGCTGGTGTGGCTTAGTGGGCTGTGCACTTTGATTCCCAGTCAGGGCACATGCCTAGGTTGCGGGCCACATCCTAGGTTGTGGGCATGCAAGAAGCAACATAACGTACTGTATTTTGCTGCATATAATGTGCACTCTTTTGCCCACATTTTTGAGGGAAAAATAAGGATGCACGTTATACATGGGAATAATGAGTACATACCATGGGTATAATAATTCCATGTATAATGTGTACAAAAAACAAGGGTGCGCATCCTCTCTGCAAAATGCGGTAAGTGCCCTGACTAGAGATTGATCCCACAACTTTTGGAGACACAGGATGGCATTCCAACCAACTGACCCATGCAGCCAGGGCCTTCCAATAAGTCTTGATGTACGTTCTCAGAAAGCTACTTGCTCCTTGTGTTTCCAGTTCAATTCTTGGACCTCACACTCAAAGGCCTCTGTTCTATGGGCCAGAGCCCAAATCTTTCCTCTTTTATACCTTCTCTACATCCAGAGCTTCTTGGCCCCAAAACAAGAATGGCCTAAAAAAAAGGTGCATCTCCATCTATATTTTCCTTTTCTTAATATTTAGAAAACAGCCTGGGAACAATAAAATCAAGGTAGTATAAAAGACATAAAACAAATTATATAGGCCAACTATCAGGAAATGAATCACCAACAGCTCTTGCACGTACCACTTCTTTTTATCTATAATAAAATGTATTTTTTGAATTTCTAGCCAAGATGGAGACATAGGTAGACATTCTTTGCTTCCTAGCACAACCAAAAGAAGGACAACCAATTTAAAAACAAAAAATGACCAGATTTGCCAGAAAATTGTACTGTATGGAAGTCTGACAACCAAGGAGTTAAAGAAGAAACATTCACCCAGACTCATAGGAGGGGCAGAGATGGGCAGACAGGGCAGAGAGGATGTGCAAGGCAGTGGCTGGATTCCCATGTGATAAACTGGGAGGAGCAACGGGGGAGAGAGATAGACCATGAAACCCAGGGTACCAGCACAGGGAAATAAAGCCTCAAAACCTCTGGCTGTAAAAATCTGTGGGGGTTGCAGTGGTGGGAGAAACTCCCAGTCTCATAGGAGAGCCCATTGGAGGTACCCCAGGGTCCTAGAACATACACTAACCCACCCACCTGGGAATTGGCACCAGTAGGGCCCAATTTACTTGTGGGTAGTGGGGAAAGTGAATGAAAGTGGGGTGAGAGCAAAGCAAGAGGCATTGTTCCTTCTCTGACTCCATCCCCACATGTAGCACCACAACGCAGCCAAGTGAGTTGCCCTACCCTGGAGAATACCTAAGGCTCCACCCCCTTGCAATGCAACAGGTGAACTGAGACAAAGAAATACAGCCCAAATGAAAAAATGGATCAAAACTCCAGAAAAAAAGCTAAGCAACAAGGAGATAGCCAACCTGTCAGATGGAGAGTTCAAAACACTAGCTGTCAGGATGCTCACAGAAATGACTGAGTATGGACACAAAATAAAGGAAGAAGTGAAGGCTATATAAAGTGAAATGAAGCAAAATATACAGGGAACCAATAGTGAGGGGAAGGAAACTGGGACTCAAATAGATGATTTGGAGCAGAAGGAAGAAATAAACATTCAACTGAAATAGAATGAAGAAACAAGAATTCAAAAAAATGAGGGGAGGCTTAGGAACCTCTGGGATAATTTTAAATATTCCAACATCTGAATCTTAGGGGTGCCAGAAGGAGAAGAGGAAGAGCAAGAAACTGAAAACTTATGTGAAAAAATAATGAAGGAGAACTTCCCCAACCTGGCGAAGGAAATAGACTTCCAGGAAGTCCAGGAAGCTCAGAGAGTCCCAAAGAAGTTGGACCCTAGAAAGCACACAACAAGGCACATCATAATGACATTACCCAAGATTAAAGATAAGGACAGAATCTTAAAAGCAATAGGAGAAAAGGAGAGAGTTATCTACAAAGGAGTTCACATAAGACTATCAACTGTTTTCTCAAAAGAAATCTTACAGGCAAGAAGGGGCTGGAAAGAAGTATTCAAAGTCATGAAAGACAAGGACCTACATCCAAAATTACTCTATGGAGCAAAGCTATCATTTAGAATGGAAGGGCAGATAAAGTGCTTCCCAGATAAGGTAAAGTTAAAGGAGTTCATCATCACCAAGCCCTTATTGTATGAAATGTTAAAGGGACTTATCTAAGAAAAAGAAGAAGATCAAACTATGAACAGTAAAATGACAACAAACAATAATCAACAATTGTACCTAAAAAAAAACAAACTAAGCAAACAACTAGAACAGGAACAGAATTACAGAAATGGAGACCACATGGAGGGTTATCAGTGGGGGGTGGGGGAGATGGGATAAAAGGTACAGGGAATAAGAAACATAACAGGTAGGTACAAAATAGACAAAGGGAGGTTAAGAATGAAACATAACAGGTAGGTACAAAATAGACAAAGGGAGGTTAAGAATGGTATAGGAAATGGAGAAGCCAAAGAACTTATATGTATGATCCATGGACATGAACTAGGGGCTGAATGCTGGAGGGAAGGGGGCAGTGCAGGGTGGAGGGGGACAAAGGGGAGAAAAAAAGGGACAACTATAATAGCATAATCAATAAAACATACTAAAAAATAAAATAAAATGTATTTCTTATATATTTCAGAAGATAATTTTAAAAATCAGAAATCATGAATAGGGCAAAGCAGGGAAAAAGGAGGACATCTGTTATAAGTGTCAACAGTAAAAACAAAAAAATAAAAAGATAAAGAAATCATGAACAATGTAATTAATAAATATCAGCTGTTACTTTGAAAAGATTTATGAGTCCTGGCTGGTGTGGCTCAGTGGATTGAGTGCCAGCTTGAGAACTAAAATGTTGCTGATTCAATTCCAGATCAGGACACATGCCTGGGTTGCAGGCCAGGTCCCCAGTACAGGGCGCGCAAGAGGCAACCACACGTTGATGTTTCCCTCTCTTCCTCACTTACCCTCTCTCTAAAAATAAATAAATAAAATCTTGAAAAAAAATTTATGAATCGGTACTTTTTAAATTATTTTTTTTAATTGAAGTGTAATTGATATAATAAACTGCACATACATAAAAGCATACAATGTAATCAATTCTAACATGTATCAACTTGTGAAATATTACCACAAGAACATATCTCTCCCTCCCAATTTTGAAACTCATTATAGAGATTTAATAAATAAAAGGGAATTTTTATATAACTATAAGAAATTTGAAACCCTGCATAAAATTTTAAATTACATATATATTTTTCTTTAAAAAATGCAAAACAAGGATTGAGCAACAATTAAGGAGGACACTGAGGAAGTTATCGAAAATGACCCAAGAATTCTTGGCGTAGAAGATTCACTGTTTAACATTTCCAACCATTTCTGAAAGAATTAATTCTGTCCCATGTTACATGAATGACTTTAGAGGATGGAAAAGGACCTGGTGGAGTACCTCAGTTGGTTAGAGCGTCATCCTGCATAGGCCAAGGTTGCAGGTTTGATCCCTGGTCAGGGTACATACAAGACTCAACCACTGAGTCTTGCCTGGTGTGGCTTAGTTGATTGGAGTGTTGTCACATAACCAAAGGGTTGCGGATTCGATCCCCAGTTGGGTCACTTATGGTAGGCAGCCAATTGATGTTTCTCCCTCACACAGATGTTTCTCTTTCTCTCCCTTCCTCTCTCTCTGGAAACAATTAAGGAATGTCCTTGGGTGAGGATTTTAAAAAAGAATCAACTAATGAATGCATAAATAAATGGAACAACAAATTAATGTTTCTCTCTCTCTCTCTCTCTGTCTCTCTCTCCTTTCCTCTCTCTCTAAAAACCAACTAATAAATAGAATGTGGGAAAAGCAAAATTTTTCTGATTTGTTCATAATAGCAGATAAAGAGCCTCCTCTTTTATTAGATGACGGTATTACAAAAAGTGAGCTCCAGAATATGGATGCAAATATCACAAGTCCAATACTAGCATACAAAATTCTATAATAGATTAATTAAATTATGATAATAATAATAGCTAACAATAAGTGTTTCCTTAATATTAAGTGCTAAGCACTGTTCCCAAAGTTTACAAATGTTAACTCAAATAATCCTCACAAAAATCCTGGAGCGTCATTGAACAGATTGGTGAGCTTCAGCTGAGAAGCAATAGGTAAATAATCAGAACAGGCAGGTATTTTTATTAATAAATCTATAGCATTCACTGATGGTACAAGTAATAACTAATTATAAACTATAATAATAAAATATCCAACCCAAAATACTCTGAAATAAACTTTAAGAGATATTTGTGATCTATGAGAAAATCTGTGAGAATTAATAAGACATTAAAAAAGCCCAAATAAAGTAAAGAGAGAGACCAAGTTCCTAGTTGGAAAAAGCAAATAATGCAATAAGTTCTGTTGAGCCCTTAATGCTCCAGCCCCAAGTTCTGAGGATGAGCATCCGCTATTCCCGCCCATCTCATGTAATATGCTCAAGAAATACAAAGAGACAAGGATGGATTTGAGTCAGTCTATACCCCTAAGAAGAGAAAAATATATAGATCAGTTGTTCTATGCAATAGAAATATCATGTGGGTTACATATGTAATTTTAGATTTTCTAGTAGCCACATTATAAAAAGTAAAAAGGAAACAGGAAATTAATTTCAATAATATATTTTACTTAACCCCAAAATATTATCATTTCAACATGTCATAAATATAAAAATTATTAATATTTTACATTCTTTTTATATAGTCTTTGAAATTTGGTGTGTATTTTATACTTATTGTATATCGCAATTCAGACTAGCCACATTTAAAGTGGCTACTGTATTGGACAGCACAGATGCTGATTTCAATGCAATTTTGAGTACAATGACAGAGGCAAGCATGGGTACCATGGGAACTAAAAAGAGGTATGTCTAACGCAGTCTGCAGTAATCTCAGTAGGTTTCCTAGAAGAGATACCTACTTAAACAGGTCTGGGAGGCTAAGCAGGAATTAGCCAGACAGAGGCTGGGACCTTCTAAGCAGCATTAGCAGAGAGCATGAAGAAACAGCACATATATGCCAGGAACTATCAGCAGTGATATTCTATCATAAAGAAGAAAGTAAGAAACAGTGAGCAGATGCTAGAGAAGTATACCATGCCCAAATCTGCCTATTCTCTCCCCAGCCCAAACCAGGGAAGGGTCAGCAGGGGGAGGGACAGGAGGAGCTGTCCCTGGTTCTGACACCCACGGCCGGTTCACAGTGCAGCTCCACGCAGGCTGGAACCGAGCTGACCCAGGGTGAGCCTATTTTCCTGGGCCTTCTGCGGCACACATGGAGAGCCCAAAAGCCTAAACCCGGCCTGGCAAAACGGGAGAGGCCTTTCCACCGGCTGCTCCCGAGTGGTTTACAGAATCTCAGAAACATCCAAGTCTAAGAAGAGAAGCCTAGGATACTGAAATTTAGGGTCAGGTATGGCCAGGAAAGGCGTCGTTTTTGAAATAAAAGTAGTTGTAGATCTACTATAGCAAGTGAACCCCAAAGATGGTAGTTAACCTGTGGTGTTCTTTCTTGACTCCTTAGAAAATGTAAACTAACAACTCAACTTTCAACCCAGAATTAACTCCTATTATCTTTCCCCACCTCCATTAATCTATAATGGGGCTCAGTGAAAAAAATATTTACATAAATATATTAATGGGCCAAGGAAAAACAACAGTCTTCACAAGTAGGACTATATAATTATCATTATTCTTGAGGAAGTCAATACAGGATAATAGTTCTATATCCATTAATTTTTTAAAACTATATTGTATACTCAATGATCAAGATAGTGTGATGGAACCGTACATTGGCATTTTATACCAGTATGTTCCTTTGGAAAGCAATTTGGCAATATTTATGGATAGCCATAAGGATATGTTCCCATTCTTTGACTTATAATTCTACCTAGTTACATACTGAAGCATTTGGACTCACACAAACCTGGGTCAAATCTCAGCTCTACCATATGTGGACATGTAACCTTGAGCAAGCCATAGTCCCATTATGAATTGTAATTTCATAATCCATAAAAATCTCATAGAGTTGTGAGAAGATTAAATTAATTAGTGAATGGCAAAAGCCAAGCACAGTACTTAGCACTTATAGGTGCTGAATAAATGATAATTCCCATAGTCCTCTGATAATGCTCCTGAAAGAGGTCCTCGTTTTTTTCTACATCATTTCAATCATTCTCATGGTTATACTTTCCTTTAATAGTAAATAAAAATAGAAAATGAAAAGGAGAGCAAATCAATCACATCCTTTAAAGGAAAGATAATTATATCCCTATCTCCACCTAAGTTGGACTCCAGTAGCCACCTTCTCATAGGTTTCTGGCTTGAGCAAGTAGGAGGCTAGTGGTACCATATCCTGAGACTGTAAACACTAGAGGAGGAGCAGGTCTGGTAAGAAAGATAACGAGTGTGGTTTCTGATATATTGAGCTTGGGGAGCCTGCCAGATATCCTACTACGGTTGTCTCATACATGGTTGAATATATGATGTGGAACCCAGAAAAGACATTTCACTTAAAGATCCATATTTAAGAGTTAAAAGCACATGGATAGTAGCTGAAGCCATGGCCATCAATGAGAACTCTCAAGGAGGGTGTGTTGCATGAAGAGAGAATAGAGCAAAGACAAAACTCTAAAAAATACCATTTAACTCAGACCCTCATATCAAAACGGTAATAAACTCCTGTGGATTCTACCGCCTAATATATTTTAATAGTCTCTACTCTTCTATATCCCTATTGCTATTTTCCAAGTCCAGGCTATGACTAAATCTTGCCTGGATAGGTGCAAAGCCTCCCAAGTCTCTACCTTTAATCTTACATCCTCAGGTCCATTCTCTAATTGTATCCAGGGTGATCATTCTAAAATACAAATAAATATGTTTATTCATTCCACAAACATTTACTAAGTGTCTACCAGTTAATGAACAAAGCAGACATATATGTTCCTTGCCCTCACAAAAATTACAGTGGCAGACTGTAATAATAAACAAATTATACAAAATTTATAAAATTTAAATTTTATTGAGATTAAAATATATCTCAATCAAAAGTATTGAGATATATACATATCTCAATCCAGGTAAGTGCTTTGAAAAAAAAAGAACATGTTGCTGTTAAGACAGAATAAGAGAATAATTAGAGATGGTGACTATATCAGTGGTCAAGAAAGATGCAGGTAAAATCCAAGCGGATGAGTGTGGTAGGTAACAGTCTTCAGCATAAAGGTCATTTCATCACTGGGAAGGGAGAGCCCTCACCAGCAATGACGGTGGTTAGCAAGATGAACCAGATGTGCAAGTGAGAGCAGCAATTAACCAAAAGTTAATAGAAACTGGAGAAAGAGAATGCCTCAAAGAGTTGCTGAGAGCTAAATAAATTGAATGCGGCTGGAAGGATCAATAGAAAGCACACTGTAAAGAGGTAATTAAAGAGAAAGGACTAGAACATGTTACCGTTGATGACTTGGCGGCTGAAATCACATTAAAAGGCAGAGCCGTGGTACAGGACAGCGTAAAGAAGGAGCTTCTACAAAGGATAAGAACATTCCTTGCTGAGCATGCCAGCCCTTAAGATTGAATTAGACTTCACTATTTTGTGATTTTATTTCTGAAAATACAACTGCCATCAATTAGAAATCGATTTCCCAACAGAATCCTTTTTTTGTATGATGGTATATAGTTTTCAGTAATGATGTATACATTGTATTGCTTTCTCCCCTAAATGTTATTTTAATAAATATCTCCTGAGTTTAAAAAAATGAAAGATGGAAGTATTTCTTTAACAGGACAGGACTAAAATACTGATCATCAGCATATAAGTTGGGAGGTGGGGTGATCAGACTTAAAGTGTTCTGAGCATCCTTGTATTGTTTAAGACAAGAATAAAGGTATTGATTCACTTAGGCTTTAGTAAGCAAACATGATAAAACTTCAAAAAAGCTATTAAAGAACAGAAATAGAATAAAAAAATAGGAATAGAACTTTCAAACCTTTGGTTAAATACCCGTAGAATGATTTAAAAAATTGAGTCAGTAGTTAAAAATCTTCCCATAAAAGAAAAATATATTAAATGGTTTTACAAGTGACTTCTGCCACACATTCAAGGAATAACAGATCATTTCGACCTTATACAAACTTTTTCGGAGAAGAGAAAATGGAATACTCCCGAAGTCAGTATAATCTTGATATCAAAACCAACAAAGACTGTACAAAAAAGGAATATTACAGGCTAGTCTCACTCATAAACAAGGAAGTAAAATCCTAAACAAAATAATAGGAAACCAGATTTAGTGATGTATTAAAAATATAAATGGTGCTCACTTCGGCAGCACATATACTAAAATTGGAACGATACAGAGAATATTAGCATGGCCCCTGTGCAAGGATGACACACAAACTTGTGAATCATTCCATATTTTTAGCTAAATAAAGAATATGATGCTTGTTTGAGTAATAAAAATAATTAAAAGGCAAAAATATGTATATGAATGTATATCTCATGACCAAATTGTTCTTACCCCAATAATGCAAGGTAGTTTAACATTAGAAAGTTTCAAAATGTCAGATTAAAGAGAAAAACAATTACACCTATTCAGGATTTTATTTATTTCTATTCTAGAGAGAGAGGATAGGAGGCAGGGAGTGGGGGAGAGAGAGAGACATCAACGTGAGAGAAACAGCAAAAGGTTGCCTCTCATAAGAGCCCTGACCAAGGACTGAATCCGCAACCCAGGCATGTGCCCTGACAGGGAACCCAGCTCACGACCTTTCAGCTTACAGGACAATGCTCCAACCAACCGACCCACCCTGGCCAGGGCCTACTTGTGATTTTTTAAAAAGCCTCTTAGCAAACTAAGAAAAAGACAGTTTCTTAAACTGTTAAAGGGTATCTACCAAAACCCTGAAGCAACCACTGTTTAAATTAATATTATATTGTGAAAATGTTCAAACATACATAAAATTAGTGACTGGCATAATTAACTCCCATGCACTCATCATAGACCCATCATCCAGCTGTAACACTTACAAAATACAAACTTTATCCTTATCAGAAGCACTCTCTTTAAAATTGGGAACAAGACAAACAGGCCTTTACTTCTTTATTCTTGGACTAGAGGTCCAGCCAGTACAGTGGAGCCAAAAGAAAAGAAAGTTCGAAAACTAGATAAGAAAAATTAAACTGTTATTATTCACACATGATATGATTGTTTATAAGGAAAACCCCAAATAACCTATAGAAAAATTATTATATATGAGATAAAAGAGTTTGGCAAGACTGATAATTATGAGGTAAATATTCTTAAAAATCTGTTGCATTAAAAAGATAATTTACAATAGCAACAGAAATAAGAAGGTACCGAGAAATAAATTTGATAAAAGCTGTGCAAGACCTGTATAGAAAAACAATTACTAAAATTTTATTGAAAAACATTTTTAAAGACCTAAAGAAATGGAAAGAAAACTCTGCTCCTAGACTGCAAGTCTCATTACTCTATCCTCAACATTAATCTGCAGATTCAGTGCAATCATAATAAAAAGTTCCATCAGGCTTGTGTATATAACTTGGTAAGATTATTTTAAAATTTATATAGACAACAGAGGCCCCCCAAAACCGTAAAGACACTTGTGAAGGAAAATAATAAAGTGGAGGAATTTGTCATACCAGATATTTAGTCTTATTACACAACTGTGGTGACTGAGACAGTGAGGCAAGTGGCCGGGGGTCAGATAAACTGGCTAGTAAAACAAAGCACAGTCTGGAAATAATGCCAGTGTGACAAAGGCGGCAATGTGACAAAGGCGGCAGTGTAGACCACTAGGCAAAAAACCAGACAAATCAATAATGAAGCTGGGAAACCTGATTTTAAAATACAAAATCTGAGTCCTACCTCACCTTATACACAAAAATCAACGCTGGTGAAAGGCAAGTCTTGAAAAATGTTAAGAAAAAAATAAGCAACTTGAAATAGGGAAGAATTTCTTAAACATAACATACTAACCAAAAACATACTAAGTATTAAAAAAAAAAGCATGAATTCAACTAGATTAAAATTAAGAATTTAAATTCATCAAAAGACATTACAAAGAAAGTGAAGACAAGGCAAAAACAAGTATTTATAATACATATACATCAAATTATAAGCATCTAATATTTACTAAGAACATCTACAAACAGGTTAATAAAAACAGATAATTATGTATTTTTTAAAAGGTGAAAGTCACGAATAGCAGTGTTACAGAAGAGGAAACATGAAGAATGAAGAACTGTATAAAAAAGTTCAATCTCAGCCCTAGCTGGGTAGCTCATTTGGTTAGAGTATGAACCCGACACACCAAGGTTGTGGGTTCGATCTCTGGTCAGGGTATACACAAGAAACAACCAACGAATGTGTAAGTAAGTGGAATAAATTTCTTTCTCTCTCTCTCTTCCTCTAAAAAAGTCAATAAATTTTTAAGAAGTTCAATCACATTGTTTATTAGGAAAATACAAAGACCACAATGAGACATCAAAGTTGTCCACTAAAATGGGTAAAAGTTAAGAATGTGGAATAAAGAGAACTCTTAAGAGTCTCACACTCCACCGACAGAGGTAGCTGGGCACCTAGAATAAAGAGGATTCTTAGATACTGTTTGGTGCAAGTGTAAACTGGTATAACCGACATACCATTTTGTAAAGCTGAAAATGTGCATACCCTATGACCGAGCGATTCTGACCCAGAGGAACTTCTGCTTTTGTCAAGAGGAGATATGCATAAGAATGTTCTTACTAGGACTGTTTGTAATAGGAAAATATTGAAAACAATACTAATTCCATCCATGATAGAATTGTGATATACATAAAAATAAATTTCAGAAACATGATATTGAGTGGCAAAACAAGTTTCAGAAGAATACATAAAGTATGCCTCTAATTACATAAAATTTGAAAATATGCAAAAGTAAATTATGTGGTTTAAGGATACAAATATATGTATTGAACAATACAGAAAAGTAAGAGAATGGTAAAGCAAAATTTCAAGAAGGCAGTTACACCTGAGAGAGAAAAGAATGGGACTGAATTTTGAAGAAATACACAGAATACCTCAAAAGGTAAAGGAAAAAAAAAGTAAAAGTAATATTATTTTTTCTCTTTTTTTTGGGGGGGGGGGAGGCGATAACCTGTTGGTGAGTAATAGGTCATTCTTCTTTATACTTACACATATTTTATAAATACTTTTTTGTAACTATATGATCTTAGGTAACTGATTTAGTCTCACTGTCTCTCAGTTTTCTCATTTGTAAATCAAGAAAAATAATACCCACCTCTATACAGTTGTTGGGAGAATTAAATTACATATTAAGTGCTTATACCTATGTTTCAATTTAGCGTATAAACATTCACTTACTGATTTCCACACAGTACTCCTTACCCTCAATTATACTTAACAGCTCCCAGACTAAGACTGTTTTATCCCATCCAGAGAATAAACTTTCAATCTTCTCCCAGGATGATATAGCAGAGATGGGCAGTCGCCTTTGATTACTGTGAAGTTAAAGAGAATCTAGGAGTCTAACAGATTTTTATCATTCTTTCAACCTATCTTCCTGTTTTCAGTGCCACCTTTATCATATCCAGAGGTTCTTGGTGCCTCCAGTTCTTAACCTGTGTGTGTCTTTGTGTTTGTCTGTGAGAAACAGCTTGAGAGAAAGAGAATGGTTTGCAGGGAAAATTGGTTTGCATTTAGTTTTCTTCCATGTCACTTTAGAACTTTGTTTTCTAGGATATGCAAAGTCAGTTACCTCTGGTCCATAAAATGTTTAACTTCCAAAAATTCATTCCTGTTTTCTCCTCTCCTTTGCTCTATGTCCTTATGGGTTTGCACTTTAAAAAAAAAATCATGTATTATTGTTTTTGTCGGCTTAGTGTTGGTAAATAGGGGTAATTCACCAGGTCTCACTCTTAACTGTGAGGCAGTATAAAATAATGTTAAGAAAACATGCCCTAGACTGCCTTGGCTCTCCCACTTTCAAATAGTATCACCTTTGTTAAACTACTCAAGCTCTCATTTTTTCATTTCAGCATTTATAAATCAAAGGTAGTAGCATCTACTTCATTCATCTATGAGGATTACATAAACTAATATTTGAAAGAGCTTAGAATTTTGCCCATAACACTGTAAATGCTCAATAAATATTAGCTAGTATTATTTTAGGGAATTCCCCAACATGAAAGTCAGAGAACAAAACAAACAGTAAAGACAGCTCAGAGGAAATAGAGACCATGCAAAGGGAACACAAGAAAATTTCCTCCACAAACTGTATGTAAGTCTCAGCAAAATAAAAGACACGGCATCCATTAAACAAGAGATTCTAACAATAGGAAAAATTTAAACTAAAGGAATATAGTAAAATAACAAAATTTTAAATTCACACAGGAAAGATACAGTTGAGAAAACTCTCCCAGAGAGCAGAACAAGAAAACAGAGGTGAAAAAATTGAAGGGAAATAAAATAAAAATAAAAGAGTCGTTCATTAGATCCCACATCTGAACAACAGAAGACCCAACTCAAGAGAGAGAAAGAAAAAAAAATGGAGAAGAAACTACCAAAGATCTAATACAAAAAATCTTTCTCAGAACCAAAAGGGTTTAGTTCCCAGAAAGGGACTAAGTGCTCAGCACACAGAGAGAGGGAGAGAGAGAGGAAGAGAGAGAGGGTGAGAGAGAAAGCTCACATAAAAGCACTTCATGGTAAAATTTCAAATTTTCAGGAAAAAAGAGATCGTAGAAGCTTCCAACAGAACACTTAGCAAACTTTTTTGTTGTTGATTCTTTTGCCAGTTTTGTGTGAGGGCAGGGGCAATGCCCGCCCTCTTCATGGATACATGCAGTGCCAAATGCGGTGCCTGGAAAGGGGTAGGTGCATAAGTATTTGTTGAACCAATATTATGTAATTTTTGAAAATACACAAACCCCCTCCATATGTTATACATCCTCGGAAATCCCTCATTTATCGCGGGCATTTTAGGGCTGACAAAGTCACTGCATCGATTAGACTGATGAATCTGAAAATCAGTACTTTTTTTTTCTTAGATTTTCATTATGCTTTCAAATAAAGTCCTCAGGGTTTGGAGTTGAAAAGCCTTAGATTTGAATTCTGGTCTGATTTATAAGCAGTGTGACCTGAGATCACGCGACCTCTTCAACAAAAATTGAGGCAGGGGTGCTTGCAGGGAAGGGGCAATTTGGCGATATGTACAAGAGTCCTTTCCCTCCTGAGTTCCTGACTGAATCGGGGGACGGACAAAAAAAAAAAAAGAAATTACCACAAACTCCAGACGGGTCAGCCCCCACCCTCGCGAACCCATTTCCCCCACAGCTTCAAAATATTGTCTCAAACTGAGCATCGGTTCAACTTACTTGCTTCATTGCGGAGTCCTTCAGTGCTTCCCCGGTGCCCTCAGGATAAGTGGCCATTGAGTTCTATGAGAGACTCCGGCAGGACAGAGGATTGCGCTTCGCATGCTACCCTCTCGCTATGGTGTCCTCTCAGCTCTGCATAATATGGCAGCCATGACAGGGGGAAGGACTGAGCAAGCGCCACTTGGTTCCTCCCTCCATCCCTAATTTCACATCCTCGGGCCCACAGCAAGCTTGCATTCATGCTTTCTCTAACCACCCCCCACCCCCTCCCCCGCCTCCAATTCAGTAAATTTCACATATTTTAAAAGTGCCATCTGATGAGTTTTGATGTAAGTATACATGCGTGAACCCACCAGCAGAATCAAGGTAATATATCCATCAACCTCAGAAGTTCCCTCCTGACTCTTTATAGTCTTGCCTCTTGTCCCTTGGCCTTCCATCACTACAACCGCTGATCTGCTTTCTGTCACCATAGGCTGGATTTCATTTTCTAGTATTTTGTATAACCAGAATAAATTCTTTTTTCTTTTTTTTCCTTTTTCTTTTCTTTCCTTCCCCCACAAGACTATCCAATTGTTGAAAAGATTGCCGCCATTAAATTGCTTTGGCACTTGTGTTGAAAATCAGTTAGCCATATTTGTTTGGGTCTATTTCTGGACTATTTGTATGGGCCATTCTGTTCCATATATCTATCTGTCTCTGTCTTTATGCCCATACTACACATTTTCGGGGCTTTTCATTTGTTTGTTTGTTTGTTTTTATCCTAACCTGAGGACATGTTTATTGATTGGAGAGAGAGGGGGAGGGAGGGAGAGAAACATTGACGCATAGATGTGAGAGAGAGACATTGATCACCTGTGCCCTGAGCTGGGACCTCTCCTACATGCCCAACCAGTTGAGCCACACTGGTCAGGGCTCCAGTTTGTGTGTTTGTGAGCAACATTCAGTTCACTGCAGCTGTATAAGCGAGACTTTCTGTTTTTCATAGGCTTCTATTTTTTGTTTGCTGCTCTCAGCTCCTATATTATACACCCTTTATAATTCCTTGCCACCAGGGCATCCCCAACATGTCCATAAAGAAGAGTGAGGAAGGGAGGGAGATAGACAGAAAGGACTTTACAAGGAGTCTACTAACAAGGCAGTCATATAATTAATGTAATTACAAAATCACATCCCATTACCTGTGGCATACTTTATTGATCAGAAAAAAGTCACTGGTCCTCTTCACACAAGGGGAGGGGATTATACAAACACCTGAACACCAGGAGGTGAGGATAATGGTGCCATCTTAGAATCTGTCCTCTACAGGTAGTATATGTTCACCAACTACGTTTTTTTTCCCCTCAAAGTTGTTTTTGACTATTCTAGGTGATATTCTGCATTTCCATATAAATTTTAGAATCAGCTGTAAATTTATACCAAAAAAGGCTGCTGGGGTTTTGATTGGGATGGTATTAGATCTATAGATCAGTTAGGGTATGAATAACACCTTAACACTATTGATCCATGATCCTAGTGCATTGCTCTGTTTATGTTGGTTTTCTTGAAGTTCTATCAACAATGTTTTCCTGTTTTCAATATACAGATCTTCAGATCATTTTTCAAATTTGTCCCTAAGCATTTTATATTTCTGATGCTATTTAAATGGGATTATTAAAATTTTTAATTTCACTCAAAAGTGCTTAATCAGTAAACTGGGAAAAGTAGGAAACCGAGGTTGTTCTGTGCTCACTGTGACTAAGAAGGCAAGCATGTTAAATAAAGTGGACAGTTAGTACTTTTATTTGTCTTCTGAGCAAGTCCACTTATCTAAGTCTTGCCAGCAATAAAGTTGACATCTTGCTCTTCGTCCAACTATCTACTATCTCTGTCTATTTTTCAGTTGGTTCCGAACTGGTGTAGGGAAGAGAGTATGATTTATTAACCCCCTAAAACCTCAACATCTTCATATGACTGGCGAAACCTACTCATATTTCAAAACTCTGCTCAAGGCTTCCTGCCTTCATGACAATTCCCTCCCATGTGTCCCTGCTTGCACTTCCTGTGGTGCATGTTGTTGCACCACACTTAGCTGTTCTCCTTTGTTAATATAGTGTTTTCCCTTCCTCCTCCTCCTCTCTCTAAACATGTAAAGGCCTCAAAAGCATAAACAAAAAACATAATTTTTTTGCCTTATCAAATATCAGAACATACTGCCCTGGCTGGGTAGCTCAGTGGGTTAGAGTGCTGTCTGGCATCTGCCAAGGTCGAGGGATTGATCCCTGGACAGGTCACATACAAGAATCAGCCAATTTGCAGGCGAGGTCCCCAGCTGAGAACGTGCGAGAGGCAGCTGATTAATGTATCTCTCACTCATGGATGTTTCTCTCCCTCTCTTTCTCCTTCCCTTTCCCTCTCTCTAAAAATAAATATATAAAATCTTTTAAAAAAGAGAATCAACCAATGAATATGTATATATGTGGAACAACAAACTGATGTTTCTCTGTCTCTGTCTGTCTCTGTCTTTCTCTCTTTCTCTTTCTCTCCTCTTTCTCTCTAAAATCAATTTTTTAAGAAAAGAAATATCAGAACATACTGTAAGTCCACTTAAATCAATAGGCAAAGGGAAAATTATTGATCATTGGAATAAAACAGGAATCCAAACACAGAATGGACAAACAAAAAAAGGAGGAAAAAACATAATTTGTCTTTGTAGCCCTGATACCTAACACAATGTCAGGCAGGCAGTAGGTATTCAGTACAAGCTTGCCAAATGAATTATTATGATGACAAAATGGCATGACTTCAGTCTTTAAAAAGATACTAGTTCATTAGGTAATAGTTAATGAAATAACAGAAAATATTAAGATTATAACTATGTAAAATGTGTGCGCGTTGAAAAGTAATAAGTAAAATAAATTGCCATTGTGTTTGGTATCTTTTTTTAATTTAATCTTTATTGCATTATTTTCCATTACCACTTAATCTCCTTATTTGGTCTTTTTTAACAAGAATTTTAAAACCCTTTTTCATTATTTCTAATGTCTGAATTGCCCCCCACCCCCACCCTCACCCCACGAACACTGGGTTGGGGGTAGGGGATTAATGTCACATGAGACACAGGGACTCTGAGGGCAGCCAAGTAAAGGCAGCTGGAGAAAGCAGGATTAAACATGAGAAAAACCATGTCCAAATGCCAACCAAGTTCAGGAGCCAGTAACAGGGTCAAGGAAAGAGATCACGGAGACTGGAATTTGGAACAGGATCACTAGAAGAACAAAGTGCAGGGTGAAGAGGAATTCAAGCATTGTTTCCTTAAATATCTGTGGGAGACTGTGTATTTCATTTGTTTAACACACATTAAAGAGCATCTACTTCCTGTCAGACATTGTGTGCTGATTTTACAAAGATGAATAAGACAAAGTCCTGATTATAGTTAATAGGCTTAAGTGATTAATGCATATGAAAAGCTGTTGTTCCAGGAACTGGAATATATGACCTATGTAACTCCAGGAGGTTGACAAGTAATTCAACCTTTGTGCCCCAGGGGTCTGCAAGTGATGGTATCTGAGCTGTTGTGTTCCAGGGAGGGAACGTCTGTGACGCAGATAAAGAATAGTTGATTAGTAGATAAAGAAATACTAGGAAAATCACAGCTGGTCTGCAACTCTTATCTAATTAACCTTTTCCCAAACCCTTTACCTACCCTTTTCTTCTCCATATAAAAATGTTGGCTTGAGATAAGATGTTAAGACGGTTTTTAGGGTACATAACCCCCTGTCTTCTCAGATCTCCAACATTTGAATAAAGCACTTATAAAGATCCAGTCCACCCTGGCTGGTGTAGCTCAGTGGACTGGCTGCCGGCCTGGAAGTTGGAAGGTCACCGGTTTGATTCCCAGTCAGGGCACATGCCTGGGTTGCGGGCCATGTCCCCGGTTGGGGACGTGAGAGAGGCAACCTATAGATGTATCTCTCATTCATCGATGTTTCTCTCCCTCTCTTTCTCTCTTCATTCCCATCTCTCTAAAAATAAATAAATAAAATCTTTTTTAAAAAATAAAAAAGATCCAAAGGCAGCATGAACACTGACTTTTCCAGTTTCAGTCCTAAGCAGCATAAATACAAAGATACTGAGGTCTATTACAGTAAAAGTGTTGAAAACAAAAAGAAGATACTAAAATCAGACAGAAGAAAAAGTGTTAGTAAAGGGTTTCCCAGAGAAACAAAACCAACGAGATATACAGAGAGGGAGAACTAAAAGGAGATTTATTATAGGATTAAGCTCATGCAGTTTTAAAAAGTCATACAATATGCCATCTGTAAGCAAGAGAACCAGCTTGAGTCCAAAGTCCTAAGAACCAGGAGGCTGCTAATGTTAATTCCTAGAACCCAAAGCCGTGAGAATCAGGAGCGCTGATGTCTGAAGGATGTCCCAGGTCAAGAAGAGAGAAAATTTGTCCTTACATTGCCTTTTTGTTCTATCTGAACTTTCCATGGATTAGATGATGTCTGCCTGCATTGGTGAGGGTAGATCTCTTTACTCAGTCTACTTGTTCAAATGCTAATCTCTTCCAGAAACACCTTCGAGATACACCCAGAAATAATGTTTTATTGGTGATCTATCCAGTCAAGTTGACACATAAAATTAACCATCACTTCTTCAAAGGAATTGATAGCTGAATTCCCAATGGAACAATAGAAGCTAAAAGCTGATAGAATAACATCTCTACAGCTGAAAGAAAAAATATATCAAACTATATTAACTATCAAAATTGTCCTTTAAAAATTAAAGGACCCAGCTCTCATTGGTGTGGCTCAGTGAACTGAGTACCAGTCTGTGGACCAAAGAGTTGCCAGTTCTGTTCCCAGTCAGGGCACATGCCTGGGTTGTGGGCCAGGTCCCTGGTTGCAGGCATGAGAGAGGCAGCCGATCAGTGTTTCTCTCTCAGGTCAAAGTTTCTTTCCTTTTCTTCCTTCCTGCTTTCCCCTCTCTCTAAAAATAAATAAATAAAATCTTTTTTAAAAAAGGACCCAATTCACAAATAGGCAAAGGACTAGAACAGATATTTCTCCAAAGAAGATATACAATGGCCAATAAGCACATGAAAAGATGGTCAACGTCACCAACCATTAGGAAAGTGCAAGCCAAAATCACAATGAGGTATCATTTAATACCCATTGGGATGGTTATTATCAAAAAACAGAAATCAACAAGTGTCCCCAGTGAGGATATTGAAAGTTGGAACCCTTGTGCGCTGTTGGTGGGAATGTAAAATGGTGCGACTACTATGGAAAACAGTATAATGGTTCCTCAAAAAATTAAACACAGAATTACCATATGATCCAGCAATTCCACTTCTGGGTTTATAGCCAAAAGGATTGAAAGCAGGGTCTCAAAGAGATATTTGTACATTCATGTTCATAGCAACATTATTCACAATAGCTGACTTCTTATTGGGATGGTTTTAATTACTAGCTATATATTGACAGCTTCCAATCTCTTTACAATCTCTCTACAATCACATGCATCACTGTCAAATCGTTGGTCACTTTCCTCCTTTCAATAAATCATAAATCTGCTTCTTCTGTCTTCATTGGCTCAGTGGCACTATTATCTGCCCAGATTCCCAAGTCAGAGAGCTGAGAGCCCTCCTAATGAGTCTACCTCATTCCCCTCACTCTCCATATCCACTTTCACCAAGTTCGGCTTTTTCTACTTTCTGAATATCTCTTGTGTTTGTTCTCTCTCTCCAATTGCACTATTACTACTCATGATCAAGACTCATCATCTTTTGCTTGGACTACTGTAATAAAACTCTAACTTCCCTTCAGCAGAACTTCAGCTTCAGCCTCCCCATCAGACTAGTGCCAGCATAATTGACAGATCAGACAGCGCTATTCCCCTCCCTGTACCTGCAGGATAAACTCTAAACTCCTTAGAATGCCATTCAAGTCCTGTCCTGTCAGGAACTGGTGCTTGCCTCTGTAGTCCAACTTAGTACCTTTCCTCCTTCTCTCATCCTTTAAGATCTAAGATAACTGAAATTACTTGTAATTCATCCAAACAAATCATGTTTTCGAATTTTTCTTTCCTTCTGTGCCCTTGACCATGATGAGAAAACCTGGAAAACCTGGAATATCTCCTTTCACCTTGATCATTTTCAACTCTTGTTTATTCTTTATGAGGCAGCTCTTTATGAGTCATCACTTCCTCAAAGTAGCCTTTCTTGATCCCCTAAGCTGGGTTAGGAACCTAAGTTGTCCCATGTTTCCATGTCTACATTCTTTCTAAAAATTCATTCATTTTTAGAGAGAGGGGAAGGGAGGGAGGAAGAGGAGAGAAACATTGACGTGAGAAACACCAATAGGTTGCCTCTTGTTTGCACCCCAACTGGGAATCGAACCTGCCACCTTTCAGTTTGTGGGATGATACCCAATCCACTGAACCACACCAGTCAGGGACAGTGTATACATTCTCATGTATACATGTGAATGTACACATTCAAAAGCTACCTGGTCACATGTGTGGTCACCACGTTTACAAGTAAATCGTTCAATGGCCAGAACTTACGTGTTTCATCTTTACATTCCCTATCACAAAACAGGGCTCCAGAAACGTTTGTATAACTCATACAATTTGTAATACAGTTGTTAGTTTTCCTGTCTTTGTCCCTCTTCTCCTTAAATGTTTGCCACTAGCTTCTGGAGAATGAAGTCAACATCGAGGCAATCAGAGTCAAGAGATGGAGAAGAGGAAGCACGTGCCTTCTAATGGTGCTGAACAGTCTGACTTCCCTACTTGCTGGCCCCCCCTCACACACACCAGGAGTGGGCACATGAGCCATTTTGGCTGGTATTACCCATTCCCAGTGGCTGATTCAAGGGTGGACATGAATGAGACACAAATGGTGGGGAAACGAAGTAGGGGGAAGGTCATATGGACTCACCTGAAACACACAAAATAATGGAGTTTCCATAAGAAAGGAATTCTATCACCCAAAGAAGGAATAAGGGAAAGCATTTGGGTAGACAAAAATTATAGTTACCCTAATCTACTGCACGGGAACAGTGTGACTACTACCCCCTTGTCCCTCTGGAAGCATCTGCTCTTGCTTCAGGGTCTACCCTAAAATTCACCATCCCTGTAAAGTCTTTCTAATTCCCCATGGTAAAAGGTGCTCCTTTTTAAGTTCCTGTAATTTTGTGCCCAGTAGCAGGTGTAATGAAGTTAGGTCTGGATTCAAATTCGAGCTGTGGCACCCTGTAACTGTGTGTTATTTAGCCCCTTTGAAGCTGACTTATCTTTAAAATGGGTACATCATTATCACCCTCAAAAGACTGTTGCTGGGATTACAGATGCCAGTATAAAGTGACTGGCGTATACTAGGCACTCAGAAAACGTTAGTGTCGCTGATTCCTCCCCAGCCCGCGCCATACTAGAGTGAATTCTTTGAAGAAGTTGTTTTTACTAGTCTGTGTTCCTAGCACCTAGGGAGATCCTGGCATATATTGGGTTCATGATAAATGTTTGGTAATGGATAAACATGGGAAGAGGAATACTGTGCTGATGGAAAAAACAATTACCTGTAGTAAAGTTTGTGTATGCAGGATTTGTTCCTCTGGTAAACTATAAATTCCCAGGTGATAAAGGCCATAGTGTGCAAACCTTTGTGTTAACCCTGCCATAACTTAACAAAATAGCTTTGCTGGTGAGAATTTTTTTTTTTTTAAGACAGGAGATTGGATAGCGCCAGGGTGCGTGGACTTGGGCAGCTCCTCCTCTAAAGTCAGTCGTATAAAGTATGTGGCCATACTGCCCTCTGGAGACTGCAGGTTTTTCTCAAAACATCACTTAAATCGATCTCAAGAGCTGTACCCAGAGCCCTGATGAATCTTGTCAAGGTTTTCATATGGGAAATGTTGCGAGAAGCTCTTCTAAAATTCCCGAAGACAATTTTTAGAGAGAAGGGGACCCAGGAATTAAAAACAAAGTTTTCCCACTGTTATTCTTTCTCAAATATCTTAAATTGAGGAAATTGTTTTTAAAAAGCAACCATGTGTATTGCCATAACAGTATACTCCATATTTATTAGACAACTGACAAGAAAAACAACTTTTGGCACATGAATGCCAATTTATTCTTTTTTGGACACATGAACACAAAATATCCCTGCAGGCCAAAAAAAAAAAAAATTGCAAAATTTAAACAACCATTGTCTTATCTCAACATGGGGATACCACCCTCCCTTAGCTTAGAAAGTACCTCGTATTGCTAGAGATATACATCCAGTCCAAATTTAATAAAATACATTTTAAAACATTACAGGTCTAACAATATAGAAACAAAAATTACACCATTAGTCAAATGAACAAATGCAAACATTTTCAGTCACTAGACATAGAAAGAGCATGAATATGTCAATAGCAAGGGATAAGAAAATGATTAATCAATAACAAGATCTTCCCTTTAACTTTACAAGGAAAAATCCTTGGAGTTGAAGCCGTATTGATACAATGCCCTCAGCCTCCACTTTCTTAAAATGAAAGCAGAGTTACCACCTTGCTATTGAGCAAGAAAATCTTACAGCACATCCACAAAGGGTCGCTAGGGCAGGGTGGAGAGGGTGAGCCTTGTTAAACAGTGGATTACCGTTTCCCACCAGAAGGGTAGGTAGTTGAGCCAGGTAGCTAAACTCTGATATAGTCTGGGCACCAGATCCTAAAATACAGACCATATAGAATATGTCTGCTTGTAAATCATCACCTTTGGAAGCAGCAAATAGAATTTACAGTAAGAATGAATATGTTCTGCCTGCCTCAACTAGCTGTGTTTAGCCAGCTAGTTCTCTTTATAAATTGCTCAGGGTTCAACAGCTAACAACAACAAAACATAACCGGTTCAACATTTGGATCTTCACCACTCTCTTAATGTCCCCGCACCTTGTCCCTAAATTGTTACTTTTTAGCATTGCTACATTTAAATCTTTCACACTACATGACAGTGCCTAAATAGGCTGCATTTTAAAAAACCAAGCACCCTAAACCTACTTCTATAGAATGCACACCTCCCATTGATTGACACATGCATAACAATTCAGTCAGTCCAGAGGGTTACAGATGCAAATTGTCAGGCCTAATTAAAACTACGCATTCAGACTTGCTTGCAATAGTATTGCTGCAACTCTGATCCTGCAGTAATTATTTCTTACAGATTCATCCCTCAGCAAGTTTTTTCCCCAATAATCCTAGTTCTTCCATATCTCTTTCCTTTCCTCCAAAACAACAGTGTTGCACCCTTAAAGGTACTGTTTTCCTATAAAAATAGGCCTCCCGGCTTTTCCTCCACCACCACAGTCATTTGCCCCAGTGTAGTAGGAGAGACTGAGGTCATATAAACTGTAGAGTTCAAGGTCGAGCATACAGCCCAACTGCAGGCAAGTGAATCAGGGCTTCCAGGCACTCTGCCTTGCTCCCTGCTCCATTCGTGCCAGGAGATGGTGAGAAGTGACGCTTCTTCTGTGCGTTATTGACAAGCAGGACCGAGGCACTCAAGTGCAGGTGTAGTGCCTGCCGGCTGGCCAGCCAGCGGGCCAACCAGCCACCAAGAGTTCTTCACATCCTGGACTCCAGTGAGTCCTCCTCCTAAAAAAAGCTTGTTTTTCCTCCTCGTGGGTCCAGGGTGGCCAAGCTGAAGGGTATTTTCTGTGCTCTCCCTGAACAGGTGTGAATAAAAGCAGTAGCCAGCCCCTCACCAACATGTCCTGATTTGTAATATCCAAGTGAGGTATTTGAAAAAAAGGAAAATCTTAAGAAATTAACATCTGCCATCTCTTCACTATGTTGTGCCTCAATTACAGAGCTTGCTTTCTTTCATCTCACTATATGCAGAGAGTAGGGATGTCTGCACCCATCTTCATGAGCTGCAGAACTCCGATATACGCCATATTAAAACTCTCAGAGACCAGTCCCAGCAAACACTGGTGGCGCCGCTGATCAATAGCATATAGAAATGTAAACTTCAATGTATTTACAAGCTTGTTTAAAAGACTGAAGAAAAACAGGGCTTTATATTGCTGGGATTTTGAGAAGGCTAGTTTAAAAGATTTGGACCGGCTAATGAGTTCAAGCAAACACCCTTCACCATCAGATCCAGTGTTTCCAGACAGAGGCGGCAAATTCCGTTGACCACGTTGTGTCTGTCTCTTCTCCCAGCACCTTCTTCATCCATGTGGAGTGTGGTTCTGGGTCTTTTACCCCCGTTTCCATCTCTCACTCCTGAGGTTCCAGGATAGAGAATTACAAGTCAGTGAAATCTGGGCTGGGCAACACTGGCTAGAACCAGCAAGACTCTATGTAACTGTTGTCCATTCACAAAGTATTATCTATACTAAATACAAAATAGTTTTCCCCTACATTGTAAATGATGCTTGCTTTATAGCAACTCCCTTTGTATGGACAAGAAATGAATCCTGTCTCCCCGTGAACGGAACCCAGAATCTATTAAGAAAAAAAAAATCAACCTTTCTATGCAGTTTTACTTTACTAAAAGGAAGGAAACCTCACCAAGTACATTTCAGGTTGAAAGAGAAGCACAACATTTGCACTGCGAGTAAGTAATTGTGTAAGAGTAACCTTGATTCCCAGGAAAAAGTTTTAAATGCTGGTACATTTTTGCAAGTTGCAGCATCACTCAATGTACCTACAGGATTGGCAAAGCCTACCCGGTAAGGAAGCATCCTGGTTCTAGCTTATTTTAAAACAAAGTAACAGGACACTAACTGTGACTACAAAACAGATAAAAAATAATTCTTTAAAAAGGCATGGAAATATATGTCTTTTCTGACTGATTTCAGGAATTGCCAGATTATGATTTATAAGAAATAGCTGATAAAATCATACCAAAATTTCATCTAGAAAACTCATTGTCAGGGGTGGGGGAAACGGAGTGAAGGGACCTTAAAAAATGTTTATTGCCACAGTTAACTTTCTATGAGAAAAGTTAAAAAATCATTTGGATCTGACAAACCACACAGCAGCATAAAATGGGCACTTTTGAAAACTTTGAAAAATACTAAAAGCTAATTTTTTTTTCAAAGAGGGGGAAAACATGAGTACTTTTTACCACGGCAGTGTTACCTGTCACTGTGACATGCATCACATCGGCTTGTGTTACACATTCGCAAGAGTCGACCAAATAAGAGAACTGCCTGTTTAAATCTGGAGCCAAACATAGTGCAATTGCTTGGCAGCCTGTACTTGCACCAGCACAAGACTGTAGAGATCAATAAGATAAAGTTAAAACTAATAAAACTCTGTAAAACTTTCAAAAAATTAATGCTCGTTAAAGGCATTTACAGTGGCAAAGTCAGAAATCTCCATTAAAAACTCTATGGACCCACATAATTAAATAGTTACACTAAACTGAAGTAGATTGTTTGGTTTTTCTCTTTCACTGATGCATACATCCCACTCAATGAATACAGAAAAAAGGAATAATCTTCTCTTATAAGACTAGAGGGATGCAGT
Organism: Mormoops blainvillei; assembly: GCA_004026545.1. NCBI lineage: Eukaryota > Metazoa > Chordata > Mammalia > Chiroptera > Mormoopidae > Mormoops > Mormoops blainvillei. Next base: position 389,597 of record PVJD01000026.1, on the reverse strand, counting down.
GAACACCACAGCTAGCAAAATATTCCATAGAAACCTTTCTTGTAAAGTCCTTTAGAAAGTTCAGGCTGATTAGCCTTTGCATGTTGAGGTAAAAATTCAGTCCAGTGCATCAGAAAAGACAATCTATGAGTATCTATTACTTTTAAAAAATGGCTCAATTTTGTTGATGCATCAGACAGTGCTGCAAAGTATTTATTCAGTGCAACTATTCCGAGCTGCTGGTAGAAGACAAACTGAAGTCAACTTGGCTCTCTCTAGAGGCGGTAGGCATTTGAAACATTTTGAGGCTGCATGGGGTGCCAAACTGGTTGAGTTCTTCGGAGACTCTCAGGCAAAATACATTGTGTGCTGGGTATCATGGTGGATCTGCACAGCTTTAGCCAAGGCCTGAGGATCTCGGCCATTGCTCTGTCCTGACACATGACTGCCTTCTGCACTGTAAAGAGAATAAAGCAAAAAAAACCCCAGGTGTAACATAAGACCATGTCAAACTTCACATGTTACAAATAGCATGAATAGTACTGGATTCAAGATCTTAGGCTCAAGCTGTGGTTCCTTAAATATTTGTAGTGTCTCTTTACACATCCGTTTGTTTAACTGAAAAATGCAACCCAATTTATTTGTTATAATAATCAAATAATGTCTGCAAAGACCCAAATCCTTAACAGTGCCACCATAAGGACTTCTATTGGCCGTTATGTCTGGTTAAGGCCTACTTTCCTTTAGGCTTCAGTCAAACACCATTTCCCCCAAAGAAATCTCCCCTGACTCTAAAGTTCAGGCCACAACACCTGGTACATACTTCCAGAGAATACTCTCTTTTTCTTTTACTTGAAATAAACACAATTAAAATTAAATTATTAATTGAGTAATTATTTATTTCCCCACTGGGACATGAGCCCCAAGAAAGCAGCAACTTTGTCTATCTTACCACAAAATCTCTACTGCCTGGCACGTAATGTAGCCTCAGTAACCATTTGCTGAATAAATGAACGGATGTATGTGCCTAGCATGGGGCTGGAACATAGTAGACACTCAGCACATGTTATCATGCCACCAGTTTCTTCTCATCTTCCCCTCACTAGCTATATGACTGTGGACAAGTAACAGCTCCTCCGAACTTTGGTCTTTTAAGGTAACAATAGCAACTTCTGAACAAAGTTCTTAAGGGTACCGTGAGCTATAAAGGGTTTGGTAAACTGTAAATCACCATCCGTCTTCTGACGTCTCTCACCCACTCACGCCCAGTTAACTGTTAAGTACTATCTATTTTATCCCAGGAATAGCTTTTTACATTTAACAAAGACAGTCTTGCCCTAACATACTTTTCTAGCTTCATGCCTGCTGGTCCCCTTTCATGTATTCCAGCCAAAGAAAATTTGCTATTGTCCAAACATGTCACTTGCTTTCTCTTCTTTGTGTCCATTGTTCCTTCTGCCTGGAAAATCCTTTTCTCTTCTTTGCAGAGCCAACTCCTTCCCAGCCGGCTATGAAATCTTCTCAAACAGCCTTTCCTCTGATGTCCCTTTGCACACTCACCTATCCTGCTTTGAGTTAATTGTCAGTTCTCTTTCACCTGTGCTATCTCCCGTACTGAAACAACATGCCAGGAAACATGTCTTCCTCATCTTAGAATTTTTAGTGCTTAGGACAGTGCTGGGCACAAAGTCAACATCTAATAAATGTGTTGAATGAACTAATGTGTGTTACAGAAAGGAAGGTACAAAGTCAGAGCTGGACATTTTTCATCACGGTATATCTTCAGCCCTTATAGAAACAGATTTGCAGTGGAATGTCTACTATTTAGCAGTATTTAGCAGCTGAATTCAGACTTGGGGAAGAGCCCAGAAACTGCTGTACTTCACAGATGGCCATTTGGAAAAGAAAATGACTGCAGAGAACGTGTTTAGTTATTTAATAGCAGCTCAGTCTGATTCTCCTGAGATCCCTACTTGGGGGCGAGAGTGGCATGGCATGCCTCCTCTCCCACACACATGCCCAGGTTCGCTCTAGTACCTTCCTCCAGATTGCGCTGAAAGCAAAGTGAATAGGGCAAGGCTTTCCCTTGCAGGAACCGGAATCCACAGGTCTGTGACTCTTCTGACTGGGCTAGGGCACCGTGCGGACAGCCTTCTGAGGCTGCTCAGGGCCTGCGCAGGACTAAAATGCATTTGTCTCTATGGGGAAACCACAGGCAACTCCAAATTAGACGCGTTCCTTGAGCAGACTTTAGACACACCATACAAGTAAGTGTAAACAGGCCTGAGCACTTCTTGGACCAAAAGTCACCTTATAAGCTCTCAAAGGCACATGTAATTTTAGCCACTGCTTGCAATTTGAACCTTAAAAGGAAGAGTAACTCCTCCAAAAAGTTTTCTGTACCAGTTCATTTTTTTTTTTAAACATCCTGCTTAACATAGAAAGAGATTTTCTTGTGCTTGAGAAACTTGCCTGTCATGATCTTTATCCACCAGATGATACCTTGCTCTGAATGCCACAAGCCGGGCATAATATGCAGGGGCTGGAATAGAGACGGAGCGTGTACAGCGCACATAGGTGTGACACAGCTGGTAAGTCAGTAGCTGGAGCTCATCTGCGGTGAAGCAGTTGTCATCCCACAAGACTTGGTAATGTGAAGGACGGCTGGTTCCCTGGAGAGAGAGTTTTATGAGTAATATATTTCTGACATGGGTTGATTACCTGGGAGAGGAACTGAAATCTACTCCTTAAACTCAGAAGTATTCTTGCCTAGCACACTTAACAACAGATACCTAGACCAAAAGATAACAGTTCTAGGATACAGCATTAACTAAGTTATGCACATCACAGTGTATAACAACAAGTCTATTCAAGCTAGTTGCTGAATCTGCAAACATCTCCCTATCAAGTCAAAGATCTGGACCAGCTTCCAAATTACCTGAATTCCTGCATGACTACAGAGGTAAAAGTCAAACTCGGATGGATGTGTGATGGTGCTATCCACGGTAGTGCCTGCTGGTACATTGCCACTTTTACCCACCTACCAAAAAAAAGAAGTGTGATTAGTCACCAATGTGTCAAATTGAGCTCAGACTATTTCTCTTTTATGTTAATTGATAACAAGTTAGTAAGCTGCTCCTATAAACCAGTTTAATTCAAGATATTGAACTCTCTATACCTTTCCCTTAGCCTAACCATTTAATCCGTAAGTATTTTCTCAAACAAGCATACTACATGGTTTCTCTAGGGGAATCCAGACAAAGGATTAATTCTACCAGTGTCTTTGGGCTAAATTTTTGTCCTCTATTTACAGATGAAACATTGGTGTGTTCACAGAAAGAAAGAAAGAAAGAAAAGACATTAAGATGGGTAAGCTTCCGGAGAAAAATCACTTTTAATCGTTACTTGGAATTTTGAAAAACCTATAGCTTGTAGTAACAGTTAAAATGAAGAAACCTTTGAACTGGTTCAATAAAGCTAATATTTTCAGGGAATCAATAAAAAAGAGACACCGGGCACATGCGTTATCAGGAAGAGTGCACTGAAATGGGAATCAGGAAACAAAAGTTTCAGATCCAGGTCTCGCCTTGCAACCACACACATTGAACAAAGCATAATATCTCTGGGCCTCAATCTAATCAGCTACAAAATTAGGCGATGATCTCTTACACGTAACATATTATAAAGTTCTTCTGTGGCCAAAACTCTAAAATCAGACTTCTAGAAAAGCCGAAGAGGGCCTTCAGAAACACATTTACAGGGAAAGAAATTAAGTCTGGCTATTTGGTCAGTTTTCATTCTTTTCTGCTGTACAGCAGGGTTCCATATGAGGAATTTTATTTAGCATCTAGGTACAAATTGGATGGGAGGTTATCTGGCCCCATTCTACCTGTTGTTACCTTCAGCTGAGGATCATACACCAATGCAAACGAGAACATCTGTGAGTATAGAAAAGTCTCATTCCATCAAATTCAGTCATGAACTTGGGTTCTTAGCTGAACAAGAGGAAATGTAACTGAGTTAAAATAATTCTCGCACTGTTTCCCAAAATGTGTTCTTTAGGAATATTAGTCCTGCAGGATGTATTTGGGTGTTTTATGGTCAAACAAATTTGTGAAATACTGAGTTAAACCAAATTTTAAAAGGCTTATCCATTATATGACTTCTCAGAACTTCTCAGAAATCATAAGGTCTGATTTTTAAGAGGGAGATGGAGTATATAACATTTCCCAAACTTATTGGACCTTAGAATCTCTTTTAAAAAAAATCTCTTGGAATCTATAAATGAGAGCCTAAAGAGACGATACCCTGGGAAAAAGGGGGTCCCGGCATGTTCGACAACTGTTGCTTGAGCACCCAGGTGCAAGGCTGGGCAGCAGATATTGGGGAAAAGAGACAGAGGCACAGAGAGAATGAATGAACCTGCCTTCCTGCCTTTCGTGGAAACTGTATACAATGAGCCGCAAAGAGATGTGATGAGGGCATTACGGAAGGCGATGGGAAAAGCTGGTGGGAGGAAATAGTTGAGTCATACCTTATACGCAGCAGTTGAAAGGGGTGGAGGGAATGGGATAAAAACAGGAAACCCTCCAAATATCCCCTCAAGGCAGGGACGGATAAACTGTGGTTCATCCACACCGTGAAATACTACTCGGTAATAGAAAGGAACAAACTACTGATACACACAAAAACTTGGATGAATCTCAAGTACCTTATGCTAAGTAAAAGAAGCCAGACTCAAAAGCTACACAAGCCATTTATACGACATTCTGGAAAAAACAAAACTCTAGGGACAGAATACATATCAGCAGTTGCCAGGGATTGTAGGTAAGGGAAAGGATTGCCTATGAAAGGGCGTGAGAGAATTTGCGTGTGTGATTGCTCTGTATCTTTATTGAGGTGATGGTTATACAACTACATGCATTTGTCAAAACTTGCACAGCAGCACACTTAAAAAGGACAAATTTTACTGTATCTACATTATACTTTCATTTTTTTTAAAATGGAAAACAAAAGGGGGATGGGATGGGTGTGGTCATTCCAGGGATAAAAAATGCACAAAGTACATGGGAAATGGAAGGTGTATGAGGGCATGGTGAAAGATGAAACTACAATGTTATATTTTGGCTACTGGGGACAACACTGAACAGCACAGGAAAGCATTTGGTAGGCAATGGGGATACGTGAAGATTTTTGACCAATGGAGTGGCAGAATAAGATCTGTATCTTAAAAATCTAGCCTTGAGAACACAGAGAGGATGCATTTGTGGAGGAATGGAGATAGGGAGACCCTTAGGAGTCTCCTGCAATACAGAAGAGTTCCACCTAGGGTACTCTTCACCTAGGGTAGAGGGAACACACAAGAGGGAGGACTGAGACAAGAGATTTCAGGGCAGAGCAAAGGACTCTGACTAACTGGATTTGGGGGCCAGGAAAGGAGGAGGATTTAGTCAATTCTGAAATTTCTAGCTTGGCTGACTTAATATACAGTAATGCCAAGTAACAGAAGAAAAAGAAGATTGGGGGAGGAACAGGTTTTGGATGAGGATAACACAGTTAAGTAAAAGGTTTAGACGTGTTTTGCTTGAAATGCCTGTGGCAGATTGTATCACGGGTGCCAAATATTCCTGTGCCCCTCCCTAGGGGAGGATAATAATTCCCCACCCAATTAACTCAGGAGTGGCCATGTAACTTGCTTTGGCAGATAAAATGTGGCCTGAAATGTGTTACTTCTGGGCAGAAGCTTTAAGAGCCAGCACATGGCTTGTCCTGTATCTTTTTTCCCCTCTCTGCTACCATGACGGGCGATGTTCCAGATAGATGTTTCTCTGTCGGCCGAGGTTCTCAGGGAGGACGGCGGGGTCACAGCTGCTGCAGACCGTCACAATGAATGTGTAATGTGAGCAAGAAATAAATCATCGTAAGACACTGTGACTTTTGTGCATGGCCTAGCCTATCGTGACTAACACAATGCTTGTAGAGCATCTAAGGAAAGTTGTCTGGTAGATATCTGGAAGTGCAACTTGGGAGCTACATAGAAAAGTCTGAGGCTGGAAATACAGATTTAGGAAACTATGAGCAAATAAGCGAATCCAGAGAAGCGGGTGAGACTAAAAAGAGTTGAAACTGAAAAGAAGGAGAAGTATGAAATGGTAGGGAACATCAGCATTTGACAGACAGAAGAGGAAGAAGAGTCAAAGAAAGCCTGATAATAGAGGTGGGTTGTGAACTTGGACAGTCACATTGCTGAGGCCAAAGCAGGAAAATGTTGTCAGTGCTGCAAAGATGCCGCTGGATTCAAAATAGGAAAGTCATTAAGAGAGCCACTTAAGTGGGATCACTGAAATCGAAGGCAGGCTACAGAGAACTAAAGTAGGATGTGAGAAGGTACAGAGAGAAAGTCAGGTCATTTTCTTCCTGAAAGTTTGGTCACAAAAGGAAGGAGAGAAAAGGTGGCAGGTAGACAGACAGAGAAGGAGAACGAAGAGAAAGTGACTAAAGAAGAGTTGAGAAACTTTAGAGGGCGAGGAGAAGGAGGTCAACTAACGGGAAGGATGGAAAATCGAGGGTGATTAATGAAGTGAGGCTCTAGAGACAGAAAGGGATAGGAGCAAAAGCATAAGTTGGGGGGGAGCGGAGGCGGAGAGATCAGCCTCGGAGATGGGAGGAAGGAGGTAAGAAACATAAGATTTAACTAAATTTGACAGTAGAGGAAGGGATGCCAAGAAAATTCATGCCTTTCTAGATTGTTTTCTGAGGGAAACAGAAGGCTTTTCTACTGTTGGCTGTGTGAGGCATCATGGACAGGGCTGGAGAGCCGAGAAGAGGACAAAGGTTTGGAGCAGATGCAATGGGGAATTAAAAAAAGGAAAACATCGCTGTCTCAAAGGCCTGGCTGAGATTTGTTATTATGAATTTGTAATACGGGTCATTATTAAACAAACGACTTCTTTCTTCAGCAATCTCTATCAGCCTCAGAGTGAAAGCAAAGGAAATGGGCAAGGGGACTGGTTCAGAGCTGGAGGCTGGCGAGAGGCATGTTCAGAGAACTGGAGATGTTGATGGGTCAGAGGTGTCACGTAGACCAAGGGACTGTCAATCTTGGAAGGTTAGGAGTGACACTGCATAGGAAAGAGCAAAACTATGAGATAGCTTGAGGTTTCAGAAAGATAACCCTGGTCTGAAAGCTACATGAACAGCAAGCTGACAGGGGATGGAAAGGTGATAGTGCAGTTAAGGAGGGGGTGGCAGGATGTTTTGTGCCCAGAGCTTGCGCAAGAGTTCATAGAATTTGTTTTTAGCAGAGTCTAAGAAGTACTACTGAGTCAGGGTTTGGGCATTTGAGAAGGCAGCACTTAGAATCCAAGCTGACTGGTAAACCTGGAGCCCCAAGGAGAAAACCTTAGCTCTCTATTCTCTGATGATTTAGAAAACAAAGACAGCTCAGCCTTGAGTTAGAGGCAAAAACTAAGGGAACCCCAGAAAATGGTAGGAGTTACCCACAAGATTACACGACTAGACAACAGAAAGAACTGGTCTCCCTGGGGGTGGACCAGGGAGGACCTGGAAAAGATGAAGTAATGCCATTAAAATATCATAAAAGCAAAGTCATCCACTATCATGTGCTTACCTAGTTTACACATAAATATAAGATTATAAATAGGTACATTACACAAAATGCCTCTTGGCAAGTGCTGGGAATTATACTTCGAAGTAACATTCATTTATTAATGTAATCCTCACAATAACCCTGTGACATAGGTATTGTTCTTAATACCTTTTATAATTGAGAACATTATAGCTCAGAGAAGCTAAGTGACCTGCCCATGGTTAGTAAGTGTGACATCATAAATGTTCACAGTTTATACCCTAAGAACCCTCTGCACTGATATACAATTTAGAAGGTAAATTCTTCTTTGTACCGTAGTCCCATGCCTCAGGCACTGGCAGCAAAAAGCAGCAAATGGCGATAAAGTCCAAACAGATAACCCTGCCCTGTGAGGGTTGCCTGTATCACCCTAGTGGACCTGGCACGTTTTTCTGACCTCCCCTCTAAAAACTTTAGAAACAAGAGAACTATTCAGTCTTGAAACGTGTATCATTCAGAATCAGTCATCTAAGATTAACTGTAGTTAGTATTATATTTACTAAATTATTATTAGGTACTTCTGCTCTTAGAAAAAAGTTATATATATGCCCACTCAAAAACACATTTACTTGTATCAAATAATGAAGCTTATCCTACGTTTTCTTACCCTTTCTGTTTTATCTGCACAGAAGAGTCGTGTGTGATGTCTTTTCTGTACCACAATGTAGGTTATTCCTGGCCGGTAATCTTCCTCCAAGCTAATACATGCCTTTCGAATTGCTATTAGTTCTGGCCAAGCTACCTAGGAGTTACAAATGGAATGACATTTAATTGAGAACTCACCTTGTATCTCTCAGATCTAATTTACCCAGAGTGGCAGATGAAAGGAGGCTCGGTCAGACAGCTAGAAGCCCCAAAAGGCAACTATGGGATAATGAGAATACCTGTTTCATTTGTCCCTCGGATACCCCTCCACGGTAATAGATGATCCGTGTGGGTTTGAAGCGCGTGGATTTGTAGAACTGGATCAGCAGCTCTCGAACCATGTTAGTAAGGTCCTGGATTACTTCCTGACTATAGAGGAGTTCCTGGGAGATCTCCTGGCGGGAAGTCTGCACCCGAACGGTTGCACAGTACCGGCTGGGGTGGCCATCCATGCTGCCAACGACAGCAGCAATGGAAGGCTTCTTCCCATCCCCTGCAGGGGGGTGTGTGACATCCGCTCCCAGGAAGATGACGGGCTGCTGGAACACCGATGGCCTGCTCAGATTTAAAAAGACATTGCCACTCAGATATACAGATGAACATGTTTGGGTTTAGCAAGCTTGCCAGATACAATCACAGATATGATCTTATAAGAGAGAATTAAGACTTGTGCCCATTGGGAGAGGACTCTAAGGCCCACTAAGTTTCTGTGCCGGCCGGTATGGCACATCTGAATAGACTGCAGAAATCAACATGGCTCTTCTGTAACAGTAGGAAGGGAAGAGTTAAAAAAGAGGATCCAACTCAAATTTAACAAAATCTCTATGTGTAAAGGGAAATTTTCTCTGAACAGGCTTAGGATTCTGGGATTTCTTTCTTTTCTTCTTCTTTCTTTAATCCTCATTCGAGGATGTACTCATTGATTTTAGAGAGAGGGAAAGGAAGGGAGAGAAAGAGAGAGAGAGAAACATTGATGTGACAGAGAAACAGATCAGTTGCCTCTCACACGTGCCCCAACTGGGGAATGAACACACAATCTAGGCATGTGCCCTGACCAGGAATCGAAACTCGACCTTTTGGTGTATGGGACGACACTCCAGCCAGCTGAGCCACAGCTCCCAGGGCAGGACCCTGGGATTTCTTACAATGGATGCAGAACTGCAGAATGTATATGGAACTGGGATTAAACCCCCCCATTATTTTTAGGATGTGAGACTTAGGAAAGAGGATCAAGTCTACCTCCTTCCCTATTTTATTGTTACTCATAGTACTTATCACTTACCCTACATGTTTTACTTATTTACTTCATTTATTGTACACCACACACACACACACACACACACACGCACACACATACACACAAATGTAAGCTCCACAGGGCACTGCTGTGTCCCTTGTGCCGATCACACCACCTAACTCACCATTGATACTCAGTACATATTTGTTGAAAGAATGAACTTATTTGTTTGGCCCTGATTTTTTTTTTTTATCCAGGGAATCAGGGACAAAAACATCATGCATGCTTCTCTGGTAAATTCTTAAAAGTAGGATTCCTAAAGTATAATCTAGGAGGCATTCCAAATCAGAAAATCTCAGAGATGTAAAGATATAAAGATTACCTCTAAAGATGTAAGAGGTACTAAAGAATAGGTATCTCCATGAGAGCAGAGGCTATATTGTATTTCTTTTTTTTTAATTGATGTTAAGCAATAGAGGGAAGGGGGGCGGGGAGAGAGAATTTATTTGTTGTTACACAGATTTATGCATTCATTGCTTGGATCTTATATGTGTCCTGACTGGGGATCGAAGCCACAACCTTGGTGTATTGGGATGATATTCTAACAGACTGAGCTACCTGACCAGCTGTATTTCTCGCTATATATCATCATACGACAATATAGTCCTGGCACAGGACAAGATAACAACAAATGTATATTCTTAATATACATATACACAACATAATAACAGCTTACATATACTGTGTACCAGGCACTGTGCTAAGCATTTCACATGAAATTGCCCAAGATTACACAGGAAGAGATGAGGTTAGAATCTAGCCAGGAAGTCTGACACCAGAGTATACACTCTAAGCCACTATGCTATATTGTCTCAAATGTCAGGGGCAAAATTAAATGATTTCGGATATTAGGTTAACTTCCCCTATGGCCTATATACCTCATCTACCAATGCTACAGGAAGGATTTAATTACCTAGAAGTTTCATTCAAGGACAAAAAAATGAGAACTGTGATATGACTGTCCAAGAGAAAGGCACTAATTTCACCTACTTCTTAAGTATGGCAATGACTAATACCACAACCCTAAATTTAACTTTTCAAATCACTTTGGCATAAAACCATTTTAGAGTTAACAAGTCAGATATTAACTCCATAGATAAGAAAACTAGAAATTAATTATTTTTAAAAACCCTGAAAACACCATCTAAGAAATGGGGAAAGAACTGAATAGGACCATCACAAAAGAGTATCTCCAAATAGCCAATAAGCATATGATTGTCATTGAGGGATATACATTAAAACCATATAATGAGCTACTATTACTCCCAAATAAAATGGCTAAAATTAAAAGGACTGATACTACCAAGTGTTGGTGAGAAAATGAAGCAACTAGAACTCTCAGTGGGAATGTACTTTAATACAACCACTTTGGAAAACTATTTGACAGCATCTATCAATGCTAAATATATGTATCCTCTATAACTCAACAATTTTACTTCTGGATATATACACAAGAGAAAGAGTACTTAAGTCTACCAAAAATGTGAAAGGAATATATAATGCAAATGTGCAAGACTGGCCTTCAGTGGTAGATTAGATTAAAATTTTGTGGTATATTCATGTAACAAAATAATACTCAACAATGAAAAAGAATAAACTACTACTTAATACAACAATATAAATGAATCTCAGAGATGTAATATTAAGCAAAAGAAGATAACACAAAATAGTATATACTATATGGTTCCATTATATCAAGTTCAAAAACAGGCAAAGCTAATCTACGGCGATAGAAGTCAGAACAGTGGTTATGTGCGGGGTATCTACTGGGAAGGGCCATAAGAAACCCTGATGAGGAGCTAGCAATGTTCTATATCTTAATCTGGGTGGTGGTTACATGAGTGTACATGTAAATAAGAAAAAGCAATCGAAGCTTCTGGTCAAGATGATGGAGTAGGTAAATGCGGTACTCACATCCTTCCACAACCACAACAAAATTACAGCTAAACTAGAGGACAACCATCATGCAGAACCACCTATAATCCAGTGCAATGGAAGTTCTACAACTAAGGATATACAGAAGAAGCCACATTGAGACTGGTAAGAGGGGCAGAGATGCGGAAAGGGCTGGTCCCACACCCACATGTGGCAGATAATAAGCAGGTGGAATATCTCGACTGTGGAGGTCCCCCCCGGGGTGTGAGAGATTCAGACCCTCAAGTCCAGGGTTCCAGTGCCAGGAAGAGAAGTCCCCATAATTTCTGGCTATAAAAACCAGCAGGGATTGTGGTTGAATAAATCTGAGGGTTTCTGGAGTTCCAGGCAGTTCCTCTTAAAGGGCCCAAACACGAATTTCCTTGAACTTATTCCCTTGCAATTCCACCCCTGGGGCAATAGCTCAAAAGGAACCAGGGATATGTGGGGAGGAGCTGAATTGTTTGGCATCAGAGTGAGACCCGGAGGGGCACCTTTCTCCCAGACAGAAGTGCTGGCAGAGACCACTGTTCCTTTCCTGAGCCCTTCTCCCATAGAGCTGGCAGGTTGGTACCATATCTGAGTCTCCATCAACCTGGTTCATGCTGTTTGCCCCACCCCGGTGACTCCCTGAGACCTCACTGCACTCAACTTGTGGGTCCACCCAAGTTGTTTCCAATGGCTTTTCCATACAAATGGCCTGTCTTGGCTCATGCTTCAGACTTTCCTAAAATCTCTCAGACAAGCAGCACCTGGTCTCGGCATGCCTGTACCTTTTATTAAGTGGCCCCAGGCCTGGCACTAGTAGCAGCTGGTCTTGGTTCCCAGCTTCGCCTCTCCTGGGCACCTCTAAGTCCTGCACAAGTAGCAGCATCTGCAGATCACTTTGTAGTTCATGTCAGGTGGCCCTGGACAGGATGCAGTTGGTGCCTGACCTTGAACTGCACTTCCTTGGAGCCCCCAGAGCCAGCATACCCAGTGGACAGCTTCAGATCACATCAAAGCACCAAGAAACCTCCTCCACAAGGGACACACTCAGGGGGCTGACTCAGCAGGCACTAGAGCCCTGCTGAAGTAAGTCCTACTTCATAGGGTAGCTGATTCTCTATGGTGGCCGAAGCCAGTCCTTGCAGCTGGGGGGCCTAGGGCTAAACTTCCCACTGATGCTCCAACAGCAGTAAAAGCTCAACTACAACAGGAGGGTGTACACAGCCTACACGGTATGGGTGGGGGTGTACCTGCAATGCCTAGCCTGGTGAACAGGGAGGCTGTACCACTGTACCCTACAGAACACCTACTATATTATACCACACTACCGAGCCCAGGGGATGTAGCAGCTCTACCTTGAAAGAAACACAGGGAAGCTGCCAAAATAAGGAGACAAAGAAATATGTAAGAACAGGATAACATTCCAGAATAAGAACAAAACAAAATGGAGACAGGCAATCTACCAGATGCAGAGCTTAGAACACTGGTTATAAGGATGCTGAGGAAATGTAGTGAGAACAGCATGTTTTTCATGTTTCAACAGCATGAAAAAGCAAACAACATGGAAATCATACAAAATAACCAGTGAGAAATGAAGGATACAATAACTGAAATGAAGATTAATTTACAGGGAATTAACAGTAGAGTACCTGAAGACAAGAATCAAATCAGCTATCTGGAAAATAAGGAAGCAAAGAATACCCAATCAGAACAGCAAAAAGAAAAAAGAATTAAAAAAAATAAGGATAGTGTAAGAAGACTCTAGGACTACTTCAAGCATACCAACATTCGCATCATGAGGGTGCTGGAAGCGGAAGAGAGAGAGCAAGAAATTGAAAACATACTTGAAAAAATAATGACAGAAAACTTCCCTAACCTAGTGAAAGAAACAGACATACAAGTCCAGGAAAGGCAAACTCCCAAACAAGATGAACCCCAAGAGGCCCACACCAAGAAACATCATAATTAAAATGCAACTGGTTAATAATAAAGTGAGAATCTTAAAAGCAGCAAGAGAAAAGCAGTTAGTTACTTACAGGGGAGCTCCCATAAAACTGTCAGCTGATTCCTCAACAGAAACTTTGTGGGCCAGAAAGGACTAGCAAGTAATATTCAAACTGATGAAAAGCAAGGACCTACAACCAAGATTACTGTACCCAGCAAAGCTATCATTTAGAATCCAAGCACATATAAAGAGCTTCCCAGACAAGGAAAAGCTAAAAGAAGTTCATCACCATCAAGCCAGTATTACATGAAATGTTAGAAGTCTTCTTTAAGAAGAAGAAAAAGGTAAAAAATATGAACAATAAAATGGCAATAAATATGTATCTATCAGCAATTGAATCTAAAAAACAAAATAAATGAACAAGCAGAACAGAAATAGAAAATATTCTCTACATCTATATACAGAGAATATTTTGACAGTTGCCAGATGGGAGAGGGATTGGGGGCACAGGTGAAAAAGGTGAAGGAATTAAGTACAAATTGGTAGTTAGATGGGGATGTAAAGTACAGCATAGGGAATATAGTCAATTATATTCTAATAACTATGTATGGTGTCAGATGGGTATAAGATTTATTGGGATGATCACTTAGTAAGTTATATAATGTCTAATCACTGGAGTGTACAACTGAAACTAATATAATATTGTATGTCAACTGTAATTAAAAAATAAAAACATTACACACACACATATGCGCGCGCGCACGCACACTAACACACACACACACACACACACACACACACACACACACACACACAAAGAAAACTGGCCCTGCCTCTGGTGTGGCTCAGTGGGTTAAGCACTGGCCTGCAAACCAAAAGGTTGCTGGTTTGATTCCCAGTCAGGGCACATGCCTGGGTTTTGGGCCAGGTGCCCTGCTAGGTGCTTGTGAGAGGCAATCCATCGATGCTTCTCTCACAAAGCAATGTTTCTCCCCCGCCTTTCTGCTTCCCTTCCCCTCTCTCTAAAAAATAAATAAAAATCTTTTTTAAAAAAGAAAGAAAATTGAAAAATAAAGAAAAAGCAACCAAGATGCATATTTGAGGTTTGTGTACTTTATTATAAATTACATAAGTTAGAGCTTAATGAAAAAGTGTTAGAAACAGAGTTCAGGATCTTACCTTTGATGAGGTACAAGGACGTTGTTAATTCCTCCAAGTTTTGCATTTATCTTCAGGCAAAGGTTGGAAAGGGTCTGTGGTGAGGTCTTTACTACATTTTTTACCTGGACACATTGCGTGGCCATACCCAGGAGGGTATCTCCAACACGTTTCACCTCCGCTACAAAAATAGATTTTTAAGATTGTTTAAATATTTTCTTAATTACTAAGAGTAGAAGGGAAAATCTACACTGACATTTACAGAGTGCCTACTATATACTGTACACAGTGCTAGATGCCTTCTGTGTGTGGTGGTTTGCATTTGCTAAACCCCCAGTGCAATTTTTTTTTTTCAGTTTGGATAGTCCATCCCCCACCCTTTTCCTTCCCTCCCACAGGACTTTTTAACAACAACAACAAAAAGATTGATTGATTGATTGATTGAGAGAGAGAGATCAACTTGTTTTTCCACTTATTTATGCATTCATTGGTTTCTTCTTATATGTGCCCTGACCAGGTATTGAACCTGCCACTTTGGTGTATCAAGATGATGCTCTAACCAACTGAGCTCCCCAGCCAGGGCCAGGCCTTTAAACTAGCCTACTTTCTTTATTCTACGTGCTGCCTGCCACTACTCACTCAGTCCCTGGAGGTTCCTTTTCCCACAGGACTGGCCTGACAAAGGAATCAATCTCCCTAGCTCCTCCCTCTCACTGCAGGCACACTAGCCCACTGAATTTTCTTTCTCCTCTCCCCTCCACCACCTCCCCTGCAGCCCCCACAACCCACCACAGCCTGCCACTACACCACAGCTCTCTTTTCTCTCTGCCATGAATCCTGCAACATTCCAAACAGTGACTGCTCTGCCCACCCGGGTTTTAGAGTAAAAATGATATGACAACATGGAGCAGAAGCTATAGTCTACCCGCAATGGACACACTGCAGGAGCAAAAAGCAAACCTTTGCTGCTTGGAGCCCCTGAGAGTCTGGGGTTGTTTGTGACTGCATCATAATCTAGTTTATCCTGTCTGTCATGCCTACTGTTGAAATCATCCTTCACTCAACATTAAAGGGGTCCATACCATATACTGGAGTCTTCCCGGGCAAGATCACCACTATTAGCTGAAGGCCCACATATGTCATTTTCAGATGTTTAAACATGGGCTCCACGCTGTCTGCACCTTGTGCATACTTGCAGAAACATGGCTGACCCTGGATGGGCATTCCTGCGTCCTTAGAGATTTTACGGAGCTGGTCAGTGAAACTCCTGTTAAAACAGAACCAGTGGCACAGTACTTTCATTTCAGAGTACATTCTTGGCATTTATTTCCCTCTATGATACTTCCTTCAGTTCTGCAAATTCTTAGCCAAAATTAGACACAAACAAACAACAAAAAATGTCTTTAGCTGGTTGAGAAAAATAGACTGGCTGTTGTATCAATGCAAAGCAGAAGAATCTGTATTACTAAGCTATCAATTATCATGCTGAATTTTTAAATAGTTATGGCTCAGTTAGGCCCCAGGGACTAGAATAACATTCCTGTCCAAAGATTTTTTAAAAACATTCAAGTTAGTAACTCTGGACTGAAGAAACGCAAAGTCAAAATTTCAGGTAATGTGTATTTGGGTAAGACTGCTATGAGAACGGTTGGTAAGCTTTTGGAAGCTTGTATTCAATTGAGAGCCCGGACACACGCTGTTACACAATCATTGCATATGGGATTACATTGAAACCAGTAACACATTTGAATCGATACAATGTCAAAAGAAATCATCACTTCAAAAAAGAAGGCTTCATTATGAAATTTTAAACTTTGGATTTAAGAAGTTACTTCAATCTATGTATAAAGCTTTCAGAATAGTTTCTTTTGTGCATTTGCCAATATTTTGTAGGATTCCTTTCTTTCATCCCAGTTCCCTTTCCCTGCCTTGATTTTCCCACTCTTCTCACTAACTCCCTTTATAGAGATAGCTGCATCTGTGAGACATGAACCGGTGATCTTAGTCAGTGACCCTTTAGTAAACCATGCTTGCTAGTAAATTAGAGTGGTTAAAAATGAACTCATTTTTATCTTAGCCGAAAAGATGCAATTAATACCAAAGGAAACTTCACTGAGAACCCACAAGCTTGCCAACCGGCAATGCTTCAACCTTGCGAGTAACACATTTCTGCTCTAAATGTAAGGAAGCTGAATCATATTCTTAATGTAATTCCCAAATCAGCAATTTATTATAATACAAGGTGTTTTTCCTATAGCCAGATGGTGTTACTACAGAAGTCAGGGATTTAGTGCCAGTGCACACAGCACATTCACATAAAGATGGTATTTTTCATATCTGGAAGTGATATTACTAAGCTGAAAATATGAAGATACTCACTTTAGTAAATCTTCCCTACATTGTTTCTGAGGCGCAAAACAAGCAACTGCCCAAACTTTAATTTCAATGCCAGCATAAAACTGCTTTCCTCGCATGTCCCAGACACCCTGGTTGGGTGTGGCTACTGTTTTATTCTTTAAAAACAAAACAAAACAAAAAAGAAACAAAAGAAAAGAGAAAAGACATTACAATCTAAGGCCATTTGCATATGGATGAGGGGATAAACAGAACTCTATTTGGTATTAGCCAAAAGACAAAGAGCAATAATAAGCATAACTATGGGTAAATTCACTGTGGCGGTGTAGAAAAGCCCTCAGTTATTCTCTTTTTGACTGGTTGTTGGAAGAAGCTTGCTGAATAAAATTAAAAAGCTTACCCGGCCTCCATATTGCAGCATTGGAGCTGGAAGTACCCTGCCTGTGAGCTCTGTCATTTCATTGTGGACAACAATACCAAATTCTTTAAGGTATGGGTCAGGTCCACCCACCATGCTGTTACTCTTCACCTAAAGAACAGGAAAGCCTGCATATATAAGAACCGAAGAGTAACTGTGTCCCATCAGGAGATTTCTACTGTTTTGTTTTTTCATCTTAAAGCTAGCTTATCTTAAAGACCATGCCTTACTGACCAGTCTACTGATTTCTTCCTGTCTGTCAGGAGCCGATCTTGCTGTGGCTTTGATCATCGTGGAAGTCTGATTGTCTGTGAGTTTCTTTATACATCGCTGTCCTGCCACTATATTACAGACCTACCAAGAGGCAAAGAGAAATTCGTTTGTGTAACGGGCTTCTATATCTTAAGCCTGTGACAAACCATATCTTACATCTTCCATTCCCCACCCCTCAAAACGAAAATTCTGTTATATAATCAGCCCCAAATATTTTAGAGATTAATACTAAATTCTGCCACTTGCTTAACTTAATTTTATAATGTTTAAGATTTTATTCCTTTATTTTTAGAGGGGAAGGGAGGGAGGAAGAAAGGGAGAGAAACATCAATGTGTGGTTGCTTCTCGTGCACCCCACACTGGGGACCTGGCCTGCAACCCAGGAATGTGCCCTGACTGGGAATTGAACTGGCAACCTTTTGGTTTACAAGCCGGTGCTCAATCCACTGAGCCACACCAGTCAGGGCCTAGATACGACTTTTTTTATTTTTTATTTATTTATTTATTTTTTTACTCATTCAAGAAACTGGCAGATTGGCAAAAGAAATTTACCTTACCTCAAGTGGCAAGTATGTATGTTTTTGTTCTTGTCCTACTTGGAGACATGGAAGATGGGGATATTTCAGCTGCAGGCTATACTTTTGCTTAAAATATTGAGCTACAGTACATTCCATAGCTTGACCATTTTCTAGCTGTAAAGGAAAACTATAGGAGACAATGCCTTTTTAGAAATTTCAAGTTCTTTTTTCTTAAACAAGCAAACAAACAAAAGTCTACTAACATTTTCTACCTTGATCAGTCACTTAAAAACAAAGGTCAATCTTTATTTGTATATTCTCACTTAAGTCATTTGGTATTTAATCCAAACAGTGATCACGTTGGAATTTTCCATGTTTTTAAAAACTAAAATGAGAAAAAAAAATTAATTAAAGTTTAAAAAGAATGTAAAACAAGAAGAAGCTACAGAATCAGAAATTACAGAGACTCACTAGAGGTCAGTTAACACCTACAGATACAATCTCTTGTTGGCTTCTTATAGATAGAAATTTTGTTTGCTTAAGAGAATTTTTGTGGGGATGGGGAATAAAATGAGTGTAGCATAGTGATTGGGCCCACATTTTCAGATCCTTAAACCAGGATAAATATATGTGGATTTGGAGGCAACAACATCAAGTACATGAAACTGAGACTATGCTAGGATATTTGGTATAAACTGAGGAGCATGATTTAAGAGATTATTTATTTGACTCTTCCAGTGGGCAAATTATCTCTAATACTTGGCACAATATTATTTTTAATCTTGCTTTCTTAATTGTTATAGCCCTACAAAGTAACAATGCAGTGAGTATCACCTATGTAGCACTGATGTAACTCTCCTGGTTTGAATTCAGAACTTCGGGTTATAAACAAGCTGGCCACTGATCACTTCAGTGCAGTTAGCCACCTCTGTCTGAGAAGAAGATCGTTTGTTAAGCCCCACATTGATCCAAGAATGTTTATATTACTGGATTAAAATCAGTGTACCTATAGAAAATAAAGCCATGTTTAAAACTGCTTAGAGGTAAATTTTATTTGATATTACAAAATGAAGAAGGAAAATATTACTTGCTGCGATGATTACATTTTAATTACTGTTAAAGGTTCACGGTCTGTACTGTAAGATTATGTTGTACTAGAAACTGGTGGTTTTCTGCAGATTCTAAAGTCCAAGTGATAATATAAGCTTGAAATTAAAAGTTTATTTCCTTGAAAAAAATTAATATAAATTTATGTGTTTTTAATTCTTATGCAAAAATTATATAGGTATGTAAGTATAATTATTCTTTCAGGGTTTATAAAGTAATTAAATCATGAAAAAGAGAAAGTTCCTCTTGAGGCAAATACTGAAATTCTCAATAATGATTTTCTAAGATTCTGGTAACACTGTTTCCCCCTTGAGGATGAGGTCAATGATATAATATGAAGAATACATGGAAGATCACTTTATAACTCTTAAGAAATTCACATAATATGTATATGAGTTCATACTGAAGAATTTATTCAAACCAGATTGAATTAATATACATTTATCCAGAGGTAACCCACCCAAAAAATTTAACTACCTAGACCAAAGGCCTTCAGGTGGTTTTTATGTACACTAAAGTTCAAATATCAAGAACCATGGGTCTAAAACAAAGTCGGATTAGAATATAAGCAAAAAAAATTTAAAATTTTAAAAGGCTTCTGAGTAATCAAAATAATGTAAAGTTTATATATTTACATTGTTTACTTAGAAAAGATAATACTTATGTTTATCTCAGACATGAGTTTAGTGATATAGATTACAAGAATAAAATTTACATATATGGTAATTTAAAAAGCACTTTAGTATGTAATTTCTCACTAGGTATAGTTCACAGTGGATTAGGAGTTGGGTGATTAGGAAAATGAGATGGGGGAAATGAAAATGGGTGTGCTGCTGGAGGCATGCCATGCACACTGACAGCTGGAAGAAGTGACAGCTAGCTACAAAAGGAGGGAGAGAAACCCACACAACTTTGTAATCTAAAACCAAGTTTCAACGATGACTTGTGCGGAAACCTTTCAATTGCTCCATGATATATATCTTCCCATGACAGCCTCATATCACTTAGAGGCCTTAATAAACTCTTTGGGCCATGTATTAAGAATTACAACAGTATACTAAATGATGATTATAATGAGAGCTCTGCAACATTATATAAAAGTTGATCTATGCTTAGCATACTCTGTTTAAGAGGTGAAATAAATTAAAGGCAGGAAATAAGTTTTACCAATATCTATCAAAAAATTTTAAAACATTTTTAAAGCTTTGGGGCTTTGGGATCTCAGTGATTTTTGAAAAATTGAATATGAGATATCAATTCCTTAAATGATTATAGCAGCTTTTACTGTTAGCAAAAATATAATGCTATCATTTTAGATGCGGTTAACATACGTTTGGTGACTGGCTGGCCGTCTAGTCACATTACAAACTCGGTATTTTCGTTTCATCTGTCCACAGTGAGTCACCTCAACTTTAAGACCTGAAGTTGAAAAACAAAGTTAAAACATCAGTATTAATTGAAATCACAGTGATAAAAACATATTTGAATGTCTTGCAAAAGACATGACATTGTACAGGACATAAGTTGCAAGGATATGGGAACAGTTTCATTATGTATAGGCAAATAGCCTCAGCTAAGCAGGAAATATTAGAACCCAGGTGACTTAGGATTTGCAACCACTTTAATTTATTACTTCATTCAATACATAATTACTAAGCATCAATTATATTTGGGTGCTAATGAAACTTACATCCTAGTGAGATATTAGAAGATATCTAATAACAAGCAAAGAAGAAATTCCAAAAGGAAAATAAACAAATTTGTAGTCATTCATTAAAATAGAAGTTTTTAAAATAGTAAGTGCTGATATGTGCCAGGTATTATGGTAGAAGCTTTATAAATCTAATTGCATTTAAGCTTATAAATCTAATAGTATTTAATTTTCACGACGGTCTTACTAGATACATATTATTATCTTTACCTCAGAGATGAATAATCTAAGGCTCACAGCGGTTAAGTAATTTGCCCAAGGTCCCACTCACAGATTTAACTGGGATGGGGTGGAAGCCCAGGTGAGTCTGGCTCTGAGGCCACGCTCCTTGCACCATGCTCAACTGCCTCTCCAAGACTACAGCAATGCAAGTACCTACCTCTGATTTCTTTGGTAAACTTGACGCGCTGGGAGTCTGTTAGAGGCTTGGTCTGTTCATTGATGTTCTGAATGTCTAAAACCTCACACATGAACTCGATGATAGGCTGAGCCCGGTAGAAAGCAGTTGCAGATACTAAGAGAGAGGAAGGATACTTAGCTTCAGGGAAAGGGGCAAGACCAAGAAAACCAGCCAAAAGACTTAAGGAGAAAGAGAATTCCATCCTACCATCAATATTGAGCATCATATTCCACATGGCAGGTCTCACAGACTGATGAAAGCCGAACCAGACCTCCCTGCCCCCTCCCAGAGGGTGGTAGTAACCTTCTGGAGGTGAGAAAAAGGAGCGGCCCACTGGAGTGTACCTGAAGAAATAAAAGTTTGCATGTTTTACAATAAAAACTTGAAAAGTCTTTCATTTCACTCCCAACTTTGTATTGAAACCAAATTTAAACTATGACTTATATAGAAACCTTTCAATGGCTCCAATGAAAACTATCAGAAAAAAAGGTCTGGTATCTGTGGCAAAGAATTCAAACTAAGGTACTAACCTCATGGAGGGAAGGTGTCTTGTGATAACATCAAGTGCTTGTACTGAGTCATCTGGGACTTCATTCAAGTGCCCGGCTAATGCTTCTAAAAGCAACTGAAGGCTCACAACTGACACCCACTGAACAGATACTTTAAAGGTCTGGTCTTTACCCTCACCTGGAAGGGTCACTTCCATATCGACCTAAGGAAAAATACACACACATATATATTTACAAAGGCTGAGAGAAAGTTCCCAGAAATATTCAGTATAGTATATGCATAAAGATATTTACACTTCTGTAATTGTAAAACATTGGAAACAACTTACATGTCTATAAATAGGGAAACGATTTAATATCAAATATTAATATTATGCAACAGTTTAAAAATAAGGTAGATGCTACAAAATCTATGACCCTCAAAAACATTATGCTAAGTGAAATAAGCCAGACAGAAAATAACAAATATTGCATGATTCCACTTAGATGAAGTACCTAGAATAATCAAAGTCATAGACAGAAAGTAGATTACCAGAGACTGGGGGAGGAAAAAATGGGGAGTTACAGTTGAATGGGTATAGAGTTTCAGTTCAGGATGATGAAAAACTTCTGAGGTGGAGAGTGGTCACAACTGCACAACAATGTGAACATACTTAATGCCACGGAATTCTACACTTAAAGATGGTTAGAATAGTAAATTTTATGTTATATATACTTTCCCACAATAAAAAATGTTTTTGAATAAAAAAAATAAAAAGAATAATAAAGGCCCTGGCAGGGTAGCTCAGTTGGTTAGAGCACTGTCCTAATACGCTAAAGCTATGGGTTCAATCTCCAGTCCTATGTAATTACTACTAAATTAGACTCAAGTCTAATAAATAGTTCTTACTATTAACACTTACCCTATCCCGTCCAATTGGCAGTGGATGTGCTGTGTACATGTTTCTTTTGCCATCATAGCCAGGCTGCCGATCACCGAATATCTGCATCTTGAAGTGCCGCACCATTGTATCTACTACCTCCCTTAACAGTGATGGAGATAGCGGAGGTTAGCTTTGAAAAATGGTGAACGGTAAGGAAACTATCATCATACCTTAATCATCTAAATTCCGTTCAAACGTCCTTGGAAAAAGTAAGAGTTAGAGGGACTATTGATTTAAGTAATTTAAAAAAAATAGTTAACTAAAGAAAGGTAGTCACAAGTGAACAAAAGCAACTACTAGATGATAACAAAAGGGGGGAATGAAAGGAAAGAGTGATAAAATTTATGGCATCCTCTCATACTCCTGCTTTCCAGATTCCTCTCCTATGATAAACATGGCCTTGTAAGAAAGAATAACCTCTCTCAGGTATCTAAGTGTGGCATGTTCATAACTGAACAATGATAAGTTTGTTATGAAACATACATCCCTATTCAAGTGTGCTGGTTTTGGAAAAGAAAGTGGGCAGGAATTCAGAAATACGAGGATCAATACATTTAAGATGCATCATACTCATAGGAGTTAAGTTGACCACTTTGACGAAAGCTGGCTCTTTATAAGTCTGCATACTGTCTTATTTTATTCCAAAGTGCTCCCAAGCGGTGTAGAGAAGGCCATGTTGTGGGATAGCCTCATTCCATAAAGACTACCAATGCAGTTTCTTTCTTTTTAGAATGAAAGCCTTTCTCTCAAGCATGCATAGCTTTACTGAAGTGTTCTTGCATATATGAGAGATCACACTATATGCAGGTCCTGAAATAAATGCAGTTGCGGGGAAACAAAAGTATATCGTTTACAGTCAGAGTCCATGAGATTTTGGAATGCAAGAGTCAATGAAGTCACGTGCTGTGTCTTACCAATGTTAGTGATAATAAGAGCATTCTTAGGAAAGCAAGAATCTTAGTATTAAAGGCTGCTTAAATATCAAAGCGTGGAACAAAGAAAAGGAAAGTGGGTGTTCTCAGTACTCTGTAAGAATATCTGCTACAGGGCTATGTCTTCACACTTGGTAAATTCCTGTCATACAGACCACAATGCTTAAATCACCTCACCCAGACCCCTCCTGGATAACGTGGGAATTAAACAGAACTTCTCTCTCAGCTTACTTTCTTCAATACTCCAAGATGATTCATCTGCCTTTTACTTATATCTTTCTCATGTCCATTACCAACACAATAATAAAATTTGAATTTCCAGATAGTTCTACTTCCCATAGACACTAATGTCTCCACCTACTTTTATAAATTTCTGCTACCCTCGGACAATGAAAGAGTGCCTTTTCTTCTTCCTTCAATAAGTGTTTACTGATTGAACAATGATGTGTCCAGCACTCTGCTAGAATCTGTGGAGGATAACCAAGTATGAGACAGCAGAGGAACTTATCATCTCAGAGAAAAACAAAGCTTACATGTTGAAAGAATTAGAGAACAAGAAAAAAACTAGAGAACAGTATGATATATAATAAATAAATTACATGCATGTATACAGAAGTCTGCTCTTTCTAATCCTTACCTGTTGACTCTACGAGGTCGTTTTTCTGGTTTAATATCCACGTCATAGTGATACACATCTATTTTAGGAATCTGAACCTGGAAATGATTGGCTAACAGTCGGATCGGTTTTCCCACAGTTCCAAGGCCAGGACGACGAGGTGGCTGGAACAGGCTGCTTGGAGGTCCTGAAGAGGTCGAAAGACATTCGATGTGTTATTTGGTCATGAAGGACAATATTCCCTTCATGATGATGATGATAGCTACAATTACTGAGATCTTATTATTCACTAAATATACTAAGATATAGAGTTTGGGGTGCCTTTTTACCTAAGGTTCTCTAGATTTCCAATATTTTACCATGTTGCTATTACTTCGAATATGAGAAACATGAAAATTAGATAGACCATATGATGACCTCCTCTCAGATGTCGGCTACTGTAGAAAACTTTTTATGAGCATCGGTAGATCTATAGGTAACCTTACAAAATTATATGCATTTTTTTAATTTTAAAAAAAAGATTTTATTTATTTATTTTTAGAGAGAGGGGAAGGGAGGAAGAAAGAGAGAGAAACATCGAAGTGCGAGAGACATGTTGATCGGTTGCCTCTTGCATGACTCCAACTAGAGACCTGGCCTACAACCCAGTCATGTGCCCTGACCAGGAATTGAACCAGTGACTTTTTGGTTCATAGACAGGCACTCAATCCACTGAGCCACACCGGTTAGGGCACATATGCATTTTTAAATAAAAATCTCTAGACTCTGGGTGCCATCATCATGTTCAGGCTGGACAGGATCCATTAATCTTCCACAAATCAGCCTGCATCATTATAGCTTGTATAGACAGGAGGAGGTTAAACAGCAGCTATATTTATCAATTAACTTGCCAATTTAGATAGGGAAACAATCTCACTAATGCTAAGCTTTCTTGTTTATAACCTGATATTTTTAGAACCTGGACAATCTTATATTTCCTGATCATAAGGTCTTGTTTATTCATTTAACAAACATTTATTCACTTATTATATGTCTAACCTGCACTATGTACTCAGGAAAAAGACAGCTTCTGCCTTCAAGAACTCACAGTGATTCTCACAGGGGAGATTTTGTCCTCCAGGAAATAGGCAAATGTCTGGAGATATTTTTAGCTGTCACACTTGGGGATACTACTGACATGTAGTGGGTTTGAGGAAACACAGTCTGGGAGATATTTGTCCACAAAAGCCTTACTCCTTTCTAGTGTCGGGTGGACCCCAGCCTAAAAATATATATATTTTCTGCTATGAATAGGTGTTCAGTAAAGTGGGCCATGATTACAATGGAAAGTTACAACACGCTCTTTTATTGCAATGGCATTTTACCAAGAATAAAGACAATTCACCGAGGAAAGAAAACTTTGATGCAAGACACTGTTTTGTCCAACATCACTTAGGATCATCGAAGCAAACACTTCAATGAAATTTTTGTTGACAGAGCACCATTTACAAATTCTTTAAGTATTGAATCTTTTTACATATTAAAATAATTGTTCATTCATCCCCTAAATTCTACTCACCCTTCAAAACTCAGGTCAAGTGTGACCTCCTTGGAAAGCCTTTCCAGAATCTCCCAGACTGGAATATGCATCCTCTGTGTTTCTCCCAAAACCCTCTGTATAATGGAGCACTTAGTACGAGTACACAGAAACAACCTGTTAAATTACCCTGTTTCCTCCACTAGACTGTAAACTTAGAAGAAATGGACCTTTAGTTCATTGTTATCTCTTTAAGACCTAATTCAATGATGAGTGCATTGTAGAAATTCAATGAATGTTCAACTGACCACTACCAGTAATCCTTGTATCAGTTCCAAATAGAAACTAAGCAGAAACCCAATCATTCCTCAAACTCAAAAACTGACCATTATTTTTCATTAAAGCAAAAGCACATAATTTATACTAAAAATATTATTATTGCTTGGAGATGAGTTCCACTTCTGGTGTAAAAGGGGATCTGCTCTGGGTGTGATAAGATATTTACAAACAAGGTAAGAGGTAAATAAATAATATCAGAGGTGATCGGCACACTTAATTAAACCATACAGATAAGTCAGCCCTGCGTATCCCAATATACACTTAAGCAATCATTGTATCATAGAAATTTGGAATGAGAAATTTGGGTCAAATAACCTACTCAGGGACATATGACTTTAATTTAATTTTATTTTATCTTATTTTATTTGTTCTTATTTCCTGATTAGCCTGAAGACTTTGATTTTAAATTGTGACTGGAATCCAGGTCTTCTAACTTCCAGTCCAATGCTTCTTCCCCAATATACTTCACAATCCTATGGTATCTCTACCTGCCTAAACTACTTGATACTGAGGAGACAGAGGCAGAGGGAATGAAAGAAAAGGGATTAAGAAGTGGAGAAAAGCAAACAGTGTGTTTCTTTTCATTGGCCAAAAAAAAAAAAAGAAGTCAGAAGGTGAGCAATCATTTCTTTTAATATGTTTTGAAGATTTATTTAGAAAACTATATTCTATAATTTTCCATTCCAAAAGCTGGTTTCTTTGAGTTTAGCAAACTGTTATTAAGAAAATGCGCAGTGGCTAAAACTCTGGCACCAAACTGCCTGGGTTTCAATCCTGGATTACCACTTCCTAACTGCATTACCTTGGTCTAATTTCTTAGCCTCTTTGTGCATCAGTTTTCTTATCTATAAAATGGGGAATATGTGGTAATAATAGCATCTATCTCTTAAGGCTGTTGTGAGGATCCAATGAGATAATGTATATAAATGACTTGACACAGTGCCTGGTAATAACAGTAAGTGCTCGATAAATGTTAGCTAGTAGATTATACTCGCATAAATATTACAATGCTCAAAGGTCCCTGGGCTTTATATTGGGGCATCACAAAAACTTAGTGACAAAGTCAAAAAATTACTTCTTCCAAAAGGAAACAAATATGATAACATAGATCAGATGAAGATAGCCTTAAACGAAAAGGAGAGCATTAGACCAGGACGTATGACCCAGACTCACCCTCTTTTCATCACTTAGCCTTGAGAACTGATCAACTCAAATAAGCTCTCTACATCTCTTTTCTCATTTGGGGAATGGGGATAATGCCTGCTTTGCTAACATCACAGAGAATCAAAGGAGCTAATAGCTGTGAAGGCACTTTCCAAACTGTTAAGCACTGTGAAAATAAAAGTTATCATTACTATAACCAAAATAAATAGCATCTAATTAAATATATTTCCATGTTATTGTTGTCAGAAACCGAAATGGGGTGAGGGAGAGCAGAAGAAGACTAAGAATGTGTCAATAATTGTTCAAATGAGGAGGGCACAAAGCTCTAGATCAGTGTGCTTTAACAAGGAAGCGGGAAAGCTTCTCTCCGTTCGAAAACAACCTGGACAAAATACCCCGCAAGACTATCAACTCCCTTTGCTCTGATTCTATGCTTGGCATGCAGCTTCTTGTTATTAATTTGGTTTCCAAGGTACTGTGACACCAAGTGGGGAGTTTGCCAGAAAGCAGACAGGAAAATATTCCAGTCAACAGAAAAGATCTATGTGACATTTTGGCTTATTCATTAGCATCTCATAAATGTGGCTAGTGAGAATTAATTTTCCATAATGTTAGGTGAACTGGTAAGTCCTCAAATCTTCAAAAGCTAAAATCAAACAAGAACAACAACAAAAAATCCCTGGGACATTCCTAACACCACCAGGTTGATCTTTTCCATGAGAATCAGTTTGTACATACAGTTACATAGTCTCTTTCAATACCAGTTCATAAAATGCAACAGTTGGTTCAATTATGAGTTACTAATAGAGGAGGGAGGGAAGAAACATTTGTTAGTATCTATAATGCACTGGTCTCTATAAGACTTGTCACATACATTATCTCATTTCATTCTCACAACAATCCCACAGCAGTAATTATTATTACTTCATTTTATAGATGAGGAAATGAAAGTTCAAAGGAATTAAGTAATTTGCCCAAGGTTATATAACTATTAAATTACTAGATTGTATTTGCACAGAAGTCTGTTACATTCCTGAAGACTTGATCATGCCTTTAGCTGGGGGCTATAGCTGAAGTAACCCAGCATAATATTCACACTGAGGTTTATCAAATAATATAACTGTGACAAAAGCAATTTATTTTTAAAAGGTATATGAAATTTTATTATGAGGTCCTTTTGAAAAAAATAGTTTAAGCAGGAAATTAAAGTGGGATTAAGTCATTCGGTGTTGTAAACAAATTCTAAGTAAACAAACCTGGAAAGTTTCCAAACTCAAATGGTAAAGCGAATTTTCTATGCACTAAAAAAGTGAAATGCTCTACAACTAAGTCCACTATGTAAATAAGGGTTGATAGTAAAGTTAATTCTGTCGCAGCCCCTAAAACCCTATCCTACTTAGACAAAGCATTAGAAACCTGTTGGGGCTGGAGGTGGGAACACTAGGCTCCAATCTGACGGGCACTTGTTACAACCTGGAACGGTTCCTCTGGGCAGAGTGGGGGAGATAACCAGAGGCCACTCATAATAATAGTAAATTACAGTTTCCAAAGCACTTTCTTCTTCATTTGATCCTCGCACACGCTCATAACCCAATTAGAAGAGAACTCAGGGCATTAAAGCCTGTGCTGGAGTTGCTGGCTGCTAACTCGCCTGTCACTAGGGTGTTAGTCCAGATAACTTTGGGACTGTCACACAGACTGACAGATAGAGGCGTAGGACCATATTCCCCGACCCATTAGGGCCTTCAAGAAAGGGGGAGTACTTTGCCCCTTGGCCTTGGGGACAAGGGGCATTCCTCATCTGAGGGTTCTGGACGTCTGCCAGTGCAAAGAAAAATAGGGCTGCAGCCCAAAACCAAGAATACCCCTGGTAGTAGGTGGGGGACCTTCCCAGTCCAGGCCAGGGCAGGCCTCCGCTGCGCACCAGCCACAGATCATCCCTTCGGAGGCCCAAATTGGCCTCGACTCAACCACCTCCCTGAGGTTGGGTCAGGTCTCCCCTCTACCTGGAGGCGCGAGTCACCTTCCTGGGCCTCCCTCCCTCAGACCTCTAGATCGGGCTCATCTCTCCAAGCTGGGGCGCGGTCCCCGCCCCCGGAGGCCCGGGTCAGCTCTCTCCGCCTTGTGCAATGGGGCACGGGTCCCATTCCCCTGGGCCTGACGGCCCGAACCCGGGTATGCACGAGCCACTGGGAGCGACCGAGAGCGAGAGTCCCGCCCGCCCACCAACCCATGCGGGGCCCCATTCCGGCCCGAGCGCTCTCCTCACCTGGTCCCAGCGCCTCCATGGCGGCGGCGGGGGCCGCCTCGCCCCGGTCCCCGGCGCCTCCCGCTCCGGGCCCCGCCGCCGCCGCCGCCGCTGCGTGACGCTTGATCTCCGGAATATTGGCGCTGGAGGGGTGCGCCGCGGAGACGCGGGCGCTGGGCAGGGGGCGGCGGCGGCGCCTGGCCGGGGGACAGGGACCCGACTCCCGCGGCTCTTCCGGCCTCAGCGACAACAAAAACAATCCCCGTCGTCGCCGCCGCCGCCGTTGCCAGCTGGAACGGGAGCGGGAGCCAGCGCGCGCGCCCGGCGGGCGGGGACGGGGCGCGGGGTGCGCGCGACCCGGGGTCCCGGCTTGCGGAGGGGGCGTGCGCTGCCCTGGAGGCCGGGTCCACTGAGCCCTGCGACGGGCAGGGAGAGGAGATGGGGCTGGGCGAGCGCGCGCCGGAGGGGGCAGTGCCCCGAGGACGTGTCGTGTACGCGCGCGCCCGCCCGCACTGCCCTGTCTGCCCAGGGCAGCCATCCCGGCATACGACTTTGGGGGGGCTACGTGCGATCATCCCAGAGCTTCCTGCCAGTGCCCCGCAAAAGATCGGAATTCCAGACCCCGCTGACCCACAAACACAGCCTCCACTTTTGTCAGTGGAAAGTGTCCTGAGATTCACATCAGGCACCTCTCCTCCTTCCTCCCTCCTCAAACTACTTTTCCTCTGTCAGTCTCCCCTTTCTCCACTGTCCAGGGACAGAGAAAACGAGTCACCACAAATGCAGCACTTTCCCGTCATTCACCATCCAACACCACATACCCAATTGCCTTTCCCTCCCAGTGCACCCAGAAAGCACCACGGAATGGACCATGATGAATGATGCATTCTCTCGCTGGTCCCATGATAAGGGCCTTTGGTCAGCATGTCACCAGTCACCTCAAAAGAGAACAGTCTTGCTTTCTCTGATGACTTCACCTTAGCAGCCAAGAGCTAAGGAAGCAGTATCCTTGGAGTTATGGTCAGCCTAGCCCGCCCAGCATCTTTGGGGCTTTAAGTAGGGACTTTAAGTTGGAGAACAAAAGCCAAGAAGCAGTTTCTAATCAGCAGAAAGGGGGAGCTCTCTGTCTACCAGTTAAAAAGGGGGGCTTAAACAACAGAAATTTATTTTTTCATATTTGTGGTGTCTAGGCATTCAAGATCAAGGATTGGTTTCTTCTGATGTCTCTTGCCCTTGTACATGTCTGTGTCCAAATTTCCTCGTCTTATGACTTGGATGAGGATACAGGCCATAATGGGTTAGGGCCCACCTTATGGACTTTGTTTTAACTTAATTATTTCTTTAAACACTTTATCACCAAACACAGTCACATTCTGCAGTGAGGGTTAGACTGTCAACATATGAATTATTTATTTATTTGTTTTAAAAGATTTTATTTATTTATTTTATTTTTAGACAGAGGGGAAGGGAAGGAGAAAGTGAGGGAGAGAAATATCAATGTGTGGTTGTCTCTCACACACCCCCTACTGGGGACCTGGTGGGTAACCCAGGCACGTGCCCTGACTGGAGAATCGAACTAGCGACACTTAGGTTCACAGAACTATGCTCAATCCACTGAGCTGTACCAGTCAGGGCTCAACATATGAATTTTGAGGGGGACACAATTCAGCCCTTAACATGTGTAGTGAGATATTCATTTGAGTAGCCATAGAGCCAAATAATTTTTATATGTAATGATTAATAATATGAAGGGCACACCATGGTCAACCACTGTATTATGGTCTTCACATGTCATTGAATCTTTATAGCCACCTGTAAGGTAGATATTATTAAGGAAGGTACTTGTACAGATGAGGAAACTGAAGCTCAGAGAAGTTAAGAAGTCAGGCTCTACATTATATGACGTGGCAGTAAAGCATGGAAAAATTGGAGTTCTATATCCTGCTTTCTAGTCCTACTAATTCCATCCCCTCCTGGGTATGGTATGGGACTTTTAATGAAGTGAACAGATTCTAGTCTACTGATACATACTCCAAGTTCTTTCTATAGCACCATGCCACCTCTCTGTGAAACCAGATATTAACTGAAAACAATAATAGGGGACAGAAAGTTTGAAGAGGAGGAAGTATTCACTAAATGAGCAACCTGGTTCAGAGCTAAGAGGGTAAGAAAAACCACCTAGAGGTCAAATTCTGTCGCACAACTAGCAGCCACCCCCTTCTTCTCCACCCCAGGCCGAATTCTTCCTGCAGCTGAGACAGTGCTGGTGGCTTCCAGCCTGGTTGGAGGCTGCCTTTCCCACTTTCACTTCCTAACAAAGTTTCTCCATATTTTATCTGGTACCCTAAGCAGAGACCATAGCTTGTTTCCTGTCTTGAAAATAACCTCAGAAACTTGGGTATGAAATGTACATACTCCATAGTTTCAGTCAGGCTGCAATGTCTCAGTCCCTCCGACTCTAACCCTGTCATTCTTGATCACTCTGACATTATCATTCCAAAACTGACTCCCACTCAAGTTCCTGCTGCCGCTTTCCCGAAGACCCTTCTGACTGAGCCCTCCCTCCCAAACCAAAATGCTCTAGTCAATAAGCTCCCCTAAACCTCAACCTGTTCAGCAAGCCCTCCCTCCATTTCCTGCTGTGGCTGAGAAGGGCCGTGCGCCAGAATACCACTTCCCCCTCAGCTCTCTCTGATGGTGGCTGCTCAATGCCCCACACCCCCCACATCTACAGGACAGGGTGAGGGCTGGGTAGAGAATTGGCAACATATTTGCCTTCATTGCACCAAGCCTTCAGTTCTTAGTTTTATATTAAAACTACTTGTCATCTGGCCGAACCACCACAGGACCTCCCTTGAGGGTGTAACTGACTCAGTTCCTGGTCTTATGTCTCAGCCCAGGCCTGGTTCCCTTACATTATAAATCCTGGAGGGCAGGGCTTATGCCTTGCACAGGTATTCAGGCTCCTGTCTCTGTTGCCTACCATATTACCTGGCAACAAATTCCTAATCAGGGAAACTGACGGAGTGAATGATTGAATGAGCAAGTTGTATAAACAGTGGGAACTACAAATGGTCCAGTGGTGGTGAAATGATCCAGCCTCCGTGAACTTCCAGCTTCTCCAGAGCGCGGATTTTTGAACCAGAGGGTCCTGAGTTCAAATCACAGTTCCACAGCATACTAGCTCTAAGTACCTGGGACAAGTCCCTCCACCTGCTGCTCAAGGATGTCTTGAGGAGGAAGTTAAATCATATGTGTGCATATTCCTTTGTCTCTGGCACAGAGTAAGTGCCCAATAGTTACTAATTCCCTTCCCCCCTTTCCCACAGCTAAAAGCTGCTTGCTCCACTGTTGCTGTCCCTTGAGAGACAGAGAGCTCAAGATCTCAGCTCAGTACGAGAGAAGGGAACAGAGCTGTCAGGGACTGAGCACGTTTACACAAATCCTGTGCCTGAGCCACCTGGGGACAGGGACTTGGCTCACCCATCTGGGGGTGAGAGCCAGAACGTGCTCAGTGAAGGTTTATGAATGGAACTGAACTTTTCGAATATGTCAATGCTCCTTGGATGGAGCCAAAAGGAGCCTTGCTAGTGGACATTGTACCAGAAGGCAGGGCTCCAGCCAGCCACCCCACACTGCTTGTGACACTCCAATGCTCGTCTGAGCCACAGGTCTTGGTTGGTGTTTTGATTTCCCTGCCTCTCCTTATACTAACTTTCCACAAGTGTGGACGTTAGAAGTCGAGGAGGAACTTCTTTGCAGATGATCAGCTGGGCCAGGGGGTTTCACTCCTCTTTAGCTGGGAATCTCCTTAAAAAACAAAAATCTTCAGTGGGAGCTGAAGTGGAGCCACTCTGGCTGGGGAGGACAGGGACCTGCACTGAAAACTCCTGAACTAGGCCAGCTTGGTAAGACACCACCTAACACCCAACTAGAATTTCTGTCCACCTGCGCCTACACCATTGCCAGCTTTGCTCTTTTGAAATTTTTGTTGAGATATAATTCACATATCATAAAACATGCTATTTTAAAGTATAAAATTCAGTGCTTCTTAGTGTAGTCACAAAGTCATGCAATCATCACTATCTAATTCCAGAACATTTTTATCACTCCATAAAGAAACCCTGTACCCATCAGTAGACATTCCCCATTCCTTCTTCCCCCCAGTCTCTGGCGACCACTAATTTACTTTTTCTGTCTCTGGATTTGCCTATTTTGGACATTCCATATAACTGGAATCATACAATATATAGTCTTTGGTATCTAATTTCTTCCAGTTAGTATAATGTTTTCAAGGTTCATCTATGTTGTAGCATGTTTCAATATTTTACTGCTTTTTATAGCTGAATCACATTTTATTGTATATATATACATATTTTATTTACCCATTCATTAGATGATGGACATTTAGTTGTTACCACTTTTTGGCTATAATACTGCTGTTATGAACATTCATGTTCAAATTTTTGTGTAGATACACATTTTCAATTTATTTGGGTTTATACCTAGAAGTGGATTTGTTGGGTTATATGGTAACTCTATGTTTAACTTTTTGAGGAACTGTTTTCTCAGTAGTTACATTATTTCATATTCCCATCAATGATGTATGAGGGTTATAATTTCTCCACACTCTTGCCAATACTTGTTATTTTCAGATTTATTGTAGCAATCTTCATGGGTGTATCTTACTATGAATTTGGTTTGCATTTCCCTATGGACTAATGATGTGAAGCATGTATTTATGTGTCTACTGGCCATTTGTACATCTTTGGAGAAATGTCTATTCAAATCCTATGCCCTTTTTAAAATTGGGTAATTTATATATTT
Organism: Mormoops blainvillei; assembly: GCA_004026545.1. Classification (NCBI taxonomy): domain Eukaryota; kingdom Metazoa; phylum Chordata; class Mammalia; order Chiroptera; family Mormoopidae; genus Mormoops; species Mormoops blainvillei. Next base: position 355,167 of record PVJD01000026.1, on the reverse strand, counting down.
TATTACTGAGTTGTAGGAGTCTTTTGTACCTTGTAGATATTAAGTCCCTTATCAAATACATGATTTGCAAAACTTTTCTCCCATGTTGTGGGATGTTGTTTCACTTTATTTATGGTGTTCTTTGAAGCACAAAAACTTTTAATTTAGAAGTCCATTTTTTTCTTTGATTATTTGTGCTTTTCTTTTGGTTATTGTAGCTAAGAAATCTAATATAAAGTCATAAAGAATTATTTCTGTGTTGTCTTCTAAGAGTTTTATAGTTTTAGCTCCTACGTATAGGTTTTTTACCTACTTTGAGTTAACTTTTGTATATGATGTGAGGGAGAGATTCAAATTCATTCTTTTGCACATGGATACCCAGTTGTCCAAGAACCATTGTTGAAGACTATTCTGTCCCCAAACAAATGGTCTAGCACCCTTGTCAAAATCAATCAACTGTAAATGTAAGTGTTTAATTCTGGACTCTCGATTCTATTCTGTCAGTCTTGTGTCTGTTGTTATGCTAATATCACACTGTCTTGATTACTGTAGCTTTGTAGTAAGTTTGAAATCAGGAAGTGTAAGTCCTCCAATTTTGTTCTTGTTTTTCAAGATTGTTTTGGTTATTCTGGGTCTCTTGAATTTGCATATGAACTTTAGGACCAGCTTGTCTATTTCTGAAAAAAAAAAAAAGGACAGTTGGAATTTTGATAGGAATTGCACTGAATTAATAGATCAGTTTGGGGAGTGTTGCCATCTTAACGACATTAAGTTTTCCAACCCATGAACACAGGATATATTCCACTTAGTTAGGTCTTCTTTAATTTCTTTCAACAATGTTTTATAGTTTTCAGAGAACAAATCTTATACCTCTTTGGTTAAATTTATTCCTAAGTATTTTATTCTTCTTGGTGCTATTGTAAATGAAATCGTTTTTTAAATTTCATTTCGGGATTGTTCCACACAAATGATTTTTTTGATATTAATTTTGTTTCTACAATCTTACTGAATTTATTACCTCTAGCAGTTTAGTTGTGTGTGTGTGTGTGTGTGTGTGTGTGTGTGTATTTTTTAGTGTTTTCTATATGTAAGATCCTGTTATCTGTACATAGAGATAGTTTTACTTCTTCTTTTCCAGTAGGCCCTTCTTTTTCTTTGATGCCCTCCCTTAATTACCTTTGCTAGAACCTCCAGTACAATGTCGAATACAAGTGGCCTCTTTTGTAGTTTGCTGGCAGCTTTCTACATATGAATGGTCTGGGAGCCAAGGATAGAGAGACTTGGCAGCTATATCTGATTTTGCCTTTTCTGTCAACGAGATGGCATAGCCAGCAAGGAGGGCAATGTCCTAGGCTTTGACAAACAAATCAATTGGTATGTCTGCTTTTACTTTCAGCCTTTACACACAGTACACTTTCAAGAAAGAATAATTGATTTTTTTCTCTCTTCTTCAAGCCAAAATAAAAGGAATGAATTAGGGAATAAGATAAACCTGGACTTGAATTCCAATCATATATTCAAATTTCAATTCTATAGGCCATGTGACATTAAGTCACCTCACCTCTCAGAGCCTCAGATTCCCTGTCTGTAAAATGGAGATGACACTAATTGCTTCATAGGATTATTGAGAAGATCAAAGAAGACAATGAATGTAAAGCATCTAATAGTGCCTGGAACTTAGAAAGGGCTCAAAAAATGCCCAATCCTTTGGACTTTCTCCCCAGTCCTGAACGTGTCTCCTTTATCTGTAGGTTGAGGAAAATAACTCATTTTAAAAAGATTTTTTTTTTTAATACCCAGAGTAGTTCAAAGAGGAAGGGTTCTCAGGAAGTAGTGAGCTCTAGGTTTTGGGCTGTTCAAAAATGTTTGAGATGATGAAAAGGTAAGGTCAAATGACTCCTGTAGTTCCTTGGAATCTATTAAGTTATGCAAAAATATTTATTGACTTATGTGTTCTTTGATTTAGTCAACAACCATGTATTGAACACCTACGACGTGCCTGACCCTGTGCTAGATAATGGAAATACAAGTGTGAACCAGAGATGCAGAGTTCCTGTTCTCATGGAGTTCACAGTCTTGAAGTGAGACTAACAAAAAAGAGAAGCTAAACCAAAACAAAAAAATAAGATAATTACAAATTGTGATGAGAACTATAGAGTCCTTAGGGAAGGTAATTTTAGAAAAAGTGGGAAAGGATAGCCTCTCTGATACAGTGACATTTGTGCTGAGAATTTTTGGTGGTTTCAAAACATGGCCACAAATTCTTTGACATTTCACCCATTAAGAGGTGAGGTCTATAACCCCTCCTTTTGAATATGAGTAGGTTTGTGATCAATTTGACCAATTGAAAACTGCAAAATTGATGCCATGTGACGTCCACAGCTAGGTCATGAAAGGTCATGCAGTTGTTTCCCTTGCTGGCCTGGAACCCTCTCTTTGGGAGCCTGGAGATGCCACATAAACAGTCTGACTGCCCTGAGGCCACCGTGTTAAGGAGGCCCTGTGTAGGTGCTCCAGTTGCCCGTCCCAGCTAAGACTACCTTTCCAGCTATTCCTGCTAAAGTGCCAGACATGAGTAAAAGAGCCTCCAGATGATTCCTGCCACCAGCCCTTTGAGTCGCCCCCAACTATTTGAGTCCTGTAGAGCAGAGACAAACCATTTCCACTGTTCTTTTTCTGAATTCCTGACCAACAGAATCCATGAGCATAATAAAATGGTTGTTTATATTTTAAAATCCAGATATAATTGACATATAACATTAGTTTCACATGTACAACGTGATTCGATATTTGAATATATTGTGAAATGATCACTACAATGTGTCAGGTCAACATCCATCACCACACATAGTTACAATATTTTTTCTTGTGATGAGAACTTCTAAGATCTACTCTTAGCAACTTTCAAATATACAACACAGTTTTATTAGCTATCATCACTATGCTGTACATTATATCCCTAGGACTTTTTATTTTAGAGCCAGAAGTTTATAACTTTTGACCCCCTTCATCCATTTCACCCGCCTCTCCCACCCTGTACCCCTGGCACATATCAATCTACTCTTTGTACCTATGAGTTTGTTTGTTTAAATTCCACGTATAAGTGAGAGCACAAGATATTTGTCTTTCTGTGTCTGCCTTATGTCACTTGGCATAATGCCCTCAACGTCCATCCATGTTCTCACAAATGGCGAGATTTCCTTCCTTTTAATGGGCTAAATAATGTGCGCGTGTGTGTGCACATGCATGTGTGTTTGTAATCTCACATTTTATTTATCCATTCATCCACTGATGGACTTAGGTTGCTTTCATGTCTTGACTAATATGGGTAATGCTGCAATGAATATAAGTGTGTGTATGCATACAGTTTTTTGAGTTAGTGTTTTCATTTTCTTTCCCGAAGTGGAATTGCTGGATCATATGATACTTTTATTTTTAACTTTTTTAGGACCCTTCATACTATTTTCTATAGTGGCTGCACCAATTTACATTCCCACCAATAGTGCACAATGTTTCCTTTTTTTTCTACATTCTTGCCAATACTCATTATTAAATGGTTGTTCCTTTCTGCCACTAATTTTGGGGGGTGATTTGATACCCAGCAATAGATAACAACAGATAATGTTTCTTTTCCTTTTCTTTCCCAATTCTTAATCTCCCTCCTGCAGTTAAAAGTGACTTGTAAAGAGGAGTAAGAGGAAGGCAATAAAGAGAAATTGGAGCAGGTGGAGATGGAAAAGGTGGAGGAAGAGGTCGAGAAGGAGAAGCACAAGAAGGAGAAGGAATAGAAGAAAGAGAAGTGAGTTCCCCTGATACCAAAACAATGTGTACTGAGGGGAGAAGACAATTAGATTCTTATCTTGAGGTTATAGATAGTAGAAAATATTGAAGGCAGGGACCTTGCCTCATTTATTTCTATATCACTAATATTTAGTACATAGCATAGGTCCTTTGTAGTTTGAGACAGTTAACTGAAGCATCTACAGGTGGTCTCTTCAGCATGTCAGCCTCAGAGTAATCAGACTTCAAACATAGCTGATCAGACTTCCCAGAATGTGTTCCAGTGAGCAAAGTGGAAACTGTGGGCTTTTATGACCTAGCCTCAGAAGTCATATATCACTTCCACCATTTAATACTGGTAGAAGTAGTCACAAACCCACCCGTATTCAAGGGTAGGGGATGCAGACCCTGCCTTTTAATGAAAGGGCTGTTGAAAAAATTTATTGCCATACTTTAAAATCACCACAGTTGCTATGGTTAAGAAGCCTGGAAGGAGAGAAAGAAGCCTTAAAACTGAAAACTAGGAGATTTGGAGACTTTTCAGTGCCTAGCTTCTCTTCTAGACAGCCTGGCTGATAGAGGAAGATATTTTACTGAAGTGAGAGAGGAAGATCAAAAGTTCTACTGTGGATCTGTTTAGTTTGAAATGCCTATTAACTATCTGAGAATGGCTGTCAAAGTGGCAATAGGATATGTAAGTCTGGAATTAAGAGGCCTTGCCTGGGTTGGAGACATAAAGTTGGAAGCCAGGTTAAAGAGTATTATTTACTGAACATTTGTTAAAGATACCAGGGCAGATTTTATTCAAGAGTATTGCAATGAGGGAGAGAGCCTGAGCTCAACTCTGAATACAGCAAAGACAGCTGGGAACTTATAGCCAACGGGCAAAGTAAGGGGGTCAATTAAAGGAAAGCTATTAAGAACGGACATGAAAGGTGGGGGATTCTTGCTAAACTGGCATAACAGAATTCTTGCTAAAGACAAGCCAAGGACTTAGACAACAAAGGTGGGAGGAGTCTTGCTAAACTGACTTTGTAGGATTCTTGTCAAAACTGACTAAGCAGGTAGAGGACAGGGCCCAAGGATGAAGCCTAGTCGAAAGAGAGCTCGGAGGTGTCTGTCTAAAGTTAGGTCAAGGAGACAGTCTTTGTCAGCCATCAGGTGTTCCAAACCCCTAGACACAGATATGATCACCAAAGGGGTGAGAAGACAAGAGGTAAAGAATGGAGTCCTGAGTTGGTCCAACGTCTGGAGGTTGGCTTGCCAAGAAGCCAGCAAAAGAGACTGAGAGGCATCAGTCAATGAGATGGAAGAAAACCAGGAAAACTGGCATACTACTGAAGCTAAGAAAAGAAAATAATTAAAGAAGGAAGTGGTTAACCATGTTGAAAGCTTCCTAGAGGACAAATAAGGTGAAAACAGAGAAATGAATTTGACAAAGCTAGAGGTCAGTGGTGGCTTTGACAAGAGCAGTTCAGTGGAATGAAGAGGTTAAAAGGCTGACTGGAGAATGCTGAGATGGTAGAAAGTTAAGTAGCGCCCTGGCTACTGGTGTGGCTCAGTGGATTGAACATCGGCCTGATAAAGGAAAGGTTGTCCTTTTGATTCCCAGTCAGGGCACATGCCTGGGTTGCAGGCCAGGTCCCCAGTTGGGGGCGTTTGAGAGGCAACCGATCCATGTACCTCTCACACACTGATGTTTCTTTCCCTCTTTTTCTTCCTCCCTTCCCCTCTCTCTAAAAGTAAGTAAGTAAAACCTAAGAAAGAAAGAAAGAAAGAGAGAGAGAGAGAGAGAGAGAGAGAGAAAGAGAGAGAGAGAGAAAGAAAGAAAGAAAGAAAGAAAGAAAGAAAGAAAGAAAGAAAGAAAGAAGGAAAGAAAAAGTTAAACAGCAGAGAAAGCAAATATAAACAACCATTCCACAAGTTTTGCTATGAATATGAATAAGTGGAATGGTAGCTGAAGAGAGACGCTGTGTCAAGAGAGGGCTTTGCCTGTGTGTATGTGTGTTTTAAGACGAGATATACTAAGGTATGGGAGTTTGGTGATGGAAATGATCCAGCAGAGGAGGAGAAATTGATGATGCAGCGGTGAGAACTTTGATCCTTGGAAGGCAGATGGAGGTGGAACACAGTGCAGACCTAGGTGAAAAAGCAGAGAATATGGATTGAGGCAATTCAGAAAAGTTGATAGATCACATGCGAGGAAGATGAATCTGAATGTCTCTATGTTCTCAATGAATTGTAAACTGAGGTCACATGAAAATGAAGTGGAGACAGTATGTTGGAGATTTGAAAGGAGAAGAAAGGGTCATGTTGGACAGTGGGAAACCCAAACTACTGGGGCAGTATAGCAGGATTTCTGGGCAGTACTGAGTGCTCATTTAAGCTGTGTAGTTGGAAATTTCAGTTAAGGTGTGATTCTCTCCAGCCATGTCCAGCTGCTTAGGTGCAGACATGGACCACTCAGTTAATTGGGTGTGGAAGGATTTGGAATTTTGTCAGTGAATATAATGAAGGGAAAGTGACAAGAGAATTAAGAATATTTACAACATAGTGATTATGATGATGTACAATGGAACCTAGACTGGCAAAGAAAAAAATGAGAACATGAGAAGGGTGAGATAATTAGTGAAAAATGATGATGTGGATGGATTAGAGGACCCCATGAGGTTCTGATTGAACAGTAGGAGATCTACTCACATCATTCCCTTCAGTAGCACAATGAAGGAGAAAAATCATATGATTATCCCAAAGATGCTGAAAAAGCATTCATAAAGATCCCACACTCACTCTTGTTAACACATGCACACACACAAACACAATTATTAGTACGCTGCAAATAGAAGGAAATTTTCTAAATGAGTTAATAAATATAACTAAATAAGTTATATATAAAGTACTTTTAACAGTAACTAGCACATTCTTGGCTGGCATGGTTCTGGTTTGAGCACCGGTCTGTGAACAGAAAGGTCGCCAGTTCGAGTCCCAGTCTGTGCACATGCCTGGGTTCTGGGCCAGGTACCCGGATGGGAGTGGGCAGGACTTGATCAATGTCTCTCTTGCACATTGCTAATTTTCTCCCTCTCTTTCTCCTTCCCTTTCCCTCTCTCTAAAAGTAAGTAAATAAAATGTTTTAAAAAACAGTGACTAGCACTAAGGAAACATAATAACATGTTATTATCACTATCATTATCATCATCATCACTTTTCCATAGTGTGATAAAAAGTATCTACCAAAAATGAAAAACAAACATTGTACTTAGAGTGGAGGTTCCCCATCAAGGATGCCCACACTGTGATTCCCATAAAGGCAGTCATCCAGAGTTAAATAGGCATGTAAAAGTTATAAACAAGTGTGTTCTATTAAATTAAATACTTTATATTAAGTACAGATGAACCTGTTACATTGAACATGTTATTGTAATATGTGTGAGCTGTGCTACCCATGCAAGGAACGAGTATAAAGAGTTGCTGAGAAAGTATTGGGGTGGCTATTTAGTTTCCATGAAACTCACCTTATATAAACTGTTAACATCTTCGTCCGCTGGTCAGGACATTTCTACAGGACCAGGGAAGGTCAGTTGCAGAAAATCTTTTTCTATCATGTCTTGCTGTCTGCTGAATGAAGCAACTCTAAATAAACAATTTGTTTAGATAATACATTCATGCTTCTGGTAATTGAAGGCCTACCCATCAAGTTTCTTGTTACAATAAAAATGGCAAATTACAAAACCCACTAACATAAAAAACAAGAAAATCATGTGAATTATAATTTCTACTAGTCAATATCATACTGGAGTATTTAACTATTGATGAGAGACAAAAAAAAGAGATGATGTATAAATACTGGGGGAAAAGATACAATATAAACATTAGCTGAAGATGAAAGATACTGCCTAAGTGAGCCACCTGAAAAATTATTAGTACAAATAAGGCAGTTAATAAATTAGGTATATATAAAATTACCATATAGAAATCAATAGCTTTCCTACACACTACTGATAACTTATTAGACTATGTCATGGGAAAGAATAAATTCATAGTGCTGCAAAATCTATAAAGAAGCAAGAAATAAACTTAACAAGAAACATGAAAGTCCTATATGAATAAAATGATGGAATTTTACTCTAAGATATAAAAGAAGTGCCAAATAAATAAAGACATATGGGAGATAATTTATTTTAAAGATACCTTTTCTACTCAAATTAATCTATTTTTAAATGACTGTCTCGGGTTGACCAAAAAATGTAAGGATAGCCAAGAATATTGACCAAGTAGGAGTAAGGACTCACCCTATCAGATATCAAAATGTGCTTTAGAGTATTATTGACCCCACAATATACGAGTATTAAAAACAAATAGAGTCCGAGGCTAGATTCCTTCTCTCTCCCTCTCATATGTCATCTCTTTCTCTCTCTCTCTTTATATATATAAATTATATATATACAATTTATTTTTCAGAATTTAGTACATGAAAAAAGATGACCTTTTAAATTAAAGAGGAAAATAATGGCTAGAACAAATGATTGCAAGAAACAGTAAGAAGGACGATAAGCTGAAATTGATTGAACAAGGTGAGTGGTAAGAGATGAAGTCAGAAAGTAGGTGATTGGCATGCTGATAATTAGGGCTTTGTAGACCATTTTAGGAACGTGTTCTTTCAGTCTGAGTGAGTTGGAACACCATTAAAAGGCACTGAGCTGAAGTGATATAGCCTTGAGCTTTAAAAGAATCATCATAGACTATGGGGGTGTGAGAGTGTTATGGGCTGAATTGTATATCTCCCCGCCAAGAAAAGATATGTTGAAATCCTCACCCCCAGCATGTCAGACTGTGACTTTATTTGGAAATAGGGTATTTGCAGACGTAGTCAAGTTAAGAGGTCATTAGGATGAGTCCTAACCTAGTATGACTGATGTCCTTACAAAAAGGGGAAATCCGGACACATACACAGACATGGGCAGAGGAAAGACAATACGGTGACACAGGGAAAACACCATGTAAAGATGGAGGGTTGGAGTGATGTATCTACAAGCCAAGGAACATCAAAGGTTGCCCATAAAACACCTGAAGCTATGAAGAGGCAACAACGGCTTGCCCTGCAGTTTTCAGACGAAGCACGGCCCTGCTGACACCTTCTAGCCTCCAAACTATGAGACAATAAATTTCCGCTTTAAGCCACCCAGTTTTGATATTTTGTTATAGTCGTCTAGGCAACCAACACAGGGAGCAAAGTTAGGAACAGGGGGAACAGGAAGCAAGCAACGGCGGTAGTTCAGGGAAGGCTGATGCTGGCCTGGGTAAAGGGAGTAGCGGTAGACTCCAGATATGTTTTGAAGACAAAATCTGCTGACGGATTGAGTATGGGGATATATAAAAAAAGGAGAGGCGTTAAAGACAATTCCAAAGTTTCAGTGCTGTTAGTGTCCCAGACTGTGTCTCTGTGCCTGAGGCCTCCCCGGCAGTAGGGAAGGATAGCCATTCTAACAATTCCTAGCTGAGACTGTAAGTGCTGGAGAATTAACCCTACCTAAGGGAAGCCCAAAATCAGTGATTCTCAGGAACTGGTGTATAAATACCCCAGCTCCCTTGTCCCTTGGATAGGATAATTCTTACACATTGTTTTATACTGTTTCTCACAAGGTAAACTATAAGCAGTCAGCTGGCTTAACAACATATCTTTATTGGCTGCATTCTCTTTTAACTTATTTTTTACTTTTTAATTGTTTTGAGAGAGAGAGATTAATTTCGTTGTTCTGCTTATTTATATATTCATTGGTTGACTCTTGTATGTGCCCTCACCAGGGATCAAACCTGCAACCTTTGCGTATAGGATGATGCTCTAACCAACTGAGCTACCCTGCCAGGGCTGCCTTCTCTTTCACATATTACTTCCCCACTCTCCTACTAGTGGCCCCTGTTTCTCTAAAGTAGACTACTTGGACTTGAATCCTTCTCTCAGAGTCTGCTTTTGGGGAAACCCAAACTTGATACACAAGGTTTTCGGCTTGAGCAAATGGAAAGACATTTATTGATATTTATTTACTCATTAATTGACATTTATTAAGATGCAGAAGACTTTGGCAGGTGCAGATTCTTGGGGAAGAAGATCACTAGTACATTTTGAATACGTTAGTTTTGGAGTGCCTATTAGGTCATCAAATGGAGAGGCTGGGTAGGCAGAGATGCACAGTCTGGAGTCAGGGAAGAGGCTAGCACAGAAATATGCATCTGGGAGTCAAGAGCATATAGATAATATTGAAAGCCATGAGGCTGGATGATATCACTAGAGGAGTGAGTGTAGATGACTTAGAAAAGAAGTCCTGGGATTGGCAGGGCCCTGGGTACTATAACATTTCAAGGTCAAGGAAATAAGGACGATTCAGCAAAGAGGATTGAGGAATCTCGAAGATTTCAATGGAATCTTCAATTCCATTGAAAAGGAATCTCTAAGTTATATGAAGGACTGCGCAATGGTGTAGGAGGAAATGAGAGTGTGTGAAAGGAAGGTATATGTTATATTAGTCCCTTCTCTTTGAGTCTCCTTCATTTATTTTGGAGGGTTTCATCACATGTCTGGTGATCCTTTTTGCCCTTTCACATTGGAGAGTTAGGTATTAAAAGGTTTATTTGAATTCTGGATCCATGTGTGGAGTTTGTCATTGGTGGCTTTCATAATAAAAGCTACAATTTTAGGTCATTTTTATGAGGTTGTTCAGTTTCTCCTGAGAAAAATCCCCCATTTTCATGCCTTGGGACAGAATAGCCTAGCCACCAAGTAAAGAGAATATGCAGGATGGGTGAGAGTGGATAAAGAAGTGTGTTTTCTCTTTGTCCAGTAGGCAGAGTTCCAATGAATCTCCCTTTTTCTAGTAAGGCACCTCCCTGCGTCCATTACTCTACTGTCTAAAACTCCAGAATCCTGCCAGGGAGGCGTATGCTCTGAGAGGTAGAAGGTTGTAGAGGGGACCTGAAGGCTAATGAAACGTTGTGGAGCCTTTTACCCAAACCCCTGTCTTCATCCCATTCTTCTCCCTGGGTCTTCCTGGTTTTCTGGGTCCTCCAGAACGTAAGCTTAGCTGGCCCTCTGTGACAGGACATGGCTTGCTTCTCATTAGCACCACCTCTGCAGACACTTGGTATGCAGCTTTCTCAGCTCTGCTAATTTTTCTACTTGGCTTTCCATTTTATCCTCTGATGCCTCCCCTCCCACTCTCTTTATCCTTGTGGTTTCATTTACTTGCTCTTATTTTTGTGGAGCTCCAAGAAAGAAAAGAGATAAACCGATGTGTTGAAACTGCTATTTTTCCCTCTCAACAAAAATATTTTGAGACCATCAAGTGAATAGCACTATTGTGGGCTCTGGGACCAAAATTTTGGGAGAGATGTGAGTTCTTTCCTTGAGAAGCCATGGTCATTAGAGTTCTTGGTGCCTCTGCTCTTCCAGAGTATCTCTAGTTTTCTTTTTTCCAGAGGCTAGAATTGGGCCAGCAATATTTCTGCCTGATCCATCCGTCCAACTTTCCAGCTTCCTGACTATGGAGGCATTTTCTACTCGCCAAGGAGCCAGCTCAGGTTGACTTCTCCAGTTGTTATGCCATATATGTCCATGATATCCACACAGAAGGATATATGCATAAGGTATTAAGCTCTGAAAGGGTGGTAGTTATGAAAAGGAATCTCTAAGTTATATGAGAAATATATTTGGAAACATCGGGCTGAGAGTACATATATAAGGTGGGTAGGGGTGATTTGGGTCACAACTTTTAATTTATATCATTTTCCACACATTTTGTTGTTTCTGAATCTGCCAAAGGTAGCGCTAATAATAACTGAAAACATTTTAATATTGTTCGTTATGAGCCAGTACTATTCTCTATTAACTTATTAAGTAAGTAATTATATATTAACTATATAATCTTCAGCAACCCTATGAGGTAGGTACTACTATTATCTCTAATTTACCATTAAAGAAACTGAAGCACAAAAGAGCTAAATACAAGGCTAAGATGAAGGAAATTGAATCTAGGCATTCTAACTCCAGAGCCCAAATGCTTAGCCACTAGGCATGCAACCTCTCTTGGAGCCAGATTGTATTTTGCTTTCTTTAAGCAAATTTTAGATGAAAATTTTAGGATATCAAGCCTCAGAATCCAATCAGAGTCTTCCCATACTATCTATCTATCTATCTATCTATCTATCTATCTATCTATCTCTTATTGATTTGAGAGAGAGAGAGAGAGAAATATCGATTTGTTATTACACTTAGTTAAGTGTTCATTGGTTGCTCCTTGTACGTGCCCTGACTGGAGATGGAACCCACAACCTTGGTGTATCAGGATGATGCTCTAACCAACTGAGCTACCTGGCCAGGGCCTCCACACCATTTATTTATTTTTAGGTTTAACGCCCAGACCATATCTTGATGGTAGCCTCACCGAATTTAGCCTTCTGTTTAAAAATAGGATTCTTCAACCATCTAAATAGTCCTGGACCCCGAGGTGGTACTGCTTCTCTAAAGTTGGGGTCAGTGATGGGGTGATGCCTGCAACCTTACAACAGAGTCTCTGGGTCCTAAAGCACTTGGTTTGGTTGCAGTTCCAACAGAAGGGTCATTCTGATCATTTTCATTTGTTTCCCAGGGGGAGAGTTTGTGGGCCCACAGTGAAATTCAGTTACAGTTTCTTTTTTTCTTATTTGGGACATAGAGGGAAAAGTCTTTTATTAATCTATTTATGGATATGTCCATTGAAAAAAAGTGTTGCGCAGGGGCACGGCAGGCCTTAATCGAAGACGTCACAGCCAGCTTGCGGAAGCTGAAGGAGGGCCGCAGGGCCGAGAAAGACCTCCAGAGGCACAGAAAGTCTGGCCTGAGGCTCAGTCTCCGGTAACTTTCAAATCTAGCAGCCAAATTCTGAAGTAGAGAGAGATCTTTCACAGTTTAGAAATCTGGGAACTGGCTTAAAGTGTTCACTAAAATATTGCTGATGTTCAGAGTCCAAGCCCTGCTGAAGGGAAATTCCTGGCCCACTCTCGAAACACTTGAAACCTACCAACCAGCCAACCAACCAACCAAACAAACAAACAAATGAACAAAAGAACATTGGAAACCAGTAGTGAACTGATTCTAACTAAAACTGCAACAAAGCTCAGATCCAACTCAGCTACAGGGTAGGTTGACTAATTTCTGCCACACTAATGACCTGACAAAAATGGGTTTGCTCTTTTCTATTTATGTTGGTTTCTACAGGTCTTTTACACAAAAATATATAGTTAAAAATTGTGAGACATGGGTAGAATCAAAAAAATAAAAAGAACCATGGTAAAGAGTGGAAATGTTGCTAGAAGCAGATAAAATAGAAAGTGGTAGCTCAGATTTAAAATGATCCAACTTTTTCTATTATTTTTAATTATATCTTATTGATTATGCTATTATAATTGTCCCAATTTTTTCCCCTTTCTCCCCTCCACCCAATACCTGCCACTCCCTCAGGCAATTTCTACACTGTTGTTCATGTCCATGGGTCATGTGTGAAAAATGATCAAACTCTTTAAAACAGCTATGCTAAACGTGTAAAAGTTCTAGTGGAAAAGGTGGATAAAATGCATGAACATGTGGGGGATTTCTGCAGAGAGGTGTAAACTGTAAAAAAGAATCAAATGGAAATGCTAGGATGAAAAATAAAATATAAGAAATGAAGAATGAATTTCAGCGGGCTTAACGGCAGGCTGAACCCCACAGAGGAAGGAATCAGTTGTCTGAAGACAGGTCAGTATCAATTATCCAAATTAAAATACAGAGAGAAAAAAAAGAGTTAAAAGTGTAAAATAGAGTGTTCAAGAACTGAGACAATATTAAATGTTCTAACATATATGTAACTGGAGTCCTAGAGAATATCAACAACAAAAAAGTATTTGGAAAAGTAATAGCTGAGAGTTTTCTAAAATGCATGAAAGATAAAATACATAGATCCAAGAAGTGTACTATAGTCCTTTAAATTGTAAGCAGGATAAATATATATAAAACCGCACTTAGACATAATGTTGTCAAACTACTGAAAGCCAAAGATAAAGATAACATTTTAAAATCTGCCAGAGAAAAAGACATTGGATACAGGGGAGCAATGATACAGAGGATGGATGACATCAGAAATGGAGACCAAAGGCAATAATGTCAGCTTTAAAGTGACAGAAGAGAAAAACAAAAACATGCTTCTAAAATGAAGATAAAATAAAAACATTTGCAAGTAGACAAAGGCTGAGAAAATTTGTTTCAGGAAGACATGCATTACAAGAAATACTAAAAGAAATTGTAGAAGCTGATGGGAAATGATACCAGATGAAAATTCAAATCTGCAGGAAGAAATGAAGAGCACCAGAAATACTAACTATCTGGATTCAGTATAAAAGACCTTTACAGAAATGATCTCTAATTATGTTTGTAGATGTATATGTTATGTGTATATATAATGTATTGTGGGATTTATGAATATATATCAAGGATTCTAAGGGCAGGGGTGGGTAAATGAAATTATATTCTCATAAGGTTTCTTACATTATTCATAAATGAATACAATATTGTTTGAATATAGACTGTGATAGCCACACCTTAATTAATGGTGATAGTGTATAAGTCTCATTCGCTTCCATCAAAAGGAAATATTATAGCATTGCTGTGCCAGATGTTTCATTTGGTGATTATTTCAAGTATTATTTCAAGTAGTATCTGCCTTATTTATCTAATAAGTGTCCTTATGTTGGGAGCTCACATCTAAGAGCCTCCTAAAAACTTGGATATCTGCCCTGACTAGTGTGGCTCAGTGGATTGAGTGCTGGCCTGCCAAGCAAGGGGTCACTGGTTCGATTACCAGTCAGGGAACATGCCTGAGTTGTGAACCAGGTCCCCAGTGGGGGATGAGTGGCAACCACACACTGATGTTTCGCTCCCTCTCTTTCTCCCCACTTCCTCTCTAGAAATAAATAAATAAAATCTTTAAAAAATAAAAACTTGGGTATCTTTTAATAAGATAACAAGATCACACATCTTTAAATATAAAAAGGAAACATCCTAAAACTGTGGAAATAGCACTGAACTTGGAGTTAAGAGAGACTAGGCTTGAATTCTAGCTCAACTATTAATTAGCTATAGGATCCTAAATAATAAACCCCTTTTCCTCCTTTGGGTCTTAGTTTCTACCTATAAAAATGGGGATAATAATAGTGCTGACTTTGTAGGTTTGTTGTGTTAACTAAATAATGTATAAGAAAGGTCTAGTCTAGTGCCTGGCATATCAGTTCCTTCTCAAAAATAAAAGCTGAACCTGATGTCATGTATTGGGAAAACTAGAGGTAGCTCAGAGGGTGGAAACTAAAGTATTAATAGATAGAAAAGTACTATTAAGACTGGAAGCTCCTTAAAGACAGACATCTTTATTTCTTTATCATCTTTTTTCCTTGACTATAACTAAGTGCTCTGCTTAGAAAAAGTTTGTTGATTTGAAATTATCTTGTCAGGCAAGGAGAGCAAGGGAATTCTAGCAAATTGTAGCCCAAATGTTGCTTCAAGTGTTTGATGGCAGGAAGAGGTTAAGCCCTTGTTTAGGATCAGACCAGTCATTCTGCATCCATTTCATCATTTGGTCTCATGGTTTAATGGTGGTGAGAGGAACTAGTCTACTCCATGCCAATCAGTGAGTTACTATCTCAATTAATCATTGTTCTAGGGGGGGAAATGGAATCTGAGAAACTTGACTTCCCCACAGTTATGTGACTGATAAATGAATCTCTGATGCCAGGACCGAGGCGTGTTCCCTCACATCAGGTTGCACCTCTGACCTCTGCCTCACCTGGGCTGTACCAGCAATCTCCTCACTGGTGTTCCTGCCTCCAGTGTTTCTCTTCCCAGCCCATTCTCCGGACTGCAATAAGGTGACTTCCTTCGACATCGCATTGTCTGCTTTGATTCAACATCGGTCGGCTTCTCTTTTTATTAATGTGGGTGCAAATGATTTGTTTTGCATTTAATGGTGGCAAGAACCAGCTTGTTACGTGATCTTAGGAAATTTTCTTATGTTGCAAACTGACCCAAGCCAATTTGCTCATTTATTAATCATAGTATATAAACACTTATTCATTATTGAGTGGGGTTTTTAAATTATTTTTTTTATCTCCATTTATCCCCTCTATCCCCTCTTCCACCCCCACCCACCTGCACTCCTCCCACAATCACCAATCACGCTGTTGTCCCTGTTCATGAGCACTTTCTCTTTTCTTTTTTATTTTTTGCTCAATCCCTCTTCCCCTCTAGCCCCCTTTGAACGAGGTTTTATTTGGTTGTCGTTATTGCAGGGGTGAGGGTCAGATATCAGCAGCTTCCAAAGTGAGAGATGGGCCACCTATTACTTCCCCAAACCGTACTACCAAGCAGTGTGTTACAATGAAAGCAAGTCCCACACTGAAATCTGCCACATGCTCAAATATTTATGAACGAGCAGGCAAAACCAGTCATACAACTTGTAAGCTCAATGAAGTCCTGGCTCCTGATATTTTTAGACACTTTGCCAAGTACTTTGCATGAAAGGTTTACTTTAGATAAATAAGATAATATTCTAGCAGCAGGATTGTAGTCAGAATATATGTAGTGCACATGCTAGTCAGAATCAGATAACAGGATCCTCCACTAAACGGAGAGAAAAGGACTGAATAGATCCTCGCCCATAACATCACTTTGAAGAGCCTAGTTGCTGGGCTCACCAGATTCTCATCTCTTGGTCAGACAATTCAATACAATTCCTCTAGCCAAATCACATATCTTGAAGCCACTCATTTCACCCATATCTAACATCTAACCACATTTAACAGCTTTCTAGTTTTGACTGGGGATAAAGATAGTTGAAGTTCTTTCTGTAGTTGCTACTGGCATATGGACTATTGATTAGAATTTGTCAGATACTAAAAAACTACTTCTAGAGTGTGTATTTCTTTTTAGGATACTTTATACATTAACCGATAACCTCCAAGGTTTACACTAAAACTAGTTAACAAGCATGTATATAAAACTTTTTAGTCCCACCCTGAGCATTGTGGCTCAGTTGGTTGGGTGTTGTACTGCAAAGCAAAGGGTCCCCGGTTTGATTCCTGGCCAGGGCACATGCCTGCGTTGCAGGTTCGGTCCTGGTTGGGAAGTGGGTGAGAGGCAACTGAAAGATGTTTCTCTCTCATATCAATGTTTTTCTCCCTCTCTTTCTTTCTCCCTTCCCCTATCTCTAAAAATAAATAAATAAAATCTTTTTAAAAACTTTCTAGTCTGAAATATTTTAATATATGTGTTTAACATATAATTTTATATAATATAATGTTTAATGTAAGTAAGTTATAGACAACATAACACTTTCTCTGAGGTTCGGCTTATTTTATATGAAAAGATAGAATGAGCTGACTTCTAAAGTTTCTCCCATGATGCTATAAATGCATATTAATGCAATTATAAGGGTCTGGGTTAGGATCATGGAAAAACTTACTGATAGTTGCTGGAATGTCATCAAGCATAAAAGACACTTTTTTAAAAAAAAGAAAACTCTAATATTTTCTTTAAAGAATTTATTTTTCTAAAATAGCAGCTCTTCTTCTTAGTCCCTAATCACACCTGTCATCCTCTAACCCCTCTTTTTAAATAAACATGTTTTAAATTATTGAGGTATAGTTGACATACAACATATTAGTTTCAGGTATACAACATAATCACTCAATATTTGTATATATTGTGAAATGATCACCACAACAAGTCTAGGTAACACCTGTCACCACACATAGCTACAGAATTTTCTTCTTGTAATGAGAGCTTTAAGATCTACTATCTTAGCAACTTTGAAATATTCAGTGCAATATTACTACCTATGGTCCCCATGCTGTACAGTACACCCCCATGACTTATTTTATAACTGGAAGTTTGTACCTTTTGACCCCTTTCATGCATTTTGCCCACCCTCCACCCCCTGCCCCTGGCCAAATCAATCTGTTCTCTGTATCTCTGAGCTCAGTTTGTGTTTTAGATTCCACATACAACTAAAATCATGTGGTGTTTGTCTTTATCTGTCTGACTTATTTCATTTTAGCAAAATGCCCTCAAGGTTCATCCCTGTTGTTGCAAATGGCAAGATTTCATTCTTTTTTTTATGAGTGAAAAAATTTATATATATATAAATATCTTTTTTATTCATTAATCAATTGATGGATAATTACATTGTTTTCATATCTTGGTATTATAAATAATACTGCAATGAATATAGGGGCACATATATCTTTTGAGGTTAATGTTTTTCATTGGCTTCTGATATATACCCAGAGATGAAATTGCTGGATCCTATGGTAGTTCTATTCTTAATTTTTTGAGAAACCCCCATGCTGTTTTCCATAGTGGCTGCGCTGATTCACATTCCCATCAATGGTGCATAAGCGCTCCCTTTTCTCCACATCCTCACCAACACTTCTTATTTCTTGTCTTTTGATGATAGCCATTTTAACAGGTATGAGGTAATATCTTATCGTGGTTTTGATTTGCATTTTCCTGATTAGTGATTTTGAGCACTTTTTCAGGTAGGTACCTGTTGGCCATCTGTATGCCTTCTTTGGAAAAATTTCTTTTCAGGTCCTCTACCCATTTTTAAATTTGATTTTATTTTGCTATTGAGTTGTAGTAATTCCTTATACATTTTGTATATTATTTGAAAATATTTTCTCCCATTAAGCAACTTGGCTTTTCTTTTTTTTTTTTTTTGATGGTTTCCTTTGTTTTGCAGAAGCTTTTGAGTTTGATGTAGTCCCACTTATTTTATTTTTACTTTTGTTGCCTTTGCTTGAGGTGTCAGAACCAAAAAAAGCATTGCCAAGAATGATGTCAAGGAGCTTACTGCCTGTTTTCTTCTAGGAATTTTATGGTTTCAGGTCTTAAGTTCAAGTCTTCAATCCATTTTGACTTAATTTTTTTGGTATGGTATACAGTGATACAGTTTTATTCTTACGTATTTAGCTGTCCAGTTTTCCAAATGCTATTTATTGAAGAGACTGTTCTTTTCCCATTGTATATTCCTATCTCCTTTATTGTAAGTTAATTGACCCTATGTACATGAGTTAATTTTTGGGCTCTCCATTCATTGTTTTAAACATTTATTTTCTTTAAAAAAAATCCTCACTGAGGATATGTTATTTTTATAATTGATTTTGGAGAGGGGAAGGGAGTGTGAGAAGCATTAAAGTGAGAGAGAAACATTGTTTGGTTGCCTCTTGTATGCGCCCCAAC
This sequence comes from Mormoops blainvillei, assembly GCA_004026545.1. Taxonomy (NCBI): domain Eukaryota; kingdom Metazoa; phylum Chordata; class Mammalia; order Chiroptera; family Mormoopidae; genus Mormoops; species Mormoops blainvillei. The sequence continues at coordinate 336,110 of PVJD01000026.1, read as the reverse complement.
CAGGGATTGAACCCACAACCTAGGTATGTGTCCTGACCAGGGATGAAACATGCAACCTTTTGGTGTACAGGACAATACCTAACCAAATGAGCCACCCACCTAGGGCTGGGTTCTCTATTCTGTTCCATTTATCTATGTGTCCGTTTTTATGCCAATAACATACTGGTTTGATTACTATAGCTTTGTAATACAGTTTGAAATCAGGGAGTGTTATGCCTCCAGCTTTGTTGTTCTTTCTCAAGATAGCTTTGGCTATTTGGGGGTCTACCCTCTAACCCCTTAACATTCTTTATTTTTCTTCAAAACATTTATCACTACCTGACGTTACTTATTTATTTACTTGCTTATTGTCTGTTTTTTGCAACAAGAAAATAATCTCCATTAGAGTAGAAACTTCGTTTAAAACCATATCCTCTATGCCTGATCCATGGTAGGAGCTTGTTTCACTGGCCTATTGCTGCTTAGCAAACCACACTAAAATGTAATGGCTCATTCATTTGCCCACAATCCTATAATTTAGCTAGGCTTAGTTGGTCAGTTTTTCTCTTCATCTCACTTTTGGTCACTCACATGGCAGCATTCATCTGGAGGCTCGGTGTGGATGAATAGCCCCAGGTGGGCAAGTCTGGCAGTTAACCGTTGGCTGAAGTGCCTGCATCTCTTCTATGTGGCCCATTCAACAAGATACTTTGGGTTTCTTAAATAGTGGCAGCAGTGTTCTCAAGGTGAAAGCTGAAAAGATCCTTGAGGCTTAGCCTCAGAAGTTGTGTATACAATGTTACTTTCACTATATTCTGTTGATCAATGCAAGTAACAAGGACAGCCCAGATTTAAGAGATTGAGAATTAGATGGGAGGTATAGTAAAATCATATTGGAAAAGGGAGAACACAGAGAGCTGTGATAATACTAACAAGCTATCACAATGCTCAATAAAACTTTAGAGAGTGAATGAATGACTGTATTACGGGTATATCTTATCTAAATTTCCATACTTCATATTCAAGATCTGCTATAATTTTGCTTCCAGAGTATAGATCTCATATCTTTCCCTAGCACTCATCAAAATCTGCTTTGTAATTTATTTGTGCATGTTTCATCCTCAAAGGAACGTACCTTGTTTTTTTCTCCCTGTATCCCATTATGGAGCAGTTATTCAGGCTCCCAAGAACAATTATAGATCCTTACTGAGTTAAATTTAATTGAACAACCTTGACATTTTATTCCCTGCCTTCCGTTCCATCATCATTAAGCCACCAGTTCAACAATTCCCTGAAAATCTTACCATCATTCATGTCTCCGTGCCTTTACTCATTTCATTTTCTTTGCCTAAAATAGTTTCCCTCTTTCTCTGTGCTTATTTCAGTGTTTCTCATTGACGTTTAGCAACCTTGGCCCTATCCCCTAAATTCCAATAGATGCAGGGTCATTGTGACAATCGTGTTATATCCCCTGGTTGAATACCACTAGTAAAATCATCCTTTAGGCCTACAGTGGGAACAATATTGTTTTGCCTGTCCAGTACCACATCCTGTCTTAGAAAGTGTTGTTCCCCCCACTCCAACTACATTGTGCTTGAAGGAGTTACTGTATTCCTTAAAGGCTCTGCCCTTTTAGGTACAGTTGAATTATCTGGCATATTCTGAAGGGGGTCAGGCATTAGCATTCAATTAAAAATTTAATACAAAGTAGGAGTGGAGCAGGCACCCTCTGTCCTGTGACAGAATCCGCTGCCCACAAACATACATATATGAGTAGAGTCTCCCTAGACTGGTTGAGGCACATGTAATTGAAAAATACTGATCAAGTCCTGAGGATGCTAAAGTATCTACATAAACACCACAGGCACCACCAAGCCATTAAGCTTCTATAGGGCTTTAGGCAAAGGTTGGGTCATGAAAACACTTGGGTTTTTACAAAAAAACTGAATCAGAAAGCCTGAGGGGGAAAAAAAATTGAATAAAGCAGGACAGGGGAAATTCTCTTATACATTTTTCCTGGGTCATTAGCCAGAAAGGAAAATGGAATTAAAGAGAAAATATATAAATAAAAATTTTAAAGCTGCTGAATGAAGGTTTAGGGTGCTGAATGAGGGGTAGTTTGGAAATGAGATGGAGAGATGAGCCCTGTGCCTGGGAAAGGCTCTTCTTCAGCCGCCAGAAGAGCTGCAAGAGAGAGCGTTCCAATTTGGACTGCAGGTGGACGGGGTGAGCTAGGAAGGGAAAGGTTTTATTCCACACATTTGTACCAAGCTGAAGTGAGTCCATACCTTGAATTAGTGACCTATATTCTCAATTTTGGTGAACAGTACCATAATCTGTCTACTCAACTAATCCAGAAACCTGAGAGTCACACCAACCCCACTGTTTCTCGCCCCTTAAGGTTAGTCTTCCAACAAGCCCTGTCAGTTTTGCCTTTTTTCCAGTCCCTCTCCTCCTCTCCATTGTTACTATCACTGACCTAGTTCAGTTCCTTATAATCTCTCACCTAGACAACTGGTCTTCCTGCCTCCAGTCTAATCCCCTTTCAAATCCATCCTTCAGATGCTACCAGAATAATCTTTCTCAAACATGTATCTAACCATGTCGCTCTCCTTCTTAACAACATTCCCACTTCCCGCCCCCAAGCTGCCCAGTTCATCATGCCTAAAAACTAAATTCTAAGTGTCTAAAAACTAAAGTCTAAGCATAGCCTTCTAGACTTTTTCTTCCCTGTTTAACATTCAGTTTTCATTTTGGCTATCCCCACCTCCACCACACACACACACACACACACACGCCCTGCGCCCCAGCCATATTGACCTACTTCTAGTTCCCCAAACACAACATGCTTTATCAAGCCCCTGCACATACCTGGAATGCCTTCTCCTCCCTGTGCTAGCCTGGAGAATTCCAGTTCATCTTTGAAACTCAGTTCAGGAGTCATCTCCTCCTGACTCACCCCAGGGAAAGTCAGTCGCCCCTCTCTCAGGGCTCCACAGCTACTTGTGCACACGTCTACAATTACACAGGCTTGCTTGCTTGTCTGTCTGCGGCCAGCAATGGACACCTCTCCGAGGATGAGGCTGCATTTTATTTATCTCTATATTCTTCATAACCAGCATAGGCTTAAGGTTTGTTAAATGAGTGGATGAATATTTTATAGGTACTCTACGTTGCCAAGAGTTGCAGTAAAGAAGATTCTCCATACAAGAAGCTGATGGTGTGCATGCTGTCATGCCTTGGCAAAAGGCCCTGGTGTCTTCTTTTTTTGGTTTTGTTTTTTAGGCCATGGTATTTTAATCATTTATTACACAATTATTTATTAAGTACCCACTATGTGTCAGGTCCTGTGCCATTTTTAAAGGTCAGTGGGTACTACAGCAAGCAAGAAAAACAGCCCTGGCCTTGAAGCAGGGCACTGGCCAAAAGAAGCTTTATAACTCTATGGAATGACAGTATGAATTCTTTTAAAGCGCATTCTGGGAGGTGCAATTATTACACTGGACCGAAAGAAAGTTTGAACAACTCTTTGAATAATTTTTAGATTAAAAAAAAAAGCTTTTAGCATAGGTGAACTGACATGATAAAAATCTGCCACAAGGTGGCAGCATTTCCCTAAGAATGAAGATTAGTGACTTAGGACTTCAGAAAAGGAAGTAGTTCCCACACCTTGCTCCAGAGGAGTACTAGTACTAAAAATTTAAAATGGCAGCCTTTCTCAATTTTCAGAAATGGTAAACTAAAAGGTATGAGTTAATCAATGTTTTCCCTCCGAACTTTCATAAGCCTTTGGAATCTGTTTTCGTTTGCCTTCAAGCAAATAGATTTTGGAATGAGCTGAGCATGTTAAATTACATGCCTTATTATTTCATAGATATGTAACTTTAGAATTGCCTTTTTATATTGATTTTGGATGATGTAATTAAAGATCCTACTAGTGAAAATGTTTCCTAATTTATATGACTAGATTGAATGTGTCAGTACTACAAAGTATTTCCTGTAGAGTACCTTACTTCTAGGTGCTCTGCCAATTAAATCCATTTGAGAATCATGATATAATCCAATGTTTTCTAATTTCGTATGGGGAAAACAAGGCTCCGAGGAGCTAAGTGACTTCCCTAAGATCACAAAGCCATTTATGAGACGGGTTCAGGCTTACCTCTGCAGAGTGAACATTGCAGATCTTTAACTTGCTGCCATCTATCAACTTCATAAACAAAACTTTTTCAGTGATTAACCTTGAGAGTCAAGAGACAGAGAGAAGTCAAAGTGACTCCTAGGTTTCTGAATTGGTGAGTGATGGATTATGGTGGCATTCACCAAAATTGAGCATACAGACTGCTAATTCCAAATACGGACTCCTTTAGCTTGGCACAAGTTAATATATAAAATAAAAGGTTTTCCCTTCCTAGCTCACCGTTTCCATTCATTGTCCAAACCAGCGCTCTCTCTCTCTCTTAGTTTCTCCGGTGACTGAAGAGGTGCTCTGTAAAGAGAGGAAAATGCTAATTACTTCTGAAAATGCTAACATCAGGAGTATTACCTCATTTATTCACTTCCAGAGGGGGTTCAAGAAGAATAATATAGTTGTCAAGTGACTGAATTAATTGACTCAACAAATATTGATTGACTTCTGTACTATGAGCCAGGTATGTTCTAAAGTGTGGTTCTCAAAGTAGAGTCTCCGTAACAGCAGCATTAGCATCACCTGGCAACGTGTTAGACATGCAAACTCTTAGGTCTCGCGTGAGACGTACTGAATCAGAAACTCTGGGAGTGGGGTCCAACAATCTGATTTTACTAACCCTTCACATCACTCTGATGCACGCTTAAATTTGAGAACAAGTATTCTAGATAGTAAGAATATGGTGTTAAAGAACGGGCTTGCCTTCTGGGAGCAACAGTGGACATACAGAGAATTTTAGGTAGAAGTATTATCAGGGAAACCAAACCAGGGGACAGAGGGAGAATGTAGAGGGAGCTCAGGCAAGGCCTTTCTGAGGAGCATGAGCCCTGGAGTCAGGTTGAATATTGGCCCCACCAGTTACTAGCCTTTTAAAGGTTTCGTCTCCTCATTTGCTAAAATGGAGATAGTAATATTACTTACCTTACAAAGTTACTTTGAAGATTAAATAAGATAATGTTTTCAAAATTCTTGCAAGTGTTTCTGTCACTGGGCAACTCCCCACTAAATGTTCGTCTTGTCAGTATGAGGGAGGAGTGCTATAGATGTATATTTGGGAATCACCGATGTAGAAATTAATAGTACAGTGGGTGAAATGGTGGATAGACTGAGATGTGAAAGAGAAAGGATGATAGGCTCTTGGTGGTGGGCGCAGAAGTGGGTTGAGAAGTGGTGAGGAGGTGCAGAAATGAAGAGGAGGAGAGAGGACTTTTATCCGAACCCAGCCAAAGGTGGAAACTTGGAGGAGGATGCCAATGGACAGGGCGACTAACTACCCTGGTTTGCCTGGAACTGAGGAGGTTCCTGGGAGGTGAGTCTTCCAATGCTAAAACCGAGAGAGTCTTGGGAAAATTGGGATGAGCTGGTCACCCTCACAGTGGATAGTATCCTGGGGGGTGCAGCGAGGGTGGCAATACTGTGAACTTTCTTTCTTGGTGCCCTCTGATCTCCTCCTTGTAAAGTACCTTCCAGGAGCTTGATTCGGCTGGAAGCCAGAGGGCAAGGGAGCTCAGGAATGCAGTGGGGGAGAAGTCAGCCTTGCCTAGGGAGAGCAGGATAAGGAAAGACCGGGAATGGACCTGGATGGGGCCAAAAGATAGCAACCAGCACAGTAACAAGGGAGTCAAATTGTCTGGGATTAGTCTGATTCCATGCCTTTTATTCTTTTCCCTGCCTCATCCAAAGAGCCTAGGAGTGGGATGGGTGGGTGTTTTCTGCATCCTCGAATTAATCGTCAACAGAATTATAAAGGTTATCTGAGCCGCTCACGAAACTTTTCTTTTTCTGATGTTCACAGGCATGAGTGCCATGTACAAGAAGCAGCGAGTAGGATGTACCTGCCCCAGGGATGGAGGTCCCGGAGGAAATCCTCCTGGGCACTGGGCTCCTACAGAAGAAGTGCCCTGTAGGGCACTTCCCCTGCAGGACAGGGATGGCCTCTGGGGCTCAGGGGTCTTCTCACAGCTTACTTCCTGCCCGGGGCAGGAACTTACTCCTCAGTTAGCTGCTAGATGGAAGCTATCGCGCTGCGGCAGGGGCAAAGGTCAAAGACCACCACGGAAATGGTTCCGTCTTTCCAGGCCAGAGGGCCCGACACCCCAGCGGCCGGAGCACCTCCAGCCTCCCGCAGGTTCAGTTGACAAGAGGAGCCACGGCCCGCCAACCCAGTCCACAGTACACTTGCAGGACTGGCCGAAGGCGCTTCGTGATTGGTAGGGCGGTGTGGGGGCGAGGCCTCATGCAGAAAGCCGCCTCTGGATTGGTGCAAATCATCACGGGCCGAACTCCACTCGGAGTAGGCGCGAAAGCTCCAAAGTCGCTGCGGGGCTGGAGACGGCGGGAGCAGCTACGCAGCGGCTGAGGCACCCCGAGACCTGTGGCGTCCCAAGCGAAGCGCTGGTGAGTCTGGAGTCATGACCGGCGAAGTGGCTTCTGAGGTGAGTTCGTGCACAGGGCTCCGTCCGCGGTTGCGGGGGTCGGGCGCCGGAGGGTGGAGTGGGGCAGGGGTCGAGCCCCGCGGAACGGGTTTCAGAGGCCGGGAGGACTACAGCTCCCGGCGTGCACCGGGCGGCTCGGCCTCACGGCCGGGAGAGATAGACGCCCCCCACTCCGGGCCCTGTGATCTCGCGGTCCGGTCCCGGCGCTGGGCTTCCCGCGCCTCGGTCTTGTCGGCCGTCTTGCTCCGGGTCTTTGCGGCGCGCGCAGCCGGCCGCCCAACTCCTTCCCAGCCTGCGCCGCCCGCGCTCACGTTTGGCGCGTTTCCTGCTGTGGGAGTTTTTCCCCTAACAGCTTCCCAAACGAGAGGAAGGCCCAAGCCGACCCGGGCTGCTGGGATGCAGGGCAGGATTCTCTGTAAATGGACGGCGGGGTCTAGGGGCGTTCGTAGGTGGGTCTGGAAGGGGCCTTTGAGGTCATCGCATGGGGCGCCAAGAAGGGGATGTACCAGTCTGGGGCCTCCGGGAGGGTGGCTTGTTAGGCCAGCTGGCGGAATTGGGCATAGAAACTCCTTCTGTTCCCAGCCCTGTGTTCTTTTCTGGGGTGGGACTAGGGTGAGATAGATACTCTCTTTGGGAACAAAATTTAGGGAGACACCAAAAAACTCAGTAATCAAGATGACATTTTTAAGCAACATTTAAAAACATAAAAATTAATACCAAAAAATCCCATGCCATGATATTGAATAAAATATCAAACTTCTAAATAAAGACAAGATTTGACCTTGCACTTGCACTACTCAGCCTCATTCTCCTCACCCTAATTCTCGCCCTGGTTTCAATAAAACTTTATTTACAAAAGCAAGCAACTGACCTCATAAGCCTGTTTGCCAATCTGAGTTTGTTTAAAAATTGTACGTTTTAATTTTTTAATTTAATTTTATATTGTTTAAGATTTTATTTATTTATTTTTAGGAAGGGGAAGGGAGGGAGAAAGAGGGATAGAAACATCAATGCGTGGTTGCCTCTTGTGTGTCCCCTACGGAGGACCTGGCCCGCAACCCAGGCATGTGCCCTGACTGGGAATAGAACCGGCAACCCTTTGGTTCACAGGCCGGCACTCAATCCACTGAGCCGCACCAGCCGGGGCAAAAAATATTACATGTTTTTAAAAAGTTACCTTGATTACTAAATTTTTTGAGACTTTCTCTTCTACCCTCTTCATGGTCCTGTCTTTTAACTGTTGCTGGTACTGCTGCAAGCTGCCTAGAATAAAGTGATTAACAACATCTTGTATTGAGCCGTATAGTTACTTAAACTCAGTTTAGGGATATACAAACAAAATAGCCTTACTGCTTTTACTGCTTTGGATTGTTGGGAAGACCATCAGCACATACATGATTATCCTCGGTGATTATTCAGTACATGTTATCTTTGGTTATTATTTTAATAATTATACCAAGCATTGAAATCAATTTAATAGTTGGAGAAGTCATTAGTGTGGGGCCTCATGCCCTGTTACATGGCAGATGTTTATTTTCCCCCTTATTAAGTTGACTCAGAGCCCTAGGAACACCAAGGAATTTGGAGATCTGGCATCTAGAGCAACTTGGTCACTAACTGGTCACTTAAATTGTTTTACTTGTGAATTGTTTTGTTTGGAAATTTTCAAATTTACAAATGTAGAAGGGCTGGTATAATGAACCTATATCTAACTTCAATAATTATCAAATCATGCCAATCTTATTTCAATTATACCCCATCCACTTCCCCCTCACTGGATTATTTGGAAGCAAATTCTAGACATTATTTCATCCAGAAATATTTTATTATGCATCTCTAAAAGATAATGGCTTTCCAAAAAAGATAACCACAATTTTATTACAACACCTAAAAAATTCAGAATTACTGCTTAATATTAAGTATCCAGTAAGTGTGCAGAAGTATTCAGGTTTCCTTGACTCATATATATTTTCAGAGTGTTTGCATTAGGATCCAAAGAAAGTGCATATTTTAATTGTTGATATGTGTGTATGTATATATCTTAACTCTTTATGGGCCCTCCTCCCTCTCTTGTTTTCTTCAAATTATTGTTAAAGAAACCACATAGGGTGGGGCAGGTAGAAGAGGGTAAAGGGGAAATAAATGATGACAGAAAGAGTCTTGACTTTGGGTGGTAAACATAGAATATTGTACAATATACAGATGATGTTTTATAGAATCATATCCTTGAAACCTATGTAATTTTATTGACCAATGTCACCCCAATAAATTCAGTTAAAAAAAGAAACTACATAAGTTGTCTTATAGTGTGTCCCACACCTGGATTGCAGCTCTATGATGTTATTTAACATGTCATTTAGATACACTGAGAAACAATTCACACAGAAAAAGCATAATAAATGCTTGATCCTTTTATTTATTATTACAGAAGTCCCTCCTTATCTGTGGGGAATATGTTCCAAAACCCTCAGTGGGTGCTTGAAACTGCATATAGTACCTAACCCTATCTACATTCTGGTTTTTTCCTATACATACCTACGATAAGGTTTAAACTATAAATTAGACCAGTAAGAGATTAACAACAATAACTAATAGTAAAATGGAGCAATTATAACAACATACTGTGTTAAAAGTGATATGAATGTGGTCTCTTTCAAAATACCTTACTTAACCAACCCTGGTTATATTGCAGGAAATGGCTGGCGTCACTTGTTTTAAGGGATCCCTTGCTGAAGTCTCCATATAGGCTTAATGCTTTCTGCCACAACATGTTGCTGTCAGGCAGAACACATTTTCTGTTTATGTCTTCCATCCACAAATTTAATGCCTTTTCTATCTTAACTAAGCACTTATCATGCTGTAGCCATAACTTTTGCAATTTACAGTATGACAGCAAAACTGACATGAATTTCTTTTACCTTTACAATTTCACAGATAGAAGATTCATTCTTAGAAGATTAATTCTTACTGTAGATCTTAGCAATCTTAGCATAAGATTTCTTTTCCTTCTCCTAATTAAGCCAGGAACTTTCACCGTTTCATTTTAAAGGAAGCACGTTATGGCTCCTCTTTGGCATATCTGAATTGTCAGCATTACTCTTTCTGTGCCATTTATTAAGTAAAAGAGGGGTTACTTGAACCCAAGCACTGTGATACCGTGAGTCAATCTGAAAACTGAGGCAGCTACTAAGTGACTAACAGGTGGATAGTATATTCAGCATGGATCCGCTGAACAAAGGGATGATTCATGTCCTGAGTGGGACGAAGTGGGATGATGTGAGATTTCATCATGCTACTCAGAATGGCATGCAATTTAAAACTTATGAATTGTTTATTTCTGGCATTTTCCATTTAATATTTTCTGACTATGGTTGACCATGGGTAACTAAAATTATGGGAAGTGGAACTGTGGATAAGGGGAACTACTGTACTCACTATAAAGAGTTGGCTCTGTAGAATCCTTCAAAGGTGAACAATGGTTTTTTGATTTTTTTGTCCAGGAATTCTTAATGTCATCCCTTCATTGAACCATTGAATTTACTTTTTTCCTTATTTTAACCTGATGATCCCTTAATGATTTGTGTATCATTATATACTCAGAGCTTCTGTCCCCTGCTGGTTAATGCAAAGTATATTCTTATTTCCTAGGTTCACCTAGAAATCAGTGAGCCAAAACTTATTTCACAAGAAGAAGTAGATAGTCCTTCAGACAGTGGACAGGGAAGCTGTGAAACAACTGAGCCCTTAAGTGGAACAGGTTTGTAATCGTACTTTTATTTTTAGGAATAGAATGTAGGGGCTTGGGTTGTAAGTAGATTGTATTAATTTCATTATTCTCTCAATTTATTAAATTATTAATGCCCAATTTTATTATTTGTTTTGTTTATTATAACAGCAAAATAATAGTGCTTGTTCCCTTTTGAAAATCATTTCTGTAATATTATTGAATGTGTAAAATGTCTAGAATCTACCACATTGCCTGGTTGAATGCATTCCTTCTATAATAAAAGGATGTTTATCACCTGCCAGAAGGATTAGAACAACTTTCCCCACTGTAAAGATACATAATTACATTTCTTAGCTAGATATTTTTCCAGGGAAAATGTTTTTTCAAATGTATTTTTAGATTTGCTTTGCCACAATCAGTTCTTAGTGGTAGTTATATAATTTTCCAGGTGATCTATCACTTGGATAATTTCATGTGTTTTTGGATAATCAGATATATTTACTGGGACTAGGAGAAAGGCCAAATGAAAGTAGACCTCTAAAAAAAATTGTGTTCCCTTCAGATTCAGATGAAGAGGTATTTGTGAGTAAGAAATTGAAAAGAAGGAAGGTGCTACAAGACAGTGACTCTGAAAGAGAAGAGACAAATGGCTCTCCAGAGAAAGCTACCTATGGCAGTGCCGAAGAGGAAAATAAAGAGAACTTATATGCTGGAAAAAATGGGAAAGTCAGAAGGATTTACAAAACTCTGGCAGACAGTGATGAAAGTGACATGGAGGAGTCTTTGTACCAGGAAAATCTTGAAAGTCAGGTGACATCCTCCTTAGGGCTGAGCCTCCAGTCTGAAAATTCTGTGGACTTTACAGATGACAGAAAGATTTACAGAAAACCCATACGTGATAAAGATGGAACTAGAGGGAAAGCAAAAGTAAAATCAAAGAGAAGACTTGAGAAAGAGGAGAGAAAGATGGAGAAAATTAGGCAGCTAAAAAAGAAGGAAACAAAAAATGAGGTACATTTTAAAGAATAATTTGCTATTTCTTTCTCTTTTTTTTATTAAACAATTTATTCAGCACAGAGATATCAAATTGGGAAAGATTAAATGAATAAGAAACAGCAGTAGCAATAAATCCTGCAATGCACACTTATGTCTAGATTATAACATGACTGATATATATATTTTTTTACTGGTGAATTCCACCAAATTTTTAAAATATATTTTATTGATTGTGCTATTATAGTTGTCCCATTTTTTTCCCTCCATTTTATTCTCTTCCACCCTCCCACCAGCATTCCCCCACTTAGTTCATGTCCATGGGTCATACATATAAGTTCTTTGGCGTCTCCATTTCTTATACTATTCTTAACTTCCCCCTGTCTATTTTGTACCTATCATTTATGCTTCTTATTCCCTGTACCTTTCCCCAATTCTCCCCTCTCCCCCTCCCCGCTGACAATGCTGGATTGATCTCCATTTCTGTGATTCTGTTCCAGTTCTAGCAGTTTACTTAGTTTGTTTTCGTTTTTGTTTTTTTAGGTTCAGTTGTTGATAGTTGTGAGTTTGTTGTCATTTTACTGTTCATATTTTTGATCATCTTTTTCTTAGATTAGTCCCTTTATATTTCATTTAATAAAGGCTTTGTGATAATAAACTCCTTTAACTTTACTTTATCTGGGAAGCACTTTATCTGCCCTTCCATTCTAAATGATAGTTTTGTTGGATAGAGTATTCACAGATGTAGGTCCTTGTCTTTCATGACTTTGATTACTTCTTTACAGCCCCTTCTTGCCTGAAAGGTTTCTTTTGAGAAATCAGCTGATAGTTTTATGGGAACTCCTTTATAGGTAACTCTCTCCTCTTCTTTTGCTACTTTTAATATTATCTCCTTATCTTTAATCTTGGGTAATATAATTATGATGTGCCTTCTTGTGTCCTTCCTAGAGTCCAACCTCTTTGAGACTCTCTGAGCTTTCTGGACTCCCTGGAAGTTTATTTCCTTTGCCAGATTGGGGAAGTTTTCCTTCATTATTTACTCAAATAAGTTTTGCACAAATAAATAAAAAGTTTTCAATTTCTTGCTTTTCTTCTTCTCCTTCTGGCACCCCTATGATTTGGACATTGGAACATTTAAAGTTGTCCCAGAGATTCCTAAGCCTCTCCTCATTTTTTTGAATCCTTGTTTCTTCATTCTGTTCTGGTTGAATGTTTATTTATTCTTTCTGCTCCAAATCGCTGATATGAGTCCCAGTTTCCTTCCCTTCACTGTTGGTTCCCTGGATATTCTGCTTTATTTCACTTTGCATAGCCTTCACTTTTTCCTGTTTTGCGACCATACTCAGCCATTTCTGTGAGCATCCTGATTACCAGTGTTTTGAACTCTGCATCTGATAGGTTGGCTATCTCTTCATCACTTAGTTCTATTTTTGGAGCTTTGATCTGTTCTTTCATTTGGGCCATAATTTTTTTGTCTCCATGTGCCTGTTATGTATTGAGGGGCGAGCCTTAGGTATTCACCAGGGCTGGGTAACTGACAGCTCTGCCTTGTGGTGCTATATGTGGGGGAGGGGTCGGAGAGGGAACAGTGCCACTTGCTTGGCTCTTGGCCAGCTTTCTGTCACTTCTCCCGCTACCTACAAGCAAATTGGGCCCTTCTGGTGCTGATTCCCAGGTGGGTGGGTTTGTGTATGTTCTAGGACCCTGTGGGTCTCTCCAGCGAACTCTCCTGTGAGACTGACAGTTTCTCCCGCTGCAGTGACCTCCACAGGTTTTTACTGGTAGAGGTTTTGAGTCTTTCTTTTCCCACACTGGAACCCTGGGTTGCCTGGTCTGTCTCACTTCCCAGTTGTTCCTCCCCATTTATCTGTGTACGAATGTGGGACTGTCAGGTCTGCCAGCTGCTGCCTTGCCCACCCCAGTATGCCAGCTGCTGCCTACCACGTGTCCTCTCCGCCCTGGCTGCCCATTCTTACAAGTCGGATGAATGTTTCTTTAACTCCTTGGTTGTCGGACTTCCATAGAGTTCAAAATTCTGGCAGTTCTGGTTATTTTTTGTTTTTAAATTTGTTGTTGTCCTTCTTTTGGTTGTGTGAGGAGACAAAGTGTATCTACCTGTGCCTCCATCTTGGCCGGAATCCCCCAGTTTGCTATTTCTAAGGCAGATTAACAATTTGGAAAAGGTTGTTTTTAGTTCTTGAGGTTTTTCTGCACTCAGAATATAGTTGTGAGTTGATTGTTTTTCCATTACAAGTAATGAGGTATGTGATGAAAAACTTGGTCTTATTCTCCATTTCAGACACATGGAGGATGCTTCCAAAAAAATGGGTTTCTGATTTTCTTTGTGAGCACACGGGCTAATTCTCTGCTGCTTCCGATCTGAAGAAATCTAAATTTCAAAGAAGGATCTTTCATGCATTAATTAGTCAAATCTTATTTGCTAACTAGAAAAACCATCCTCAAGTTCTATAAACTAGCTGCTTAATATGTATTTAATTGACTTTTCAAAAATATTTACTGTTTTTTAAGTTAGTTTTGGACAGTTGCTTAAAATAACAGCGTTAGACTTCAAGGGATGACTGTGGGTTAGGAACTAGTGAATATGTTCTAGAATGTCATATATTTGTCTGTTGACGAAACATGGACTTTTTCCGGCCTGATCCAAATTGCTTTATGATGTTGTGAAATATTGGATTTTAAAATAATTGGATTTTGCTCTTTCTTTATGGATTATCCAGGAAGAAGAAGTGAAACAGCCATTTAATGATAGTGGCTGTCTTCTCGTGGATGAAGACCTTTTTGAAACAGGGTTGGAGGAGGAAAATTACTCTCCATTGGAAGATGAAGAGTCGTTAGAATCCATAAGGGCAGCTATGAAAAACAAAGTAAAAAAGAACAAGGCAAGTAAAATATTATTGCAGTAAAAATTAACCTGCTGCTTCTAACCTTTGATTTATTTTCTGATTTCCTCTTGGGACCTTACTTTATTTTTCCAACTGAAGAAAAACACGTGTCAATTGATTTAAGTTTTGCAGCTGTTAACTTTGGGATCATATAGTACAAGTGATAGATGTGCTAACTTGTTTGGAATCTCCTTTGCTCTCATGGAAATGCTGGGGGAAAAATAAGATACTTTATGTTGTGTAAGAAACAGATAAATAATAGGGCAGAGATGTGAATTTTATAATCATGTGGCCTCTAAGAAATGAGACAGTAGGGTTTCAGGAAAGGTATCAAAGAGACACATCAAAAGCACAGTTGTTCTTCCTAAGACTATCTTTAGCCGCCTAGGAGTCATTGTCTCTCCTTAGGGAGAGAATGTAGTACAGAGGTGTAAGAAATGAGGACCCGAGCTCCATTCGAGACATCTAATTTGTTTTCTAGGCATTGTAGCGGGCCATGTTTAAAATTTTCTATTTGATAATTATTGATATATTATTAATGCAGTATGATGTGATGACGTAATGTTGGAGCACAAAAGCAGTCTTTGAGTAAGCAGCATCCTCTTATTTCAGTTTCATTTTTGTCCATATTATTTAACTTGTAACCTCTTTTAGAAATTGCAACTATCTTTGGAGAGTGGGGTTTCTACATTTGAAGAAGAAAGTGAGTTATCAAAAGGCACCGGGAGGAAGGTAAGATAGAGCCCTGTACTGTATAGTTGTCATGCTGGTCTCTTTCCCTAGGAGATTTTGAATTTTTCAGGGATAAATATTTTATCATGTTTATCGTATTCCCCTGGTATCCAAGATAATGCTTTGTACGTCGTAGGGACACAAATATGGATTGAATTGAATTAATTCGATGTGCCTTGCAAACATGATGAAATGAGCTCCTTGGGCTTTATATTGTATTGAGCTTATTTGTGTTTACTATTACCTCTCCATCCTCTTGGAGAGAGCAAACTCTTTCTGAATATCTATCTATAGCGTTAATGTAGCCTCACTTTTTGTTTTCTTTAAGGAAAGGAAGGCAGCCAAGTTGAGTAAGGAAGCATTAAAAAAACTGCATAGTGAGACTCAGCGCCTTATTCGAGGTAATGCAAATCAGTGCAGTAAATTTTGAGGCAAATCACAATATTTCTTTGTAAGCTCAATTTAGATGTTGGGGATTTTTGTTTAACACACCTACTATGAATTGGGTTATAATATCAAGTTTAGAATTGACCTTGGTGAATAGCTATTGTTCTGAAGCCACTGGGACATTATAACAAACTGAGAAAATTTTCAGAACTGTAGGGGTGGTAAGGAGGGAGGGTTTTTTCAAATGGTTTTCTATGAACCAGCTACATTAGGATCCCTTTGGGAATTTTACAAATATGTAAATTCTTAGACTCCACAGAAAAGTTGCTTCAGTAGGCTTGAAATGCGGTCCAAGGATCTATATTTTTAAAAAGCTTCCTGGACCAGTTTGATTTCACAGCTAGATTAAAAAGCCACTGGTCTTCAGGGCGTTCTTTAGTACTTAGTTCTTTTGTCTTTATTAAAGCCAGGATTGTTTTATGTTTCTGGTGATGGTTTTGGTTGTAGTATTTAGTTAACTGAATATGAAGGGACATTTCAGATTATACAGTATATAGATTTGTTTGTTTTGTTCCATTTTGTAGAGTCTGCACTTAATCTTCCGTATCATGTGCCTGCGAATAAAACCATTCATGATTTCTTCAGACGTAAACCCCGGCCCACTTGTCAAGGAAATGCCATGGCACTACTGAAGTAAGAACCCTCTCTCCTGTGATTATAATTTCCATAAACATTCCATTTTGTAGCAAACAAGGAGTTCAGATTCTTTACACCGTTAAGTGATTTAACTGATTCATTCTGTGCTAATTGATGAGAATGTTTCACATTTAGGATAATTTTCAACTCCAGCTCCTTTCCCCTTCTCTAGGTCATCTAAGTATCAGTTAAGCCATCACAAAGAAATCATAGACACTGCAAACACAACTGAAATGAATAGTGACCGTCATAGCAAAGATTCCGAGCCGGCCACAGGTGCAGGATGTGCAATGGAAACTAATGCACTCCCTTCAGTATCAAAGGAACCCCAGATGACTACTGGATCAGATGAGTCTTTCAGTAAAGATTTGATGGGAAGCGAAGAGCCAGAAATTCAGGAGAAACACAAGCAGAGTGATGCTAGGTCTTCACCTGGGGACAGCTCAGTGGCACAGCAGGAATCCAGCTTCCTTGGGAACAAGGACAATGATGAGCATCAAACTGGAGGGCTTGTGGCACCTGAACCCAAGGCCCTGGAGGGAATAGAAGGCGTACGAACACCAAAAGAAACAGATGAGAAGGTGGAAGAGCCCAGGCAGCAAACTAAATCAGCAGCAGGTGTGCCACCTGAAAAAATGAGGAAGTACACTCTGGATAGACTTAAGCAACTAGGAGTAGACGTTTTCGTTAAACCTCAGCTGGGTGCTGATGAAGATTCCTTTGTGATACTTGAAGAACCTGAAACTAATAGAGGTAATCTTTTGAGTTGTGGGGAGCCTCTCCAGAGTGATTTATTCTGGAAGCTTTCAATTACATGCCACTTTGGATGACAGGGAACACAAGAAGAACCAATAACCACACACGATCTTATTCTGTGGATGTACAGGCACATCTCGTTTTATTGTGTGTGACCTTACTGCACTTCACAGAGTTGCATATTTTTTACAAATTGAAGGCAGGATCCTCCACCAGCAAAAAGATTATGACTCATTTTATTGCAATACTTGCTATGATGCAGTGGTCTGGAACCAAACCTGCACTATCTCTGAGGTATACCTGTACCAGATATGGGTAGAATCCCATTTAGATAAATTTGGCAGTGTGTCAGAATATTTCTAAACCTTGTTCAAGATGGAAGTCTATTGATAGGTTAATATACAAAAGAGGTACATTGCTATTGTATTATGGTATGACATTCATGAAAGCATTACTATTCAGTTTTTCTGTTAAAGAGAAATATTTTGGTTCAGGAAATTGCCTGCAAAACTGATTTTTTTTTTTAAAACTCATTCAACAAATATTAAACATGCACGATGCTATAGGACATACCAAGGGAAATCTGACACTTATTCTACTCTTAAGCTACTTACACTGTAGTTGGGAAGATAAGTATGCAAGAGAGAAAGTGGCAAGTGACATCTTTTGTAATGAATGTGTCACTGATAACGAAAAAAATAAATGTGAAGAAAAGGGAAAAGTATTTACTGAAAGAAATGTTAAGAATAAAGTGTTATTGGAGTTCAGAGGAAGGATAAATTTCTTCTAATAGGTGGTTAAAGGAAGACCTGAAGAATAGGTGGATGTAATTTCTTGTTCATTTCCTTCCTCTTTATACTTTGAGTAGGGTCTTCTGGATTGTTCCTTACTCTGCCCCTACCTAGTACTTCCACAGTGGCTGATACATTATAGGCATTCATATTTATTGAATGAATGAATAATCCTTCAAAACAGAACTCTGGTATTATCACATTACATTAACTTCCTGACTCATAGGTAGAATTAGGTGTTGCCTTTGCACTGAAGCAGTGTGGCATGATAACTAAGAGCTTAAGCTTTGTAGCAAGACCAGAGTTTGAATCTAGACCATGCTACTTACCGTTGACATGGGCTACCTAAGCCATCTTTAAAAAAGAAAAAAAATAGCATTATCAGGTTCACAAGGTTCTTGAAAGGATTTGATTAAATAGCATAAAGAAGCACTCAAATAGTGGCTGCTATTTTTACTAATGTTTTTAGTGAAATTAATACAAGACTTACTAAACAGTTTATGGTTGGCAAGTGCTGGCAGCCACAGTATTTGGTGTGTAAAATGTGCTCAGTGAGTCTTTGTTGATTGAATGGATGGACTTTGTGGAAGTGAAGAGGACATATTTGGAAGGCACAGAAAAAATGGTACGTATTGGGAGAGTGTGTAAGTCAGTTTGACCAGAGCTGGAGGTGAGGTGAAAGATGTGTATAACAGAACTATCATAGTTTCATTATCAAAGAAGTGTAGGAATAAGCTGTTGCATAGAACACAGAGGAAAAGTTTTGTTATGTCAGACTAGAAGTTATCTAAACAGTTCCAGACTAAGAGATGGGGAAGAAGCATTTTTTGAGTACTTTCTATACTAGACACTGTTAAATTTTGTTGTATGGGACCAGAAATTAAAATAAATAGTCCTGGACTGAGAGACAGGAAAGGAAAGAAACTTATTTTTGAGTATGTAATAAGTAGATTCTTTATTAATTGTCATGTATACAAGTTGGGTGTGTGGTTCAAAAGCAAACTATGAGTGGGATTTCCTTTCTGCACTAAGTATAACAGTTTCACCAAAAAATTTTTCCAGCTCTGTTGCTGAGTTACATCACTGACTGGATTGTTGTCATTTTCTTTTTTCTACTTTTTAATTGACCTTGCCCATATTTAGTAAGATTTCTAATCAATGATGAAATGTTCAAAATAGGGCATCTTTTAAAGGGAAAGTGAAACCAATGAAATATGAAGCCCTTGAATAATTGAGAGTTACAGTATTTTTTTCTATCATTTGATACTTATTTTTTTAAAGACTTTATTTATTTATTTTTAGAGAGAGTAAGGGAGGGAGAAAGAGAAGGAGAGAAACATTGGTGCGAGAGATGTCAATCGGTTGCATCTCATACACCCACAACCAGGGACCTGGCCTGCAACCCAGGCATGTGCCCTGACTGGAATCGAACTAGTGAACTTCCAGTTCGCAGGCAGGCACTCAGTCCATTAATGCATACCAGCCAGGGCTGATACTTTTTTTTTTTTAATCTTCATCCAAGGATATGTTTATTGATTTTTTTTTTTTAAGAGACAGAAAGGGAAAGAGAAACATCAGTGTGAGAGAGAAACATCTCTGTTTGCCTCCTGTATATGCCCCAAATGGGGATCAAACCCACAACCTAGGTATGTGCCCTGACCGGGAATCAACCCCACAGACTTGGTATATGGGAAGATGCTCCAACCAACTGAGCCCACCAACTAGGGCCATTTGTTACTTTTTTATAAAAGAATTGCACATATTTAGAAACTTCAGTTGCAAATTTCTACTCTAAAATGATTTTTAAAGTATATTAAGAAAAACTAATGGACTGCAGCAGTCCATTAATTTGGGTCGTTATATGAATTCACACAGGTATTCATAGCAGAGGAGTGTTTGGTGTTTCTTTGTGGTTTTTTCCCCCCTACAATTTTGCTGAGCTTAAAAAACTTAGCTTATAATTCCTAACTAAAATCTTAAAGGAAAGAGTTTAAGCATCGCAGACTGACACACTGGTTGACACTTGGGTTTAGAACTGGAAGCCCTGAAGCAGCGTTTCTGGAAGCATGCCAATCCAGCAGTCAAACCCAGGGCGGGTCAGAAGGTAAATGTGAACATCGTTGTGAAAGACGTGGGCACTGATGGGAAGGAAGAACTAAAGGCTGATGTGGTACCTGTGACTTTGGCAGCTGAGAAGCTGGATGGAATAAGCCACACAAAACCAGGTATCTGAGTTTACTTTTATTATTGTTATTATTGTTATTATTATTATTATTATTGTTTTGCTGTGCACTTTGTGCCCAGACAGGTCTTTATGGCTACTGACAACCCTGTAGTGAAAATTACAGGTTCTTTTTTCTTGGAGACGTTGGAGAGGGAATAGCAACACCTCTAGCATGATTCACATGCAGCATTGCCTAGAGATGGTTAAGATGACTTCTGTCCTTAAAGTAGTGTTTGTCTTATTTTAAAAAACTAAATATCCATTGTAGAAAATGCATTAAAAAAGTAAACAAGAACTTCTACAGCCTTCTCTCAGAGATAACTTCTATAACCATATTGTATATCTATCCTTTTAAACTCTTTTTACACATATATGTGTATGTATATATGAGTATTTTTTTTTAAAGCACAGTAATGCGATTATACCATTCTATTTTGTAATCTGCTTTTTTGTTTTAACAATGTGTTAGGGACAGGTCTGTTGTTTCTACTCCCACTTTGAAAATATGGGTAAAATGTCACATAGGAAAAATGTAAAACACTAAAGAAAGGGTATAAAATGAAAAATTAGTCTTCCCAAGAGCAACTTAAAATTTTTTGTTTGCCATAGGAAAATTCATGTGCGTGTGTGTGCGTGTGTGTGTGTGTGTTTGTGTGAGAGAGAGAGACAGAGACAGAGACAGAGAGAGCGAGCGAGTGAGAGAGCGAGCTTAATACTTATTCTCTGCCAGGCATTGCTCTAGGTGCTTTACAGTAAATAGCATTAGTATCCTTATTTTATATATGTGGGAATAATATGCAAAGCATTTACACAACTTTCTCAAGTGCTAGAACCATTAGCCTAATCCAGACCACCTAACTCCAAAGCTCAGAAAAACAATCATGTTGCTTTTGAGGGTTTTTTAACAGCTGCATAATATTTCATTGCATGAGCATAACATGATTTGTTTAACCATTCTTCTATTAATGGACATGTTGTTTCTTCCAGTTTTTGATATTTTATACAGTGTATATCCTAGTATGAGATACACGTTTTTTGGTATATCTGGATACAAAATTCCTTACAGTGGAATCAAATTTTAATATATATCATTCCATTGTTTTTCAAAATAGTTGCACCAATTTATACTCTGAATTACAGTGTGTAAGAGTTCCTGTTTCCTCCTGTTAATTCATATTGTCAAATCTGATCTTTGCCAAATATATAAAAAAATATGGCATTATTTTTATGTGTAGCTCTTTAATTAAAAGAGAGGTTAAACATTATTTTTAATTTGTTTATTAACAATATATTCAGCCCTGGCTGGTGTTCAGTTGGTTGGAGTGTTCTGTGACTGAAGGGTTGCAGGTTCATTTCCTCATCAGGACACATACCTAGGTTGCTGGTTCCATCCCCAGTCTAGGCACATCCGGGAAGCAACCAATTGATACTTCTCTCTTGCATTGATGTTTCTCTTTCTCCCTTCCTCTCTCTCTAAAATCAATGAAAAAAGGTCCTATGGTGAGGATGGAAAAAAATTAAAAACACTATATTCATTTTTCTGTGAACTCTCAGTTCGTATCCTTTCCCCATTTTACTCTTGATTGTTTCTCTTTTTTTATTTTTAGTTTTTAAAGATTTTATTTATTTTTAGAGAAAGTAAGGGAGTAAGATAGGGAGAGAACCATCAGTGTGTGGTTACCTCTTGTGCACGCCCAACAGCGGACCTGGCCCACAACCCAGGCATGTGTCCTGACTGGAAATTGAATCGGCGACCCTTTGGTTTGCAGGCCAGCACTCAATCCTCTGAGCTACACCAGCCAGGGCTGTTTCTCTTTATAAAAAGGAAAACTAGGTAAATTTATCAATGTTTTCCTTCATGGCTTCTGAGCCAGAGACTCTTTTCTTTTCTTTTTTTTTTTTTAAGAATAAAAGGAAGGGAGAGAGAGAAACATCAATTTGTTGTTCCCCTTGTTTATGCATTGATTGGTTGATTCTTGTATGTGCCCTGACCAGGGATCAAACCGGCAACCTTGATGTATGAGCACAATGCTCTAACCAACTGAGCTACCTGGCCAGGACCTGCCTGGAGACTTTCGAAGTCCCACTTCTCTCCTCTTTTTTGCCCTTTTAATAATTTTGTAATCTCTGCATAGTATATTATCCCCAGGTGTGGCACAATTCTGGAAACTCTCTTTTACACTTGAATTCATAATAATCCCCATTTGCTCAAGTAACAGTACTTGAGTAATAGAGTACTAAGGCCTCTGCTTTTCCTTTTGGAATGTGACTATAACACTTATGGAATTGCTCACTTCCATTATGGTAGTGTGTAGTCAACCACTGTGTCTAAAACAGGTCTTCATATTTTTGTTCAGGTGAAAAGCTTCAGGTGCTGAAAGCTAAACTGCAAGAAGCAATGAAACTCCGAAGGTTTGAGGAACGCCAAAAGCGCCAGGCGTTGTTTAAATTAGATAATGAAGATGGATTTGAAGAAGAGGAGGAAGAGGAAGAAATGACTGATGAGTCTGAGGAAGATGGAGAAGGGGAGGAAGAGGAAAAATTAGAGGAAGAAGAAGAGGAAGAGGAGAAAGAAGAAGAAGAGGAGGAAGAAGAAGAAGAAGAGGAGGAAGAAGGCAATCAAGAGGTTTCTGGCAATTATGTAATTTTGTTACTTGGTCATGACGAATAAGGAAAAGACAAGAATCAGATTTGAATAAGAGTATGTTCAATTGTCTAAGAGACTTTAGGGACAGAGATGAAAGTAGCTAGTTCATATGTACCTCAGTCTTCAGCTGGCACCATTGAATACCTGCAGTTCACAGAGCCATAGCGTGTGTTATTTTACGTAATGTAACAATGCTTTCATGTGAAATGGCTTTGCATGAACAGGGACTTCTATCTTTGTTGTTTATTTAGGTTTCTCTATTCAGAATAAAAAGCGGTTTTAACCTTGGCCAGGTTGAGGCCTGGAATCACTTCTCAGAGAGGCTGAGACCTTCCTGAGTTAATTACATTCTACACTGAGGAAGGTATTTGTAGAGGGCCCCTTGCCCTTGTTCTGTGGTATTGTTTTCCATGAGGGAACATAGATGATGATAGGATTTTTTGTATTAGAGAAAAGAAAAGCTTCCTTGTCAAGTGACTTCACTAGAGTCACTTGAAAGAGTTGGTTAATATTTAACCTGGAGAAAGAAAGAAGAAAGCAATAGCTGAACTGGGTAGCATGTCACAGTCTGTAGTAGGTTTGTCACAGTCAGTAGTTGTCCTGCAATCTCAGGCTAATCATTTAACCTCTCATTGCCTCAATAAAATAATTCCAGTCTTTTTTCATTGTCTTGTAGCAATTTTGGGAGGATAAAAGGTAAAATAAGTATAAAGAAGCTCTAAAAGTGTCAGGGGAAATTATGCTATTGATTATGGTGGGACCAAACTTCCTTCAGGTTTATCTTTTCAGATATAAACTGACTAAGCAGCCATATCGCAGGCTAACAATGTGTTTGTTTGAAATTTCTTTGACATGTGCTATTTCATTTTGGGGCGACATGGTTGATAAAGATTGCAGAATTCCTTCTCAGCAATGAAGAAATAGAAACTAAAGATGAGAAAGAAATGGATAAAGAAAATAATGATGACAGTAATGACATTGGCAAGTCTGTTCTCAAGCCTCTCTCATCAGATTCTACTGTACTCCTATTTAAAGACAACTCTTCCAGGATGGGGTAAGTAATTCTCTCTAAGAAAGATAAGATTCCCTTGGATTTGCCCCTCTGCTAAGAACCACAAAGAGATACTCACACAATTTACCTTCTTATTTTGTAGTTACCTCCCCAGTGAAGAAAAATCAGAAACAGATGAAAATTCAGGCAGAAGGCCTAGCAAACTGGGTAAGTAGTGATTCTTAGGCAGAACTTGACTTTTCTTTTAGCTTTGACACTTAAGGACTACGATTCCATAAGGGTCCATTTTTTTGAACCCTAGTGAACTTTCCCAGTCCTACATGTGGTGATGAAAGCAATTTATGAATTAGAATATTTTTCTTGGTCCGGTTTTTTAAAACTTATACACAGTTTCTTTACAGTTAACCATGGGTGTCTAGTAGGCCTGTAATGAATGTGTGTTCAATGCCTGAACCATGAAACATTTCCATGTAGATCAGAGAGAGATGTATAAGTGATTAGATAATGGAAAGAGTGATCATAGGCATTAATAGTGATAAGCCTTGATTGTATAGTGCTATCTTAGTACTGTAATTTACCTTTAACTTAATGTTCTGGAACATATAATTTGAGAGATTTGCCTATGAATGTTTCCTGACAGTTTCATTCTCGACTCTTTTTTCCTAAACAAATCCACTTTATTTCTGGAGTCACACACTTAAAAGTTATTTCTCTTTCTTTAGATGAAGATGATTCGTGCTCATTGCTAACCAAGGAGAGCAGCCACAATAGCAGCTTTGAGTTGATTGGCTCCACAATTCCATCCTATCAGCCTTGCAACAGACAGACAGGCCTTGGGACTAGTTTTATCCCTGCAGCCACAGGATTCAGATCTCCTTCTCCTGGGCTATTTCGAGTCAGCTTGGTTAGCTCAGCTTCTAAGGTAAGACGGTAACGATTTCTGATCTCTTCCCCCTTTTGCTTCCCACAGTGCTAAATAAAGTGTGTCCAAGCCAGCCAGCTCCCACCACATTGTGTATGTTCAGTTTAAAAATCCATCCCCTTTGTGTATTAAAGACAAGCTTCATCCAGTATCCTTACTTTCTTGGAGATATTTTTCTTTATGCTTCTCTTGACTATGCATTATCCTCCTCAATTGCAATTGCCTGAGAGTAGATTAAATATGGCAAATAGCAACTTCTGTTATTGTCATGACAGTGAATGACATTTGTAAACTGTTATGTTTTTGTTTGGTTTTATTTTGGTACCAGAGTTCAGGAAAGCTGTCTGAGCCTTCACTTCCCATAGAGGATTCCCAGGATCTGTATAACGCCTCCCCAGAGCCTAAGACACTTTTCCTAGGAGCAGGAGACTTCCAGTTCTGTTTAGAAGATGACACTCAGAGCCAACTGTTGGATGCAGATGGGTAGGTAGTTTTATGTTTCTGTGGGTGGCATGGTGCTGGGTACGGCTTAATTTTGTTTAAAAATGATATGAGCTTCTGTCACTCCATCTGTGCTTTCTCTTTTGAGAAAGAAAAGGTGTACAGACCATTTGTATTACATTCTACAAGTATGAACCAAGTCTCTTCAGAAAATAAAATGTAAATAACCCTTGCTGACATTCTTCAATCTCTACCTCACTTGAAATGCATATGAGGGAGCACCCAAAACAATGGAATTTGTTTATAAAAAGTTGTGTATTTATTCTTACATATTTAAACTTCAGTCACCTTCAAAGTACTCTCCATCTGATGCAATACACCTATCAAAACTTTTTTCCCCACTGCACAAAACAATATTTGAACTCATTGATTTTGATACCTTTTAATGCTTCTGCCATTTTTTGTTTCACCTCTTCCACGTTGGCAAAACGTTTCCCTTTGAGAACTTTTTTCATCCAGGGAGACAAAAAAAAATTCACTCCAGGTGAGATCTGGTGAATAGGGAGGGTGGGGCACGGGGATCATGCTGTTTTTGGTCAAAAACTGCTGAGCAGTCAGACTGGTGTGGGCGGGTGTGCTTGTAAATCACCCATAATGGAATGGGCAAATGTGTGACAGAGTCTTCAAAAACAGTTCACTGAAGCTGAACACAGCTTCTCACAACTACGCCAGCTCCTATACTGATACAGATGGGTTCCTAGAACACTCACCTAGCGGGGGAAACCTGTACTACAAGGGGCCTGTCCTCTAGAAGATAATTCCATTTTACAGGGCGGGGGGAAATCCCCCCTTGTAGCGCTTGTAAAAGCATCAAATTTCCATGCATCCATCCTACTATGTTATGATGGTTGGGTGGGATTGAGAATTGATAGATCTTCCCTGACCGGGTAGCTCAGTTGGTTAGAGCATCATCCCAATAAGCCAAGGTTGCAGGTTCGATCTCCCATTAGGGTGCGTACAAGAGTCAACCAATGAATGGATGTATAAGTGGAACGATAAATTGGTGTTCCTTTCTCTTTCTCTCTCTCTCAAATCCATAAATAAATTAAAAGAAAAAGAAGGTGGACAGACCTGTGGCACATTACATGGGACACAATACCAAATCCTACTCTAGCAACATCTGAAGCCAAAATTATCATTTATCTGTTACTGTTTACCTTTTTTTTTTTTTAAGAGAATAAAGATTTTATTCACTCTCCAAGAAAGGAGAGAGGCATGGTATGGACAGATACACCAGCATTGAGGGGTTGGGTCTTAGAGCTTTTGTTGAATTATAATAGGATCATAAAAGGGCGGAGCATGCTGTTGGGAGGCCCCTGGGCTGTTGGGGGTGTTGTAACAGGAGGCTGCAGTTTGTTCCAATGTTATATATTCTGCCTGTGGCTGTGGGGAATGGTTAGTCATGTTCTGTTCTTATTTTCCAGTAATTTCCAGTCACATTGTTCTAGGGAAAAAGTAAGTTTTCTTTTTTAAAAAAAGATTTTATCTTTTAATTTACTCTTAGAGAGAGGGAAAAGGAGGGAGAGTGTGATTGATGTGTGAGAAAAATGACAGCAATTGCTGCACGCTACCACCTCCCTCCCCCTGGGGACCTGGCCTACAACCCAGGCATGTGCCCTGACTGGGAACCGAACCAGCAACCTTTTGGTTTGCAGGCCAGCATTCAATCTACTAAGCCACACCAGCTTGTGTGAAAACAAGAAGTTTTCTTATTAATCACTGGCCATGCAGGGTGGTGAGGAGGAGGCTATCCGCAGAGTCCAGAGAGATGGAGAAGCATTAGAATCTTCTCTCCAAACCTCATAGAAACAGAGTTAGAGGGTTAGCCTGGGTCGAGCTTCCACTGTCCACTGCTTCCCTAGTTGCAAGTCTCAGGAGGTAGAGGAGAGGGAGAAACAGAGAAATGTCCCAGTACGGGCCACCAAAATGTTAGGGTGGTTGGTGACACAGGCTGTGAAAGATTCACAAAGAGAAGAAGGTATAGAGAATAAAGATTTTATTCACTTTCCAAGAAAGGAGAGGGGCTGGTGTGGAGAGATACACCAGCTTACCTTTTTTTAAAAATTGAATTTATTGAGGTGACATTGGTTAATAAAATTATATGGGTTTCAGGTGTACAGTTCTGTAATACATCATCTGTATATTGTATTATGTGCTCACCACCCCAAGTCAAGTCTCCTTCCATCACCATTTATCCCCTCTTTATCCTCTTCTACCTCCCCCCACCCCCGTATACCCTTTACCTTTTGAATAGCATTTATTCTTTTGTAAGACTTCCCCCTCCCTCTTTAGATTTTCACAGGACTAATGGTTGAATCTTTTGTCTTCTGGTTTGGGATTCAGCTTCTAACTTTGGTATTGGAAATGAGTTCCACGCCACCTCCCTCCCTGACTACTTGGTTTTTTCCCTGGAGCATTTCTTATACTCCTCATTGTGCTTACAGGTTCTTAAACATTAGAAACCACAGGAACCAGTACCAAGCTTTGAAGCCTCGATTGCCATTGGCCAGTATGGATGAGAATGCCATGGATGCTAACATGGATGAGCTGTTGGATTTGTGTACTGGAAAATTCACGTCTCAGGCTGAAAAAGCTCTGCCCAGGAAAAGCGACAAGAAAGAGAACATGGAGGAACTTCTGAATCTTTGTTCAGGAAAATTCACCTCTCAGGGTAAATATCCAACAAAATGCATTAGGCTCACCACAGCCAAATATCCTAAGTCAGTATACTTGAAAACAAGCCCCTTACTCTTGGGTGAAAAGTTTGCAGAGGACAGAGTGTGATGGATTCTTGCATGTAGATTGAATTCACTGCTTAGCTCTCTGACATTTAGAACACTCGCTTTCTTAGGGTAGGAAAGTGTCGACGTAAGATTGCTCTTAATATTTGTTCAAAGCTTAGAAAAATGTCTGGTGTATTGTAAGTTTCATATAAGTCCTAATTTATTATTCCTACTTGTACACCACTCTCTCACTTGACACGCCTGCTAGCATATAAGCTCTGTGGGAGTTGAGGTCTTTGTTTTGTTCACTACTATATCCCTGGTGCCTGGCGCATAGTAAGTACTCAGTAAGGATTTGTTGAATGAATGAATAGCTGGTGAATCCTTTTTGGCAAGTGTACCTTAGAACTGTATTGGGCTGGTATGTCTTTATTATTTTTAAAATATTTTTTAAAATTTCTTTAGAGAGAGGGAGAGGGAGGGAAACAGAGAGGGAGAGAAACACCCATGTATGTGCAAGACCAACATCAATCGGTTTCCCCTCAAATGCCCCCCAGCCAGAGACCTGGCCCACAACCCAGGCCTGTGCCCTGACTGGAATCAAAATGGCGACCCTTCAGTTTGCGGAGCAGTGCCCAACCCATGGAGCCCCACCAGTCAGGGCAAGCTGGCATGTCTTTAGGTGGCTGGAAAAAGAGGATAAAGCTGCTACTCCTTGGTGACAAGTCTTTTTCTTTGTTGTGGTTTAGATGACTCCACGCTGGCTCCGTCAGATTTGAATAAGCAGGAGAAGGAGAGCAGTGTGGGTGACCCAATGGAAGAAGCACTTGCTCTTTGTTCAGGCTCTTTCCCAACAGACAGGTAAGTCTTGGTGACTGGCAGAAAGTTGGGAAGGCCTGGTTTTCTGATTAAATTTTGGAGTCAGGTTCTCTGGGCTTAGCAATAACTGGCCATCTTAGGGGCCTGACATCCTGTCTGAGAGCATTACAGTGGGTCTGCGTCTCATATTTGCATGTAAGCAAACTATAATTCTTTCAGTTGGTGGAGAACAGGGCAAAAAAAAGGCAAAAATTGGCACATGAAAGTGCTCAACATCACTAATAATTAGGGAAATGCAAATCCAAATCACAAAAAGATACTACCTCACACCCATTAGAATGGATCCTATCAAAAAAACAAAGTAGGAAGTGTTGGTGACGCTACAGAGAAATTGGAATCTTTGTGCTTTGTTTGTAGGAATGTAAAAATAAGCTGCAATGGAAAACAAAATAGCAGTTCCTCAAAAAAACTCAAAACGAAATGTGATTCAGCAATTCCACTTTTGGGTTTATATACAAAGGAAGTTAAAACAGGGACTCTGCTATATATTTGTACCCCCATGTTCATAGCAGCGCTATTTTTAATAGTCAAAAGGTAGAAGTGACACAAGTGGATACAAAATACGTTGTCTATATGTGTATTTACATATACCGTAGAATATTATTCAGCCTTTAAAAGGAAGGAAATTGTGATAAATTATACAACATGGGTGAACTATGAGGATATTATGCTACATAAAATAAGCCAGTCATAAAAATACAAATACTTCATGATTCCAGTTATAGGAGGTACTTAGAATAAAAAAATTCATAGAGAAAGAAAGTATAATAGAATGATGGTTGCCAGGGGCTGGGGGGAGGAACAGGTTGTTTAAAGGGCATAGAGTTTCAGTTTTGCAAGACGAAAAGCGTTCTGGAGGTTGGTTGCACAACAGTATGAAGGTACTTAACACTGTGCTCTTAAAAGTGGTTAATATGGTAAATTTTATGCTCTGTGTGTTGTATCACAATTTTTAAAAAATTTTAAAGGCAAGATATCTTGTTTCCTGTTTCTTAAATAGATTGTTGGTACAAATTAGATATTTTCCGTTCCTGTAGTTTTCTTGCAACAACTTATCTATTGATTTGTGGATTTGCATTTTAGGGAAGAAGAAGGCGAAGAGGAGGAATTTGGAGACTTTCGGCTTGTCCCAAATGATAATGAGTTTGATAGTGATGAGGTGAGTGAAGGGAGCAGAATAATCATAACTGAGCTTTGTGA
Organism: Mormoops blainvillei; assembly: GCA_004026545.1. Classification (NCBI taxonomy): domain Eukaryota; kingdom Metazoa; phylum Chordata; class Mammalia; order Chiroptera; family Mormoopidae; genus Mormoops; species Mormoops blainvillei. The sequence continues at coordinate 306,417 of PVJD01000026.1, read as the reverse complement.
GTCACTACTGTATGTTTTGTTTTCCCAGTCTGAATACTTGAAAATTCTGCTTTTGGCATCTTATCAGAAGCAATTTCCTAGAATGAGATGTTTGGGCAGAAGTTTATAAATCCTGTTTTAACTGAGGACACAATTTTATTCTGCTCAACTTTGGGTGTGATCCTACATGATTTTGCAGGATGAACACAATGACTCCGATAACGAAAATGAGGCGCTGGAAGACCACGAAGATGACGATGAAGAAGAGCTTCTGAGGCAGTCTGAGAAGTTGAAAAGGCAAATGTAGGTGTTATGTACATTCTTTCATTTGCTAGAAAGTTCTAACAGTTGCATTGTAGCTTGCCACCTTTTACGTAAATTTGCTGGTTCTGTTTTTGTTTTTTGTGGTTAGCATGGATTAAATAAGGTCCATTCACTTGTTATCTCTTGAGTATTCAAAGATGGCCATGTCCTCCTTAAGTGATTTCTATACTGAACATCTCTAGGTCTTTCTGCTGTTTGTTACATGATACTATTTCCATACTCCTCACATACTGGATATTCTCTTTACCTTCAAGTGTGGTCTGACTATTGCTATACGTTGTGATACAACCATATTTCTTGTTCTGGATGCATAACATACTACTTAAAATATAGCCAAAGGTCCTAAGAGCTGAGTCACTGTAGATCCTGAGAATCTAATAGTCAACTACAATTCCCTGGATCTTTTTCCCTATGAATTACTGTCATTCCAGGTTTTTTCCATCCTAGTTTTGGTTAAAAAAAAAAACCAAAAAAAAAAAAACACCACTTAATTTCTTTTTTTTTTTTTTTTTTATTTTCACCTGAGGATATGTTTATTATTTGAGAGCGCAGAAGAGAGGGAGGTGAGAGAAACACCAGTTGACTGCCTACTGTACCCTGACTGGGGATTGAACCCTTCGCCATTTGGTATATAGGACAGTGTTCCAGCCAGGGCCCCATTTATTTTTTCAGCGTTTGTTGTTGTACTCATCATGAAAGTAAACCACTTATTTTAGAATATTTATAAGAATATAGAATGATTAAATTAAAAGTCAGTAATGTTGATCATCCAGAATCTTTAGGAAAGTGTTGATGGTGGTTATTGCCTCATCATCTTTTTTATGCATATATTTTTATATAGTTGGAATCTGTACAATTTTCTATATGTACAGTTCTGCTTTCTTTCCCACTTAGCATATCCATAATCAATTTCCTACAATGTTACATGTTTTATAAAGAACATTTTAATAGATATTCAATATTGTATTGTATGTGGATGACTTTTGGAATTCACATTATAGGATGTCATATTGATCCCAGTTAGATTTATATTACTGTTTTTAGCCCATCATTCATTCTATTAAAATCAGTTTTGGCATCTGTTTTATCACCTGTTGAGTTAACTAGCTCTTAAAAGATTTTATTTATTTATTTTTAGAGAGAAGGGAAGGGAGGGAGAGAGGGAGAGAAACATCGATTTGTTGTCCCACTTATTTATGCATTCATTGGTGGCTTCTTGTATGTGCTCTGACTGGAGATCAAACCCGCAACCGTGGCACATCAACCTTGGCTTATTGGGACAATGCTCTAACCACCCGGCCAGAACCTCATTGCTTCTGTATTCTGTGTGTATATTCATTGTTGCATTTTCTGTTCTTCAAAATTATTTTCCAGGAGATTGAAGAAATACCTGGAAGATGAGGCAGAGGTATCTGGGAGTGATGTGGGAAGTGAAGACGAGTATGATGGGGAAGAGATTAATGAATATGAAGAGGATGTAATTGATGAAGTACTTCCTTCTGATGAGGAGCTACAGAATCAAATCAAGAAAATACACATGTCAGTATCCCAACAAACCCTTCTGAGTAATGGGGTGTGTGTTAAGGTAGCCACTGTAACCAGCAAGAGTAGGGCTCAATTTGAACACCATACTTCTGTTGTAGGAAAACAATGTTAGATGATGATAAGCGACAGCTACGTTTATACCAAGAGAGGTACCTTGCTGATGGGGATCTGCACAGTGATGGTCCTGGACGGATGAGGAAATTCCGATGGAAAAACATAGGTATCTTGGTTATTGCCTTTATTTTATTTATTTATTTATTTATTTATTAGATTTTATTTTTTTATAGTGAAAGGGGAAGGGAGGGAGAAAGAGAGGGAAAGAAACATCAGTGAGTTGCCTCTTGTACCACCCCCCCCGCCCCGACTGGGCACCTGGCTCCCAACCCAGGTATGTGCCCTAACCAAGAATCGACCTGGCAACCCTTTGCTCTTTGGGATGACACCTAACCCACCGAGCCACACTGGTCACCTTTAGAAGGAAATGGTATAATGTACATGTTTGTCCAGTTTAAAATGACAAGTGGAAGTCAAAACCATAGCAGGCCATTATGGAGGACCTGGTTGTAACCGTTATTTTTATTGGTGGATGAGAAAAGTGTCAGCATATGGTAAATGATAAGAGTTCATTTGTGTCTGTCCAGGCATCCTTTCCTATGGGGATTGCAGAATGCTGATAGCCTTAACTCTTTGCTTTAGATGATGCTTCCCAGATGGACTTGTTCCACAGAGACTCTGACGATGAACAGATAGAGGAACAGCTCGATGAGACGGAAGCCAGATGGAGGAAGGAACGAATTCAACGAGAGCAGTGGCTTCGGGACCAGGTCGGAAGTTTGCAAGAAATTCATGTCTTTGGACCCTAGTGCAAGAGGGCAGGACCTAGATGCCTATCTTGCCACAATAGTTTCAAAAGCTTGGGCAGCATATTGCTGTCCCTTTTAGTCCTTGAATTTCCTTTTGTGCTTTGAGGCTTACCATGGGCATTTCTTCATGTTTGTGCAAAATCAAAAATTTTTTTTTCACTAAAACAATAAAAGGTTGCAAAAAGGAAAACAAATGATATCCCAGGTACCTTAGCTTCACAATCCAGACGATGCCAACTCGTTGGGGGAATTGTGGACTTGTGTTAATGCCGTCTGATTTTTATTTTCAGGCACAGCAGGGGAAAACTGTAACTGAAGATGAAGAAGAAATTGGGGAAGACAGTCAGTTTATGATGCTGGCCAAGAAAGTTACAGCCAAAGCATTGCAGAAAAATGGTGAGCTCTTGGTCCTCCAAAGGGTCTAGTTCCCTAGATCATTAGTACTGGAGCCTTGGAGGTGACTCCAACCTTCGGGGGCTGTTGCAGCTTAGTAATGGGCCTGTGTCTAATATTGTCTTAAAAGAGGTAGGGAGAGACATTGTTCTTGGAGCTTAGTCTATTGGGCTGTGGGTGTTGTACTTACGAGTATGGGTAGCTAGTTTTGCTTTATATTCTAAGACAGTTCAAATAAGTGAATTCTGGATTTTTTATTTAGTTGCCCAGGATTAAATACCTAAGTATTAGAGCTGAAATTTGAACCCAGATGTGTCTAACTCCAGAGCTGAGGCTCTAAAACACTACTCCATGCTCATATTGTTCTTGTTTTTTCTTATTAGCGTTCATGATTAGTAAGTTCAACTTGGTTGTCTGTCTTCTTATAGCCACTTGCTATAGTTTCAAGTTACCATTATAAAGTAATCAGAGTTCTTGTGGCTTTAGTTTATTGGCTTATTTAAAGGTTTCTTTGCTTGTTTAGATTTGAAAGTATTCTACCCGGTTTTGCCCAGAACAAGCCTCTCTGTCTTTTTTCTTTTTAGCCAATCGCACTGTGGTTATTCAGGAATCAATGTCTTTACTCAGAAATCCTTTTGAAGCCATCAGACTGGGAAGTGCCCACCAGGTTGGTTGCAGACATTGCTAGCCCGACATCATGATCTGCAATGTGATAAAAGCCCGGGTCAAGCTAAGGGAGCACTCTTGCTAGGGGAGGGAGGTGGCTGTAGGACATGGAAGTGGGTGGTAAGGGACCCTGCTATTTGCCTTTTACTGAGTGGGGTGGGGCTATGTCCCCTCAGTACCTGGGGAGGCAGGGAGAGACCGACTTCTCATTCTTTCTTTGGCACTTGGAATTTGATACCAGATGACTCTTCTTTCCTCAGCTGAAGACAGGCTCCCTGCTAAACCAGCCCAAAGCTGTACTTCAGAAACTGGCTACCCTCTCTGACCTCAACCCCAGTGCTCCCCGAAATTCAAGAAACTTTGTCTTCCATACACTTTCTCCTGTCAAGGCTGAGGCAGCAAAGGAATCATCTAAGCCTCAGGTAGAGAATTTGAGAACTGATTCGATGGCTTTCTAGAGCAGAATTTATTTATTTATTAATTTTAAAATGTGTACTTCCAGCTTAAAGTCTTACACTGCAATGTTAATCTTGTACTCTTCAATAACGTACAATAAGTTACCCCCAACAGGTAATCAGTTTTGAAACTTGCCAGGAAAGTTTCTATTTCTTTTTCTTTTTTTCTGTAATTAATCATCTATGATTTGACTTTGATTTGCTGAAGAGCTAATTGAAGGTAAGCGTTTATATGAGGGTCTTGAGCTGGTCTGACTCTCTTTCTGCTCTCTAGGTGAGGAGAAGGGGTCCATCCTTCATGAGAACTCCTTCGCCTAAGCGCCTCAAAACAGATGATTGCGCTTCAGGATTGAAGCAAAGCATCTTCAGGTACTTGGAAAGCTAACTCCATCAGGGGTGCCAGCACCTACTTTAAGAACTCCTTGACATTGAAAGTTGGAATTGAAGCTCACATAGATGGTTCTTCCTGTCCTTCATAATCAATGCACTGAGATTGCTGACAGAGATTCCAGTCTTCCCAGCTCGGGACATCTCTTTCCTTTCCCAGTGTTACGTCCTGGGTTGTCCACTAATCTTAACTCTGCAGTGTTTACAACATTGACTCATGGGACACTTGGGTGAAGACTTCCTTCCTTCATGAAATTCTTGATATTTTATCCTAGCAAACTTGCCGAGTTGATACCTCTTTGTGAAAAGAGTGGTTAGAGAAGAGGGGGGTAAGTGTGGCATTATAGAAACTTACAGAAAGCCGCAAACATCAACACCAGCATGACTCCTTAACACTCCTCAGATCTGTACCAGGGTGACCAGGACTCAGCGAAAGAGATACTTAGACAAGAGGACCTAGAAGCCAAGCAACTGGGCTGTTCACTAGTCTTGCCCCTCCCATTTTCCTGGATGCCTCTCCCCGAGGCAGCCCCGAGTGTCTGGTTACTTTTGCTTCCTTTATAGTAAGGACTCAAACTGGTACCAAGCTGGAAAGACTTTGGCTCCAATTTTCTGGTATATGAGGATGAAGATAAAGGGTAACACCCAGTGTCTGTCCACATGACATATCCCATGGGACAGAGAGGTCTCCCCTGGGACTGAAATCTCAATTTGAAACTGTTGCTCAAGGTCCTCCCGTCTCATCCTGACAAAAAGAAATATAACCATGATTTATTGCCTTCAACTAGGGGGAGTGCACTGACCCAGTCAGTCAGAGGGCAGTTTAATACTTCATTACTTATTTTGAGAGAAGACCATCGTGGAGTTTAATCAAAATATTGTTAAGAGAATTGCCATCGCTCCTGAGTTCCCCTAAACTACCATGGGGCACTCTTATTTTAGACAGATTTTTTTTTCAGAGCTGAGCATCATTGCTGCTTGGGAAAAACATTCCATGTGAATAATGTGGCTTTAGTGTCAGAAGCTGGACTTGGGAAGTTGGATGAATTGTGCCAATTTTTATTGACAGGTGGGGAATACATGGTTTTCTCGTTATTTCTAATACAAGATGCTGACTGACAGAATTTGTTTGTATATTTGTAATCTTGTAATGGGGAAAATGTATGTAAAGATGTTTTAATATGTATGTAGCTTTTCAATAAATCTCAATGCCTTAAGGCAGGATTTTCTGACCAGATTAAATGCTCATTTTTAGGTCCGTGCCTGTCTAATGTTGAACGTGTTGTTTTCAGGGTGTCTCAGAGGGAAGCCTCTTGGGTCTAGATTAAGAGGCTGCTGCAATCGTCCTTCACTGGCCTCTCAACTCCAGTGAACTAATAAATTAATTGCCAAATGGTTTGGGTTCAGTGCAGGTGAGGAGAGTTTACATAAATGGTACCTCTTTGGCAGCCATAGGTCCAAGGTGAGAGTTATGCCCCTTCCTTTTAGATCCTCCATTTATATCTATAAAATGAGGTTGATAATTCATGCTTGTCTGAGTTGCTGTGAAGCTGAAGTTGGAAAATGGATGTGAATGCCTTATGTCATGTAAATGGCCAGTGTCACAACAGCAGCATGTTTTGCAGACCACTCCTTAAAGGCCCATTGTCTCATAAGATTCTCAAACTTAACATCTTTAAAAATGTAATTTTCCCCCTAAAAACCCGCTCTTCCTCCTGTGTTTCCCATTTCAGTAAAAGGTACATCCTCAGACCCAGTCACTCAGGCTGGAAACCTGAAGGTGATTCTTGTTTATTTAATTTTATTTCTTCAGTCCTGAATTGAAAGGATTTTCTTTGTTGTTATTGTTGAGGTATAACATTTTATTAGTTTAAGGTGAACAACATAATAATTTTGTAACCAGGCAAACGGGGGCCCATCCACGTGTCACTCTGATACACAGCCCAACAATTTGTGTTGAAGGAAACAGGTTTTTATTTACAAGATTTCAACCTCGGCGGGGCTGGGAGCACTCCTGCTCGGAGCCCTGTTCTCCCACAAGACCCAGCATTTCCCCTGCTCCCCGCCAGGCTACACGCCAAACATATGCCCAGAAGTTCCCCACATCCTTATCTGTTCTTAGGCAGGCTGCAGAAACGGTTCTTCATTCCCTCTGGAATGTACACTTGTGGGTTTCAGAGTCTCCCTCCTCTCGCTGCAGCTGTCACCTTCAGGATCTAGGGTATGTTGTCCTCAGCCTCCACGTAGTAGTCTAGGAAACGTGTGCTGTGTTACACTGGATCATGGTGGAGTCCAGGGAGGCACGTGTCCCAAGAGAGTGGCTTCTCTACATCCTTCAGAGAGACAGAAGTCTACGTCCCTGGTCACAGTTCAGTTCCAGAGTATCTCCTGTGAATCCGTACTCGGTTAGGCAGGTTCCCACACAGCTCCATCAGCTCTCTGCTTACACCCTTTTCTCAGCCCACATGGCTGCCTTCCCCTCTACCCCAGGCCTCATGGCGTCTACCTTACACACCAGCCCGCGTGGCTGGCCACTTCAGCACAAGTTGCATAGCTGCTTGCTTCTTCCACTTTCAGACCTCGTGGCTGAATCCCGCTGCGTCATGGCTCTTTCCTCATGGCTGCCTGCTCAGAGGAGCAGATGTAGCTCCTCTCAGCTACAGGCAGCATGGCTGAATCCCCTTCTCTTTCAGCCCACCCTTATTTTGAAATGCTGACCTGGAGCTTCCTATGTGACCTCATATCTGACCCCTCCTACAATGTACTACCTTTGCTAGTTCCACCATATCTTTTACCTTCTTTTGGCTGCCATCGTTAGGGCAAGAGTCTCCCGTGACACACGGACATCTGGGGTGGGCCATCTCCCCTAGCTATGTGATGAGTCACTAAATGTTCAGAAAATCATGAGCTACCAACTAGCTATCAGTTTGCCATAGTTACACAGTATCATTCACTTCCTTCATTCCCCAACCATGGGCTGTGGGGAGTATTTTCGGGCACCCCCACTTTATCCCATTTCAATTTGATATTTGTATGCATTATGGAATGATCACAATAAGTCTAGTTAACATCTGTGACCATACATAGTTAAAAAATACTTTTTCTTGTGATCAGAACTTTTAAGATCTACTCCCTTAGTAAGATCTACTCCCTTAGTAAGATTTTTTTAAAAAAGATTTAATTTTTTAGAGAGGGGGAGGGAGGGAGAAAGAGAGGGAGAGAAACACTGATGTGCCAAAGAAACATCAATTGGCTGCCTCCTGCACACCCCCAACCAGGGACCTGGCCCGCAACCCAGGCATGTGCCCTGACCGGGAATCAACCAGTGACCCTCTCAGTTTGCTGGAGGAAGCCCAAGCAACTGGGCTACACCAGTTAGGATTCAAATCACACCTTAAATCAGCTCACTTCTTCCAGCTCTATAGCCAGTGCCCTTTTCCAAGATTCCATAACTTCTTGCCAGGATACTATAGAAGCCTCCTGATCTCCCCATTCCTGTTTTTGCTTCCCTTCTGTACAACCTGTGCACAGCTGCTAGAGGATGAGCTTCGTGTGAACATAAATAAGGCTGCCGCTCCCCAACTTAAAACCTTCCAATGTCTTCCATTGTACTCAAAATTAAGTTCAAACTCCATCGCCTCAAAAACCCTTGAAGCTCTATGATAGTGCTCTGCCTTTTAGTCTCTTGTCCACTCTTGCATTTACATCACACTCAGCTTCAGGGCCTTCCAGAGTGTCCTTTGTTTTCCTGGAATCCCTTTCCTCCACCTGCCTTTACCTGGCTAATGCACGATTCTCCAGGTTTTAGCTTAGATCTAACTTCCTCAGAGGTGCCTGCTTCCATGACCACCCCTCTCTTAATTAGGTTACCTATGTTAGTTTACTATTTCTTTTTTTTTTTTTAAATCACCATGTGCCACCTTAATGTTTGTTTAGGTCTCTCTTCCCCATTAGACTGAATTCTGTGAGAGCAGAGGCCATAACTGTTTTAGTTAAAAAAAAAAAAAAGTATGCTTTGGGTAGTGCCCTGCCTGGCACATACCCAGGTAAGTATTTATTGAACAATGAGTGATCTGAAGCCTAGGAGAGCTAGTGGTGAAAAGCTTGGAGCTGAATGGTCTGCAGAGAAGTTTTCTTGCGTGAAATAGAATAGAGCTGGTTGCTATGCGAGACCTTTAGTCCTTGCTCTGCAACTTACAAGTGACAGGACCTCGGATAAGTCATTCTCTTGGAACTTTTTTCCTCAACTGGAAAATAAGACTAAAGTGACACAGGATTATGGTTAGGATCAAAAGAACAAATTAATGTGAAATGATGGAGGCTGAGCCAATGCTGGCTAACCCACGGCCGAGGAAGGGTTGGTACTGATGCTCCCTTATCATCTGGTTCAGTGGGAAGAAGAGGCCATGCCTCACCCATCTCCACAACTACCAGCCCGTGCACCTACCTCAGGACCGGTGATGGCTAGCTAAGTCCTGGGACTTGTGAGAGCAGTCAGGATGGAGGGCTGCTTGTGGGCCTGGACTCTCACAGTGAGCTGGGGAAGTAGGCTCAGCCTTGTGTACGGCTGATGCCGCCTGGACTTTACGTTTCGATCCCTAGGTGGCAGATCTCTCTGTCCCTAGTGGCTGTGTTGCCTTGGTCTGTACTATCCATATCCTTTTCATTCCTTCTTTCTGTCCTCTCTTCTCTCACCTTAAAGGTTCTTCATTTTCAGTTTATTGATCTACTTCTTCCCTGTGGTGGGATACCTAATGGGAAAGGGGGGTTGGAAGCAGCTACAGCCTAAGGGTGATTGACAGGAAGTATGGAGCTGGTTGCCTGGGTTCTTTCCCTTTATTTTAGCGGGAACCGCAGTCTAGCGTTGTTGATGGCTGGTGGGCTAGGGATGGGGGCGAAGAGGCAGCTCCCAGCTCCCAGCTCCAGGCCGGAGCGTCGCTGGGCCCAGTGTAAGGGGTGGAAAGTGCTGGGGCAGGGTTGGTTGGGAGTGAGTCATGGTGTAGGTTTTTTATCCCGCATCTCTTTTTCTCATTGACTGAGGGAAGGAAAAAAGCTGACGGCCCGCCCCTCTCTTTGTTTGTCTTGTCTAATTTAGCTTACGTTATTTATCAAATAGACAGGTTATTTGGAAACCAGATGGACCCAGGCAAAAAATCATCTGGGTTTTCCAAATGTGAAAAATTAGGTTCTGGGGGCCTAGGAGGAAAGGCGCGCGCGCGCGTGTGTGTGTGTGTGTGTGTGTGTGTGCGCGCGTGCGCTCATGCACGTGTGTATGTGTGTGTGGTTGGGAGGGGGTGAGGAGTATTATGTCTCTGTAGTCAGACTCAGAAATTGTTCCATGATTTCCAAATGTCCCCACTTTCTGCTTTTTCCTTCAACTTCTTTATGACTAGAATCTAAATCAGAAAACTAAAAGCTTCATGTTGGTGGCTGGGAGTGCTGAAAGGCTTAATTGGCCAAGAATAAGAATATGTCCGGGCTATAACAGAACCGCAGCGACAGCTTTCTCTCTCTCTCTCCGTCTCCCCACCTACAGACCCAGTGGGTTAGTGAGAGGCACGAGGTAGAGAGAGGTTTCTGGCGCAGAAACCTCCACCTCTGTCCCTTCAGTGTTTCCCTACAATGATCGCAGCAATTATGGAAGTTAGACATTAGGGGAAGAATTTACCATTGTATAACTTTCTGATGATCAGATGGCTAAAGAACACTGGGGATTAAGGATTGTCTCTCCCTTCAATATCCAGAGGGGGAGGTAGCTGTGTAGTTACAACCAGGAATGTTTGAAGCCTGTGCTTCTGTCAACTCCAGGCAGTAACGTTATTAGGAAGGAACTGAAGCAGGAGGCTGTGGAGGTGCGGCTCGGCTGCAATAGAGGAAATGTTCTGGCTGAAGCAGAGAGAGACCCATCTCCCTGCATGCACGCACAGAACACAGCCAAGACCCTTTTTGGCCCGAGGAATCTGGCAGCAGCCACAGCACTGATCCCATTGTGCTGTCATTTTTTTTAAGTGCCATTGGACTGTGAAAGCCACTTAATAACTTGATCTCATCTGAATGATCTGAATTAATACAAGCTCCACAGCAGTGAGGATTAAGTAAAAAAGAATTGTAAAGTGTCTGCCTCCAGGCCTAGCACATAGTAAAACCTCAATGAGTGCTTGCTGAATGAATGACCATTTCCAAAGGTCGGTGTATAACAGCTTGAATAACTGAGACTTAGGGGCTGTCTCACTGAGCCAGGAGCCTGAGACATGATCTTACCCTGCCATTCATTTAACACATGTTGAATGAGTACCTGTGGTGTGTGGGGTAGACCCCGTGATGTACCACCCCTCCCCCTTCGATGAAGGCCTTGTTGGCTCAGCTGCTGGAAGCACTGTCCACAGATAGCCTTCAGCAGTCAGCCCCCTTTGGGGATTGCCTCAACCGCAGAGAATGCCTTGCTCAAGGTCATGCCCCTCTTCAGTACAGCCCGCATCCAATGACAATAGGAATATAAAAGCCTGGCCCTTTCAGCTCATTTCCAGACAATTCTGATGGGCCATTCCAGCTTTAGAGCTCCCGTAGGGGTTAACTGAGACTATCATGGGCCTGTCCCCTCCATTCCACAGATGTTGATCCAAACGGCAGTCCTTAAAAACATCCTGCATACTAAGCTGTCTGAGCCGGCTTCCTGGGAATCCAGCCTGCCAGGGTGCCAGTCCTGGTGGCCAAGCCTTTAGGACAGGAAAGGACAGAGATCCCTTTGTGGTACCCACTGTTTGTTTCCAGCACAGGAGGTGTTGGTGCTGTCTTTTTATGTCCACCAGAGGGCAGCAGTATCAAAGCAACCTACCCTCCTGAGGCTCCGCAGAGTGGCTTGGGGCCTTTTCCTGTCCCCTCTCATTTCCCACCACCAGTATCAGTATTAGGCAGGCTGACCTCCTTTAGTGTTGTCCACCGTCCTGTCTAAGGGAAGAAGACTTTCTGAAACCGTCTAGGCCTTTGTTTTGTCAGTCTTGACGCCTGCCGCCCGCAGCACCAAAGGCCAATCTGTCTTCCTATTGCAACCCCCTTCCCTCCCCTCAGCTGGGCAGACTCCTTACCCAGAATCTCCCAGCCCACCACACTTACCACCCACAACAGATTTGTTTTCTGTGTGACAAGGTAATTATGAGCTTGGGGCCAGGAGGCCCAGGGGCCAGTCTGAGGATGGTCACTTCAATCTGGTTCTCCCTGTTCTACTAACATTATTGATTTTTAGTTTTATTTATTATGATGATTTTTTTTGTGGGATCTGGCCCTGGTGACAAGAGGTATGGAGGCAAGAGGGCAAAACACATTTATTCTTGTCACAATTTAGCTTCTCTTGAAACCACCTACCCACCCGACATTTTTCTTTTAATTTGCAGGTTTTAGTACCTTTGTTTACCTGTCTTCATTCTCTCCTCTAGTCCCAAAATTCTCCCAAAGATTCTTCCAGAAATTGGAGGCAGAAGCGGCTAAACGGTGGGGCCTGGGGATAGAAGTGAGGACAGCAAACTTGGCATCTTTTGTTAGCATCCTTTATTGCATTCCAGTTACCAGTCAGTTATTTCCAGGCCAAGTTGCCCAACTCCCTGCTTCTTTCTCATTCCTTCCCCCAGGTAGTCCTGAGACAGGCCAAGCTCTGCCTTTTTTTCCCCTCCCTACATCAATTTCCCTGGCTGTGAAATGGATGAGCGAAAAACCTGATCAGGAAGCTGCCAGTCCCAGCTGGTGTGGCTCAGTGGATTGAACACTGTCCTGTGGACCACAAGGTTACTGGTTCAGTTCCCAGTCAGGGCACATGACTGGGTTGCCGGCCGGTCCCCAGTTAGGGGCGTGAGAGGGGCAACCAATTGCTGTTTCTCTCACATGTCATGTTTCTCTCCCTCTCTTTCTTCTTCCCCTTCCTCTAAAAACTAAAATAAATAAAATCTTAAAAAGAAAGAAAGCTTTCAGAGAGAGCAGGATTGAGATGGGATGGACCCAAATCAAAGTTTCAAAGTTTGCCCGCCTGACCTTCAGGCTACCAAAGGCCTCCCATAATGTACTCCACTCCCCATCGGGAAGAGAAAGGGCAGGCTTTAGGCAATAAATTACAAGTAGGAGGGGGCGCTCTTCACTGGGATGTTTGCCATGGGAATCAGCTGAGAATCAGCTGAGGCCAAGGGCAATTTGTGGGGCCACGTTCCCTCAGCCTGTGTCCTCTGTGTGTGCCAGGAGAATGAATAAATCATTGTTCAGGGGCGGGATGCAGCTGCTGGGCTCCTCCCCTCGGCACATGCCCAGACTCCAGCTCCTCCATTGAGAGCTGCTGGAGCAAAGCGGTTTATACACCCAGCTCCCCAAATCCTATTGAGGCCTCCCCTTCTGCACGAGCCACTGGCTCCAAGCCCATTCAGGCTGGCCTTTTGTGCTGGAGGTTAAGTGGTTACGTGTGGGGGGCACCTAGAAAGGACCTGTCAGGCCCTGAAAGGCTGTGCTGATACTGAGCCCTCCTATTGATGAATGGGGTGGGTGGAGGAGAGGTGGGCGGCCAGAGGCTGGGGGAGGGGGGAGGGCATGGGGATTATGGAGCCCATGGAGGCAGCTGCTAGGAAGGGGGTGGAACAGGCACCCCTTCTCTCATTTCTCCTTCAGATCAGATTTTCTATCTTGTTCACTCCCTTTGCTGTGGGCTCTGTGGTGCTCAAACAGCCTTGGGACCTTGGATTTGGCTTTTCTAGTCTGGTGGAAGAGAGGTCTGGGAAACACCATTTACCACTTGGGTACCTTGGGGAGAAAGAGTCTATTTCATTCTTCCAGTAACTCCAAAACACCCCTCAGTTTTCCCTTTTTCCCTTCAGGAGTGGGAGGGAAAGGTTGGGGCGGGATGCATTTCCTAGGATAGTGTGGTACGGTGGATTTGAAACTGTCCCACTAAGCTTTGAAAACTTCCTGGGAGCCCCCTCAGGAGCTGTTTAGGGTAGAAGCTTTGGGGCGGGCGGTGGGGAGAGGAGATCTCAAACTGGATATATTGGAAATATTTGCCTGAAAATAAAAGATTCCAAGCCTTTAAAAAAATTTTTAACTTCAGATTCGATGTATGTCCCCCTAATTTTATAGCTAAGGAAACAGCCGTGGTGGTGGTGGAGAACGGACTTGTCTTACCTAACGTGATCAAATAGCAATTTCTTGATAGATTAGAATGGCACTTTACCTTTAAGAGGCAGAGGAGAAATGGATGAACAAAACAACTAGGTCACCAGCTTTACAGGTCTTTCTTTCCCGAGATGAGCTAATAATTCTGGGGAGTAATTTTCCTTCTAATCTGCCTTAAGGGCTCTCTGGTACATCAAAGTTCCTCCAGGGCTGTACCTGGTCTTGGGAGCCCAACTAAGAATGTTCACATTATAATGTTATTTAACAATGTTCGAGGCATCTTATCTTTATTTAACCTAAAAAGGTTAAAACGATTTGATTTGCGTAAGTTCCCAAAGCCATGTGAGGAGGTTGACAGATGCTAGGAGCTCAGAAACAGAGAATAAAGCAGGTAGCAAGGCGGCTGGTACTGCAGGACTAGGAGCCTGTGCTTTGTTCTCACGTGGAGCCCCGAGGGCATCCCTGTTATTTCCCCGCTACCCCCAGCTCCTGGGAGTGGTGGCCAACACCTTTCCCCTCTTGGCCCACTTCATCCCGCAGCTTCATCTCCTACCTCTGTTGCCCACGCCCTTGTGCCAGTCGCACCGGCCTCGTCTGTGTTGTCTCGACACGCTCTAAACACACACACACCTCATGCCGCCTCCTTGGCCTTCTGCTCTCCGTTATTCGCCCTTCGAAGCCCGGCTCAAGCGTCACCTCTGTAAAGCCTTCCTGACCCTGTTTTGTGCTCCTTACTTTTCCTCCTAACCCTGTTACAGGGCCTGTCACATTGTCTAGCCAACTCTTTTTCCGTTTCCCCTTTTACACAGGGAGTTCTCCACGGCCACCACCAATCCTGACTCTGTCCTGAATCCCCAGCATAGTACCTGGCACAGAGTGAGCACCTCGTACCTGTGTCCTGGGCGCGAATGAATGGATGGGAAGGGGCGGGTCTCTGATGTTGAAACACCTTGATCCTACCTACCCCTTTCTTCCCGGGAGACTGACACTGAAAAATTATCCATTTATGGAGGAGCTCATGCCTGTCCTATTTACTGGAATAGAGATTCCTTTCATCTTCCCTTGTCTCGTGGCCTGACACTCCAGGCCCCCAGGGCCTGGAGTTGGCTACTCACTGCTAGCCTGTCTTGGCTTTGACATCTGTTTGCTCGACAGGATGTCTACTCACTGCCCACTGCTGGATCTTCATGACGGGCTGTGACACTGACCATCTCCAGTGATTTCAGTGTCCCTGCCAATTAAACCCTTCAGTCTAAGTAGCTACAGATACCCCTTCACCTAGGGTGACTGATTCCCCGGTATCCTGACTGAGAATGCTTCCGATAAATAAATGGATAAGAGATATCTATACATTTGCTTTCCTGTGGTCATATAGACACGGACGCCTCTGCCTTCCTGGGTTTTTTTTGTTGTTGTTGTTCTTGTTCTCCGGGTTCTCAGCTCCCTGAAAATTATGGAGTGGATAGGATCTCTGTCTGAGTATTTACTGTATTAATTGTCTAGTGCTAGAGCATTCCATACAACACTGCCCTAGGCTAAGTAAAGAGCCTGAGGCTAGCCCTGGCCAGGTAGCTCAGTTGGTTGGAGCATTGTCCCACACACCAAAAGGTTGTGGGTTCAATTCCCAGTCAGGGCACATATGTAGGTTGCGGTTTCGATCCCTGGTCAGGTCAGGGCATGTACAGGATGTAACTGATCCATGTTTCTCTCTCACATCAATGTTTCTCTCTCTCTCTCAAATTAATAAACATATTTTTAAATGAATAGACAATTAAAAAAGAAAAGAGAGGCTGCAATCTGATGCCCTTGGAACTCACTGGACTGAACAGGTATCATATTATTTATTCTATTTAATTTTTTTTATCCTATCCAACGATATTTTTTTCATTGCTTTCGGAGAGAGAGAAAGAGAGGGAGGGAAACATCAATTGGTTGCCTTCTCATATGCACCCTGACATTCTAGTTCTGCAGGTCGGGTCGTTTTAGCATCTAGGGAAGAATGTTTCTAACCAGGGAACACAAGGATGATGCCATTGCATTTGTGTAGGCTGGACTGATAATGGCCATCAAGGGGAACCAGAGTTGCTACTATTTAAGGGGGACTGAGAGGTGCATGAGTGGGACCCACGGGTGCTCTGTTAATCATGGTTCTTAGGATTGCCGGCGAAAGAAATTCGACTCAAGTAGGCTTGGCAAAACAAGGGCTTTCTTGGACGGTATACAAAGGCCTCAGGAATCAGGGACTGGAACACCACCAGGACTCTGCTTTTTTGTCTCCGCTTCTGTGTGTCAGCATCATTTTCTCCTACTACGAACCGACTTCTACTTGCCAGGAGATGTGACTGCTATAGCCCTAGGGTCACATCTTCCCCACTTTGTCTTCCTTTAATTTTATGTCAGAAAGTCCCAGAGAAGAACTCTGACTGACCGACTCACCTGGAGTGGGCAGCCTTATCCTTGGACTCAGCAGGCTCCCATTCAATCTCTGTGGTCAGAGCTGGGGAGACAGAGCTGAAGGAGAGGTGGGGGGGAGCCACTCTAGACCCACCAAACAAACCGATGACGTTATGGCTGAATTGCATGGGAAGACCTGCGTAACTCCAGGCCACCAAAGCTCAGGGCCTTTGGAAGGGAGGAGTTGGGTCGCCTCATAAGTAAGAAAACTCTGTGGCTGAAGGCAAGGGGGACGTGCAGTAGATAAAGGAAAAAGGAAGACTAATTTGGCCCAGGACCTGATGTACATAGAAATGGGGCTGAGGTCTCCACCTGTATATTCTAAGCTGGGGGAGTATCCCAAGTTTGAGTTACTTTTGCCCTCTCCCTTTATTTCCTTTTCCCTCTTAACGTAGGATTTGTCATAATCATAAAATGGCATTTCCCCCTCTTCGATTGCATATAGGATTGGTTGGTGTGATTTAATTTGTATTTAGTCTCTAGGTTGCAGAATGGTGAGTTGCAATGAAGTTGAAACTGGAGGAGGATGGCCCAGCATGGAGGTCACAGACTTAAATTCTTCCTCATTAAAAAAAAGAAGAAGAAGAAGAAGAAGAGAAAGAAAAGAAAAGCAGAAGGAAGGAATGAGGGAAAGACAAGGTATTTTAAATGTATTATGCTTCAACCTTGGCTGGCGTGGCTCAGTGGATTGAGCAGTGACTTGTGAACTGAAAGGTCGCAGGTTTGATTCCCAGTCAGGGCACAGGCCTGGGTTGTGGGCCAGGTCCCCAGTTGTGGGCAGTCAAGAGGCACCGATCCATATACTCTCACACACTGATATTTCTCTCCCTTTCTTTCTCCCTCCTTTCCTCTCTCTCTAAAAATAAATAATATCTTTTTTAAAGATAATCTTTAAACAATAAAATCTTTAAACAATGTATTACGATTCAATGATAATCCATGTTAGTTTAGTTTGAAATGGGGCGGGGGGTTGCCAGAGGAACGTGTAGCCAATTGAATAGCTTGCTCAGTAAAATGGGGGTGTGAAGGGACTTCCTGGAAGCTCATGTGCACTGAAGGCTAAATTTGTCCTACTCTTTTGGGGGAACTTCTTTTAAGAAGTCTTAAGGTAACACCAGTCAGTGCTTTTTTGTTTTACATTAAAGCCAGCAATTCCTCCATTCTCCGTGATAGCAAACTGGGCCCCCAAACCCTATGTTTCCCTGATGGAGGAAGGGAGTCAGGGCGTCAGGCTTCAGTAAGTAAAACCTGAGGAGGGCTCACTGCACTGGCACCACGAGGTGTTCTCTGCCCTGTGGGAAGCCACCTGGGCCTGGCAGTAGCTCCACGCCCGCCCCGGAGCAGATTTTCTTTCAGAAGACATAGCCTTCGTAAGTGACTTTAACAAGTAAACACAAAATGAATATATAATTTCGGCTCTGGCCCAGTAGTTTAGTTGGTTAGAGCACCGTCATCACAATAGGCCAATGCTGGGTTTTGATCGTTGGTCAGTGCACATCTAAGAAGCAACCAACGAATACATAAATAAACGGAACAACAAATTGATGTTCCTCTCTCTCTTAAAAAAAATCGATTAAAAATACATAATTTCCAACTGTGATAGATGCTATGAAGAAAAGGAACAAAGTGTCCAGGGATAATATAAAGGGGATCAGAGAAGGCTGATCCGAGAGGAGATCTAAAATATGAGGGGGAAGAGGCTGTCAGGCGGAGGGAGCAGTGTGTGCAAAAGCAGCGTGGCAGAAAGCAGCTCCAGCCCCCGCCGCGGAGATGGAGTGCCAAGGCTGCAGCCGGAGAGCCAGGGCAGGGTGCTCGGAGCCCTGCGAAGGTCGCCTCAGAGATGTACCTTACGATGGGGAAGCCACTGAAGGATTTTAGGCAGGAGAGGAGGGTGGCGACAAGAGCGGATTTTCATTTTGAAAATGTCACTGTGTCTGCAGCGAGGCAAGCCAGTCGGAGGGTCCCAAGTGAAGGCAGTTAGGAAATAAAACCGGACCTGCCAGGCCTCGGTCGAGGCTGCGGAAGGCCGGAAGGCGACGGCAGGGGGGCCGTCCGGGAGCTGGGGCCCGGTGCGCCGCTCGGCCGAAAACCGAGCCGGCCCACGTGGGCCAGGCCGCCACGCCCCACGCGCAGACGCCGCCGGGCTCCGCAGTCGGCGCCCGGGGCTGGAGGTCAGCTCGGGGAGCGCGCATCCCACGCCCGGGCCCGCGCGGACTCCCAGGCCAAGGGACCCCTCACCCAGCCCCGAGGGCCGAGTCCCGCCGTGGGGCCCGTGGAGCCAGGGCCGCGCCGGGGCGGGCGCCTCCAGGCCGTGAGTCGGGCTGCAGGGGGAGGGTTTGGGGCGCAGCCGCAAGGGGTTCGTGGGGAGCCGGGAGGGAAGTCGCAGCCTCCACACAGCTGCCTCCTATGCGGAGATTAGGGAAGGCTGGTCTCTATCCTCTGCCTTCGGGGGTGGTCTCCCTCTCCGACAAGGCTAGGCAGGAAGGGAGGCTGATGCCCTCCACCCCCAAACCCCGGCAAATTGCGGAGTAGCTTGGAGAGAAACCTGATCCTGGGGTGTCTGGGTTCGCTTTTTACCGTCTCCGAGAACCCTGTGATCGTACCATCCGCCCCCACTGCCCGGCCGCGTCCCAGCTTCCTTCATGGCCCCGCCCAAGTTTAGGAAAAAGAAAACAAGAAAACATTGGAGGGAGAAGATCGCCAGGCATCTTCAGTAGTGGGGAGTTTGTAGGCTATAAGGGGACTGTCCATACAACATCCCTGCCCCTGACCCCCGGACTTCTGCCCACTCCTGGACGGGGGTAGGGTCCCTGTCACACTATCCCTCAGCCTTACTGATACCCGAATTTTCTAATTCCAGTAATAAGTGGTCAGTGGAAACCTCTTGTCAATTGAACCCCTAATTTTGGTAGAAGACGGTTATTGAGGAGGAAAAAATAGCATTGTATGCCCTCCCCCCAGGACATCAAGATGGAGCAAGCTAGGGGCACGGACGCAAGATAGTGTAAGTATGGAGGGAAGGGGGCAAGGTCCAATAGACTTCTAAATAGGGGGTTAGGGCCCCCCCCTGGGCAGACAGAGGAGCTGAACCCAGCTCTTCCGGCCCTGGGCTGTCAGCAGTAGCCTCCTGCTACCTCTTCCTGAGCATAGATACCTCCCTGCAGCCTCCTCCCTCTCCCCCATTCACCTCACCCAGCAGCAGGTATGGACTGACACCTGCTTAGTGTCCAGCCCCATGCTGGCTCCTGGGAATATGATAGAGGATATATAGAGAAGTTCCACATCTAGCGAGGGAGTCAGATTTATAAGCTGCTATTACAGGAGAGTTTTTTAAAAAATCGAATAGACATTTACTGACCATCAGTTATGTTCCAGGAACAAGAAACAAATGTGAGTTAGACAAGGGTGTCCCCGGGGCAGTGCGGACCCAGAGAAAGCAGAGTTTACTGTGTTTATTTGTGTATATTGGGGCAGTGGGGAGAACATCACGATGGCTTTAGGGAGTCAAGGGATATTAGAGCTGAGTTTTGAAGTATAAAAAGGAATTTGATAGGTGGAGGAGGGAGGACCTTCGAGGGAAGAGGAGGGGAAGGGTATTGCGGGCCAAGGGAACTGTGCGAGGATAGTGGTGCATTTCTGAGATCTCTGAGCAGCTTGGTGCGGCAGGAGGGGCAGAGTGGCAAGAGGCAAGCCTGCAGGCATAAGCAGGGGCCAGATGAAGCACAGCCTTGTAGGCCAGGTAGCGGTTCAGCAGGAGTTCAGGGAACTGTGATGAATTAAATTTAAATATGTAACCGAAGGCAGAGAGATCAGTGAAAAGGCTGTGGCAGTCAGTAATCCAGGTAAGAAATGGCCTGTATGTTCATACACACACGGAGGTTTTTAAGAGGAAGAAATGTCAGAATTTGGTGGCCAATGAGATGGAGGAAGGAAGCCGAGTGAGGGATCCAGGGGGCTCTGAGGTTTCTGATTGCAGTGGCTGAATGGAGACTGGGGCCATTTTGCTGAGGTCATTGAAGAGGGAGAGCTGGTTTGAACACACAGGATTTGAGGAGCCCGTGGTTGGTCGCACAGTTAGATAGTGGTTGGATCTGACTGCAGGCAGATCGGAGAGTCACCAACACATGATGCCCATTGAAACTACAGCAGAGAACGATGAGGTCCTCTTGGGGGAAGCGCACAGAATGAGAAGATAGCCCGCCTCAGAGGGCTGAGGGAAACCCTGTGCAGGAGACTGAGAAGACACAGACAGAAAGGGAAGAGGAAGACCATGAAGGGGGTGTTACCAGAGTGCAGGGAAAGGGACTGAGAAAAAGCAGCCAGGCTGGTGCTCGCTGCATTGTCCCTGCAGCTAGGTTGCCTCGCCTCTGTCAGGGCACCTCATCCTGTCCTGCTCTGACTCATCCTTCTGCCTCCCCTTTGCAGAACAGATGTTCACCATCCAGCCGGGGGTAGCTGAGCGGGGCCAGTTCCTGGGAGGCCCGCCTCCTGGAGTATGTCAGCCTAAGTTCCAGCCAGACAGCAACTCCAACTTCATGGCAAGTACCAAGGACTCCAATGAGAATTGGCATGGGATGCCAGACCAAGTGGAGCCCATCCTGATAAGGAGCTCCTCCAAGTTGCCCTCTGACAGCCAGGCCTTCCAGGCCCCTGGACTCCCCGAAGGAGAGGTCCGCAGCCCACCAGAGGGGGCAGAGATCCCCAGAGCTGAGCCTGAGAAGATGGGTAGTGCCGGCACGGTCTGCTCCCCTCTGGAGGACAATGGCTACGCCAGCAGCTCCCTAAGCATTGACAGCCCTAGCAGCAGCCCTGAGCCTGCCTGTGGGACCCCTCAGGGCCCTGGCCCTTCAGAGTCCCTTCTGCCCTCAGTGGCCCAGGCTGTGCAAAAGCTGCAGGCCCAAGAGCGCTACAAAGAGCAAGAGAAGGAGAAGCACCACGTGCACTTAGTGATGTACCGCCGCCTGGCTCTGCTCCAGTGGATCCGAGGCCTGCAGCACCAGTTGGTTGACCAACAGGCCCGCCTGCAGGAGAGCTTTGACACCATCCTAGACAACCGAAAGGAGCTTATCCGCTGTTTCCAACAGAGGGCAGCACCATCCAGGCCCCAGGACCAGGGCTAAGAGTGTGCCTCCACTGGGGTGCTAGGGATACGTATATATTTGCAGGCATGTGTGTGGTTGTACACAAGTACATGATTGTTAACTGGTATGAGTGCAGGTAAGCATAAGTGAGTATGTAAGTGCTAACGCGTCAGGCATGTGTGAATTAGCACCTGTACATCAGCTTCTGTGTGCTATGTGTACACACAGGCTAACTTATGTGCGGGCCTATGTGTGAGGGTGTCCACCTGTGTATGTATGGCATGTATATAAGAGGGAGTAAATGTATACATGCATGAACAGGTACCCAACAGTGTGTATATATGTGCATGGGTGAGGGTATATAGTTGGCCCCTGAACAACACAGGTTTAAATGCACAGGTCCACTTATATGTGAGGTTTTCTTTTTTCAATAAATATGTACAGTTCTGTAAATGTATTTTCTCTTAAGATTTTCTTAAGAACATTTTCTTTAGCTTACTTTATTGTAAGAATACAGTATATAATACATATAACATACAAAATATGTGTTAATCGACCACTTATGTTATCAATAAGGCTTCCAGTCAGCAGCAGGCTTTAGTAGTTAAATTTTTGGAGAGTCAAAAGTTATACTTGGCTTTTTTACTGCTTTGGGCGTTGACACCCCTAACCCCTGCAATGTTCAAGGGTCAGCTGTACATGCAAAAGATGTGTGTGTGTCTATGAGGGAGTTTGATTGTGCGGGCTTATGAGTGAGGTGTATGTGAGTGAGCTCTTGTGTGTGTAGGCCTATAGGTAGGGGTGCATGTGTGCAGGTGCAGGCATGGGAAGTGTATATTAGGAACATGTGTATTCGCAGGCAGACTCCCAAGCAAGTGTGTACAAATATATATTCAATTGCACATGTGGGGCATCCATCCCCACCCTATGTTACCCGTGACCTGCTGTAGCCTTTTTATTCCACAGGGTCCCACTGCTTCCTGGAAAGAGGGCTGCCTGCTGTCATTTATCTGAGGGAATTAGTATCAGGCAGGGGAGCTGGAGGTGGTGATGGACGCTTGAACTCTGCCCCTGGGCACATGGGAGCTGGGAATGGGGAGATGACAATGGCAGCACCCTGTGAAGAATAGGAGTTTGGGAATTCGGAAACACCAGTTCCAAACAAACCACAAACCACCTCCTCTCCTCTGCAAAGGAGCTCTTGCAGACCACATTGATTTAAGCTTCTGATGAAACGGAATGTGTGCTTATAAGCTTGCTGTTGGGTAAAATCTCACGTCCCTCTCTGTGCCTCTCTGGCTTTAGTGGCACTGAATGTTGAATTAGTTTGGTTCATTTCCCTGAAATCAGACTGTGCCAGGAGGAGCCACAGTCCTGCTTTCAAGGGTGGGCAAGGGGCAGTGTCAGCCCTGCCTCTGTAAACTCAGGATGCTGGTCATACCCCCTCCCTCCACTGAATGGCTCTTTAAATGGTGACAGGCTCCAGCAGCAGCTCTGTGAAGTGGAGAGCCGGTGAGTTCTGGGGAGAGCCCAGGACTATGGTAGTCAAGCTCTCTTGTTTTGCTTCTGGGAGCCCAGAGGTTACAAGATCCTGATGGGCGAGCAGTGCCCTGGAGGTCACTGACGCTGCCTCTGGCCCTCAGTCTTCTTACCTGCAAAATGTGGGGACTCTTTCTGACTATCCCTAA
Source organism: Mormoops blainvillei (assembly GCA_004026545.1). Classification (NCBI taxonomy): domain Eukaryota; kingdom Metazoa; phylum Chordata; class Mammalia; order Chiroptera; family Mormoopidae; genus Mormoops; species Mormoops blainvillei. The sequence goes on along the minus strand of PVJD01000026.1, from coordinate 283,438 downwards.
AGAGTTCCATCCCTAACGGGTGGATGGGTAAAAACAGTGGGGAGTGAAGCTGAAGCAGTGACCCTGGGGACTTTGAGTCTAGCTCTTGCATGTTGAGTGTAAATCAAGATGAATAAACTGGGGCACAGAAATGCATTTCTTGAGTTTGTGGTTTTTGTTTTTTTTTTAAGATTTTATTTATCCTTAGAGAGGGAGAGAAACATCAATGTGTGGTTGCCTCTCACGCGCCCCCTACTGGGGACCTGGCCCGCAACCCAGGCATGTGCCCCAGACTGGGAATCCAACCGGCGACCCTTTGGTTTGCAGGCCAGCACTCCATCCACTGAGCCACACCAGCCAGGGCTTGAGTTTGTGTTTCTATTTCACAGGTCTCTGGTGGCCTCTTTGCCATATCATCTAAGCTCCCCTTTTGAGCGAGGCTCTGAGCTGGGGGTTGGGAATGGGGGAAGACACTGAAGAGTGGGAATCTAGCCTACTATGGTTGACAGTCTGACGGTAGGGTAGAGTGGTTTCTTCTCAGGGGCCTTTCAGATTGACAGGGGAGACTTGACCTCTGTGAGAGCCCCATTTGAGATTCTCCTTGTCCTAAGGCACTTTTGGGCCTGAAAGGCGGGGCATTGATTGTGAGGGGCCCTCCCCCTACACACCTGCAAACACTCACATTCTCAACCTCGCTCTAGAGCCGCTACTTCCCTGAAAGGCAGCCCAACAGCAAAAGACTCGGGGTCCTTAGATGGTTCTGACACAGGTGTCACAGCACTGTACATCAGGGGGCCCCGACCCCTGTTAGGAACCTGGTTGCACAGCAGAGGTTGAGTGGCGTGTGAGAGCAAGCAAAGCTTCATCGTGCTGTTCCCCAATGCTCACATTGCTCCCTGAGCTCTGTACCCTCCCGTCCATGGAAAAAGGAAAAATTGTCTTCCACGAAGCTGGTCCCTGCTACCAAAAAGGTTGGGGACCACTGCTGTACATGACTTCAGATATTTGTTGATGCCAATCAAATTAGGCCTCCTATTTCGTATTAGTTTGTATGATGATTTATTGGTGTCTCAAAAATTCATTACTTTTTATAAAGAAAGTATATTAGTTACCTGTTGCTGCATAACAAATTACCTTAGTGACCTAAAACAATACACTTTTATCATCTCACCATTTCTGTAGGTCAGGAATCTCTCTCACGGCTGAAGTCAAGGCTGAGTCAAGCCTGAGTCAGTCCAGGGTCCAAGGTCTCATTTGTTGGGAGCATTCAGTTCTTCAAAGGCTGTTTGTTAGCTGGAGGTCACCTCCAGTTTCTTCCCATGTGGGTCCTTCCAACATGGCAGCTCAGTTCATCAAAGCATGCAAGCCAAGAGTGTCATAGAGTACTGGCAAGATAGCAGTCACAGTTTTCTGCAACATAATTGTAGAAGTGTCATCCCCACTATGTTGCGATATTCTGTTGGTTAGAAGTTATTCAAAGGGAGGATATTACACAAGGGTCTAAGTACCAGGAAGTGGGGAGCATCAGGGGACACCTTAGAGGCTGCCTACCACAGAAGGCACATTTTGATTGATTATAGAAATCAAATATTTTTTAAATTTTATTTATTTATTTTTAGAGAGGGTGAGGGAGGGAGAAAGATGGAGAGAAACTTCAATGTGTGGTTGCCTCTCATGTGTGCCCCACTGGGGACCTGGCCCACAACCCAGGCATGTACCCTGACTGGGAATTGAACTGGTGACCCTTTGGTTCGCAGGCTGGCACTCAGCCCACTGAGCCACAGCAGCCATGGCTAAATCAAATATTTTATTGATTATTTTAAAATTATAAAAAGATTATATTCCACTTAGAAAATTTTTAATTTTTTGTTTATTTTAATTTTTAAATTTATTTTAGAGTGGGGAAGAGGGAAAGAGAGAGCGAGAAACACCAATTTGTTGTTCCACTTATTTATGGATTCATTGGTTGATTGTTGTATGTGCCCTGACCTGGGATTGAACCCACAACCTTCGCATATAGGGACACCACTTTAACCAACTGAGCTATCTGGTCAGGGCAAAATTGAAACATTTTAGAGAAATCTAATGTCCTCTTTCACAGTGCCCCCACCAAGGTATATATATTTTAAACCTCACAAAGTATACCTCTCTGAAATAGTGACCCAAGATATTAATAATTCTTGTCAGCTTAACATTTGATATTTAGAAACAATATTGAACCAGTTTTGACAAATTCCCCTTATTAAGAGATGTTGTAGCAAAGGGCTATAGCTAGATTTAAATAACTTTAACCATGGAGATTTCTAACAATGAGATAACTTCAAGCCCTCAGACCACAAGAGGGGGAATTTTCAGAGGGGACCCCTTTCCCAATTGTGTGAAGGTTCTTCTGAGCACCACCACCTGTTAAGACCATAGACTGTGAAGCCAGACCCCTGGATTTGGATGTTAGCATCATTGCTCTCTGTCTCTGTGGCCTTGGGCAAGTTAATTAACATCTCTGTACCTCAATTTCCTCATCTTAAAATGGAGACAATAGTAGTAACTATCTCATAGGGTTGTCTCAAGGATTAAATGAATATATGATATGCAAAATACAGCTATACCTGGCACGTAGTAAACAACATTAATGAGAGTTATGAATATTATTATAAATAGTGCTTTTATAATATACACTTGACTTTTTCATAGAAAAAAAATCAAATTTTGTCTTAAGAAATTTGAATCTAAAATGAAATGCATCTTTTTATTTTATTTTTAAAAAGATTTTATTTATTTTTTAGAGAGAGGGGAAGGGAAAGAGAAAGAGAGGGAGAAAAACATCAGTGTGCAAGAGATACACCGATCAGTTGCCTCTCACGTGCCCGCAACTGGGGACCTGGCCCACAACCCAGGCACGTGCTCTCACTGGGAAATGAACCAGTGGCTTTTCAGTTTGCAGGCTCGAGCTCAATCCACTGAGCCACACCAGCCATGGCTGAAATGCATCTTTTTAAAAAAACTTTTTAAAGATAAAGCTGAATAATGTTCTTTTCCATAAAAGAGCTTTCTGAGCTGAGGAAAAGATGAAAACCAGACCAAGGAACCAATGTGGCGAATTGTTTGTATACAAGACCCCTGCCAGTCATGAAGGGTATAGGGACAGGGCCAGCCCCTGGTATGATGGCGGGTGAGGGAAGGTGGATGAGGGAAGGAACCAAGCAAGAGCAGAAAGTAAGAGCCACAGTCAGCCCAGCCCGTTGGGGACAGAGAAACAGAGGCAGGACCCCAGTAGATGGACCAACCCAGCCAAGAACTGCTGTTTTCCATCAGGTGCGCTGGCGACCAGGCCTGACCGTGGGTAGGGGCGAGGCTACTGCCGTACTTTCTGTGTGGGGCAGACCTGCTGCAGGACCATCTAGACTGCCTCCACCCATGGCAATCGTATGGATTGAATGAGGACATAGACCTGAAGATGCATTGTTTGCATTAAAACAGATTGAGCACCTCCACGCAAGGTCCCGCAGAGCCCACCCCTGCCCTTAAGCAGGTCTTGCCTGCACCGATAGATGAGACTTTCATCCATAAGATTAGTTTACAGGCTGCTTTGAGCCTAGGAGAGGGGAAGCTGGTCCTAGCCCTCTGTGCAGATCTCTGCCTGAGACTTGATAATTTAGGAAGTTGTTTTAAAGTCACTGGGTAGGGTTTTTTTAGTCTTTGGGATAGCAAGGGGAGTAGGGAAGGTTCATTTGCTAGACAGAGGATTTGCCAGTTAGCCACCTTTCTTTTCCCATGAGAATGAAATCCTACGGCCAGGAGTAGGGAAGCCTAACTCGGGTTCCTGGGGCTGCCTGAGGAGTCTTGCTTGGTGGGAGGAATGAGGAATGAGATCGAGGCTGAGACCCAGAGACTCAGAGACCCAGAGACTCAGAGACCCACAGGGACAGGGCACACAGCAGGGGCCCGAACATGCAGGGCTGGGTCCTCTTGGGAGGGAAAGGGCTGCGTCCCTGGAAAACTCTCTCCAGAAACTCCAAATAGGTCGGTTCCATCAAGGAGGGTCAGAGGGGATGGCTTAAAGTCTGGGGCACAGGGCATGAACTGGGAACTGAGGAAGAAAGTAAAGAGTTAGGGGGATAAGGAGGCTTCAGAGTGTGGTGGGTGGGTCCCCAGCCTGGGGCCTGGACTGTTGGGTTCTGTGTAGTAGTTGAATGCCCCCTGGTGGCAACCTATGACCTGTCTACTCGCCTGTTTCCTACAAGCCTCACCCAAAACCCAGTGTTAAGTGTTTCCTCATCACAGCATGAACAGATGACAGAAACAGGAAGCAATGAAATCACCTGATCAAAAAAGGCTTCCTGGAGGAACAGGGGCCTAGAGAATAAATTGGAGTTGAGGCAATAGAGGATAATGATTTCTCATGCCGACTGGACCCAAATGTCTTGGGGACAATTGATACTTCTCCCATAGGGTTATGTGACAGTTTGCATGTAATAAGGACTTAGACCTCAGCCTGGCACATAGGAGGTAATTCATAAATGTTATTACCTGACTAGGAGAGGAGGGGTTCGGTGGGGGGAACCCATCAGTAGTAGGAAATGCCCTTGGGCAATTGTGCTGTATATTATAGTAAGGGGCCTTGAGTCCCAGACCCCTGAGTTTAACGGAAGCTTGTGGTGAGAAGAGAAGCATGAGATGGAGATGCTCTGGGGTCTGAACCACGCCTCAAAACCGCACTTACATACATGTTCACACCCACCAGGCACCCACAGACAGGGCGCCGGACACCACACCTATGCATGTGTGCACATGCACACACCAGCACTCACACTCACAGATGCAACATCCCTGGACCCAGACCTGAGCACGTGCTCCCTTCTCTTTTCCGCCCCTCTTAGAAGCACGACCTGGCACCTAGCCTGGGGAGGTTTTCACACCCCAGTAGCCCCTGAGATTCCCCCGGCCGCAGCACGGGACAACCAGAAAGGTGCCTGCTTCTCCTCCCCAGGCCTGAGAGCTTCTTGTCCTGGCTCTGCCCCTCTCCTCAAACCCCTCGGCTTAGAACCTGTCCGTCCTCTAATACCTCCATTCTGAGGGCGGTGGTGCGGCGTCAGGGCCTGCATCCCCCACCCACCCGGGATGAAAGAGGTCACGGGCCGTGGGACCGGAGCAGTCTGAGGGGCTCCAGGCAGGGGGTCGTGACCCTGATCCCAAAAGGGAGCCAAGGTGGAGCTGCAGTGCTCCGCGCCGGGTAAGGAGAGGGCTGGAGGCCGGCGTTCAGCTGGTGTTCAGCGGTCTCCCGGCAGGGTTCGGCCCCTGAAAGGCGCAGACAAAGGGGCGGCCTCCTCGGAGCCGTGCGGACCCGGGGGTCCTGACAAAGCGGGGCCCGGGCGGGGTCGAGCCCGCCCCACGCGCCCGCGAGCCCCGGACTGCTGATCCGCACGATTGCTAGCGACGTTTCCTGCGCCTAATCCCAACAAGCATGAAAACGGCTCGGGGCGGCCCGCCAGCAGGCCCTTTGTCCTTGTCCCTCGCGGGACAGCTGCAGCCCGGATCCCTCCCCCCTTTTTTGTTTCCTCCTCGGAGACCCTTGCCGCCTTCCCCACCTCAGCTGCTTGGAAAGCCGGCAGCCTTCCAAGGCTTTTGCCTCAGGCCTTTGGGCGCACAAAGGGGGGCAGCGCCCCTAATCTGGGGGCGGGGCCAAGATTAACCCTAGGGTCCGCAGGGAGGGGTGGGGCCACAGAGGGAAGAGCAAGAGAGGGCTTCGGGTGCGCCCTCCACTGCGAGGGTAGGGGTGTGCAGGGTTGTGCAGGTGATGTGGGAACACAGATGTGGGACTGGACCTGTGGGTGTGCACGTCTGAGTGGATGCAAGTTTGCACGCCCGAGGGGACTCCGGTGGTTGCGCATGCTCCTTGGACTCCTCTAGGCAGCTCCCAACATCCAGTGTTCAGACAGCTATCCCTCAGTGCTCAGGTGCGCTGGCCTGGGACCTGTGGGACCTCTGGGACATCTGGGACCTCTGGGACCTCTGGGACCTTTTCTCTCCACCCTCCTCCGGGGATTTCCTCCATTCTGTTCCTTCAGTCCCCCCTCATACTTGGGACCCCAAACGCCTATCTCCAGCAGTCTCTACCTATCCACCCAGATGACCCACAGCAACTCAGACTTCCCGTGTCTGGAACTGAGCTCATCTTCTCCCCCACCCACAAACTGGGTCATTTCACTCAGTCATTTGGCGTTTGAGTTACAGCCCTCCTAGTCACTCCTCATGGCACTCAGTCACCAAGTCCAGTCCCTACCAACTCCCGAGAACTTCGCCAGCCCATGCCTTCCCCTCCATTTCAACTTCTCCCGCCTTTGTTCAGGCAACCATCATCTCTCAGCTGGACAACTGGAAGGGGTCCTGGTCTGGCTGCCTCCCTTCCGGTCACCGCCCTGCTCTGGAGCGGGCTCCTATAAGGCTCCTCCAACTTAACAGCAACCTTTCCAAGGCTTTCCAGTAGCTCAACTTGCTTCGCTTGGCCTGCAAGGCCTTCTCTGGCTGGTTCCTGCGTCCCCACTGACCTGATCTCTCTGCAGTGTCTAGTGTTCCACGAGTTTCTGTGTAGTCCACAGAGACCTTCCTCAAGACCTCTCATGGAGAGGAATGAAATCACTGTCTGGCCTTGCTCCTCACAGAACCACCCTTCAGGACCCCAAGGTCCAGGGAGCTACGGGGCCGTGGACGATTCAGGGAAGCCAGACCTGCCAAAGATGGCGTGCACTGGCCCAACCTTGCCCATGCCGTGCCTGCCCCATGCCGGACAGCTGGGTTCCTCCCAGACTGATGAGGTCCTGCCCTGCCTTGGGCTCCCTCAGGCCGTTGCGGCTACAGAGGCCCCTCCAGTTTCCTGAAACCCCAGGGATGCTAGACGCTCTTGTATCTGTCCCAAATCCCTCAGGATGGGCCACGTCCCCAGAGGGCCCAGAACCACACAGTCTGCAAGTATGTCTGTGTCACTCTCTTCCTGTCACCATCACCAGACACTCCCTCCCAGGCAGTGCCAGGAACCTGTCACCAAGGGGCTCTTCACATCCTCATCGTAGTCACAGACAGGGCTAAGACAGGACTGCGTGTTTGTGCATCCAGCAAATATTTGTTATTGTCTACCATGTTCCAAGATCCTCCGCTAGGCTCTGAGGACCCGGATAAATCAAACGCAGTTCCAGCCTCAGGGACTTCCCAGTCTGTCCAGGAAGACAGACCCAGACAAGGGAAATGAGAGCGTGATAAGTGCTAATAGAAGTCTGTGCGCGGCCAGGGAAGCACTTTCCAAAACACATTTCAATAGGCGGGAAGTAAAAATTTCCGTGATCAAAGAGGCTTGGGAAACACTGGGTTTCAGAATCTTAACTGGGCTTGTTTACTGAAATCCTCAGGGCCTTTCCTGTGCCAGCGTGTGTTGTGAGTCCCTAAGAGGAGGGCAATGTATGAAGAGGGCTTCTCAAACTCGTTTGAACGCACAACCCTGTTTTGAGTGTTTCAGGGATTACATTTGGGAAACACGTTGCTGTGGGAACCTAGAGAATGGAGAGAATAATTCTATGTTTGGGGTGGGACAGGAAAGGGAGGTACGGGGCAATCAAGAAAGAGTTCACAGAGGAGCTGGCGTCGACCTGGAGGATGAGTAAACTAGGTGAGGAAAAGCATATCCTAACCATGGCTGAGTAGCTGAACTGGTTAGAGCATCATCCTGGAACAACAAATTAATGTTTCTCTTCCTCTTTCTCCCTCCACCCCTCTCTCCCCAAGATCAATGAAAGGAGCATCCTAGGAAAAGTGAAGAGGACTTGCCCAGGGGAGGCTGGGACCAGGGGCCTCACGGGGTTCAGAAGCAGGGCATTGTCCCAGGGACAATCTTTTTTGAGCCAGCAACTGCAGTGCGGGGAGGGCCTTTAGCTATACAACCAGTGTGAATACTTTCTCATGAGCTTGGCCTGAGGTACCACATCACTTCCCGGGGATGCCTGGCACTATACTAAGGTCAGTAAAATATCTCACTTGCCTGTGAGCCAGACATACCTCTGTCTTTAGGTTCACCCAGGAACCCCTCAGAGCCAGTCCTCTAAAGAGAGGGCCTCTGTACCAGGGCTTCATTATGGGAGCCAAGAAGACTCCCTCAAAAGACCTTTCTTGCTTTATGTCAACTGAATTTGGTTCTTCAGGAACCATCAACATGCAGATGTATACAGGTGGGCATGTGTGTGTGCCGACCCCTGTGAAGAAGTCCAAATCTTTTCTCTGGTGGGTTTCAATGCCAACCTCACTCCCGTTTGTAATCCTGTCCCCTTAGCCAGCCATCCTCTTCCCATCCTCAATACCATCTTTCCCAACTCACATCTCCATCTCCATTGTAGCCCTTTCCATTTCCCTTAACAACACCACCAGAGGAGCGAGGGGGGGGGGGCGGGGGGGCGGGGGGAGGAAGAGAAGGAGGAGGGGCAAGAGCTGGCCCACAGAGTATTTACTTTGTGCTGGGGCAGGCACCGTTCTTGGCGCTCCACATGTGTTAACCCAGGGAAGGTGGGTGCTACTTATTCTGCTTCCTGCGCCTGGAGTGCCTGAAACCCTCATGCAGCCTCCCAGGCCTCCTCTGTGAGTTCATTCCTACCCCCAGCTTACCCAGATAAAAGCAGACCCTCTAGGTGACTGCCCGGCTCCCTCACCCCCAGTTTGGCTCAGGCACAATCGCTGCCTTGCTCTCTGTAATGAAAATTTGTTTTATGTGGGCCACTGAGATACTTCCCTAATTCTCATGAGATCTTCTAGTTTGTGGGCGTGTATGTGCACATGTGTGCATACATATGCACACATGAGTCTTGGGGATGGGGAGTCAGAATGGCTGTGCCCTCCTCTAACAGATGAGGAGATTGAGGCAGGGAGAGGAGAAGGGAGATCTTTCCGGTTCATCTAGAAGTGGCAAATTACCTTATAGTCTTCTAGTACTTGCCTCTTCCTAATACAGTTATGTAACATTTTCCAAATCACGTCCAGTTCTGTTATTTGGCTATAGAACAGGTGCAATCAACCCCATTTTTCAGTGGAGACACTATAGCAAGGTCAAGCAGTGTTAACTGTGGAAGCTGATTTTGTGACTATGAGTCCCTCACCCAGTGACGAATAATTTTAGAAGCCCCTTAATAAATTGCTCTGCCCCCCATTATAATATCAAAGTGTGTGCTCACACTTTTCCTCTATTTTCCCATTGCTTTCTCTGATCGCACTGGGACGTAGGTCCTGGTATGCCTTTTTATAGGAGAGGAAATGGAGCTTAGAGAGGTTAAATGACTCGTGCTTGTGACGGAACCCTGCTCACCAACTAACTCATAGTGAACCGTGCAGGCCTCACCCAAGTCCTTACTGAATCCCGTGGCCGTAGTGTGACAGGACTTAAAGGACAGACTTGCACATGCCTACGGGGAGGGTTGCTGGCTCAATGGGAGTGCCTCTGACATTTGGCTAATTCTTTGACTAGGACTGTTTCCAGGCAATGCAGCGTCCCAATGTGGCATCCCTCTCCCCTAGACAAGAAATAACAATAGCCCTCCTACCCAATTATTGAGACAACCAAAAGATCTCTCTCACTGTAAAAAAAAAAAAAAAGCCCCCATAGGGGTGGCATCCCCTCACACTCACCCCTCCCCGCTGCCACTTAGAACCACAGGACCAGGGTCTCAGCTTTGGACACTGGGTCCCTTTCTATTATCCCACTTTCAGGACCTCTCCCTCTTGGGCTCTCTCAGCAAGAAATTGGCAGGAGTTATTGAGGCTCGAACCCCAACCTGCCTCTGAGGCCTGAGGAGGCTGTTCCTTTAAGGAGGCTGGTTCCCAGGACTGAGGGAGGGTGACGGGGAGGAGTGGGGTGGGGTGGGGTGGTAGAAGGAAATCAAGGAAAGAACCCCATCCCCGCCCCCTGCAGGCCTCACCTAATCGCCATACTCTGCATTATTACCCGCCCAACGTGGCGTGCTTTTAAATAAAATATGCAAAGATTTCCCTCTCAAATTATCTCCTCAGGCAAGCTAGCTCAACTCCAGCTTGTTAATGGAAAAAATGCAAATAGGGCCTCCCACCTCTCTCCCCCAGCCCCTAGGCTACGGACTGCTAATGCGATTTCTTTCTTTTTGAGAATTTCTCTATTTCCATTGAAACCATTTTTTAGGGGGGCAGAGGTGGGTGCGTTTCCCAGGTGCCATCCAAACGGAGAGTCTCAAAAAGGTGGGAAGAGCTCAGGTAGGGGTTTGAAAAAAATCACTCCTATGGAGCCTTTCCCTTTCTGAGCCTCATTCTCCTCACCTCAGTTCTCAGTTAGTCCTTCCCAGGACTGCTGTGGGGCTGAGTGGAGGGCAAGGCATGCCGCCCAGTCCTGGACACAAACACCTTTTCAGTTTACACCTGCTATGCTTGGCAGATACAGAGATGGAGAAAGCAGGTGTGGCCTCTGCCCTCGTGAAGCTCACAGTCTAGCAGGAAAAGTAAACAGATAATTAAAAAAATTTAAATTCAAACCCAGCTGAAGGGTTAGGTGCAGGCTTGCTAGAAGAGAGCAGTGTTTCAGCAGAGACTTAGAATGGGGCCAAAGTGGAGTAAGTAGGGGGAGGTAGGAAAGTGCTCTCAGGCCAATGGTCCAACAGGTACAAGAATGAGACAGCATGGTGGGGATCGAAGGACCTGAATGTAAAGTGGAGAGGCCCAGCGGAGAAGGGAGAGAGTTGGAGCCAGGGAGGACTCCATGCCAGGAATGGGCCTGCGGATTTTATCCTGAGAGCGGCAGAGAGAGCTTTGAGCTGGGAAGTTACAGAATCAGATTTGCATTTGGGAAAGACCACTCTGGTGCTTTGGAGACTCGTAGGAAGGGGCAAGGCTGAGGACAGTTAGAAGCGTCTCTCCTGTGAGCTGGATCTGAATTGCATCCCTCCCCAAAGCCCTAATGGCTGTCCTCCCATCTCCAAACCCCTTTGCCTACATCATCCTAGGGAAGCAAAGAGGCTGGCGTTAAGTTTCATACTCCGGCACCAAGCTGCCTGCATTAAGTTTCCGTCTCCACCCCTTACTAGCTGATGAACTTGAACAAATTTCTTTTTTTTTAAATTTTACAGTTTACACTCAATATTGTTTTGTATTAGTTTCAGGCATACAGCATAGTGGTTAGACAATCATGTATTTTGCAAAGTGTCTGCCCTATATTTTCAGTACCCACGACACCATGCATAGTTACTAGAATATTAATTTTTAAATAGTTGTCTATTTAATTTTTAGAGGGGGGTAGAAAAAGAGGGAGAGAAAAACATCAGTCCATTGCCTCTCGTACATACCAGCACGTGTCCGTGCCCCGATGGGGGACCAAACCTGTAACCCAGGCATTTGCCCTCATAGGGATTGAACCTGTGACCTTTTGGTTCATGGGCCAACAATCAACCAACTGAGCCATGCTGGCCAGGACAGAATATTATTGACTATATTCCCTGTGCTGTACTTTACATCCCCATGACTATTTTGCAACCACCAATTTGTACTTCTTCATCCCTCCGCCCCTTTCACCCAGTCATCCAACCTGCCACCCCTTTAGTGACCACCAGTTTGACAGATGTTTTACTTCAACTTTCTCATCTATAAAACAGGAATAATAATAATAATAATAATACTTAAATCACAGAGAAGTTGTGAGGATGAAATGCAGTGATAAGCCCCATTTACTTAGAACAGTGCCTGGCCCATAAGGACTTAACAAGTCTACTTTGTACCAACTACTATCCTGGAAGGATGGAGGTGGGTGGAGAAGGAGGAGAAGACAGGTTCTTCATCCTCAAAGATGTCAGCCTTACTGGACAGGTGGCAAACAGAATCAAAAAGGGTAATATCAAAGCTCTGTATTATTGCATCATTTACAATATTAAATACAGCTGGAAACAACCAAGTGTCCATCAACAGGCTAAGGAAATGGTTATGTCCAGTAATATTTAGAAAGAGGCTGGGAAAATTCCCATTTTATCATATTAGGTGAAAAGGTCAAAATCAACATTGCAAACGTCATACAACTTCAATCATATTTTTTTAAAGAATAAAGAGAAAAATTAAAGCAAAACACACTGAAATATTTACAGTGGTTACCTCTAGATGGTGCTATTTGGGTATGGTTTAAATATTTTTTTTTTAAAAAGATCTGTTTCTAAGATATCTAATAATGAGCACGCATTACTTTTATAATGGGAATACTTCAACCTTACTTCATTTGTTTTTGGTTACAAATGAATAATGGCGAACATCATTAGCCATCAGGAAAATACAATCGAACCGTAGTGAGATACTGCTTCACACCTGGATGGCTTTGCCCAAAACAACAGATAGTGTTGGAGAAGATGTGGAGAAACTGGATTCCTCATGTCCTGCTGGTCGGAATGTAAAATAATGCAGCTGCTTGGGAAAACGATCTGGCAGTTTCTCAAAAGGTTAAACGTAGAGTTAGCATAATTCCACAACCCAGCAAGTTCAGCCTTAGTAAATATATACCCAAGCGAATTGAAAACATATATTCACACGAACACTGGTGCATGAGTGTCCATAGGAGCCAAAAGTGGACACAACCCAAATGTCTGTCAATGTCTGTGGTGTGTCCATATAATGAAATATTACTTTAAAATAAAGAGAAATAGCGCCAGCTAGTGCGGCTCAGTGGATTGAGTACCAGCCTGCGAACCAAAGGGTCACTGGTCTGAGTCCTAGTCAGGGCACATGCCTGGGTTGTGGGTCAGGTCCCCAGTAGGGGGCGTGAGAGAGGCAACCACACATTGATGTTTCTCTCCCTCTCTCCCTTCCCCCTCTCTAAAAACAAATAACTAAAATCGTTAAAAATAAAAATAGAGATGAGGTACTGATGCATTTTAATTTATTATATTATAATTATATTACATATCCTATCATACCATAAAAGTAGCAAGGCTACCAACTACTACTTTGAAAAGTAGGATTGTGGGATTATAGATGGCTGGTGGTGACTCCATAATTATTGTGTAAGAGGGACTTGAGATAGCAACCTGATGGAAGGGAGTGGATCTTGAAGTTGCATTTCCATAACACTTTACACACTAAGAAAATTAAAAAATGGCAGGATGGGGGAGGTTCTGGTGGAGGGAGAGGGGCTAAAGATACCTGGGATGATTTTTCTTTTCTCCAGTACAAGTACTCTGAACATGCTGGTGTATTTTCTTTCAAACTGTTTTCCCTGAACAAACTTTTTACACAGTTGCAACTGTAATGCATGAAAATGATGACTCTGAATGTTTTGACTTAATAATAATTTTCCATGTCTTTACATAGACTTTCTGACCATTTAAAAAATTATTTCATGTTACATAGAACAAACTACAATTTACTTAACTCATCCTCTATTGTTAGATATTAAAGTTGCTTCTGATTTTTCTGACTATAATGAGTAAAGCTATAATTAACATTTTGTTCATATATTTCCTTATTATTTCAAACTATCTGGGGTAAATTCTTAGAGTTAGAATGCTTGTATCAAAGAGCCTTTATGGCTCTTGAGAAATATTGTAAGGTCATTTTTGAAAGACCTCCTTGCAAATTTAATATATACCAAGTCAGTTATTAGATATAATGAATAGAAAACAATTAACAAAATATACTATATATTGTTATAGAAAATATTACAATTAACTATTATTACAACTGTTATTTTAATTTTCTCTCTTCTTTTTTTCCTTTCTTCTTTTCTTCCTTCCTTCTTTCCTTCCTTCCTTTTTTCCTTCTTTCTGATTTCTAATGAGGCTAAGTATATCTCTCACTCTTTTTTTTAAGACAATATCCCAATAAACCTTTCATGTAACACCTATTCTGTGCCAAGTGGCTCTTTCTACTGTAAACCTGTTGGAAAGTAATTGAAGTACAGTGTCATTACGAGGTTGTGAGGGCCTGAGCCGGGTCAGTGTTGATGGGAGGGAGGAGATGGGGATACATTCAAGAAAATGTAGGCAAAATCTAATACTGCCTATGGGATGAGGTATTAGTTGGATGTAGGGTAAAATAGAGGGAAGATAACTGACTCAGACTTGACAAGCTTAGGAGTTTGGTCATAACCCTATTGAACCCACAAACGGAGCAGGTTCGGTTCAGTCTGAGGCACGTTGAGTTTGAGATACCGAAGGACATCCTAGTGATGCCTGGTGTAGTGGTTGCTGTAGTATAGCACTCAGATCCCTCTTTTGGGGCCAAAACACTCGTTCTCCCATTTCTGGAAGGATTAGTGGCAGGGAGCTCTCAGCTGAGTCCCTCATTGTGTTTGCCCTTCACTGAAGAGAGTGGCCCAAGGTCACACTGCCTTCCTAGGTAGCCAACATCGAAGACCAAGGTGGGCATATAAAAGCCAGGCACCTTTGCTCAAGGCAGGACACATCCGAAGGCCACCCAGATTCCAGAGCTCATTATGGTATTGGTTTTGGCTTTGTTTTTGTCCCTTCATCTGCCCAGTTCTTTCTTCCCTTACTGATGTTGACCCCCAAGGGCACTCCCCAATAAACTTGCTGCCTGCAGATCTCCATCTCAGAGTCTGTTTTCAAAGAACCAACTTTAGACAGCTGGAAATACATATCTGGGCTTGGGAGGACAGTTTGTTTGAGAGAGAGTGATTCACCATACAGGGATGGTGAATGTGCGGTGGTGGGTGGTATAATGGAGTTTGAGGGGCCAGAGAGAAGACACTGCATCTTAGGGAAGGAAGGCCTACACTGGTGGGGGTCGGGTGGGGGAAGAATAGCTAGTGAGGGCAGCAGAGGTCTGACAACGTAGAGCTGAGAAGGGTGTTTTCACAATGGACAGCCAGTCAGGGCCTCTCTGAGGGTGACAGAGACCAGGCCACTTTTGTTTATTTAAGGGTCAAGGGTACATAAAAAAAAAAACAGTGTTCTTTTAAGTGTGCTATAATCTAAACACTTCCATTAATAAATTATTTTAACAGTGATACGAAAATACAAAGAATCTATGTATAATCTCATTGGAAATAAAAATACAAAATTTAGGCTCTTCATGCATAGGAAGCCTGGGCCAAAAGTCTCTCCTGGCCACTGGCTGTCCACCTTCCCCTGCATGAAGTCACTGCAGCCAGCAGATGCTGACCTGGTCAGAGTTTGGCAAATAAAAACTAACAACGACAACAACAACAACAACAACATAATGAATGTTGGCAAAGATGTGGAAAAACTGGAACCTTTGTGCATTGCTGATAGGATGTAAAGTGGGGCAGCCGCTGTGGAAAACTGCATCGCAATCCCTCGAAATTGAATATAACTCTGGAGGCGTGGCTCCATTGGCTAGAGCGTCGTCCCGATACACCCAGCTTGTGGGTTGGATCCCCACGCAGAATCAACCAATGAATTCACAAATAAGAGGGACAACAAATCTCTCTCTCTCTCTCCCTCTCTCTCAAATCAATCAATAAAAATAATTAAATATAGAATTACTGTACAATCCAGAGATTTCACCTCCAGGTAAATACCCAAAGGAATTGAAAGTAGGGACTCAAACATGCTCATAGTTGTATTATTGACAGTAGCCAAAAGACGGAAGCAACCCAAGAGTCCATCAATGATGAATGGATAAGCAAAATGTGACACATATTCAGACTTAAAAAGGAAGGAAATTGACACATGCTACAACAGGGAGGAACCTTGAGGACGTTATGCCAAGTGAAATAAGCCCATCACAAAAGGACAAATATTGTATGATTTCACTTATATAACATACCTAGAATAGTCGAATTCAGAAAGAGAAAGTAGCATGGTGGTTGCCAGGGACTGGGGACAGGGAGGAATGGGGAGGTGTTGTTTAATGGGTACAGAGTTTCAGTTTTGCAAGATGAAAAGAGAGATGGCGATGGTTACACAACAATGTGAATGTGCTTAATGCCATGGAAACACACAATTAAAACTCATAAATTTTATGTTACTTATATTTCACCACACACACAGAGCAAACAGAAAAAGTGGTTGCCACAAGCCCTGCTCCCGTGAGAGTGCACCCATCACCAACTCGCCCGGACCAATGAGATTCGGGTGACTTCCTGTAATCCATACTCTGCAGCATCGTAAGCTGTAGTACACAAGAGACTCCAGTCATCAGGGCTTCAGAAACAAAACTAACTCCTCAGGTAACATGGTGTTTTACAGGTTGTAATTGCAAAATGAATTACTTGCAGTTGGTGACTAATAAAATAATTAGCTTATACCCACTGCAAAAAAAAAAAATTGTTTACAAGTAACAGGCACAGGCAATTTGAATCAGGTGTTGCAAAATAACTCAAGTTCTGATTTTGGAAAGACTCACCTCTTTTTGACTTGAGTAATCTGTGCCTTTTGGAAAAAAGAGAACTTGAAGTCATGTCAGTAGGTTTGACAGCCATGGTGACTAAAGAGAGATCCAAAGATGGCTATGTTATCATCATGGTTTGTGTGAACGGTACCCTAGAGATATACAGTCTACAGCCTGCACAACCGCACTGAGTTCCCTGAGGGGCAAGCAGTGAGTCAGAGGAACATGTAAACACTTCCCAGAAGCCTCAGGAATACATGAGAGAGGGAATGGACTTCTGTGGTCACCCAGGACTACTGTTATTTGAATGTAGCCTCGAAGACACATTAGGGAGCCTCCAGTTTCTGTGTGGGCAGATGTGTGTTTACTGGATGCAAAGACCACCTCATCTTAGGCAGGTGAGTGCAGAGGGAAGGGCTTTCATCCTAGTGCCTGGAGCTGGGTGTGATGCCAAAGTGGTATTAGTGTAACTCCCATAGACGTGAATTGTTGTGGGCTGTGGGGGCTGACGCTGGGTCTTGAGGTGCTGGCCTTAGAGACAACCCAGCCCCTCCTGGCTCAGTGGTTCAGCTTGGCCCTGCCCCCGTTGTCCCAATTCCAGGGGCAGGGAAGAGGACGCAGCACAGCTGTTAAGGTCTGTGGGCTTAGTGAGTGTCCTGTGGCCCTAGTGTGTTGGGGTAGGGGTAGCGAGCCCTGAGGAACCCTCCCAGACCGCAGTTAGGCCTCTTCTGAGGGGCTGAGCTGGAGCTCTCAAGGCTTGGGGTTCTGGCCAAGTGCCTGCTCCAGTGCTGGCCACCGATCCGGCCTCCCAACCTGTTCTTGGTTCTCCAGTTCTACCTCACCCCGCTCCTAGCTCACCGAACAATGGCTGACTGGGCCTCAGCCCAGGCAGGCACACAGACAGTGGCAAAGCCCAGGGGAGAAAGCAATCCCATTCCTTCCCCAGGACCCTCTTTGCCCCGATTTACAAGCCCGTCCTCAGGGGTTCCTTTGTGGAAATGGAGTGAGAGCCAGAACAGAGTAACTCTCTGGCTCTTGATTAAAGGTGTGTGTGTGTGTGTGTGTGGCCCTGGCCAGTGTGGCTCAGTTTGTCGGAGTGTTCTCCAAAAGATGAAAGGTTGCGGGTTTGATTCCCAATGAGGGCACATGCCTGAGTTGCAGGTTCAGCCTCCGGGCCGGGGCATGTACAAGAGGCCACTGATAGATATTTCTCTCCTTCTCTGTCTCCCTCCCTTCCCTGCTCTCTAAAATTAGTGAACATGTTCTCCGGTGAGATTAAAATAATAATAAAAATAAAAATAAAAATAAAAATAAAGGTATATGTTGTGTGGAGAGACAGAGAGAGGAGGGAGGGAGAAAGTGTGGTGAAAAATGAACATGTCCTTTTTCCAATTTTCCCACAGGTCCCATCTCCCAGCCCTGTTCATCTGTGCAGGTGGACCCCGGGCTTGTCATTAAGTCTCTGTCTCTGACACCTCTGCAGCTTCCATGCCTGGGGCACCTCTGCATCTCCCTCTCCCTGCTCTCCCCCTCTCAGCTTCAGCTGCGTTCTGAGACACGGCATCCCTGAAGCTGCTGCCTCACGCCCCAGCGCCCCACTCCAGTGCCAACCCTCAGAACCAGCCCTTCACAAAACAACCCCCAGCCCCTCTCCAACTAGAAAACTGGAGGAGGAGACAGAGAAAAGAAAAAGAGGAGGAATAAAGAGAACACACTGAGTGTAGAAAGATCAAGTTTAGGGAGGGGAGAGTCCATCAGTCCAGCTATTTTATGCTCATCTATTCACTTAGCCATCTGTCCACTGTCTGTCTCTCCCTCTCTGACTTCTTTCTCTTTCTGTGTTTCCCTTTGATCTATTATTTGTCATTCATTCATTCATTCATTCATTCATCCTTTATTTACTGATCAAGTCCCAGTCAAATAGAACAATTGTACACAGCAATTTATATATAAGAAAAATTTTCCAAGCTCCACTTTTGGAAACATTTACCCAATACTCCTCCCCCAAGGATGGTTTGTACCTACCCTCCTTCCCACTGAAACTCTACTTCACCCAGGTGCACTTGTGGAGACTCTACCTTCTCATTAGCACCCAAATCCCTGCACCCCAGACCTCCTGCAGCACTTGATCTGACTGACACCTACTTCAGGCTGGGTTACGGGGGGGATTCCCATGGCTTTTCTCGCCCAGAGGTCATTCAGTGATGCTCCCTCTTCTATGCCCACATCATCCCATATGCTCAGACCTCCCCCACTCTCCTTCCCCAAGCCCCTACTTGTTCTACTCCTCCTTATTCCCTCAACCAGGGCCAAGCTACTGACTCCAACTAGCCATGGATGTGAAACCCCTCAATTTGTCCCCTGACTCCAACTCAAATGGGGTTGGGATCTAAGCATTGTGGTTGACCTTTTAAACTAGATGCTGAGGCACGAGTCAAGAATCCAGGCTGGAACTGTGCTCCCTGCATAAAGCTGGAGGTGGGAAGGGGCTGTCCTCTATGTTGATTTGGACTTACAAAACTCTCTCTCTGCCCACTGCCTGGGGGATATAATCAGAGGTGGAAATGGACCACTTCGTCCAGAATAGGAGAGATATTAACGACAATCCTGAGAAACCTGAACCTGTGGCCTGAGCAATCTGTGATTCAAGCACTACGATTCTACATTACCTCCCTGATAAGGAACCCTCAACCGCAAAATCGCCCCAGCCCAAGATAAAAATTGACCCAGAGTCAATGAACCATGTTGGTCAGAGACAATTCACAATCTACTGCACCACCCAGGATATTTCTAGAATCCTACAGAAGAAAATGCCCCAGAAAATATGTTCACAAATAAAAATTACAAGACAAGTAAAGAGGTCAAATACATAAGATATAATCTGCAAAGCATAGGTAATAATCTAATAAGGTTTTCACTGTTCAAAGAGAGAAAGAAAATAAAATACACACGGTGTAAATAAGACCTTAGAAACACCGATGGGTAAATTTGAAATACATTCTAAAAACAAAAGTTTTAGTCTTTAAAAAATAATGCAATGAATGAGTTAAATGTTGACTAGACATACCTGAAGAGAGAATCATTGAATTCTAACATATTGATCAGTGGAAATAACCCAGGATATAGCACAAGAAGATAAAGATCCAGGGGGAAAAGTTAAGAGAATCAGACAATAGGATGGCCTGCTTCAAAATACATCTAATAGGAATTCCAGAAGGAGAGAATGAGGGAAAGAAAGTTTAGGGGAGATAATGGCTAATAATCCTCTAGAATTGATAGAATTGATAAGTGGTATAAATTTTCAGATTGAAAATAAACATGGTGTCCCAAGCTGAATAAATCAATGGAGAGTCACTTAGGACATTGCAGTGAAATTACAAAACATTAAGGAAAAATAGAAACTCTTGAAAGCTACCAAAAGGAGAGGCTAAGATATATTACACAAAAAGGAATGGCAATGAGACCAACAGTAGACTTCTCAACAGCAGCAATAGGTACTAGAGGGCAATGGAACAACAGCATCAAAGTGTGAGAGAAAATCATGATCTGCTTAAAGTTCTATATCTGGCTGAACTAGCATAGAGATGAGGACAATATAAAGTTATTTCAGTCACATAAAAACAAAGGCAGATCTTGCTAAAAGAATTATTAAAGGATGGACTTCAGCTAGAAAGACATTAAATCCAGAAATAGGGTGTGGAATGCAAGAATCAACAATGTTAAAAATGTTTCCAAACATTTAAAAAAAAACCTGTCTCTTCTACAGGTTTCTCTTTCACTAGTCATCCCCTAAATACTGTTTTTCCCTTGAATTTTGTCCTCTTCTATTTCTGACTCTATTTGAGCAATCATATCTATGCAAACACTTTCCACTATCATTTATAAACTGATGCCTCAAAAGACTCTATCTCTGCTCTTGACTTTGGGTTCATATATGAAACTTACAGATGGACCTCTCTATTTGAATGTCCCAAAGACAACACATTGTTCTCAAACTAAACTTACCACTTCTTTAAACCCACTCCTTCCGGGTTCCGGCTCCCAATAACTGACACCAGTACCTACCTACTCAGGTACGCAAGCCACGCTTTTGATCATCATACTCAACTCAGTCTCCCTGAATCCAATCAGCCACTGACTTCTAAACTGTTTTTTAAATCCACCTCTCCTTCCCTAAGTCCTTGCTTTGATTCAGGCCTCCATCATCTCTAGCCTTGATTCTAAAGAAAAGTAAGTTTTCACTTGTAAGCTTTGGCTTAAGTGAGGTAAAACAATGGGCACAGTGCCTGGCAGACAGTAACTACTTAATAAATGATAGTTATTTCATTTTTTAAAAAATTAGATGACCATAAACAATTGGTGAAGTAGGTCATTTTAGAGTTGAGAAAACTGATGTTCGTGGAAACTCATGCCACTTACCCAAAGCCACATACCATATTTTGCAGTGTAAAATGTGCACTTTTTGTGCAAATTTTTGAGGGAAAAATAAGGATGCACATTATATATGGGTAGTACCTGAAATACCTTGTGTCTGTTCTTGTGTTTTATAATTATTTGTTCCATAAAATATCTTGTACCATAATATGTTCAAAAATAAATGCTAAAATTCCTTTATAACACAAAAAATCAAGGATCTAAATATAAATAAATAAATAATTGAACTAAAAAATTAAAACAAAATATTTTTTTTCCCTGAATATTTGAGCCAAAAATGTGGGTGTGCAGCATACACAGGAGCGCGTTATACATGGCAAAATACGGTAGCTTTCTGACTGAAGACCTTAAGCCCTTAACCATTTCGCTGCACGGCTTCACTTACCGCATGCTGTTTTAATCATAGATAGAGGTGTCTATTTCCCCCCAAAGATCAGGAGCCGCTTAAGGTCAGAGGCTAGATGGAATGTGTTTCTGTATTAATAACATTTGCTGAATGGAATCTGATTGAGCTCTTTTAGGATGGAGTTGACGTTGGATGTGTGCCCACGAGGATTAATGGTAGAGTTAGTGAAGAGATTAGCAGGCAGGGAGTGGTGATTGTGGGTAAGAGCTACTTTCCGAGGCTTACAGAAAGAGGGGCTTGGTGAGTGAAGCAGCTAAAGGGTGCTGCCCGGGAATTTGAGCCTCTGGCCCTATAGCTATTCCTCCTTGATGGTCCCCTGGCTTTACCTGGGGGGTTGGGTGAGGTAGGGGTTCAGCCGGGGCTGTGCTGGTGATGAAGGGGTCACATTGCAAGCATCCGAACTCTTCACTGATCCTCTGGATGAAGAAGAGAGAAATTAAGGCTGATATCCCAGGGAGAAAAAAAGTGTCTGATTTAAATTTAGGTAGAGAAAGTTAGTTTTGGCAAATGTACCATGGCAATATGAAATATGCCATGGGGAAATTGAGTGAAGGGTATACAGGAACTCTCTGTGCTATCTTTGTAACTCTTCTGTAAATTTAAAGTTATTTCAAAATAAAAAAAAATTAAAACCAGAAAAAAGGGGTTATAGCTGAACCCATGGCTGGAATCCCAGAAGATCACAGTCTCTGAATAGAGAAAGGAAAATATCCCTTGTCTTTGAACAAGCTACTTTGCTGTGCGACCTTCAGTTTGTTCATCTGTGTAATGGAGGAGTATCCTTTGGCCAGTGAACCTGCTGGGAGTGTGGTGATAATGAAATTAGCAAAGGGACAGGAAAGAGGTCAGGATCCCAGCAGAACAGTGAGATTCAGGACCATCAGGGAAATAACACCGAGCACTGGGCAGAGGCAATGGTGGGGCTGGGATCAGTTCATTCCAATATAGTAGATACAGAGGTTGGCTAATTCAAGACTGCTGCCCTGGGAGATAAGGCAGGGGCCCGCTTAATGGAGCAGGGGCAGGCAGAGACTAACACTTCCTTGGAGATGGTGTCCCAAAGCCCTGGGCCCTGGATGGCTTATCTCTGGCTCCTCCAGTCCTCCTGGATCTCCTGGGAGAGATGGACAGTTCGGAGGAGGTTGGAGAGGCCAGAGCCCAGTAAGAGTAACAGCACAGGTTCTGGCCCCAGGGGGCAGACCCTCCTTCTCCCATCCACGGAGCCAGGCAGGCTGGTAGAAGCTCATGGTCCAAAGGAAGAAGTAGCAAATTTGGGCTGGGGGCAAGGAGAGGAGCTGGGCCCCGGCAGGTAGAGGCCGAGCATCCTTGCTTTCCTGGGCCCTCCTTTGCATTAATTACCTGTGACATGGTTTGTGTGCTGCTCTCCCTTTGTTCTGTTTTAATTAACGGAGATCCCCTCCAAGCAAATCAGCTGCTGTGTAAACTGTAAAACTGTCAGCACGCAGAGGATGGTTGCCATGGAGACATGAAGGGTAGGAACTATTGATGGGCTCCCCACTCTTTGGGGCATTTGAACCTCCATGAAACCCACCACAGTAGTAATAATGGGCAGAAGAATGTCAATATCAGGGTCTTGGCTTTGGTTTCAGATAGACTTAGGTTTCAACTTTGACTAACTGACTGTGAGAATTTGGGCAGATCACTTAAGTTTTCTGATTCTTCTTTTCCTCATCTGCAAAATAGGAATAATAATATCTTGTCACAAGGTTTGTGGTAGATAATATGCATTACATACTTCATCTTGTGCCTGGAGCACCCAATAAATACGGCTTGTTCAGTTTATTTTTCTTGTCAGTATAAAGTTTCCTACAGGCCCTTTGTAAGTTCATCATGACCAGAGAGAAACTTTTAACTAAAACATACATGAAGGAAATCCCCTAGTTCTTACTACTGACTTTCTACTTTTCTATATACTGTCATTCTATGTTCAGAGAAGCCTTGTTTTCCCAGTAGCTTTGCCTCCCCTCAAATCATTAAGACCTTATAATCCTCTTCTTCCAGTTTTCTCCCTTCCCTAGCAGGTCCACGAGAGGACTGAGCATTTTCCTTGAAGCTCTTAAATTTTACATGCAACTACCCACACTAAATAACTGAACAAATAAATACACAGATGGATGGGGGCAGGAGCCCCTAAGGAGGAGCCATTGGCCAACTTGAGCCTCAAGGACAGGTTATTTAGGTGAGAGGATGGATTGAGTGTAGGAGAGGGTGTTGTAGAAAGAGAAAATACTATGTTTAAATGCCCAAAGGCAAGAGATAGTATGTTGTATTTGAGGAACTGAAAATGGTTTAGCAGGACTTCTGGCCAAGATGGAGGCATAGATCGATATACTTTGCCTCCTCACACAACCAAAAGAAGGACAACAACAAATTTAAAAACAAAAAACACCCAGAATTCCAGAAAATTGAACTGTGTGGAAGAGCGACAATTAAGGAGTTAAAGACGAAACATTAATCCAGACTGGTAGGAAGGGTGGAGATAGGCAGCCAGGGTAGAGAGGATAGGCAGCAAGGTGGTGGCTAGAGGTCTAGGTGGGTGAAGCGGCAACTGGCAGACCAGGAGGTCCCACATTTGCATGCACTGGGGGTGAAACAGACCACACAACCTAGGATTGCAGCACAGTAAAAGAAAGCCTCAAAACCTCTGGC
The DNA here is from genome assembly GCA_004026545.1 of Mormoops blainvillei. NCBI lineage: Eukaryota > Metazoa > Chordata > Mammalia > Chiroptera > Mormoopidae > Mormoops > Mormoops blainvillei. Next base: position 259,608 of record PVJD01000026.1, on the reverse strand, counting down.
TGTAAAAACTTCTGGGTGTTGCAGCAGCAGGAGAAACTCCCAGCCTCACAGGAGAGTTTGTTGGAGAGATCCATGGGTCCCAGATGGTACACAAGCCCACCCACCCAGGAATCAGCACCAGAAGGGCCCAATTTGCTTGTGGGTAATGGGGGAAGTGCATGAACATTGGTAAGAGCTGAGCAACCGGCATAGTTCCCTCTCTGACCCCTCCCCCACATACAGCACCATAACGCAGCCACATGGGTTGCCCCGCCCTGGTGAATACCTAAGACTCTGCCCCTTACAAAGTAATAGGAGCACTGAGACAAAGAAGTATGGCCCAAATAAAAGAGCAGATCAAAACTCCAGAAAAAATACAACTAAGTGATGAAGAGATAGCCAACCTTTCAGATGCTCACTGGTAATCAGGATGCTCACAGAAATGGTTGAGTATGGTCACAAAATAGAGGCCCTATGCAAAGTGAAATAAAGCAAAATATACAGGGAACCAATAGTGAAGGGAAGAAAACAGGGATTCAAATCAACTGGAGCAGAAGGAAGAAATAAACATTCAACCAGAACAGAATGAAGAAACAAGAATTCAAAAAAAATAAGGAGAGGCTGAGGAACCTCTGGGACAACGTTAAATGTTCCAACAGCTGAATCATAGGGGTGCCAGAAGGAGAGGAGGGAGAGCAAGAAATTGAAAACTTATGTGAAAAATTAATGAAAGAGAATTTCCCCAATCTGGAGAAGGAAATAGATTTCCAGGAGGTCCAGGAAGCTCAGAGAGCACCAAAGAAGTTGGACCCAAGGAAGCACACACCAAGACAATCATAATTACATTACTCAAGATTAAAGATAAGGATAAAATCTTAAGAGCAATCAGGGAAAAGGAGATAGCTACCTACAAAGGAGTTCCCATAAGACTATCAGCTGATTTCTCAAAAGAAACCTTACAGGCAAGAAGGGGCTGGAAAGAAGTATTGAAGGCCATGAAAGGCAAGGACCTACATCCAAGATTACTATCCAGCAAAGCTATCATTTAGAATGGAAGGGCAGATAAAGGGCTTCCCAGATAAGAGAAAGTTAAAGGAGTTTGTCTTACCAAACCCTTATTATATGAAATGTTAAAGGGACTTATCTAAGAAAAAGAAGATCAAAACTAGGAACAGTAAAATGACAACAAACTCACAGCTATCAACAAATGAACCTAAAAACAAAAACAAACTAAGCAAACTGCTAGAACAGGAACAGAATGACAGAAATGGAGATCACATGGAGGTTTATCAGTGACGAGGGGTGGGGAGAATGGGGGAAAAGGTACAGAGAATAAGAAGCATAATTGGTAGGTACAAAATTGACAAGGGGCGGTTAAGAATAGTATAGGGAACAGAGAAACCAAAGAACTTATATGTACGACCCATGGACATGAACTAAGTGGGGGGAATGCTGGTGGGAGGTGGGGTGCAGGGCAGAGGGGAATAGAGGGAAGAAAAAAATGGGACAACTGTAATAGTATAATCAATAAAATATACTTATAAAAAAAGAAAGAAAATGGTGTAGCAGAACAGAAATGGCATGTAGAAGGCAAGGGTGTGGCTGTGAGAGATGAGGCTACAGAGGAAGGTGGGGTCTGAACACAGAGGGCCTTGTTAAGTCCTCTTTCAGAATCTGGATTTTATCCTATTGGCAATGAGAGGCCAAAGAGGAATTTCGTGCGGCAGACAGATATAGTCAGATTTGTATTTTAAAAGGATTGTTAAATGATGTGCAGAGAGTAAGTTAGAAAAGGCAGTAGTGGATCTAGGGTACCCAGTTAGGATGGTGGTCTTTGAATTCAAGTTAAAGCTGAGAGTGTCATGGGAAGATGAGCACTAGAGCTCTTTTCCTTTAGAAGATCTTCAGGAGGTAGAAGCTATGGAATATTGACTGGACATGGGAAGTCAAAGAATAAGATAGAGAAAGAGGAAGCCAATAAAGGGTGGTCAGAAAGGTAAGAGGAAGACAAGAAAGAGTCAAAACTTGCCTGAAAAGAAGACAACCGAAGGAGAGAGTTCCAAGGGTAGAACAGTCCACAACAGTCAATGCTGCTAAGGGGCCCCAACTACAGGGACTAAGAGGTGAATGTTGGGTTTAGCTCAAAAGAGATGGCTGGTGCCTTTGGTGGGCAGCTGTGTATGGCTGGGGTGGAGTGCAGAAAATACAGCAGTGATTTAGGAAATGAAGGGTTGGTAAAAAGAGGAGAGAATGGGTGAAGACAACTCTTTCAAGAAAATTGCCAATGAATGAAAGGAGAGAGGCCTAGTGACAGATGGAAGGAAATGTAGAGAGTAATAATTTATTTTTAAGATGGAAGAGATTTGAGTATACTTACAGGTGAAGGAAGGGTACAGTAGAGAGTAAGTGATTGAAGATACAGGAAATGGGTCATAGTTGATGGAGAAAGGTTCTAGAAGAGGTGGGAATGGTGGGATACAGAACAACAGTAAGTCATTTGCTGTGGACAATCCTGAGATGGGTGGAGGTCTGGTTGAGAACAAATGGAAGTAGGTTTCTATGGGGAAGGGCACAGAAAGGGTCTGTTTCGGATGATCCCTTATCTTTTCATGTTCTCTGGAAAGAAGTGAGGTTATGTGTTGAGAGGGTAACCCAGAGGTGGTGGAGATATGGGCTTGGCAAGAGGAATTGACACTGCTCTTTGGAGGAAGGTCAGCAGGGAACTGATCAGGAGTTTGCAAAAGGCCTGTGTGCAAGGATGAGGCCCTGGTGAAAGAACAAACATGTTTTGCTCCTTGGATACAGTTCCACAATATTGTGTATATTTACCTTAAGTACATTCTCACTGTTGCATAATCACCACCATCAACCAGCTCCAGAATGCTTCTCATCTTCCAAAAAAACCTCTGTATTCATCAAACACTAATTCCCCATTCCCCGTTCCTTCCAGCCCCTGACAATTACCATTCTTTCTTTCTCTATGGGTTTGACAACTCCAGGTGTCTCATAAAAGAAAAATCATACAGTCTTTTGTGACTGGTTTATTTCACTCAGCACAGTGTCCTCAAGGTTGATTTATGTGGTAACATGCATCAGAATCCCCTCCCTTTGAATGGCTGACTAATAGTCCATTGTATGAATATACTACATGCACTCTACATTTTATATTCTTAATTAATCTGCAAAATACTATACCATGGAGATCGTTGTCCTCATTTTCCAAGTGAGGAAACTGAGGCTTAGAAGGGAATTGGTTTGCACTAAAGGCAGAACAGCACCAGAACCCAGGTCCCACCTTTTTCTGTCCTCATCTCTCACTATATGACAAGGCCACCAGGTATAGGTCTTGTGCTCACCTGTGACTGAGATTCTCAGTTGGCTCAGGGTGGGAGGTCTGCCCCACATCCTTTCAACATGCAGGTCACCATAGCTAGGCTTTGTTACGTAGATACAGACTGAGACAGGGACTCAGACCCCACACAAACCTCCATGGGCAGAACAAGGAGAGTCCTTGGCTATAGGTGAGGAGGGGGCTTGTTAGTCAGAGTCATGGGCTCCGATAGAAGGCAATAAGACCTGACTCTTACCTTAGGGATGGAACCCTTAAATAGAGGTGGGGTTTCTGGCATGGAATAGTGGAGGAAAGAGGGTTTTGTACCATTGGGGCAGGAGATTCCCTGGGCATTTGCTAGACAGGCTAGCAAGATGCTCATTGCATTCCTCTGAAGCAAACTGTTCCAGATGGAACTTCAAAGGTGGGCGGGAGTGGGAGAAGGGAAACACACATAGAGTGCAGTTCCATAGCCAAACCTGGCACAGTGAGGTGCAGGCGTGTATGAGGGCGGACTCAGGTGTGAACTACATGTCAGAAAGTGCAATGCCGTGCGCAGGGTCATGCCCAAGTCCAGAGAAGGGGTGGGCAGTCCCAAACCATTTCAGCTGCTAGGCAAGGACTCTGTCTACTCCCACTCCCATCCTGGGCCCTGTGGAAGGAAGGCATCAAGAGGTCAGATCACATCACATTAGAGCCTGGCATGGCCTGGCTTGTGACATCTTTCGGCTTATCTCGCCCTGGTGCAGGTTGTCACAGAAGCCCTCTGGATGTTGCCTGGTGCCTCATTAATGGCATTGCCAAGCTCATTAAGTTGATCTTTCTTCTTTCTGTAGTCTCCCAGCTCTAAGCTGTCGCCTCAGTCTCTGCCAGCCTGGGGCTGGGTTAACCCTCGGTGGCTCCAGCACAGAGGATTCTGCAGAGGTTGGGTTGCAATTGATCCCATGACACAGATTAGGAAAGACTGACAGCCCTCCCTTAGAGGGTAGATTAGTTTTCTAGGGTTACTGTTACAAAGTATCGCAAACTTCAACAACAGAATATTCTCTCGCAGTCCTGGAGGTTAGAAGTCTGAGGTGAAGGTGTCAGCAGCGTTGGTTCCTTCTGAGAGCTGTGAGGGAGAATCTGTTCCAGGCCCTTCCCCCAGCTCCCGGTGGGTTGCTGGCAATCTGGTGTTCCTTGGCTTGTAGAAGCACCTCCCCCATCCCTGGTTTCATCTTCACATGGTGTTCTCCCTCTGTGTGAGTCTGTGTCCAAATTTCCCCTTTTTATAAGGAACTAGTGTTATCAGATTAGGACTGACCCTAATGATCTCATTCTAACATGATTACCTCTGTAAAGACCCTACCTCAAGGAAGGTCACATGGTGCCTAGGACTCCAATGTATCCTTTTCGGAGAACAGAATTCAATCCATAACAGGGGACAATTTTTTTGCCTTTCACTACCTCCCCTTCTGAACACCATGCGTATTTAGGAAATCCCTAAGCCTTTGCATCCAGAATAGCATGAACTAAACTCAGAAATAACTTCCTAATAGGACATGGTGACAGACATGTCTAGGGTTTGGGGGAGAGAAGGTAGAGGAAGAGGGGCAGGTAGAGAAGCAGAGAGAATGCAGGGAAAAAGTCACATCCTAAATTATTTTCAGGACAATGCTAATAAGAAAGGAAATCTCTCTAAGGACTGGGGTTGAACCTCTTGGCTGGACCCAAGCCAAAGCCTTGGCCAGGGAATATGATGTATATTAAGGAATCTTTCCTCTTACAGACAAAGTGTGGACTGAAAGATGTCACACATAAAAGAAGTCAAGCCATATAATTCCATTTACATGAAAATGAAACCTAGACAAAACAGATTTATAGTGACAGAGGCCATAAGTGGTCACCTTTGGGAGGAATTGGTTGGGAGGGGGCATAAGGGAGTCTCTAGGGTATCTTGTTCTAGATGGGTGACACCACTGAGCTTTATATTTCAGATGATCTCACATCACTATAAATTATGCTATGGGCAAATAAGTAAATTAACCTATTCCTTACTTTTCTGCTCACCAGTGATCACTCCAGGCCACTCTGTCAGCTCTCAGACTATTTCCATACTCTTTGTGCTCAAAAATACTCACTCGTGTGAAATGATATAAATATCCTGTAATGTGTCCAGCGCACAATAGGTACTCACAAAATGCTGGTTCCCATCATGCTCCCGTGCACATCATGATCTGGGGATACAGAAGGGGCGGCATCCAGAGAAGATCTGGGCTCCCTCCTTTCCTCCTACCCACGGAGCATGGCTCTAGGCCCTGGAGTGGAAGGAGTTCAAGCCTTGGCGGTAGACTAGTAAAAAATCATGTCCCCTATCCCCAGGAACAGAACCCAGCCCAGCAGAAACCCCAAATCATAATTAAAAGATGCCCTGCAACTCTCTCAGCAGCATACATTTTGAAGATGAAAGTAAATGATTAAAATAATTAAACACTTCAAGCTGACAAGCTGGAGCAGAATCTTGCCAGCGGACGTTTGTCAGTAATTAGCTAATTAATCCTGGCGCAGATTATAAGCCATAACAAACCAGTCAGGCTGAACAGAGCCGGCTGCTCAGAATTAGATTTTTTAAAAAGCGGGGAAGGGTGGGGGTGAGAATTGGATGGATAAGCGGGAAGGAGGAAAAATAAGAAAAAGACACAGCACTTGTGGCCACCTGTCCTTACCCTAGCTGGCAGTGTGGGCCCAGCCTCTAGGGCCCTTCCTGGAGAGTTCTGAGCCTGCATCTAGGCCAGACTGAGCCCGTGCTGGGCTTCCAGCAGGATGGACACTGGGAAGGAGGAGAGGGGGTGCTCTGGCCCCCAAACCAGAAGGAAGAGTGGGAAGAAGTCCAGGTAGGAGGTGATGTCCACTTCAGGTGGGCACGGCATTATTCCAGTCATTATTTTATTCAGCAAGGTACATCAGCAGGGACAAGAATTCCATTTCTGTGGGGAAAAAACGACAAGCTCCAAGAAGGGGATCGGGACCCAGCCACACAGTCTGGGATCCGAATAGGCTGTAGGCTAAACATATAATGTGAGCCACAAATGTAATTAAGTAAAATAAAAAGAAACAGATGGAATTAATTTTAATAGCGTATTTTATTTAACCCAATATATCCCAAGGCTATCATTTCAACATATATTAATAAAAAACTTTTTTTTCAGGTGATATTTTACTTTTTGGGGGGTACTCAATCTTCAAGTTCCATTGGGTGTTATATACTTGCAGCTCGCCTCAATTCAGACTAGTCATATTTCAAGTGCTCAATAAGCCGCACATGGCCAGTGCTTCCATATTGGATGACAGCGCTAGACATAAAAAGAAGTTGGGAAGTGGGATCTCAAGCCCTGGGGCAATCCGCGGCAGGACAGAGGCAAACCAGAGGGACATGACCTCCTCATTGTCTCTCTTTCTCTCCTTGGCTCTTCTCCTCCCTAGCCGCTCCTGCTCGCTACTTCCAGCCACATCAACCTCAGTGTCAAGAGTCTCCAGGATGAAGGGTCTGGAAAGTACAGATCAGAATACAGAGGGCCTGGATTTCAGCCCTGGTGCACACGCACAGGACAGGCAATGCTACCGCTGCACACAGAGTGGTGCCCTGCAGTCCTGGGGTGCGGGTGTGTCTAGGTACCACGTGTTTCAGAGGCTCTCCAGCACGTGCGCACTGGCCTCAGAGAGCTCCCTGCAGCTGCAGCCATTGGTTAAGGCTCAGATTCCTTCATAATAACCACATCAACCAAGGGACAAGAGATGTGGTTCCCCATTGTAAATAAGTGAATTAACCCATTTAATGATGGACCACATTTCTCCGTAGCAGAATGTTCTGTAAAGACTGTCAGATGGACTCTGTCTCTTGGATTATAATCAGGATCTTTATTCCCTAATGTTTTCTATTGTGGTAAAATACACATGATGTAAAATTTACAAACAACCATTTTAAAATGTATAGCTCAGCGATATTAAGTACATTCATATTGTTGTGCAACCATCACTACGACCCATCTTTGGAACTTTTTTACCTTGCAAAACTGAAACTCCGTACTCATTAGTTAATGACTCCCCACTTCCTCTGCCCCTGGCAACCACCGTTCTACTTTCTGTCTCTGTCGATTTGACTAATCTAGATATATCATATAGAGGGTTTGGCACAAATAATGCCCTCTTTTTCCCTTTTTTATTACAAAATCATAAACATGTAATTCTGTAACATAACAATATCACACTCAAGCACACCCTATGACATTTTAGGTGGCATGTTCAAATTGAAACTATAAATTATTACACCCATATTATTACGCTACCAACCACACTCCAGCAGGCATTGTTTCTGCTGGACCCTGTACATAAAATCATACAGATTTTGCTTTTTCGTGGTGGCTTATTTTACTTGGCATAATATCCTTAATTCATTCATGTGGTAGCATGTCCGAACTTCTTCCCTTTTTAAGGTTGAATCATGTTCCATTTTTATGCGCATTCCACATTCTGCTTCTCCACTCACTGTCGATGGACACCTGAGTTGTTTTCAGAGTTTAGCTATTGTGAATAATAACTAATCAGTACCTTTTTGAGGGAGTGATCTCCTGCTTCTACACAGAGACCAGCCCATTTCCTGCCGCCATCTTGGCTGAAGCTCTGCGTGGATGTGAACTGAATCTCTCAGAACCCAGGTCAAAGCTTTGGTAAGAGTGAGGGAATAAAATGACACAGCCTCTGGACCAAGGGCACGGATCTGTCAGTGCAGCCATGTCACTGCCCCCGCTGTCTGGAGGAGAGGTTTGGAGAGAGGAGGGGAGGTAAGGGGGAGAAGTTCAGAATGGAGGGCAACAGAAGCCACTTTAACTCCTAAACTTATCACCAAAGAACCACAACACTCTTTCCCCTGTTCCCCAAACCTCATCCTTGTTTGACCAAATATGTGTCTCCTACCTGTAGGAAGAAGGAGAAAAGCTCTCGTTTGGTGCATGGAAAGATCCACATTTGACTATGCATCTTAGCCAAGCTCCGTGCCTGCAACAGAATAAAGCAGCGCTGCTTAGGGCCAATGGAGATATGCACAGGGGACCCTGTGGTGGCTCACGGCTCAGGAACATCCCAAGTAGCTCAGTTGATCAGGGAGTGCTCCAAGGAGGAGATAAGCTTGAGTTGTGCTGAGGAGATGGGTGGAGGTCAAGACAGCAGAGAGGAGGAAGGAGGACACTTTGTTAGGGGAATTTAACATAGACCCTCTCATTCACACAGTTATTCAGAACTTACGAAGTATGTTCACATGTGTAATCACATTTTATCTTCATTGGGCTGCAGGGCCCCAGAGGTACTGTTTCATTTGAGAGGCAATATAGCATAGTAATTAAGAATGAAGTCTTTGGATTTCTGGTTCAATGTGGCAGATGGAATGCATGAATTTATATCTTCTCTCTCAACAAACCTCACTAAAATAAAAGTAAAGGAATATAAAAGAGGCAATGGTGGACCACAGATGTCAACACATTTTTAGAAGACGTCAAGTGAATGAAGGAGTTGGCAGAGCTGGGATAGCTGCCTGTCAAGTATTACAGCAAAGGATGCCAAAGAGGAGTCAGCCAAGTGGAGACCCAGGACCAGGGAAAGAACAAACATTGGCGGCAGCAGTTCCTACAGAAGGTGGGAACGAAGCCTGGGGCAAAGAACAGGGGTAAAACTCTGCACGAGGAACAGGTTCCTTCCCTGTCACACACAAACAGCTGGCTACATCTTCATTGCCCTGGCAGGAGTGGGAGGTTTTATTCCATTGGAAAAGTGAGCCAGAAAGTCTCCAGACAGGATTACGGGGCCCCGTGGAAATCAGGGTAGAATGTCATAATGAAAGGAGGGGCGTTAAGAGAGAGTCTGGACAGGAGATTCTAGGACCCATGAGACATGGTTTGTAGAATGAATACTCACCTCCTCAGGAGGAGATGGGTGGATTCTTCATTGGAGCAATTGAGCAGAGAGAATATTTTTAGATATTGAAGGAGCAATAAGATAGACTGGAGGGAAGAGAGTCACAGAAATAATAGAATAAAATTAAGTTCCCAAAGATGTGATGAATATAATAAATGAAAATAGGCCCATCCCAAATTCCATTAACATAAAGTTTTAGATGGTCAAGGATACAGATAAAAATCTTCTTCCATGTAGCAAGGACAGGGTACATGTAAAGGGTAACACAGAATCAGGAAGAGGAAAGGGCTCTCAACAGCCATTTTAAAGCAATACCTTCAAAGTTCTGAAGAGTAAAAAATTTTCTGATATTCAAGATTTCAAGAATATTACTTCTCATATATTCTTTCTCAGGAACTTCCTAAAGGATGTGTCCCATCAAAATGAAGAATTAAACCAAGGAATATAAAGATGTGGATCTAGGAAAAGGGGATCCATTCCAGAAAATTTTCAAAAGGAATCCCCTGAACAGTTGCTGCTGAGAAGGCTCAGAGAGTAAGTACACATGGAGCGGGGCAGTGGAAGGCTCCAAGGGGCACACCTCCGGGGGAAAAGGCGACTATTAATTCCTCTGGGCGAATTAATAGACAACCTGCTGTGGCTCACCATGTGGAAATTACTGTTCTGAAGGTTTTGCACTGTGTTAAAAAGTTTAGGAGGAATTCATGATAAGGGTATGGAAAATTAAGAAAGTAGGAGAAAGAAAAAAACAAACAAGGCCATTAATACAAGGGAAGACAAAAACTATGTACAAGAAAGATAATGCAATATTAGCTTCAGCAGCGACCATATGTGCAAAATCAATAAAGGTAAACCCTAAATATTGACTTAAAAATTGTGATATAATTACAATAGAAGGATATGGGGGGAGGTGTGGAGATTGAGTGTAATATATATTAAATCATCACCTTTCATAATAGATTAAGAACTAACATAAAAGCATGTTATTCAGAGGTAAATACCAGGAGACACAGCTATAATAAGTGGTTGCCATGAGAAGTAAGACTTGGGTATGGAGTGTAGACTATTGTTTTTTGTGATAAAACTTACAGCAGTGGTTGACTTTTAAAAACCAGATATGTGTACTAATTTGCTTATAAAAAGAAATATAAAATGGAGTATTATTCAGCCTTTTAAAAGAAAAAATTCAGACAATGTTACAACACGGATAAACATTGAGGACATTACCCAAGTGAAATAAACCAGACACAAAACAAACACCATATAATTCCACTTATATGAGGTACCTAGAGTAGTCACATTAGAGAGACAGGAAGTAAAACAGTCGCTACCAGGGGCTAGAGGAAGGGGAGAATAGGGAGTTATTTTTTAATGGGGATAGAATTTTAGTTTTGCAAGATGAAAAGAGTTCTAGGGATGGATGGTGGTGATGGTTACCTAACAATGTGAATGTACTTAATACTACTAATCTGCACATGTAAAAATAAATAATTTTAAAATTGGTTAATATAGTAAATTTTATATATACGTGTCACCAAAATTTAAGTTTTTTAAATAAAAAAAACAACCAAATGCAACCTGTAATTCAGATTTCCAGAAGAGTAAATGTAAGGATAGAATGCAGGGATTAAATGTAAACTCCAAGAGGGCAGGGAGTTTTGCTCTCCACTCACCATTATGTCCCTGAAGCCTCGTATAGTAGTCACTCAACAAACATAGTGAGCACCCCATAAATGCTATCTATACTCTCTTCTTTGTATCCATCTTCAGGGTACATCCCTTCATGCCGGGACATCAGCATTGCTTCTCATTGTGCATGTGCGCCTGTGTACACACATGCACACAAGTATGCAGGTAAACCTCAGGGCATATTCCTTCACATACTTGCTGAATGAATTAAGAATGACTCTGAAAGGTAAGCATTATCACCCCATTTTTCAGATAAAGAAAGTGAGGCCATATAGCTACAAGTCTGGTGTTTTCCCCTCAGCAGCTGACAGCTGAAGAGTTGTAGAAGCACAGAGATGAGAACTCACCTAGATTTAAAGGAAATAACAAATGGATCTGCTTGCTTGGAAAAGATTTGTGCAGGGGAGGAGTGGGTGATGACTCAGAAATGTGCATGCTTGTCAGATGGTGGGGGGGGCACTTTGAATGTCAGGTGAAGGGGCCTGGTAAATATTCAAAAGCAATATAGAGCCATTGAGAGTCTTCATATGAAACAGAGGAAGCTTTAGTTGGCAGAGAATGCAGGGTGTCCCAGAGTGGGAGGCTGGGGCATTCTCTTAGGAGGCTGCCACGATGAAATAATCATTTTTGAAACTGGTACAATGGAGGCAGAGGCAGGAATACTGAAAAATCAATGAGGTTTATAAACCTCTATTCGGACTAATCAGAAAAAAATAGAGGGACAAGATACACGTTACCAATATCAATACCAGGAACCAGAGAGGGATTATGACTACAGGTCCTGCAGAAATTAAAAGAATAATAAGGGAATACCACAAACAACTTTACATCAATAAATTTGATAACTTGGATAAAAATAAAATTTCCTTGAATTACTCAAAATAGAGAGATAACTTGAATAGCCCTACATTTATTACACACACACACACACACACACACGCACATCTTGTTTTAAGGTAAAGGGGGGTGCACCTATTACTTCCCATTGCTCATTTCACCAAGTCTTGGCGTTCAGAGCCACCAAAGGCCCCATCTCACTCATCTGGTTCATCCAAAGAGTAGGTTAGGCTAGTTCGAAGTAGGTTTTCATTTCTTCTAGTCAGAAGAATCTTGACTAATCCAGGGTGTTAAAGACTGAACTGAGGTAAGACAGCCTTTGGGTTCTGTCCATGGTGCTGACCCTGTGTCCCAATTCACGGCTTCAGCACGGAGGCAGGGCCACTGAACGCAGCCTCAAACCCAGGCAAGCGGGTACCCTGTGGGTTCTGTCCATGGTCCTGACCACAGTCCTCTTTGCCACGACAGCCCTAGGGGTTGCTGTCAGAGTTTATAACTCTTAGTCACTCTGTCCAGACTGGGGGACTCAGGAAGGTGCTCCCCTTTGGCTGTAACATCAGATGGTCTTGCAGTACCCAACTCAGGAGAAAAAAACTAACCGAGGAATCTCGCCATGAAGACTATGTATAATATAGGTAATGGAAGAGGTTACAGCTGGACAGGCACAAGAATGTCCAGGGCATCCCTAGATACCAGGTGACAAGCTCAGAAAAGAAACTCTCAATCCAGATGGACCTTGGGGGTCTGATGAATCTGAGCCTGCCTGGTTTTCTTGCCAAAAATGGACAGCTCGCTCTCCCAAAGGCAACCCAATACTTGGGTTGAGCTTCCTTGGAAGTAGAACTTCTCCAGGTCAGAGAAAATGCTGAGGCTCTTGCTGTCACTTGCACATGACCCTCAAATAATAAAAGAGATAGAAGTGGGATCAACCTAGGAGGGCTCCCCAGAGTTTAGGTGCCTCTTGAGGAGAGTGGAGAGTCAGATTCCCACTAACATTTTTAGTTCTTACTGTGTGCCAGGGACTGTAAAAATACTTTACACACACTTCCTTATTTAATCCAAACAATCCAGTGAGAAGGCTATTTTTAATTCCATGTGTATTAATCAGGTTTCTCCAGAGAACAGAACGAGTAGGATATATATAGGGACATATATAAGAGGAGACTTATTATAGTAATTGGCTCTTGTGGTTATGGAGGCTGAGAAGTACCACAACATGCCATCTGCAAGCTAGAGAACAGGGAAACTGGTGGCGTAAGTCGGCCTGAGTCTGAAGACCTGAGAACAAGAAGCTTTGATGTCCTAGGGCAGGAGAAAAATGCGTGCCCCGGCTTAAGGAGAGAGAGAGAGAGAGCTCACCCTTCCTCTGTCTTTTTGTGCTATTTGGACCCATAAATAGATTGAATGATGCCCACTCACATTGGTGAAGGTGGATCATCTTTACTCAGGCTACTGATTCGTATGCTAATCGCTTCCTGAAATACCCTCACAGACACACTTAGATGTGTTTTACCAGGTATCTGGGTACCCCGTAGCGCAGTCAAATTGACACATAAAACTAACCATCACACATACACATAAGGAAACTGGAGCCCAGAGGGGCAAATGATTTGCCCAGTGTCACATAGGCAATATGGGGCAGAGCTCATATTTTTTTCATTGCGTGCTATAAGCTCCAAGCTAAACCCTGTACCTGTTTAGTCACACTGAGCCCTGCAAGCAGGCAGTGTCTCTTGGAAAGGTCATTATTCCTCTCCAACCTGCACCTAGCATGATCAAATGAGGGTACCCACTATGCCCTTCTCTCTTGGTGAGGAGCAGTTAGAGGAATTTCGAGGTCCATTAAGCCTGGAAGTTGAAGGACGCTTGGAGACTTCTGCTGGTAGGGAGGGGGAGAAACCTCTATGGAGGGAGGAAGCTGGTGGGGATGGAGGTGGGAGAGGACTGGCTCCCTGCTGCTCCCAGGATGATTCTCACCTGCCAATCGATGGCTGGAGACTCATGGCAAGTGCTAATCAGATCCATTGGTACACGCAGGCTGGGGCTACAATCTATTTTCACATGAAATGGCAGATCGATTCCTCATTCTCTATAGTCCCGAACCAGCCTCATCTTTGAGGGGCTGAGAAGCTGGTTAACTCTGCATCTCCAGCCACCTGCAAGCCTTGGTCTTCTCTGTGTTCTCCCCAGATACAATCTTGCTTTTCAAACCTTTGCCAGGCAGAGCAGCACAGTGGAATTCTGGGCTGGGTTCCAGTCTCAGGTCAACATCTAACTTTGTGAACTTCGACAAATCACCTCATCTCATCTAACCTCACTTTTCTCATTTTTGTAATGGGGATAAAAATTTCAGCTGTGCAGGGTCTCTGCGAGGATTCCAATTATATCTAGTAAATGTAAAGCTGGGAAATGCTGCAAAATGTAGCTAATACGTAACACAGACTGCTACTCCTAGAAGAATAGGTTCTTTTCCCAAACCTGGTCTTCCCCTTTGACCTCAAACCCTATCCTTGAGGCCTGACAATTCTGGGAGGGAAGTTCTGTTGACAAAGGCCTAGGAGAGATTTTCTCCTCTCTCTAGTTATGTTAAGTAGCCAAAAACAGTTCTCCTGACATGATCAGACCTTCTGATGAAGGCCTTTGGGTTCTGGAAACAGAGCTTAGAAGCAGCAGAAACCTGGCAGGCACGATCTGGGCTCAGCTAAGCGAAGCGGAGTGCCTGGAGAAAGGGTGTTTCTAGGGCTCTGGGTACATTTCTGGGCTTATTTCCTACTTGTAGTAATGAAATCTTACCCATGTGGACATACTTGACCTAATCAGTTTTGTTTAATTTCAAGAGAAAGGACCATGTTCTAGAGATACTCTTCCTGTTCTTCCAAAGGTTATCCTCTTTCAAAAGGAGGAGTCCTCGGTATCCCTCAGTCCTACCCCCTGGTCATACATGATTAGACAGGGGTAGGGAACATTTGTCCTAAGCTGGGCCAATCAAATATTTTCTAACTTCATGTGCACTGGGGCAGCAATGATAGGGTATGAATAGTGTATGTGGGAACAGAGGAGACCAATGCGATGAGAGAAAAATGGAGCAGTCATGCAGAAAAATGTAGAGGCAAATAATAATAATAACAATGATGATGATGATGATATAGGGTCCTAAGAGACAGCAATGGGGGAAGTTGCTGCCTGATGATTTTCTAGTTCCAAAACATGTTGACTGTACTTGTTGAGTGGGGCTCAGTGAGTTTCTCCTGTGTCCTTTCGATATAAACAATCCTTTACCAAGGGGGTTTGGGTGCATTTCTGTTTTTTGCTGCCAAATAACCCTCAACCTAGAACAGACCTCAGGTGTACAACTGCTATTTTAACTTTTTTAAAAGCAAAATACCTAATGTTAATATTGACATGTTAAGTGGTACAATTACCAAACGCTGAATTAGAAGCTGTTTGGTCATGGGGCAGGTTTTTCAGAGTGTTTCTGAGTTAGCATCCGCATACAGCACATACCATTGAGGTAGAATAACATTCATTCATTCATTCATTCATTCATTCACTCATTCAAAAAACATGCAGTAAATATCAAGTAATACTATGTCCCGGTACCATACTCTGTACAAGAATACAAAGGAGCAATATAAACAAAGTCTCTGCTTATATAACGCTTGCATTCTATTGGGCTAACTTTTTCTCATATATAAAATGGACATAATAGTAGTATTAAATAATTAAAACACATTTGATTTAAACACATAAATAAGACCTGATATGTTTTAGGAGCCGTTATACATTCCCTTTATCTATTAATTAATTAATGCTTAATTACTACTTCATTCTTATGAGGCAGACTATTATTATCTCTGTTTTACAGACTACAAAACTGAGGCATAGAGAAGTTAAGTAACCTGCCCAAGGTTACTCAGCTGTTAAGTGGTAGAGCTGAAATTTTAACCCAGTCTGCCCGGTGCCATGAATATGATTCTAAGTCAGGTATGAATCTGCATCAGCTGACTGGTCTCATCTGGACCTATCCCCAGGTGAGCGCCAGATCTAAAGAGTCACTAAGAATAAAAAGCATTGCCCTGGCTGGGCAGCTCTGTTAACTGGAGCATTGTCCCGCACACCAAAATGTTGTGAATTCAATTCCTGGTCAGGGTACATACGTAGGTTATGGGTTCAGTCCCCAGAAGAGGTGTGTACAGGAGGCAACTGATTGATGTCTCTCTCTCACATCTCTCTCTCTCTCTCTCTCTCTCTCTCTATATATATATATATATATTTATATATTTATATAGAGAAATATATATATATTTCTCTTCCGCTTCCCCTCTCTCTAAAATAAATGAACATGTCTTTGGGTTAGGATTATAAAAAAGAATAAAAAGCCTCATCAGCCATCTCTGGAGCTAGGGTAGTACACAGAACTTGGACCCAGGGTACTGGAAAGGAGCCCTGGTGACTGTCTGTGCCAACTGGGGTTCTGCACAGCCACCTGAACACCCTGGGCCTGCCAGCCTGCTGAGCTCCCCAGGGATATTCCTGGCAGGTCACTCACAGGGATAGCCGCTTGGCAAATGCCTCAGAGGGCCACCCAGCCCAGAGCCTGCATCTCCTGACTGTTCTCTTGGCTCTTTCTTTTCCAGAGCATTCATAGGCTGCTACTCTGGTACAAGAGTTGTCTCACACCCATGTCCTCCTATTCGCCCCTGTCCTGACTGCTGCACCATTTCCCAGCTGATGATGCTAACAGCCCCCTCTCTCCCTCTAATTCTCCTGCCTCGTGATGGCTGCAACAACTTTGCTAAAATACATGCCTCACTATGTCATGCTCTTGCTTTCAAAGGCATGGCTCCCTTTTTAATACGTTACCATTAGGAGAAATTGAATGAGGGATATCTTGGAACTCTTAGCACTAATTTACAATATTTCTATAAATCTAAAATTATTACAAAATTAAAAGTTTATTGTTAAAAAGGAATGGCTCACCACCCCCCTTACCCTGATACCCAAGATGCCCTGGCAAACCCCTGCTCCTCACTGCCTTCCCACCAATCCTCGAGGGTGCCGTCATGTTGGAAACCTCAATGCTTTCCATTGTGTGGAGTGTTCCTTTTCACACCCTTAACTTTCCATCTTGTCAGCCTGAAGAGTTCTTAGCCAGTTGTTTTTATTTATCAAACATTTAGGTTGTACTATGTGTTACTATGTATGTAGTGCTAGTGCTATATTCCAAGTATTTTACAAATAATAATGCATATAATCTTTATAACAACCCCATAAGGGAAGGTCTATTAACCCATTTTATAGACGGGGGAACTGAGGCACAAGAAGTTAAGTAACGTGACCAAAACCACACACAGTTGATATTCAAACCCAGGCACTCTAGAACCAGATTCCATGCTCTTAGCCAATATAATCTGCTGCCTTTTCAGGTTTCAGAATGCAGCTCAAATGTGTCACCTCCCCTGGAAGCCCTTCTTGACGTCTTTCCCACATAGTCACTCTTTTCCCCACTCTCAGATCCCATAGCTTTTTGTTCATTTATTCATTCACTCATTCATGAAAAGATATTAATTGAGCACTTGCTATAGCCCACTGTTTTATCGGCACTGGGAATCTATCCATCTACGATAGTCTATACCATCCTATTTTAGAATTATTTGCTGACTTTTCTCTCTCCCTGTGGACTACGCCTTGAAGGTGTTAACTTTGAAACTCCTTTAGAATCTTGCACAGAACCGGGCATGCACTTTGTCCTCAGTACGTGCGTTTTGCAGAATTAAATGAATAGTTATTAGGAATGGTGATGACAGTAATGATAATGTCAATGATTCAGATGAATCTGGTGTGCAGCTGAGACGGCATGGGCCAGGGGCCAGGTACATCGTCACAGTCGAGCCTCAGGCCAGGAGGCTCCTGGAGAGATGACAAGTACCTTCTGCATGTAGACCAAGCCGTCGTTGTCACTGTGATTATTTCTGCTATTAGTGTTGGTGTTATGCTACAGTGTGGCAGGTGCCAGCAGAAAGCTGGCCCGCCACACTTCCTCATGGCAGGAAAAGCATCAGGGAAGCAAATGCTTTTAGAGGATGAGCAGCAAGGGGGACCAGGCTCAGGATGGGCTTTCAGCCCGGAGTCTTAGCAGGCCAAACATCGGTTCTGGGTGGTTGGGTCAGGACACAGGGGCATTTCACTCCTGTCTCTAAGTGCATCAGAGAGTCGGGATATAGCGGAGGAGTGCTACGGAGGAGCAACCACCAGACCAAAGGGCCTGGTCAAGAGGACTCGTTAGCTTTATTTATTTGCTTATTTACTATACCCTGAATGGGTAATGGGGTAATTAGGAGCGCATTTCAGGCGAAAGTTGGATTTGGGGTGAGAAGGGGAGAAGGACTGATAAGGCAGGGCTTAACATGGTCCTGAATTTCTTTCTAGTCCCAAGTCTTGGGAGGAGGCACACCAGGCTTCCTGGTTCTGTATAATCTCCTTGGGAACCAGAAGTCAGATGGCACAAATGATACTTCTGATGTTTGTGTAGAATCCTCGTAAGTCCTCTATGATTTTCCTAAAGGATCCCAGGATCACCATCTTAAATGATCACAGGTTCATTGGGCCACTGGAATTCTCTAAAACTCATTAGGTCCCTTCCTCTGCCTCTGAGCAAGACGTTAAGACAATTACAGATAGTAAATAGCAATTGTTTGCCAGCAATGTGCTTAGTGCAGTCAGTTTCAGATGGTACAAGGCAGCCAGAGATCTCTGATCACGGACCACTTCAATTCTGCTGGGGCTGAAGCAACTCCTGTGGGACCTACAGGTAGGGTTGTGCTTTTCGCTATCAGCAGATGGGCGCTGGGGGTAATGCAAGGAGCAGGGAGGTGTCATTTGTCTGACAGTCTCTGGGATGCTACAACCTGCTGCTGAAAGCACCAGGCAGCCCTGGTGTTTGTGTTTTAGGTCAGCCACACACCCCAGGGATGATGGGGAGTGGGGGAATGGGAGATTTTCCAGGGGGAAGTTTTTCTTTTCAGATGAAGAAACTAAAGGCTGGAGTGCAAGACCCAGCCAGAGTTTGCCCAATTTCTGCGTCCCAGTTTCAATTTAACTTCTTCCCCAGGACTGGCTCCTTTCTAAAGCCTTCTAACTGAAAGCCATACTTCTTTTTCCTAGGTCAGTAGCAGGGAAGTAAGAGAGAAAATTTGAAATTTGAGAAGGTTATCATCTGTCCTGGCTCTTTTTCTCTACTTCTGCTTCTATAACCTCAGGTACCTTGGGGTGGGAAGGATCTTGCCTTTCAGGGTGTTCATTCCAAATCAGCACAGTTTACCCATTTGTACTTTAATCTCATCCATCCTTCACCTTCTTTCCTGCCCTGCCTCTCCATTTGAGGCTTTGCTGGGCTGGCCGCCTTCCCCTTTCCACACTTTCATTTGGTACCCGGTGTTCTGTCTTGCCTGATTCCCCTCTGGCTCAACCTCTCCTGCACTGAACATCCTTCTGGTACAGCCCTGGTGCACTTACCTTCCACAGCAGTGGATGGCTTGGGTGGACAGTTCTTACTGGGCCTTGATTGGCCCTTTGAGTAACTACTGGACAGTTAACAACAACAACAGCAGCAGCAGCAACAGTAATATCATTTATTAAATGTGCACTGTGTGATCTTGGATGGAGACTAGCTTTAGGCTGATCCATGGGAAAACTCTAGAAGACAAACTATCCCATTTTAAGTTAAGGGAATTGACCTTTAACCCTTTGTCAATCAGTCATTGGCTGGGGGTGGGTATAGGTACATAGCCTCCCAGGCAAGGATGCCTCCCATGTGGTTCAGAGAATTTCTTCAATGAAAGAAACAATTGTGAGTTATTGACCAATATTTATAGCAGTTGGGGGACAGCAGCTATTACGAGTATGTAAAAGGGACATGGGCAAGGCATCAGCTGCATCCAATGCACTAACATTCCTGGATATTGAAGGGTGCGCCTCTGATCTCCAGTTTAACCCTGTCTCAAACCTGTTGTCTAAGCTCACAGGGTCTTGTGAGTGTAGGTTGCGCTGATGCTTCCATGTCAGGTTTGAGCTTGGGAGTCTTGACAAAGCTGGTAGCCACCCATATTATGGCCATGTTCCTCAGATATGCTACAATCATTCTTCTTTAAGGTCCTTTCAAACTCCCCAGGGTTCATGAATGATTAGGATATGATTCCTTATATTCACAAAACCAACAAAGAGAAATACAAAGCAAATCTCTCTTCTGAATGTCCCTTTTATAAATAAGGAATTTGAGACTTAATGAATTTTATACCAAGGTTGGAAAAGGTAGAGCTGGAACCAGAGTTAGGTGTTGATTTGCAGGCCTCCTACTGCATTAGATGTCAGCAAACTATAGCCCATGGGCCAAATCCATCTCTCCCCTCCTCCCTCACCTGCTTTTGTTTTATTACAACATAGCAATGGTCAGTCGTTTATGTATTGGATATGATTGCTTTTTCACTACAATGGTATCATTGAGTAGTTGTGACAGACACTGCATGGCCTGAAAAGCCAAAAATATGTCCCTTTACAGAAAAAGTTTTCTGCATTATGCTGTTACTGGAACCTCCACGGATATATATTTTTTTAATTTTAAGACTCAATTATTCTAAGACTTTAAGTGAAAGAGGAATTCTCCCTGACTCCTAGTGAGATAGCACAAGTTGGGTCTTGAAAATCATTTTCTTTTATATTCATAGGAAATTAAGATAATCTCTGGTGTGACTTAGCTAGAGGGGATTTTTTTAAAAGTCCCAAAGAAGAAGAGAGAAGAACCAGCTTAAAAAGATCCTTGGGTCCTTTTTAAAAAGACTGTGGATCTTCCAATTCAGAATTCTGCAGCCTTTGTGAATGACTGAATGAATATTGGTATGTATGAAGGGAAAAAAGTCTGGAAGGATCCAGGCATCTGGTGGGTAGTTACCTTTGGTGGGAGGAGAGGTATTTAACTCTTCATTTCTGTGTTATTTATGTGTGTGTGTATAGTATAGCTGTGTACTATTTGCAATTAAAAAACATATACACCATGGCAGAGAGAGGCGGAGATTTCTTTCCCAGTGGTGTTTAAGAAAAGGATTTCTAAGGTGATGGATGCATCTGTGTTCATAGCGGGGTAGTTGACTTAATGGCCTCCTTGCCCCTGGCATCCACCCTGTGATAGATGGGCTGTCCCAAACTCCTCAGGGTCTATGTTCCTTCATGGGCAGAGAGCCGAAAGAAACACTCAGAATAGAGTAAGGACTGCAAATTTCTGCAGAAGCAAATGACTTGCATAGTTGCATTTGAGATATAACTGCAACTGTGTTGGAAGCTAGGAGGGCTAGTATGAAGACTGAATTGTGGATGTCAGAAACTAATCATGCAATATTTCAGTTTTTTTTTCAGAATGGCTGCCAGATATAAAGAGATAGCTGTGCACTGTCTTATTTTAAAAAATAAGTAATTCATGAGCATTGTAAAACATTCAAGCAATACAGATGTATATAAAATAAAAAGTGAAAGCCCTCCTTTTTAATCACTCTTTCCAGAGGTAACGACTGCATATAATTTGAGGTTGGAACATCTGTAAATCTGTCTTTTCCATTCATATTTATATATGTGTGGGGTTTAAAAATGGCATGATGCTACATATAGGAATGCATTTTCATTTTCACTTAATATACTGGTATCTGGGCCACATGGAATATATAGCTATATTGAAATTGATTTTATTCTTTTTAATAGCTGCATAATATTCCATTTCATGAGTGTACAAAATTTATATAACAATTTCTTCACTTATGGACATTTCAGTTGGTCCCTATCCCCCTTTTTTTTGTTGTTGCTGTGCTGTAATGAATATCTCTGCATATAAATATTTGGATATTCGTGCATACATTTAAGACACGTATAAAAAGTTATGTACGTTAAAATTTTAATAGATACCCAATTGCCCTCTATAAAAGGTCTTTATAATCTTACCAATAATTTATAATTTCTCAGTGTTTCTTATTTCTCATATTCCTACTTACCATTGACGTTGCAGATCTTTTCATGTTCCTTGGCTACTTGTGTGGCTTCTTTTCTGAATTGCTCTTTAAAAATTGTGTTCTTTCCTCCATTGATTTGAAAGAATGCCTTTTAAGTTACAGATATTAACTATTTTACATATTGAAACACATTCTGAATTTATACCTATGTTTGAACATTATGATGACTTTCATCATATCTTTTCCTGTGTCTCTGGTTCCCTGTCATGCTTAGAAACGCATAGCCCTTCCAAATATTGTCAAATTATTCTTTTTCCTCCGTTATTTTTATGATTTTAGTCTTCATGCTTATATCTTTAACTCAACCATATTTTATTTTTATATAAAATTTATAGAAACAATTTAATAGGGCTCTTGTCAAGTTTATTTTTCTCCAATCTGTGGGGAAGAGGTTTGGGGAGATATTTTCGGAGCAACAGCCATCCAGGATCACATGCCTTTTTGGCATTCACATGTGCTCGGCACTTTACATATAGTGGGTGATTTCATCTTCAAGCGAATTTTAAGCGTTTGATTCATAAGTAAAGAAACTGGGCATCACATAACAGGTAACGCCTGCTAGAGCAGGAATTACAACGCCCCTGCTGGCAAATGCCAAGATGTGAACACGGTTTTAGAGCCCGATCCCACGCCCACTGGGCAACCTCTCGCGACAGCTTACGTCATCCGAGAGCGCCGGTGTCCCGGGCAGTCGCGCGGCCTGCGTAGAGCGCAACTGCGGTCGCCAGTGCTGTCTCACCGGTGAAGTGTTGAAACCGGGGACTCCCGCGCCCTGTCGAGCCAGCAGCCCCCTGCCTCTCGCTAGCATGGAGTACCTCATCGGCATCCAGGGCCCCGACTTTGTCCTTGTTGCTTCCGACCGGGTGGCCGCTACCAATATTGTCCAGATGAAGGACGGTGAGAGGAAGCTGGGGTCGCTCTGCCGGGCCTGGGTGTAGGGACAGCCGGGAGAAAGTTCGTGGGGGCTTGGGTGAATACCCGGGAGGTCCGGACGGTGGGACCAAGCCTGCCCAGATCTGCACTTGCTTATTTTTTAGAATTAGGAGACTGGCAGACAAGCTTGGGGCTTTAACATTCGCTTCTCCCAGGCCTCCCAGGTCAGTGCTCTGCTCTGGCCTTGGCTAAACGCGTTGTTGGCGAGAGTCGCTGAAGGGATTTCAGTTTTTAAGTACTTACCAAACACCAGGCTTCCTAGACCCAGAAGCTCTGATGAATTTCCTGATGTCGCTCGTTATTAATGAGGTTAGTTTGCAGCATAAGATGGATCATGGGGAGAGCGAGATTAGGAACTTGTGGAACTAGGAACTTGGCATTTCCCTTCTGCTGCCTGTATCCTCCTTTGTCTCAGCACTGATCCTCCATTTCCAGCTTTCCAGGGCACTGGCAGTCCGGTTTTTCTTACTTTTAGGTAGTTGGTGGAGTTCGAGGCCTAGAGCCCTGTCATTTGATTTGCTTTATGACTTCGTATAAGTTATTTCACAGTGCCCCGATTTCATCTGTTACATCTGGGAGCGTTTGAGATTTGCTTCCTGGCACTTGACGTCAGTTTGGCTCAAATAAACTCATAAAAATTTTCTTTTAAAAGTCTGTTCAGTCAGAAGCTTGTTGGGAGGATTGAGTGAAAAAGTTTTGTGCAAGTGCTTAGCACAGTTACAAATACTTAATAATACCAAGCACTTATGTATCAGGTATTGTTTTAAGCAATTTACATTAATCCATTTAACCTTTTGAGATAAGCACTGTTAAATCATCATTTTACAAATGTTAGTTTTGAAGGATAGCGGTTCAAAAACTTGCCTAAGACCGCAAGTGGCAGAACCCAGGTTTGAACCTATGCAGTTTGACTCCATACCTTTTGCCCATAACCGGTATACACACTGTCTCCCTTTAGTCATGATTGACCGTAGACATGTTTTTCAACATGCCGTTGAAAAAGTATTATGCTTTGGCTCAGGTGATTTAATGTTCACTTGACAAATAGATGTTTGGCACCTGTGTGCCCTTCACAGTGCTAGGTACTGAAGGGATGCAAAGAGGATTAAGATGTAACCCATATCTTAAAAGAAGTTACAGTTTAGCCCTGGCTGGTGTGGCTCAATGGATTGTCAGCCTGGGAACCAACATGCCACTGTTTCCATTCCCAGTCAGGGCACATGCCTGGGTTGTGGGCCAGGTCCCTGGTTAGGGGTGTGTGAGAGGCAACCAATCAGTGTATCTCTTGCACGTTAATGTCTCCCTCCCTCTCTCCCCTCCTTCCTCTCTCTCTAAAAATAAATAAATAAAATCTCGAAAATAAAGTTACAGTTTAACAAAGGACTCAGATATGTATTTAGATAATTATAGCACAAGAAAAGTATGCTGCGGAAGAAAACTACAATCAAACTTCTGAGGTAGTGCAGAGATAGAAGAGATTCTTTCTGGTTGTAGAGATTAAGGAAAGCTTTGAGAGCAGATAATAGTTTCTCTTCGGTTTAAAGAAAGAAAAATTATTAAATCTGGGATTTCCTGTAGAATGTGAACAAAGGGAAAAAAGTGTCCACCACTGCTTTTGTAAGTGACAGGCATCTGGTTGTCAGGCTGTCATCACTTGGGGATACAGAAAAAACTCTGAGGGACTTGGCTTGATTTTTGTTCTCTATGAAGAAGGAGAGGCCTGAAAGTGGCTTGTTAAACATCTATGGGTTGTTCCGCAAGTCAAATTACTATATGAAATTGCATAATTAACTTGAAGTTCTGTTTGTAAACCATGCTTCCAAAAGGAGTAAATTTGTTTTTAGAGTAAATCTGCTTATTATTTTGACTACTAAGACCTTTGGCATGCAAGTGACTTAGCATGAAGTAGCTCCTAAGTAGATCAGTAACTAAGTCAGCACCTTTAGAGGTTTCAGTTTCGTATATGTTAAGTCACTTTGAAAAGTAGAATGTGCTTTAACTCTATTTATGTATACAGTACTTCTAGGTGTTATAAAGGATGCACTGTATTAGATATAATCCATAGAGTGGTCTAAGACATTAAGAAAACAAGGAAATAAATACTACAAGGTGATTTTCTATGATACATGCAGTATCACTAGTAAGTATTAGGTTAGTTTTTAAATTCGTGATTATGGGAGTAAGTCCTAAGGGTATTCAGAGAAAAGAAAGATCACTGTGGTGTGGAAGAAAAATGAATTTGAGTTAGTTCTTGAAAAATGTTTGGAAAAAACCACAGTCAAGCCGGTGTCTAATTTTTCCCTATAATATTTTCTGGTATAAAAATTTTTGTGGTAGGAGCTTTGGAATCGCCTGAGGACTTTTTTCTGCCATTCATTTCGTGAAGGAACTTGGGTGAGCAAGGATGCTGAAAATGAGTGATCTTTTGGGATTCTTTTTCTCTAGGTATAAAATGAGAATGATATTTCCCATCATTTTGGGGATTCGTCACTTTGTAAGATATTTTGATACTTTAGAGAAGATAATCTCCCATAGATTACTTGCTTATTAGAGTTGCACAACTCTTCAGTTTGGTTATACGCTACATTGCACATCTGTCTCTTGGCCTATGTAGAATTGCTCAGAGTACTCCAACTCACAGCATGTCTTCTTTCCCCCTCTAAATTTCTAAATCATCATATGTAATCAAACTACATTGTGTAACACTGACTCTAATAATATTGTATATGTACAGTTTTCCCACCTATAAGTTAGATAGTAGTAAGTGATAGTATTACCATTTTATATACCTGGAAACTGGGGCTCAGGGAGGGCAGATCATTTGCCCAAACTCAGGGTGCCAAGCCCAGATAATAACTGAGGTCTATTGGGTTCTAGTGTAGTTGCCTTTCCACAGAATTGTACATTGATGTTCATTTTGTTGCCCACTTGTTTCATGTATGTGGATCTTGTAAGTTCTTTAAGGATCAGAAATTCCCTAGAGCTACGTAGGCTGTTTCCTGCACAACTCAAGGAGCTGCTAACATCTATCACTTTTGTTTTTATTTCCCCCTTCACTACTCACCGGACATGCAATAGATGTTTAAAAAACATTTTTGCCCTTGTATTAAGTTCATTTCAGAGTTGAACAGCTTGAATATTTTAGCATTTCGTCTAAATATGATATAAATTCTTTGTAAACAAGCTCCCCCCCAAAAAATAAGAACAACTTTTGTTCCTCATTTTGAAAATAATACAAACTTATTAAGTAATGTTTTCTTACAATAATGATGCATATTTAATATAGACATTTTAGGAAATACTGATAAGCAAAAAGAAGGAAATAAAAATTGCCATACTTTTGCCACTGGCAAGAACTTAGGTGCCAGTGGCATCTAATACTCCTGGCCCTTTTTCTTTGCATTGATAATATAGCTATAGGCGAAAAAAATTTTTTAAAACAAGTTTACAAACTAACAGTCTTTAAATCTCCTGTAGTCTATAACAAATGAAAATGTGTTTGTTTAGGAGTTTCAAGTCAATTTGATACTATCTACAAGCACTGCGTGTGTGTGTGTGTGTGTGTGTCTCTGTCTGTGTGTGTTCAAAGGCTAAGCAATATTTCTGGTATCCACAACTTGACTGTAGCATTTTGTTCTTTAAATCCTATTAAGGGATTTTGACATTTCAGAAGCTTTCAAACAGGAAACATGTCTCCCAGGGAAGATTATTCGGCACTATTTGAAAAATGAAAAGTGAAAGTGAGAGTAAGATAGGGAAATTTAAGCTTTTTCTGAAGCTGCAGACTGAATATGGAGTTTTCTTCTTAGGGCACTAATTGCTATCTGAATATTTATTTATCTATCTAATCTGAGTGAGCCTGGTTCAGCTAGATAAGATTAGAGTATTGGGATTTTGAGGTGTTTTAAAATAGCTTAGTATTGCAGTATTCGTTAGAATTTTTGCTTTGGCAATCATTTTAATTTTCTCTTTGCTTTGGAAATGGAAGTGGTTTACTTTTTAAGGTGATTTATATTTTCAGTTTATTTTTTTCTTGAGATGGCTCCTTAATTTTAATTGTAGCACCAGTCCTTTTCGTGTATGCATATAATGACTGACATTTGTATTTGTAGAGACATTTCATGGCTTTGTAATCATGAGCCTAAAGATAATGGCACTTGGCTTGGCTCCTTTTAGTTTCTTTGATTGGTTCTGTTTTATACATTTCAAATACCTTCAAGTGTTTTTAATTGTATTTTCAATTGTTAGCTTTCATATATGGTCTCCAACTGAAACGGACATTAATAAATATGCTGATGGTTGTAACATGGAACAGGAAAGAGTAATTAATACAGTTGCCTACCAAAGTCTTCTAAAAACAGTGATTAGTCAAATTATTCAGTGTAGTGATTGATAAATATTTATGGTTACCTATGTTAAAGTAAATTTCTGATAAGGTAGCTTCTAATACTGTTTTGTTTTGTTTTTTTTGAGCAGATCATGACAAGATGTTTAAGATGAGTGAAAAAATCTTACTCCTGTGTGTTGGAGAGGCTGGAGACACTGTACAGTTTGCAGAATATATTCAGAAAAATGTGCAACTTTATAAGATGCGAAATGGTGGGTAACACTAGAATGTAGCTTTGGTTGGTTTGTTTTTAACTTTGAACTGAAAAAGAATATTCTCTAGTGGCAGTTCTACACATAAGCACACCAATATGGTCATATTTTTATTTGAGTCTTCCTATTTTTGAAACCTTACCTAGACCCCTTTTCTGATGTGAAGATTTTCTATACAAATTTAGGAAAGGGCACTGTTATAACACTGATACTTGAGAGATAAAAGTAACACCATCTTGGAGATGGGCATGGTAATATCAGGCTTTTCAAGTGAAATATTTCAGAAGATGTGATTTGCGCTAAAGTATATCTGAACCTCAGAGTTAGAAGACCTAAGTTAAACTTGGTTTGCTATTTTGCATGTGACAAGTCATTTATCTTCTCTGGGCCTTTTATTTTCCTTATCTCCAAAATGGAATTAAAATATTAGAATAATATGTATGAAAATGCTTTGTAAACTTAAAGCTTTGTGTGATTGTAGGAGATTTACTATGTCATAGAAGGGTTTTGCCTTGCCTCTCCAGTAGGTTCTTGTCTAGGAAGATAAAATTGCCCTTTAAGCCCCTTAAATTACCTGTCAAGTATAGTTCTGTGTATGCAACGTTACATAGTAATTCTTATGCACATTAAAGTTTAAGAACTAAGCTAAAATAAGGGAAAAAGAAAAATCTATATGCAGATGGTCAGGCATCAGACTTTTCTGCCTTTAAGATAACTGTCAAATCTTTAATTGTGTTTAGGAGATTAGGTGTAGAATTGGAAAGTATTCCCGGTTGTCTAGAGTTGCTTCCAGTATGATTTAATGTGTACTGATAGACTTGTAAGAATGAAATTCATTAATATATGTGAAAGCACCTAGTATAGACGCTGAAACGTAACTGTTCAATAAATATTTGTTAGAATTTTAATCTAAATCTTACCTGATAATAACACTGGTGTTAAAATGTAGTAGGGAATAACTTAACCACATGCTGTCTTTCCAAACTGGCATTTTCTGTATGGGGTCCACTGAGTTGTTGGTCATTTTTGTCTCTTTTGGTACTAGTGCCATTTTACTAGAGGTTAAGTTTCAAAGTGAGTGCACTATTAAATGCCTACTTGATGCCATTCCTCTGGGCTGTACTTTTATTGGTATTACAGCCTTTTTTAAAGGTTTTATGCTTGAGATACTCTTTTTTAAAGTGTTATAGATAGTGATAGAAACATTTTTTACCCTGTGGTTTATACTTTTGAAAACCATATTATAGTTCTTAATAAAGTTATTTTTTTAAAAAGAAAATCTTATATAAAGTATAACCCTGAGGCTCTTCTAACTCCCAGCATCTTTCCCAATATCTTTTAAAAATAAACTAAAAAAATTGGCATCTCAAGACCTCCTTATTTTTTTTTTCAACACCTGTGTATTTGTATTTCCTTCCTTCTGTGGAGGAAACCACAGTCTGTTGATGAATAAATCGCTTAAGCAAGGCTATTAATTTGATTCCACCATAGAATAGTTAAATCTCACCTTGGTTTTGTTTTGTTACCGGGAGTTACTGTCATTACTAACCAGCTGTTTCACAACTGTTAGATGAGGAAAGGGACGAGAAGTAAGATTGTACCCCTTGCTCTGGGTCCTGTATGTATTCTAGAGTGTACAGAGAGCGGTAGACTGTAAGAATAGAAGCGGTGGAATGATTTGGAGTACTGTTATTCCTTCAGCTTTACTTTAAGTATGGCCGTTTATCTCTTGTACCAGGTTATGAATTGTCTCCCACAGCAGCAGCTAATTTCACGCGCCGAAACCTGGCTGACTGTCTTCGGAGTCGGGTAAGCAATATAGCAGGCAACCTGGGGTAAGAGCAGAGCAACCTTCTGTGCTTCTTTTATGTTCCATTATGCATGAGTAGTATTTTTTCCATTTTTTGGCTTATTTGAGCCCTTCCCATTGCTACTCGGTCATTATTCAGTCTCTTCGGATTTGTTTCCTCTTTCTGTGTGGTTGCTAATTAAAGCCCAGAAGGCAAATATAGTCCAGAGAATTTGGATGGGCCACACCAACATGAAGGCCTGTGATAACCTTTAAAAATTATTTTTAGAGCATTTTCATAGCAAACGATGTTTCTTAATTCCTGTGGTTGAAGATCCCCACATTTATGGAGGTGAAATCTTGAGAATAATAATGGAAATTTCATCTTGAGATTATCTGTGTCTTTCTATGACTGTTTTGCCAAAGCAAGCAGAACTGTTCCCTCCTCACTTATTCTGGCCTTGTGGCTGTCTTAGAACTGTCTTTGTTCCATCGACAGCATGTGAAAAAATACAACATTAAGTAGAAATTGAATGTGTTAAAGATTGCAGGATGTGCCAAGAAAGTTCATATAATAGCTAAAGGTGTGTATTATTCTCCTCCCATAGGGACTAAGTAAATGGAGCCTTACCATGTGACCTTACCCCCTGTGCCTGTTTACTCATCTATGAAATCGAGATAACTTCCTAACCCCACAGGAGTGCTAGGAAAATGAATGCTTGTAAATCATAATATTTAACATTCATACGACTTTTGCCCAAAGCATTTTGCTTAATAATTTAATCTACTCACTATTCCACCGAGATATATGGTGGTTAATTCTCTATCACTGATATGGAATGAAAGGCTTCAAGTGGCAAAGGGACTAGCTCCAGGTCACATAGCACATCAGGCAAAACTACACTGATGGGGCCATAATTACTTGACTGTTCTGCCTTCTATCAGCTCCTTGGTTTTTCAGTAGTGTTTCCAGAACATTGGTGCTGGTCGTATTTTTTTTTTATTATGGTTTTAGCTTCATCTGCACTTGCTTTAGCTGAGTTATGACAGAAATCTAAACATGTACAGGTATTACTGTTTTTTAAGTTAACTTATTACAAATCTTATAAAGCAGTTTATTCTCTAGTGCCTAAGAATACTGGATTGAGAACTTTTCAATAAATAAAAAGAATCTTTTTCTCAGTGCTGGCTTTGCCAAGAGGCTTGTGTAATATGAAGTTTAAAGAGAAGCCAGAGACATGGTGGGTTAGGAGGAGGAGACAGTTTTACATGCTTTGTTTTATCTGGGTAAAAAGCCAATGGCCTTTTCTTGTTCACTTCTTCATGAGAGAGGAAAATGGGTCAGATATGACCTTTCTTGCTACCCAGAAGTTCCTGTGGAATTCAGTAAAGATTATGCTGTGTAAAATATTCCTCTGACTTGTCAGGCAGAACTGGAATAAGAATTCCAGCTTTGGGCACAATAAATACTTTTTCATAAATGCTGCACATTAAGTGAATTAAGCTCCTTTTAGAATTAAGACAGGAGTGGTGATGTGCTTCATGCAAATGTGGTGAATCCAGTTAATCTCCTAACAGAATTGTTTGATGTCTTAACAAATAAATATCCCATATAGACAGTGACATGGGACTCTAGTAAACACTGACTACCTCTGCTTTGTGTTTTTGGTCCAATCCCTGCTCGTCCACTCTTTTATCAAAATACATTATTAGTTCTAAAATATAAATTTACATTTTAGTCATTCTGGGGAGAAGGGTGCTGAAAGCTTTTCAGTCTTCCTGATAAGTGCAGAATCGCTGGACTTGGTACATTTATGTGCTCACACCAGCTAGGACATGAGATTTATTTTGGGTTAGCATGCATAACTTTGGTTCTGTAGCTCAAATTGTGTGATTTCCAGTTAGCTGTGTGTATGTGGGTTATGTTTGGTGGTGGTATTTGGTTGAAAGGATATTTATTTATTTATTGCAGAGTACATAATCTTAATGTAAACTGTTTCTTTAAGACAAAGGTGGGTTAGCATGGTGATTAAGTACAGTTTTCTGGAATTAGACTGCCTGGGTTTAAATCTTTCCTCACTGACTTGCTAGCTGTGTATCTTTGGACCAATTCTCAGCTTACTATCCCTGCTTACAAAATAATAACACCTACTTCATAGAATTATTATAAAGATTAAATGAGGTAATCATGCAAAGCTGTTAGTATAGTGTATAGCATATACAACTAATTAATAAATCACTTGTTTTTATGCCACTATTGCTGTTTGGGTGAAGAAGCAATTTAATAGCTATAAGTTAGTTCCCTATAGGAGATTCTTTGTTATGCTATTTTAGTTGAATGGATCTACTAGTAAAGAGGGTGATCTAAAAAATTACTGATATTGATAGGGAAAATATAAATAAACCAGCATTAATCTGTTATGTGGTAGGCTTTGTTCTAGATTGACACAGCCTAGTATGGTAGCCACTAGTCAGTCATACGAGGTTATTTAAATTTGAAATAGTTAAAAGTTAAATAAAATTTAAAATTCATTTCCTTGTGAAGGTCTTCTGGCCTTTGAATGAGAGGTAAAATTTTGTTTCTGTAAAAAAATTGGTTTACTCAGTAATGTTAGCCAATTTTCAAGTGCCCAATAGCCACATGTAGCTAATGGCTACCATATTGGACATTGAAGATATAGAACATTTTTATCCTCATTCTCTTAGTGCTATTCTAGGTAGTTATATATGTGAGCTTATTTAATGCTTATTATGGCACTGTGAAATGAATGTTATCCCCATTTTACTTACAAGGATACTAAGGCTGGTTGATAGAGAGGTTAAATATTTCTCTTATGTGTCCAAGTATACCAAAGACACGTATGTAGCCTGTAAAAGGCTGAGGTAAGAGTGTAACTTCAAAAACTATACTCTTTTATACTTCCTTTTATATTATATTACTTACTGGACTAATATACGAGTGTGTTTGTGCATTTGGGAAAGCATGAAATGTTCAGTTCTATTAAAATGCCAAACTCTCCACATAGGATTACATAGATAAGGTATAAGTATATACCCATTGTAGGTGTTTAATAAATTTGCTGAATAAGTGTCATCCAGTTAGTCCACATATACCACTGAAAATATTATCGTGCACTGATATACTGGAAGGGAATTTTTATTAATGTGTTCTTAATGAATGGATGTTATATGTAATAATTAAAGATATGAGATCAGCAGAAAGAGATGAAAAAGACACAGGTTCTGGGGGAAAATCAGGAGCCTTTGGTTTAGTTTTTATTTAAATGCACGTGTACATTTAAGTTGCTCAGCTCCTGGTTAGACCCCAAAGAGCAAAAAAAAGGGCTTATTAGGCTTTTGACTCCCTAATTTTGAATATTTATGAGGCTTTTTTGAGTACAGGTTTTAAAGGCAAATATGCCAGGGTTCCAGCCTCTTCTCCGATATGTACTGTT
Organism: Mormoops blainvillei; assembly: GCA_004026545.1. Taxonomy (NCBI): domain Eukaryota; kingdom Metazoa; phylum Chordata; class Mammalia; order Chiroptera; family Mormoopidae; genus Mormoops; species Mormoops blainvillei. The sequence goes on along the minus strand of PVJD01000026.1, from coordinate 226,998 downwards.
TGTATGATCTTGAATAATTATGTTTGCGGAGCCTCAGTTTTCTCATCTGTTAAGGAAGGAGTGATCAAATGTGGCAAGTTATGAGAACTGAGAATTAACCACTGGTTTAATAAGGTATATTTGGAATGAGTGAATGATACCTCCTTGGAAAATAGTAGGTATTTAATAAGTGACTTCATCATTTAGAAACTCCTATTTGGATTTTTAACAGGATTATTTTGAGAATTTTGTGATGACTTACAGGTATAGTTCACATGAGGCTTGTTTAAATTGTCCTTATGATTTGATTAATGGGCTATAAAAGGGAGAGTGATAAGCAGCGCGGCTGTTTTTTGCTTGAAAAGAATTATGTGGCGCATTTGGTATAGCCCATCTGAATGCCTTAAGATTTTCTGTTACTGTCTGCCAGAATTTCTGTTTTACATATGTGGAGACTGAGATATGAACCAGTGAAATGTGATATCCTTGGGGAATGTTGAGTTTGTGGCAAGGCTTAGAGCAGAGATTTTCAATCTTTTTTATCTCATGGAACACATAAACTAATTACTAAAATTCTGTGGCACACCAAAAAATATATTTTTTGCCAATCTGACAAAACACTAGGTATAATTTTGATTCATTCATACTGGGCAGCTGTTGTTGTGTTGACTGTTGTCATTCTTTTATTTGACAACTAAGGGAATGGAAGTCATTGGCCCTGACTAAATAGTCAGGCATCGCATGTTTTAGAAATTCTGGCAGCACACCTGTGTGCCTCTTGGGATTGAAAATCGCTGGCTTAGAGCAGAATGCTGGCCTCCATGGCGTGTGAACTTCAGGGCTTTACTAGCGCTACTCACTGGCCCGAGTATTTTCATAGCACTTTTTGTGAAGTGCTTGGGGAGCCTTTGGTAATGTGTCTTTTTACAGGGTTTTACTTGTAAATGCTTAGCAAATAAGCAATAAAAATAATAAGTTGGGAAAATAGATCTAACCTGGTATAGTAGTGGTTTTCAAACTTTATACCATGAAGCTGCCTCAAGAAGCTCACTGAGTAGGCCACTGTGGCACAACTTTTGCTCCACTTCATACAGATCAACTCGACTTTTATCTATTTTACATATTGGGATAATGTTTATGATTTCATTTGAAAAAGTGGTTTTACTGTCCCCTTCCCACCAAAGTTGAAAACTAGTGGCAGAGTTGAAAGAGCCCTGCTAGGTTAGCACCAGCCCTCCTGCAAGCTAGCAGAAAACTTTGGGAGAAGAAAGAGCTTGACTGGATAATTTTTTATGATTTCCTCTACCCCTTCCCCCAAACAGTGTGATTTAAAGATCTACGCTCAAGACCATAATCAGACCTGAATTTTTTTTTTAGTGAAAAAGAAAGAATATATAGGGAAGAATTTAAGTATAAGCCATTTCTAGAAGTGACCATGACTTGTCCCAAGGCTCTGGCTTGAATTTGAGTGTGTTTGGTGTAGTTAATAGGCATATATAGTGTGCTCCTGTCCTAGAAGAATCCTGTTGCTTTGAACCTTCTCTTTTGACCACTAATTATTGTCATCTTGCCTTTGGTGGCTGGCACAAAACATCACCTGTTTATATTGGTATTAGTGAGGTCATGTGACTTTATGAACAGATGGCCCAGGTGAAACCTTGACTTTGCAGGTCTTGTCCCCTAAACACTGCCAAGCCATTTGTTACATGTGATTAAAATATCACTAACAAGGGTAATTTCACATGCTCTTTGGCAAATGTGGTTAACAGGATGTGACATGACACAGCACTGCCTTCTTCCTCCATGTGCCTTCTCCCTTGAGGCCTTATCTCCCCTGCTCACCGCCGTCTCACCCATGCCCAGGCTTGTCTTCCAGCTCACCTGCTCCAGATGGGCGGCACAGTGGGAGGACACTGGCAAAGGCAGATGTGTTTATTTTCCGGAGACAAAAATGTTGTGCTGTCGCAGATGGCAGTGCCTTGGAGCAAATGGCAGCCTTTGACACTGCTGCCACACAGCCTGGGCATCTTGACAGACAGAACTGGCTTACTTTTGGTGATGGGGAAATTGAAAAAAGAAAATCAAGATGTTCATAATAAACTCATGGAATTTAGTATAGGTAGCAGTTCTTTTAGTCCTGGAGAGCAGTTTTCTTTCCCACCAAACCACAGTTAGCTAGTCAGCTAAGTGGATTTTCACAATGGGCCAAAAGTTAAACGTTCATTTTTTGTCTCCTGGCCCTAATAGGACATAAAGTAAAAACTGAAAACATAAGGCTGCATTTAGATGGACATTCAGTGTTATTGCAAAGCACATGTGCATCCCAGGTCACATTTCACAGAAGTCTCTTAGGATTGGGGGTGGGGTCTTGTCTACCCCATTGGAGATACTGTTCTATTTTTAGTGATAATTTTGATTATCCAAAGGCCCAGGGACAGATGTGCATTGAAATTGAGACGCCTTAATTAAAATGAATATATTTTGTGCTTATAGTGTTTTTCTACTAATAAGGATAAGAATTCTGACAGCTGTCCTTTTAAGTAGTTTGCTTATACTGTCATTAAGTCTTGACTAAGTCCATTAGGAAGACAAAGACTTAGATATTGAATCATTATACTTACTAGTCTCCTAAGAAAAAATGCCTTAAGAAGATTCTACCCTGAACGTTATTGGCTTATAAGGAAACCTTTTATTTCCTTCTTTTAAAAAAATATGTGCTGTTTTTCCCAAACCTAGTGCTGATAGAGTTAGGAGTTTGCAGGTGTAAAGTTCTCCCTCGCCCCGCTTCCCCATCTCTCTCCAGGGGGCTGTATGTGAGAAGGTGTTGCTTTCTCACTCAGAGAGCATATATGTGCTACCCTGTTGGATGCCTGCTGTGAGCAGAGAGAACCCCTGTTCTTGTTGAATGGAATGAGGCTATTGGGTGCCTGGGATTGTGCAGCCCATAATGCCAAGTTTTCACTTAAAACATCTTTCTTACCCATAATGGGGGTGGAGCAATATAGGTAATTGGTCTAAATTTGTATTCTTTTGAAACATGTCTTGAAAATTATGTGGTTTCCTACCGAGCTTTGGTTTAAGCCAGGAGCAGCAGAGCACTGTGTCTTAGTAAATACATGCTTTTATTTTCAAAATGTTTACCATTAGAAGTGCCAGTTTACCCCAACTTTTAAGATTACTTTATACTAGTGCCCTGGCCTGTGTGGGCATGCCCTCACACACACTCACAGATACAAATCACATGTGCCCTGGCATCTTGGTGCCTCTTTATCTCCCCTGGGGCCCAGGATCATGCAGGGATATGAATCCAGGGGCTGATCCTAAAAACTCTGAGATTTTCATAATTATCTCCCCCCCAAAAAAAACCAGTTACATAAAATGGAGGACAGTATGAAGTCTTTGGATGGGGAAAGAGTTGACTGTTCTGTTTCTTGACCTGGGAAGTAGTTGCATGCATGTTCACTTTATTCATTAAGCTGTACATGTATATTTTATGCATTTTTATATGTGTATGTTATTCTACACAAAAAAGTTTAAGAAAATAAAAAGGAAAGGTAAGGGGCAGGAAAGCACAACATATTTTTTGAAAAGGTTAAAAATGGAAAAAATAAGTTCATGGAATAATACTTAGCTGTAAAAAAAGAAGAAAATATTACCTTTTGCGACAGCATGGATGGATCCGGAGATTATCACACTAAGTGAAATAAGCCAGTCAGAGAAAGACAAATGCCATATGATCTCATATGTGGAATCTAATCAACATAATAATTTAACCAACAAAATAGGAACAGAGCATAGGTTCATAGAACAGACTGAGAGCTGTCAGAGGGGAGGGGGATTGGGAGGCTGGGTGAAAGAAGGTGAAAGAATTAAGCAAAAAATATACTTATAAGACACAGACAACAGTATAGTGATAGCCAGAGGGAAAGGGAGTGGGAGGGAGATGGAAGTGGGCAAAAGGGGGGTAAATGGAGACGGAAAGAGACTTGGAGTGGCGAATGCACGGTGCGGTATGCAGACGATGTTTTATTGAGTTGTACACTTGAAACCTGCATGGTTTTATTAACCAATGTCACCCCCATATAACCAATAAAATAAAAAAATTAATTTAAAAAAGAAAGTTAACACTTAAAATAAGTTCCTATTTACCATTATTTCTGAGTGTAGACAATAGAGCAAATAGAATTAGCTAGACTGGAAAGAAAAAGGAAGGGGAGAGGAAATAATAATTTCTGATTCTTTTTAAACTGAAATAACCCACCAAAATTTCATATTTCCCTTTCTGATGCTTTTTAAATGTGTGCCATTTCCTATAACTGAGAAGTTCCATAGGTGCTGATATTCGTTCAGCAAATCTACAGCCTGCATTTTCTTTAGGGCTGAGGAAGAAGACGTGCAAAGCTCAGTGTGTGCCTTCCGGTGGGGAAATAGAGAAGTAAAACAGCCAAGCACACTGCAGAGTGACAAGTGCAACAATAGCCATACAGCTAGAGAGGTGCCGTATGAGCAGAGCCTAACTGGAACCTTGAAGGACCAGAGGTCATTAAGGCCAAGATGAAACAAAAGGGAAAACTGGAAGTGCCAATGAAGGAGAGAGTATGTTACGCTAGACACCATGATTTTCTAATGATGTTTAGGGCAGGAACAAACAGACCTTCTCTGAGCCTCCTACTCCTAATTTTTTATCTGTTTTAACTGGTAGGGTACTGAATACGAATTAGGACTCTACTGATTGAATAACAAATATGAATAAATATCTTTATATAGTTTTTACTACATACCTAAAATCCACAGTCTAAAATAGTTTAATTGCCCTAGGTTGTGTGGATCCATGGATTGAGTGCTGACTTGTATGCTGGCCTATAAACCAAAGCGTTGCTGGTTCAGTTCCCAGTCAGGATACGTGCCTGGGTTGCAGGCCAGGTCCCTAGTTGGGGGCGTGAGAGACAGCCACACATTGATGTTTCTCTCCCTCTCTTCCTCCCTCCCTTGTCCTCTCTCTAAAAATAAATAAAGAAGTTTAATTAAAGCCAAAGTTTTTAGGGGAATGGTAAGGAATTGAAACTAGGGAGGTAGTCCATGTTATGAAAACTTTAAGGAAAAAGTTTTATGCTAATAGCAGTGGGACTCTCTGGAAGCTTCTTGGCTAAGAGAGGGTTAACACAATCAGATGAAATGTGGTCAGACCATTGGCTACTCTTTGGTAGAGAGTTTGGGGGAAGAAGCAGGGAGACTAGTGAGGAGCCTCCGTGTCTGTTGAACAGGTAGTAGTAACTTGTGTTCAACGTAGGGTGGTAATGGGAAGCACTTGTTCTAATAGAAGGGTTCCCAAATAGTCTGCTCCCCAGGCTTTCCTTAGTACTCTCTATCTAGTTGTTATGGACACCCGAAAACATATACAATCATATATAGTCCTATTTGTTTTTTTCAGCAAACTTAATTTATTAACTCAGAGAGATGCATCAGCTCTGATGTTCTACATTAATAGATACTCATGGTCGTGTTTAGCAAGTATAACTTAATATATGCTTTGTGTACAAAGCATGGTTTCCACACTTGAATTGTTGAGAACTGACTTAAAGGTATATGGAGTTTTAAATTTTTCCTGGAAACTGCCAGCTCATTAAAAAAAGAACTCAAGTAGCCTTGTTGCAGACATGGTGTTGTTGGTTTTACCATTGCACAATCAGCAATTTTATTTTGATGTCATTTGGAGAAAGCAGTATTTTCGATTAGCAAGTAAAATTAATGTAGAACACAAAAACTGTGTTAACTAGTTGGTATAATAAGGCATCTGTGCCATGTTGCATTTCAACTCATTAAATTTCTAAACTTCTAATTACGGTAAGATTACAACTTTAATAGGAAAACTGTTCAAACTTGGGGTTATTCATGGCTTTAGAAAAGTAAAATTTATAGATATTTTGGAATTATTGAAGGGGAACTTTAAGATCTAGTTTACTAAAAGTTGAAATTAATTAATTAATTAATTAATGCTCCTAAAATTCAGATTCAGTTGACATTATTGGCCACCTACTACTTACTAGACCATCTTCCAGGAACTTTAATGCAGTGAGCACTTTCCATTCCTCACAGCTGTCAGGCAGGCAGCACTATCCCTTCCATTCAGATGGGGCACTTGAGGTTCCAAGGCCAAGTGACTGTCTCAGGTAACACAAATATAAAGTGATAAAGGCACATTTGATCTCAGATCTTCATTACTTTTTTCATGAAAGCACATGCTTATCTTAGGACTTAACAGCATTCAAAATTATAATTTATTTAAACAGTAACTTAAAGGGTGTTTTAACTTTAAAGTTTGAAATGTTTGCTGTAAATGCAGGAACATTCCTGAGCTTAAGTTCAAAAACCTCAGCCATTATAAGAATTTTTGCCAGTGTGTTAAACAAAGATATCTGAACATAAGCTAATCATTATTAAGGGCAAAATTTTATATTACGATTTTTGCATCTACCAACATCAAACAGGTGTATCAAATACACTTTCAGAGACCTAAGGCAGAGTAAAGAAAAAGGACACCTTAGTTAGACAGTCTCACTTTCAGAGTAATATTTCTTTTATTTTGTCTTGAGCTTCTGAAAATTAAAAGGTTTGCTTCATTTGAGGCACGTTTGCTTCCTCTTTTTCTCAATTTAGTGTGAGAATTTATAAACGTGGGCCAATTTGGCTTTTAGTGCTACACAAGATAAATGTACCTGAAGCAGGGGAGAGAAGGAGACATCAGGCAATCAGTTTAGTTTAATTTCCTTGTCGTGAAGCTCAGTATGGCATTCCATTTGATCAGTTTAGACTCATATATATATATACTTTTTTCCAGTTACAGGATTAATAGGAAACTGTTTTCACCTTCCAACTTGATAGCTCCTTTTTTTCCTCTGAGTGGCAGTGGTAGATGATAGGACTGGTCCCAGCTTGCGATCATGAAGGAGAAAAAGTCCAGTTTCTTCTCTTTTAAACTTACCAGTTCATAGTCTTCGAGATTAGCCTCTCTGTTTTATCTGTCGTCTTTTACTTCTTTTACCTGCTCTCTCTCCAGACCTGTCACCACTTTTTCACTTACTCTCTTCTTCATAATGAATCACTTGCACTTCCCGTTACCTGCTGTGGTTTTCTCTTGTGTTTCTGCCTTTGCCCATTCCACCTCTTTGCTGATCATTCTCCTTTGAGTGTAATTCCGCATCTCCAAATGGCTAACTTTTAATTGCCAATTAAGACTCAGTTCAGCATTCTTCAGGGAGACTTTCTTGGTATTTCCCCCACACACACATCACCTCAATTTGTGTTCTCACGGCAACCTAGGATTACCTCTGCCATAGTGTGCTGTTGTAATTGTTTTCTTCACTGCCTTCCACATGTAAACATAGGAATGTGTGTTTGTGTAAATAAAGCCTTCTAATTGGCTGGCTCTTCATTCATTCTCATGATTTCAGCTGTACACTGTTTTCTTTTTCCAGCTGCCTCTGGATAGCTCAACCTAAGCTCATTGGGTCCAAACTCATTGAGTTTTTTACATTTGGTCTACCACCTTTCCCCTTACTGAGATTCCTTTTAACAACTCTTTCTCCCTCATCCTGTAGTCTGGTAGTTAATAACTCCTGTCAGTTCTGCCATCTAAATACATCTGCTATTCCATATCTTCCCCTCTATCTCTACTGCTCCTGCAATGCTCTAAGACAAGACAAAGACTTGGATCAGCAGGACAGTGGGGATAGTTTTCACTGGCTCCTCCATGGATCATATACTAAACTTCTTATTCTTTATATTTATTTATGTATTTAATTCTCAACTGAGTACATGTTTATTGATTTTAGAGAGAGGGGAAGGAAGGGAGAGGGAGAGAAACATTGATGTGAGAGGGAAAAAAATTGATCAGTTGCCTCTCACACTTACCCCAACAAGGACCGTACCTGCAACCCAGGCGTGCACCCTGACCAGGAATCAAACCCACGAACTTTTGGTTTATAGGACGACGCTCCAACCAGTTGAGCCATACCGGCTAGGGATGAAGTTCATATTTAGGAAGCTAATGACAGTATTTGTCCCAGTTCCTGTCATTCCACTTCCTCTCTACTTGCTGCTGAATTCATCTAATTCACTGGGTATATACGTGTCCCATATTCACTACCACCCAGACACTCCATGTTCCTCTATGTTTCTTTGCCTTCACATACGCTGTTTCCTCCATCTGGGATACTTTGTACTCCTGACTGCCCTGTGTGCTCCTTCCATCTTTATCACTTGGCATAATGCTTCTCACAGAGTAAATACCAAATAACATTTATTGAATCTATAATGTAGTCATATTCTAAATGCAAAGTGAACTTGACTGGGGCATCTATCCATTTCATAATTATCCTGTGTTATCTCAGGGAACTCTCACAGGACTTGGTTGAAACCTTTTATAAACTGTGTACATTTATAGTTAAGGCATAGTCATCATTGTTTTTAGAATAAAAAGGTTGATGAATTTCCTTAAAAAAGTCTGTGTCAAACCTCTTTGTATCAAAGCCAGGATACAAATAATTCCTTATTGATTAGGCATTAGAGATAGATAGGTCCTCCCCAGCCCCATCCCCATCCATAGAACTGTAATCTTTTAGAGCTGGAAAAGGTACTCATTAGACCATGAAGGCAGTTGGAAGTTGCTGAAATCTTTGTGATTTTTTTTGTTTGAAATAGTGAACATTGCAAGTTATACCACCAAACCCACCTAAAGCAAATAGGTAGTAAATCTGTTGTTTATTGGAAACAAGCTCTTAATTCAGAGTTCAGAGCACCAGTGTAAGAAAAGAATAATTTTATTTGTTAATGAAGTTGAAAATTTGGGCATTGGCAAAGCAGTTAAGGTGTTGGTATCTATTTATCATATGTATTTATTGAGTACCTACAATATGTCTTACATAGTTTTAGACCCTTTAGAAGAATCATAATGGTCTGATGTTAAACCTTCCCTTTTTAAAACTTAAAATATTAATGGTCATATGAGATGCGATACATGAACTAGAGAACAATAGATGCTGGTATGCAAAATAGTACATTCTGAAATATTTGAGTGTGAAACTGACATTTACATATTGAATCATATTTTGACACTAATTTCCATTTTGTGGAGGCAGCATGATTTCCTAGAAAAGCACACAAGACTTGGACTCAAGAAGCCTAAATTTTGGTCCCGGCTCTTAACACTAATTAGCTGTGTGGTTTAGCACAAGTCACTGTCTACCCTTTGACCTGAGTCCGCACATTTCTGAAAGGGATACTGGATAAACCAGTTGAGCTTTTAGATCCGTTCTCGCTCTATAAACTGCATTTTTGTGAAAATACTCTCAGTGGCAAAGATGGAATTTTATTTAGGCAGATTTAACAATTGGTTGCACTAAAAGAAATAGCAGGCACTTCCCAGTTTTTGTTGAAGGTATTTGGAAGTCTGTATTAAAACACTGTCATCACTAGACAGACCCCTCTATCTCATCGATGGTCCTACATCACCTTCCAGATTACTGACCCTCCAGGAATGGACGTGTGCCTCACTGCTTAATGCTCCAGGGCGCAGCGCATTGCACAAGACTGTGCCATTTTCCAAGGCAGCTCTCATAGCCATGCCGTCCTCTTCAATTAGAGGTGGCAAAGGCTGGCCGGGCTCCAAAGGAAGACTGTCAATTCCTCTCTTTTTCTGTGTCCACGCTCCGCAGGATGCTTCCTCACGCCCACCTCTCTCCCCCTTGCTGTGACTTTGGCTTCCGCCAGATGTCACACTGCTGCTTGTCACCACCCAGACTCTCATCACTGATTTTGTTGTTTCAGTGTATTTATCACAACTGTTTTCTTTAGCTGTAAAATTTATGGAATTTCACACTCTTAATCACTACAGTGTTTCTTTTTCATGAGAGAGGAACTATACAAGGAGTTGTATGTACAAGAGTTGGAGGGAGGGAAATGTTCCACCTAACTTAAGGAAAGTTTGCATGTTTGTTTCATGTACACTTTCCATTCCTGAAGGTACAAGGGAATCGATCATTTCTGCAGAACTCAGAGGTACTTGGGAGGTCTATTTCAATCCTAGGGAGAAGCACATAAAAGATGTACTTCCCCTGGCTGGGTGGCCCAGTTGGTTGGAGCATTGTCTTGTACACCAAAAGGTTGGCTTGATTCCTGGTCGGGGCACATACCTAGCTTGCAGGTTCTATCCCCAGTCAGGGTACATCCCAGGCTGGGGGAAGGGCAACTGATCAATGTTTCTTTTCTTAAAAGATTTTATTTATTTATTTTTAGAGCAGAAAAGAGAGGGAAAGTCAATGTGTGATTGCCTCTCTTGCACCCCCTACTGGGGACCTGGCCTGCAGCCCAGGCGTGTACCCTGACTGGGAATTGAACGTGCAACCCTCTGGTTCCAGGCAAGCACTCAGTCCACTGAGCCACACCAGCTAGGGCTAATTGATGTGTCTTAACATCAGTGTTTATCTCTCTCTCAAATCAATAAACATTCCTTGGGTGAGGATTAAAAAAAATAATAATAAATAAAAGATGTGCTTATTGGCTAATTTCCTCGGCTTAAATCATATCTTTTTTAGCAACCGAAACAGGTGGATAATTTTATTGGCTCTCTGTGGAACATCTTCATGATTTTTTTTTTAATTATTATTTTTGTAACCTTCACCTGAAGATATGTTTATGGATTTGTGAGAGAGGGAGAAACATTGATTGGTTGTTTCCCATATGATGCCCCTACCAGGGATCAGAGCCGCAACCTAGGTACCTGCAGTCGAACCCACAGTCTTTTGGTGCATGGGACGATGCACCAACCAATCGAGACACTTGGCCAGGGCCTTCATAATCTTACTCTCTATTCACATCTGTTAAGTAGTGGAGTAAGATCCTAAAAATGATGGTGGTGGTAGTAATGAGGGTGATAATGACTAATCTGTATGATTAGTATGTATCAGGCATTACATATAGCACTTTACATTTATATATTTAAACCTTGCCACCGCCCTGTAGTGATGTACACTGTTTCTTTGTTTCTTACTGATTACTAATTCAATTTCGTTAGTAGTTATCTGTTCAGATTTTCTGTTTTCTTATGATTTAGTCTTGGAAGATAATATGTTTCTAGGAATTTATCCATTTCTTCCTGGTTGTCCAAGTTGTTGGCATATAATTTTTTTTAATTTTATTTTTCAATTACAGTTTATATTCAATATTACAATATTTTGTATTAGTGTCAGGTGTACAATATAGTGGTTAAACAATCATATACTTTACAAAGTGTTCTTCCCCCACCCCCTGATATTTCCAATACCCACCTGGCACCATACATAGTTATTATAATATTATTGACTATATTCCATATGCTGTACTTTACATCCCTGCGACTCTTTTGTAACTACCAATTTGTACTTCTTAATCCCTTCACCTTTTTTACTTATTCTCCCAACCCCTCTCCTTCTGGCAACCATCTGAGGTACCCTGTTTATATCCTGTTGTATAGATGAGGAAATCTCAAAATGACTTAAAGCTTGCTTTAAAAATAAGTTTAGCCCTAGCTAGTGTAGCTCAGTGGATTGAGCATCGGCCTGCAAACCAAAGGGTCGCTGGTTCAATTCCCCAGTTTGGGCGCATGCCTGGGTTGCTGGCCAGGTCCTCAGTAGGGGGCGAGCAAGAGGCAACCACACATTGATGTTTCTCTCCTTCTCTTTCTCCCTCCCTTCCCCTCTGTCTAAAAATAAAATAAATAAAATCTTAAAAAGAAAAGTTTATATGCCATATATTTAAAAATAAATTTAAAAATAAGTTTATGTCACATTTTTTCAAGGGAGGAAAAGATACCACTTTTGTCTATGTTTTTTTATTTCTACTTGTAAAAAAAAAAGAGGCAAAATTTTGGTGGCACCTTATTTTAGAAGCTGAAATTCATTTTAAATTCCCAGGATGGTTCATTTAAAATTTTTTTCTTAGTATATTAGCTAGATAGAACTTTAAGCACGTTGGTGTTTGCCCTGCAGATTGTTGCATTGGACAGAGAGTGTTTCAGCTAAATGTTTGGATTCATTTATTGGTCATTTGGATGCTTAAGTTAGTTCATAATTATGTATAATGTTCAGTCCTGGCCTTTGCAGTAGAAGATGCTTAGGCATATAAGATTCCTATAAGATAAGAGTTTCTTCCCTTGGGGACCTCATACTTTATCACCTAGATTTGCTATATGAACAGTTAGAATAGTGGAGACAGGCAAAGGCTAAATTATACCATGCACAGAATAAGGATTGCTTTCTAAAAGGGGATTCTGACAGTTTGGTCATGATTGATTAGTGTTCCCATTTCCCCTGAATAATTGACCAATTCTCACATAATACTGATCATGGGGAAGAAGGAATATGGTGAAAAAATAGAAAGTGAGGCTTAGCACTCAGGATGGACATACCTGTAAGGACAGAAACAGCATGAAGGTACTTAGGAAATGGGAATTTACGTCCAGATCTGGATGTAGGATGTTTTTGGTTTTGTTTTTTTCAGGCTTCCAGAAAATCTCATTGCCTCTGTCTCCACGTCTGTGTCAATCTCAAGATGGGTTAGAGTGGGCTGACTATAAAACAGATATGCCCTAAGTGTTAATGCTTGTGAATATTTTTGACAATAAACACCTTAGGGCCACCGAAAAGAGTCTGAGAAGGAGAGAGGAGGAAACTGTTATTTACTGCATTTTAGTATGTGTCAGGCAGTGTGCTGGGCACTTTTATATATATATATATATGTTTTATTGATTATGCTATTACAGTTGTCCCCATTTTTCGCTCTGTGACACCCTCTGCTTGGTCCCCCATTCCCTCCAGCAGTTCCCCCACCCTGTTAGTTCATACCCATACGTCGTGCATATAAGTTCTTTGGCTACACGTTTCCTATACTATTCTTAACATCCCCCTGCCTATTTTGTACCTACCAACTTATGCTTCTTAATCCCTGCACCTTTTCTCCCATTCTTCCCCTTCCTCCCTGCCAGCTGATAACCCTCCATGTGATCTCCATTTCTGTGATTCTGTCCCTCTTCTGGTTGTTTGCTTGGTTTGTTTTTTTTGTTCTTTAGATTCAGTTGTTGATAGTTGTGAATTTGTTGCCATTTTAATGTTCATAGATTTGATCATCATCGTCTTCTTAGATAAATCCCTTTAACATTTCATATAATAAGAGTTTGGTGATGATGAACAACTTTAGTTTTACCTTGCGTGGGAAACATTTTATCTGCCCTTCAATTCTAAATGACAGCTTTGCTAGATAGAGTAATCTAGGTTGTAGGTCCTTGCTTTTCATCACTTTGAATACATCTTGCCAGTCCCTTCTTGCCTGTAAGGTTTCTTTTGAGAAATCAGCTGACAGTCTTATGGGAACTCCTTTGTAGGTAACTCTCTGCTTTTCTTTTGCTGCTTTTAAGGTTCTCTCTTTATGTTTAACCTTTGGCATTTTAATTATGATGTGTCTTGGTGTGGTCCTTTTTGGGTCCAACTTGTTTGGGATTCTCTGTGCTTCCTGGACTTGTATGTCTATTTTCTTGACCAAATTAGGGTAGCTTCCTGTCATTACTTTTTCCAAATAGGTTTTCAGTTTCTTGCTCTTTCTCTTTTCCTGGCATCCCTATGATTTGGATGTTGGTATAATTGGAGATGTCCGAAGGGCTTCGTATTCTGTCCTCATTTTTTTGGAATTCTTTTTTCTTCTTGCTGTTCTGATTGAATGCGTTTTTCTTCCTTATGTTCCAAATGGTTGATTTGATACTCAGTTTCATCCCCTCCACTGCTGGTTCCCTGTAGATTTTTCTTTATTTCACTTAATGTAACCTTCATTTCTGCCTGGGTCTTTTTTATGCTGTTGCCATACTCAGTAAGTACTTTGAGCATCCTGATAACCAGTGTTTTGAACTCTGCATCTGATAGGTTGGTTATTTCCATTTGGTTTAATTCTTTTTCTGGAGTTTTGTTCTGTTCTTTCAATTGGGCCATATTTGTCTCCTCAATTTGACAGCCTCCCTGTGGTTGTTTCTGTGTATTAGGTAGAGCTGCTTTGACTCCGTGTCTTAGTAGGGTGGCCTGTTGTAGAAGAGTTTACCCGTCTGGGTGAATGTAGTTTCTTTATATCCTTGGTTGTTAGACTTCCATACAGCTTGATTTTCTGACAGTTCTGGGTGATACTTGTTTGTAGTCTAGTTGTAATTCTTTCTGTCATTTTACAAGGAGGCGAAGCGTGTTTACCTATGCCTCCATCTTGTCAATGGACATTTAGATTGCTTCTATTTTTTTCATTATAAAAGTAGTTGCCTCAATGAATAGTACTGTATTTATCTTTGGGGGCATGCGTGTGAAGATTTTAGGTCAGAGGTCTCCAAAGCAGAACTTACGTAATCCAGGGAGTACGTTGTTTTGGTCTGCCCCTTTTAAGCATTGTTCGCGTGCCTTTGTCCTCCTTCCATCATCCTCTCTGATCCTCAGTGTCTCCTCCAAGTAGGTTACTGTTCTTGTCTTAAGGAGAGATCACTGTCCAATACAAGGGAGATGAAGCATGGAATGACTACAACAGAGTCTAGGCACTTTTTCTAAATATCTCTCCATGTCCCTTTATGAAGACATAGGAGGAATTTATCTTGTCTTTCAGTGCCAGGAGTCAATGGGCTTCTCCTGAGTGCATGGACACTGTGAACTTCATAGATGATTCGTGTATCCCTAGTAGTAATTTTAGCGTTTTTTGATCCTTTACTCTTTTAGGCACTATGCTTATCATTTACATGCATCATCTCTTTGACTCTTTGCCACAGCCCTTTCGTAGAAGGTATTTTTCCATGTTTTCAGTGAAAACACTAAAAATAAGAGAGGTTAAGTGACTAACTTTTCTAAAGCCACACATCTGGTAGTAGAGTCAAATTTCAAACTCAGGTCTAACTCTGCAGTGTAGCCCAGCTGTTTCTTCTGAAGTATTTTTTTATGCTCTTGTTTAATTCTAAATGCCTGACCTGTAGCCTAAATTTTTCTTTACTTAGCAGCCCATGTCTAAAAGGAAGTAGGAAGAGAAGGACCCAGGAGTCTAGCAGAAAGCAACAACATATGTGCATTCAGAGAGGGCCTGGCAGTTGATTTAAACTTGAACCAATTCTCAGAAGTAGGAGCTGTCACTTTCTGGCATTTGTTTAGTGGTTTTCTGAATCTTTCCTCTTGTGATATTAGGCATTAGCCACATATATATTAAAACATATGTAATGCATTTTGGTATGATTATTACTCATTCATTCAGCCAATATTTATTGATCATATACATCATTGAACAAGCCAGATATAGTCTTGACTTCATGGAGCTTATAATTGGTATAAATATTTGAATAGGTGGGCTGTATCTTGCACATTCTAAGTATTTCCCTAAACACACCACAAGCAAGCAGTTACTTGTGTGTATGCTGTAAGACTAGCACAAAATTGAATGGTTTGGAATTTGTCTCATTCCAAGAAAACACTAATGAATCATGAATATGAAGGAATGTAACAGTCAAGAAACTCATAACTGTGACTTAGTCACTTTCAATACCGTGATTCTCAAAGGAGCAAGAGAGCGACAGTACACAAGAGTACACAAAACTTTATTTGAAATTTTAAAAAACTAGTGTGAACCAGAGAGCTTTGATGGAGCATTGTCAGAAGAATTTCAGAAACTGCAAGTTGTTACACAGATGTATTGATTTAATTAGCCTAGATAACACCATTTATTTATGCTTAAGCATCTCACACATGCGAAAGTTGGTAATTCGAAGTCACACAATCATTTGTGAGTTATCTTCAATGCCACGTGTTGTAGCTTCTCACTACCAACTTTGACAAGTGGGTGTGTTGTCAGATGCTTAAGCATAAATAAATGATATTATATAGAGCAATAAGCAATACCATTTGCTTTTGGAATTCTGTTGACAGAGTTTCATGTAAAATCTTTTGGTGGTGACTTTTAAAATCACATTAATTGTTTTAAGCACAGTTTAACCTTGTAGTATGGGCAAGATCTTCATTGGAGGCAGAACGCATCAAGATTCTGCTGGTTAGGCCTCTTTGACTGAGTGGATCCTTAATATACCATTGCAACTTGATAACATTGTTTTGGTTAACCATACAGTGGCTGTTTCCGTCAGTGAATGAAGAAGAGTAGAGTTATTTTCTTAGCAAAAAGATGAAATATTTTGTGATAGGTAAGAGATGTATAGTATTGAATCTCTTTGGAAGGGAAACTTGTTAGAATCCCCATTTTCTACCTCCCCTTCTCTTGTACCCCTTGTGTTATTCTAATTTTAACTCTAAAAACACCAAGGTATTTTATGTTTGCCTCATTTTACAGTACTCTTTTCACACTTTAAAAAATGCTATCAAAAGGAGACTGGAGCATAGCTAATATACTAGGAATTTAGGTAGCATCTTTTCTTCCAGAGTTTGGAAGGCCTCACCTCTATTATTTTTTCTCACCATACTCCCTAGAAGATAGAAAGGGGAAGGGTTAATTAACCCAGTTTTACACATAAGGAAACAGAAGCTCATAGGGGTTAAGTGTCTTGCCTAAGGTCAGACGTACTAAGAACATAGTCACAGAATGCAACAGAGAATTCCAGAGCTTGGCAGAGTGTAGCATGCTACCCACTGGGAAATGTGATAGGCAGGTAATTATTTTCTCAGAAGACTTGACTACTGCTGGTCAATTCTTACTCCTCGGAGACTATCAATCATTTCATCCCCAAGGCAGAAACTTGTTTGCAGGTTAGATCTACTGTGTAATCTTGGGCAGATGTTACTTAGCACAGCTGGCTTTGAATTTCAAGTAAGTATGTAATATATTTTCATGTGTTCTTCTAATATGAGTTTCTTAAGGCTGCCAAGTGCCCATGTTAACTAGTGTTCAAAGAATGTGAGATGTCACTTTTATGACCATTAGCTGTTACTACTTCATGCTTTATAATAGGGAGCATCAAGATATTTTAGGGATGAGCACAAAACCTTGGGCAAGGCCTGCTTACTACCTGCTCACGGAGGCAAATGTAAGAGGAAAAACACGTTTTGCAGAGAAAAAGGAAGCCATATTAGATGGGAGCCTTGCTGCTGAATCATGGGGGCATAGACAGACAAAATTTAACATGGAAAATGGTGCATCTGGTGTAGAAAAGAATATAATCCATTTGGACATGAAGAGCAAGGCAGGCGTGGTCAGGGGTCTCTGCAGGGGCTTGAATTCTTAGACTTGCAGGTGAAACAAAGAAAGGTCACCTGTAAGTCCAAGTTATAATTACTTTTTATTTGTCTTATTGATAAAAATTACTTCTTGGTTATCTTAGGGGAACCTTGTTATATTAGAAAAAGTTAGCATTTCACCTGAATCCATAGTTCTTCTATATTTTTTCTTTTTAATTGTATGGACTTCCATTATTATTGTCTGCATTAAAAGTTCAGTGATTTGACTTAACTGTTTGAGATCTAATATCTTTGCCCAGCCCAAGAATTGTTTCTTTAATAGTGGGACATACAGTTAACCACCTAAGATTTTGGTTCAGGTGCTCAGCCTGCCACTGTTTATTTAGGATGTTGTGGTTGGTGCCTCTGCTTTCTTTAGTCTGTGGCTTGACACTCTCAAAATTGTGTTTGTTGATTTCAGCAATTGGGAGAAACACAAGAACACCCATGCTTTGCCTTTGAAATGCTTTTGTAGTAGGTTCTGGTCCATAGGCTTTAAGAAGAAAGCAGCTTTCATATACCTTAAAGTTCCTTAAAGTGCTCCAAGTGTTCTTCGATTCAAAGAAAACAAAGAAAACCTCCCCTAAACTCTTACCACAATCTAGGTCCTTTAAGTTTCTCTAAATTTTTACTTTAAATATGATTTACTCAGTTCCTGCTATTTTTTTATTCATCAGGAGTTGGAATGTTCCCATTTGCCATGGGAAGCGATGTTGGTGTTACTGTTTTGACAATCACTTTACCGTATCTTTCTTTTGCAGACCCCGTATCATGTCAACCTCCTCCTGGCTGGCTATGATGAGCATGAGGGTCCAGCACTCTACTACATGGACTACCTGGCAGCCTTGGCCAAGGCCCCGTTCGCAGCCCATGGCTATGGTGCCTTCCTGACTCTCAGTATCCTGGACCGGTACTATACACCAAGTAAGTTCCAGCAGTGTAGGTAGGGAAAAGTAGGACGGCTCTGTCCTCAGCTGCTTCCTGGTTTTGTGCATTACCCCATGGAGCTGGGTGGCCAGGGCTTGACGAGTGGAGGGATCCTGAGAAGCACATCCAGGTACCCTCTGGAAGCTGCTTTCTCTTGTGGGTCAGCAGGGTTATTTAAAAGCTGATAGAAGTCCCTCTTTTACCAGACAAAATGAGGTATTGCTTATGTCCAGAGCTGGGTTTTGATTTGTTTTAAAGGGGGGTTGGAGTAGTGAATAAAACTAATTCTTTAGTTACAAAAGTTCAATTTTTTTTACTCCTTTTGCCTTGCGTAGATGCTTATTAGTATCAAAGCTATAGAGAATGAGCAAATAAACCAAGTGGTTTGTGTTTGTTTTGAGCTTGTGAGGATGAACAGTTCCCCAGCATGACAACTGAAGATTTCTTTGCTTAAATGTCAGAGCTTTTGAAGGCCACAAGCCTGGGCCCTTCCCTTGGTTTTTATCACCGAATGGCTACCCTCTCCTGCAAGATAAAGCAGGCTCTCTACTTGTCAATAAACTGTCAGCTTGGCAAAGCCTTTGACACAGGGATGCTTTTGTGCTAAGTACTATCTTCTGATCCCAATTCCAACTTTGACATTAGCCACTGTGAGCAATAGGCACTTGGGGGTCTTAGCTTTAGCGGGCTATAGGTGCAGCACAGATAGCCACCTCTCTCCTTACATTCTTTTCTTCCCTGACAGTATAGTAAAAATCTGGCTTATTCGTTCCTTTTCTGGTGTTGCCCTCCCACTCACCCTCAGCCTTGCCAGAGCTCCAGGCCACATCCTGAAAAGAATTAGCCTGGCCTCCTAGAGACCATTTCTGGATTTGGCATCTATCAGTAATACAGCTGATTTGCCCACCAGAACAGCCACCAGCCACCCCTGAAGCCTAACTGTGTAGTATGTCATCCCAGTCTGACATGCCCATGGACAGTTCCTTTGGCTCCTGTTTTATGAGTCTTGGCCCCATTCTGTGAATTCTCTTTCCATTGTTAAACTGAGACCCAGCTGGGAAGGGGAGGCTAAAACTCTGGCCCTGCCTTCCCTTTCCCTGATTTGCAGCTGGCTAAGGCAGATGGAACTGGTTTAAGCCCTGGTCTAAAGGGGGGGTTGGAGGTGAGGTGGGGGGATGGGCTATAAAAAAAGAGGCAGACCGCTGGACTTCTCTAGAGGCAGGCCCCAGCCATGGGAGGCAGAATTCCGTCATGCTTACCCTTCTCTGTAGCAAATCAATTTGCAATGGCTTGTGGCTGCCAGAGCATTGGGTCTGGGGCACCCTCAACTGCATATGGAATAAGTTTGTTGCAAGCTAGAAGGCTAGGGCTTTTTTTTGTGGTGGGGAGCTTTTCCGTTTGTGTGACATGCTGACCTGAAGAAGTTTGAAACTTAATCAGAAGTTGCAGAGGAGAGTTGGATTTAATGGCAGTCCCTTGAGCACTTGGCCTCTGTGTTCTCTTTCAGCTATCTCACGTGAGATGGCAGTGGAGCTTCTTAGGAAATGTCTAGAGGAGGTGAGTAGCTCTCTTGGGATTCTTAAAGGACTAAAAAGAATGTTTTGTCTCTTTGCCAATATTGTTCTTATTCCTCAGTTACATTTTTTCTGACCCGTGCCAGAAGGTGTAATAAATACCCATTAACCAGATGTGAAGTTGCTGCCAGAGATAGAGTTTCGTGGGTAATAAGCTTAGTTTTTCCTCTTATGGATCACCTCCTTATTGATGTCAGTTTTACAGTTTAATTACTTCTCTTTTTGGTTCATCCAACTCAGTGGTTTCCAAATTTTAGTATGTATAAGAATCATCTGAGGAACGTGTTTTTCAAAATCAAATAGATATGCCCTACCCCATCCCCTTCTGACTCACTTGTCCTGGTGTAGAGCCTGAGAATAGTTTTAACTAGCAGTCGCAGGTGATTTTGCTGCAGGTGGAAACAGCCACGCTTTAAGAACTACTCGCTATACTTTATACCTGCCTTATTCTTGTGCCACCGGAGTTGCCATACTATGTGCTACCTTTAACAGTGCACGAGTCCTGTGTCCTGGAGAGAAAGCCTCCCCTGAGAATTCAGGAGACCATAGAGAGCAACTGGGAAGCTTTGGGCAGAAGGGGAGAGTAGCCTTTAGTTTATGAGGACAGGAACGCGGACCTGCAACCCAGCCTAGTACTGCTCCCAAGAGTCGGAGGCTTTGGGGTATCAATGGAGGATAGGGAGGGAAAGAAAGCAGTCCCTTGGGCTTTTTCATTTCTTTACTGTCCTTGTGGCCTAAGGATTAATTTGAATTTGTAGTCTAGTGAGAGTGGGGGGATGAGAACAGGGGGTGGGGATAGGGGGCGGCCTCTTAACACAAGCCTATCATTTTCAGCCCACAGTGCCCCCTCCTTCCTCTTGTTTGTAAATCCCCTTTCCTATACAGAAGCTGAGAATAAATTCATGCACTTTTTTTTAACCATTCAGCTGAGAGGCCATATTAGTCTGGCAGCCCCAAGTGTTGCAAGCGGCTGCCAGGAAGAAGCCACTGGAGTATTAAGTGCTTTGAGACATTATTCCTTATAGATCCAAAAGATAATCACATTAGAAACCCACATTTCCTTATTGTCACCTTTTCTTGATCTTGAGTCTTGTTTCTGGGTAATAGGAGTCATCAGCCAGAGGCCTCTGAAAGTGAATTGGTTGCTGCCGACCAGTCCTCAGCAGTAAAGGAGATGGGAAATATTGAGGGAGGGAGAGCTTTGGCCTTGGGAGGTGGACATTTCTGGGATATGCTCCTAAGGAAGCAGGGAGAGAGCTTTGTGCCTTCTCTCTGGAGACTGTAAGTAAGGCGTCCAGGAAGGGCAGCCACGGGAGCAAAAATGCCCTCCAACCGTGCCCCTCGGTGATCTCCAGCCAGGTCAGTGGGGCTGTCTGCTCCCATGGACGGAGACCGCACAGCTCCTTCGGAACAGCGTCTTAAGCAGAGAGTCTTGTGAGAGTGCAGAGATGTTACTGTAATGACAGGTCAACTTGGATTGGAGGAGGCAGAGTTCGTTCCAAGAGCAGTTCTGCTGGCATCCTCCCACCCCTTCAGCTACACACACAAACACTCACGCAGACCAGGCCCTGATAACATGGGTGGGTGACTGGAGAAAACTCTTTGGTCCAAAGCTTATTCCTAGGGCAATCACTCCTTTACTGACTTATCACCTGGAGACATTTAAAAAGAGAAGTCCGAGTTTACCAGACTGATTGGTAGAAGACTGGGGAATAGAGCATCAGATTGTCTCAGTCGTTCATCAGCTGCCTGAGCAGAGACGCGCTCCCAGCTGCATCTCCCAGTTCTTGCTCACTGCCTTCCAGTCAGCTTTCACCTGCAGTTTGGGCTTTCTTCAGTGTCCTGGTACCAACGGCCCCCAGTGGAATATAAGCTGCACAAAAGCAGGGATTTTTATCTGCTAGTATGCCCAGTGTCTCAGTCAGAGTCCGGCCTGCTCAGTAAATGTTTGTTGACTGATTTCCTTCATGTCTCTGCAGCTCCAGAAACGCTTCATCCTGAATCTGCCAACCTTCAGTGTTCGAATCATAGACAAAAATGGCATCCATGACCTGGACAACATTTCCTTCCCTAAACAGGGTTCCTAACATCATGCCCCTCTCCCATGTGGCAGGGAACTTTTTTGATGGGCTCCTTTATTTTTTTCTACTCTTTTGACGTGCACTCTTGATAGATGGTTAATTCAGAATAAAGCTGAATATGGATAAATTGAGCTCTCTGGTTTGCGTTTCCTTTTACCTGGAATCACCTCAGGAAGGACGCGGAGGAACGATTATCTGCTTGGCCTTTCTGGCTCAGAGTGTCTTTCCTCCTGTCCCTTCCTTCCTGCTCTAACTGCCCTTTAGCCACTGACAGCCCCACATTCTCTTTCACTGCCCTGCTTCCTTCCCACGTAGCTCATTCATACATCGTGTTTGCTAATGTCTCTTTGCCTCTAAAGTGGTGATTCTTTTCCCCCCAAGCTAAAAAAATTTTAATTAATTGTCAATAGGCATTACACGCACTTAGTAAAAAATGCACACAGTACAAAGGCACATGGTAAAAAATGTTTCTCTTCTCCCTCTAATTTGATCATGTGCTTCGCCTCCCAGAGGAAGCTTCGACCACTCATTTCCTATGGGTCCCGTAAGAGTTACGCTGTTCCAGCTCTGACGGCATGGCTCAGCTGTTTCGGTGTCGTACCGCAAAGTGAAGGGCTGCCAGTTCAGCTTGGTTGGGGGGCGTGTGAGAGGCAACCCATTGATGTTTCTTTCCCTTTCTCCCTGCTTTCCCCTTTCTCTAAAAATAACTAATTTTTTTTGTAAAGAGATGCACTGTTCCTGTGTAAAATGTGCACACATACATCCCCTTTTAAAAATAAGTCTGCTCTCATTCCCAGATTCCAACTAAGTAGGGGACATAGAAATATTTCTTAAAGCTTCCCAAGTAATTCTTACCCTCAGTCATGGTAGAGAACCACTGGACTGAAGCGCCTTCGAGCAGCGATCCTCAGACTAGCATGCGCCCCAGTCCTCTGGAGGGCGTAGTGAAACACAGCTTGCTACATCCGACCTCTGTAGTGTCTGCATGTTTAGGGTGCGGTCTGAGATTTTGCATTTCTAACATTTCCGATTGCAAGATAAACCCTACTTTATCCAATTTTTTGCTACTCTTAATACCACATAAAGACAAGTTTTTGGTTTGTCTGAAGTGAAACATCTCTAAGATACTACCTGCCAATCAGAACGTGCATATTTAACAGTGTTAATATGTGCAGGTTTGGGCTTTTGACTAGGTTCCTGAGTCTCTTTCTAAGGCATGTGTGTTTCTAAAGCTCCACAGGTGATTCAGATACATGCCCCAGTTGAGCACCACAACTAAAGCACGGGCAGCCCTACCTCATAACTCTCATCTGTAAAATAGTTAAAATGGTACCTTTTCTATGGGATGGTTATAAGTATTCCATGAGGCAATATAAAGCATATAGAACAGGGCCTGGCGTGTGGTAAGTGCTCAGTAAGTGTATACTCTTTGGTAACTTGTTATTCTGCATCCAGGCCTCACCGGGAATGAAATGTAAGTGTCCCCAGGGCAATCTAGGTAAGCCCACCAGCCCACCCTGACAGCCAGTCTCTTTTCTCCAACCCAGATCTCTTTCTGAGCTCCAGATCAACTTAACCTAAGTATCTTACCCTCCAACCATGGGGACATCATACTCAACATGTCTAAAGCTGAGCATTACCATCTGCGCCCCTCCCGGCCTCCCCGGTAGCATCCCATCTTAGAGAATCAGAGCCACCTGCTCCCTCATGCCCAAGCCAGAAACCTAGGCATGGTTATTTTTAATAAACTTGTTTCGGAGTAAATTTGGTTTTACAGAAAAGTTGCAAAGATCATAGAGTTTCCTTATACCCCTCACTCAGTTTCCCCTTATGTTAGCATCTTACAGAAGCCACAGTACATTTGTCAAAACTAAGAAACCACCATTGATTGGTACAATGGTATTAACTAAGCTCCAGCTCTAACTGCCCTTTAGCCACGAGTGGGAAAAATATGAGTAAGCTTTCCCACTAATGTCCTTTTTCTGCTCCAGGGTACAATCGGGTGCCACACTGCATTTTGCTAGACATCATTTTTGATACCACTTTTTTCTCCTACCTTCACACAGTCACCAAGTTCTGGCAATTTAACTTCCTAAATCCCTTTTAATAAAAAGTCTTCATTCCCATTATTCTGATTTATCGCCCATCATTTCTTGGACTATTTTAATAGCCTCCTAATTTTTCTGCTTTTAATATCTTTCATGTTCTTTCCTTGTAACAAACAAGTTTGATCATCCTTAAAACTCTCCTTACTTAAAATTTTGTGATGTTTCCATTGCTTATAGAATAAAGCCCAATTCTTTATTTTGACATGCTAAGCATTTCATAGTCCCCTCCCAACCAACCTCCTGATTTTTTCCCCTCTTCTATACCTCAGGAAGCCCTTGATCCAACTGAATTTTTATGGCCTCAGCAAGTGTTTATGACTTCACACCTATGTACCTCCTGTAGGAAGGGTAAGCATCGTTTCATGGAACATCTAGATAGGTATATATGTGTGACCGAGTCATGATGCAATGCACTGATATTTCCCAATCTGTTTTCTTTTACCAAATTTTATTTGTTTAATGACAGCTATGACCTAAATCAGTTGCCTGGAGTTTGAAAAACACTGGGAATGTACCGATTCTCTGACATTCCTGGCCAAACAGAATAGTCTTTCAGTTGGTTCCCATCTGCTTTCAGGGTATTAATACACAGAAAGCCATTTATTCCTCCCAGCCTGGGGGCGGGAGGGAATAGGTTGGGGAGGCTGACAGAACTTCTAAATGAGGGGAAGAGGGCACCAGCTGAGCAACAGTGGCTGAGCCTGCTCTGCCTGAATCCTAGTTAATGCCTAAAGCTCAGAGTCCTTTCGCCGTCTGTCTCCTTGCCCGGGCCCTTTGAAGAGCTGCTGTGCCCCAAAGGGAAAAGGAGGGCGTGCTGGGGTCCTCTCTAGATGCCTGCTGCTCACCTAGGTCCTGCGTGTGAGTTATGAGTGTGTTTGCGGGGGTAAGGGCTGGGATCTCGGCCTCACTCAATTTCATGAGGTGGGAAGGAGGTACGGTTTTCAATGGCTGCCCTTATCTTTTTTCTCCTGAAGCACTACGATCCTTTAAAAGAAAACAGGAAAGTCTTTTCTTTCAGTGAGTATAAACTCCAAAAATCACGATGCTTATGCAGTCTATATACTCTCCATGTAATTCACTGCTACTTGTTTTGCAAAAAAAGATAACATGTAAAACCATCTGTCTATACTTTTTCTTTAATCATCATCTATTTTTCCTTAGGACTAAACCTAGTTAAATGCTGAAACACTATTTTGCTATGGGGATTAAAAAAAAAAAAAAACTTTATTGAAAAGAACCTAATGGCTGAGGCCTCATTAGAAGTTTCTTACACCACTGAGGGCCTCCACAATGTATTGTTGAGTTTGTACAACGTTGACCTTATACTGAAGGAGCAGAGCCTTGGGGCCTGACAGGCTGGGAAGACCCACTTCCCCTGACTGGGCTTTGGCCTGTGAGCCTCTGCAGGGGGCCTCGGGGTTCAGTGGAATCGAAAGGATGGCAACAGATCAGAGGGATCTGCATTAATCAGAAGGATCTGTGTGAGTCCCTCTTAATGCTGTGACTTTGGTCAAGTTGCTCTGAGCTATCATATCCTCTAAAATAGAACTTGGTGAGGACTGCATGGTTAACAGGGAATGTTGTCCAGCACTGAAAACTTCGTGATAAGCTAATTTCTTCTTGGTTCAACCTTTTATTGTTTTGTTCCTATGTGCTGGGCATTGTTCAAGTGCTATATGTCTGTTGTTTCATTTAATCCCCTCAACTTCCCCTAGTCTAAGATAATTTTAGTAGTTCAATGTCTTGTCTTGCCAGGCCCAGGGCTTTTGTTAAAGCAGAGCGTATTTCTGGGTTTTCCTCCGTTTTTCTTTTCATATGGGTGGGTTGAGGCAGTGAAGTTGGGAGAAATCACATCTTTGCACCTTTACCCTGGAAGATGATGCTTAGATCCCATGTTCCCTTCCCTTGTGCCAAACATCTGTCTCTGGTAACACACTTGCCAAGAGCTGGGGGAAGAGCATTTTAGGCAAAGGATACAGTGAGCGCACTGGCCTTGAGGCCTAAAACAGTGGTAATATGAGGAACAGGAAGGAGACTAATGTGGCTGGAGCAACGACAAGGGCACTAGTTTTCGGTAAGGGTGAAAAAGTAGGCAAAGTAGGTCCTCGAAGGGCTTTAGTATGAAGACGGACCAATGAAAACAGGGAGAGACGTTGGAAGAATTACCGTGGTCCAGAGGACTAGGTTGGTGGCAGAAGAGATAAAAGAGTATAGACTTTCTGATGGATAGGATGCAGGGACAGAGTCAGAAATGACTCCCCAGTTTCTGGTGTGAGTAACTGGGTCGAGGGTGGTGCTTTTTATTGAGAGGGTAAGCGCAGAGGAGGTCACGATTTGAGTGCTTGAGTCAAGTACTCTATTTCGGAGATAAGTTTGAGGTGTCTCTTAGACAAGCCAGTGGACAATCAGGCAGACAGCTGTGCATCCAAACCAGGAGTTCAGGGAGAAGGCCCCAAGGAAGACCAACATGAGAGGTTAAGTAGGGAAGGAACCCAAGTTGGAACCTGTGAGATCAGGAAACCAGGAGAAGTTAGGAGGACAGAGAAGAGAGTTTCAGAAAAGAGCAAGTGATCAAATATGTCAAATGCTGCCCTGACCCGTGTGGCTCATTTGGTTGGGTGTCGTCCAGCAAAGTGAAAGGTTGCCAGTTCAATTCCCAGTCAGGGCACATGCCAGGGTTGCAGGTTTGGTTTGGGCTCGTACAAGAGGCAACTGATCAATGTTTCCCTCCCTCTATTTCTCCTTTCCCCTCTCTCTAAAAATAAATAACATCTAAAAAAGAAAAAATAGGTCAAATGTTTCTCAGTCCAGAAAAATGACCTTTGGATTTGACATTGGGGCCCTCGATGACCTTACCATGAGTGGATTTTCATAGGCTGGTGGGGATAAAAGCCAGATCAAATGGGTTGAAGGGTGAATTGGGGGTGAGGAAGTGCGGTTAGGGGAGTAACAGGCTTTCAAAAACTTTACTGCAAGGGAAATACATGGGGAAAGGAATTATGTTTTATAAGGTAAGAGGTCCTAGAACATGTGTGCTTTGCAGAATGATTTAGTAAGTGATTCAGTAAGAGAGGGCCAGACCAATGAGGCAGAAAAGGAGATGCCTGAAGACTGAAATCCTCAAGACGGCAGGAGAGCTGGATGAGTATTTGCTTAAAACTCACACACACATATACACACACACACAGTCACCAGCATTCACATTGACACACACGGTGCCATTCTCAACTCCTCCTTGGGGGAGCAGATAGAGGCCCATGATGCAGTTTTGAGATTTAATGCTGCTCCTATGCGTGGCTACGAGAAAGATGTTGGACATAACACCCCTGTGCGCATCATTAATTCCCAGATTCTGACCAACCCCAGCCATCACTTCATTGAATATGCATTGTATAAAGACATCATTTTGGTGGCCTGGGACCCCACTCCTTACTCTGCAAATCTTAACCTGTGGTGCAAGGAGCCAGATTACAACCTGTTCACTCTATATGTTCAGCATTGTCAGAGAAACCCAAAACAGCCAATTTACATCCTTCATCCTAAATTTATATGGCAGCTTTGGGACATTTTCCAGGAGAAACTGAGGAGAAGATTCAGCCCAACGCACCATCTTCTGGCTTCACTGGGATGGCTGGGGGGCTTCACTCAGCTCGGAATCTCCATCTGTGGCCGCACATGGTCTCTTACATGGCGGTCTCAGAGTAACTGGACTTCTTACATGGTCTCCTGGCAGGTGTTCCAAAAGACAGGAAGTAGAAGCTGCCAGTTTCTTCAGGCCGAGGCCTGGAGACGTGCACACCATCAATGTGCTGTGCTCTGTTGGTCAGAGCATTTAAGGTCTTTTCAGCTTCAAGGGGAGGACACACAGACCCCACCTCGGCCATCTCAGTGTCCATCATTGATGTGAAGGCTGGCTGGGCAGCTGAATATGTGACCACAGGATAATGCCAGGCTTGTGGTCCGGGCTTTGATGAGACTAATTCTGGCACCTTATATGCTCTCACTACTAGAGTCCACTAACTCTACTCCAAAAATAGATTTTATATGATGAGATTATCACACTTGGCTTATAATTATTTTGTTCAGCCAGGCTTTGATCCTCAAAGTTTGTGGTCTTACCCCATTTCTTTACCCATGTTTCAGCTTACTGCCCCATTATTTCTTTGATTTTACTGAGTTGAGCGACACTAAGGAATTCCTTAGACCTCCTTGGCAATAAGAAATCTATATTAGAACCGAAGGATATTATTTTTGTGCATAAGAAACTATTATGTTCTCCACGCTCATTTTGAATGTATAACCCTGCACCTTAACTTAGGCTGCATAATGGATCCTTATAAATAAAAGAATTTAAGGAGGAAAAAAAAATAAAAAAGGCAAGAGAGCTGGATGAGTATTTGCTTAAAACACACACACACAGTCGCCAGCATTCACATTGACACACACAGACCCACCACCTATGACTGACACATTCACAAGCCTCAGTGATGTACATACAGACCCACCACCTATGACTGACACATTCACAAGCCTCAGTGATGTACATACAGACCCAGGAGTCACTTCACACACAGAACTAAAGCCACACCGACAAGCCAGGTAGGCCTGCCATCCATACCCCATCTCACATAGGTGCCCACAGCCCCCTCCTATGACTCGCCCTGAGAGACCCCTTCCCACTGCAACCCCTCTTCCTACGTTCTAGGGCCTCCTGGGAGACAAATTCAGGCCTGGGCTGAAGAAGGACAGGGGAGGGCTGCACATTTGATGAAAAGGCTTTATTGTATTAAGAGAAGGAGAAAGCATTCTGAGAGCTGGGGAGGTACACTGACTGGCAGGGTCAAGAGAAACAACAGCAAATATAAAACCCCAGTGACAACTTCAGGGTCCCTGACATATCTTCCCTCCTGTCCCCGCCCCCCCCGCCCCCAAAAAACTAGCGCTTTGTGAGCCAGAACACCCTCCGCATCCTAATCCAGGTGGACATCTTGGCGTATGAGCAGGAAATAGTGGAAGCAGAGCCCTCAATGCATTGGGATAAATAAGTTGCACTGGACACTTTTTAACTTTCAGATTTAATTACAACACACATAAATAAATAGGGCAGACAATGACAAAACTGTGAAGTGCAGCCTGGATTCAAGTTCTGCAACTTGTGCTTTGTCTTCTTTGTTCCTTGAGGGCCCCTCCTATCCACTTCTTTCTAAGATGGGAGGGGTCCAAAGAGCCCACTGGGGTTTTCCTGTCAGCACCCCTTTTTTGGGGGTAGCAATTCTGGGATGAAGGGTACCAACTCCTCAGTAGCACCTCTGGTTTGTTAACAGTTTCCCTCCTGCCATCAGTAAAAACAGCAAAGCCTTGGACAAAGGAGCGCCCACCACTGCCCGGGCACCCTGACGGGAAGGGCTCAGCCCCAAGAACCAGGCTCTTTCATGCCAGTTCCCTGTTCAGGCGCCTCTCGGCAATCCAGGGTCAGGAAGCTGCAGGCAGCTGGGCCCTGATCACCAAACCACCACCGAGAGGCCACCCCCGCCTTTTTCAACCCAGGCCGCTAACTCAGGGGTTTCTGGATGAATGTTCTCTTTCTGGCCTGACTCCAACCCCACCTTTTAATCCTTTCAGGCCCACCTGGGAGCTAAGACCTCATTTCAGGGAGCCCCTTAGGGATCAGGCTGGGGAAGTAGCTATTTCCGATGCTTGGCATCCTTCTCCGAAGCCTTGGTGTCGCCATGCCCACTGCCCGCACTGCTTAGAAACATCTTGTCCAGCCCCTTAAGTGACTCCAGCAAGTAGTTCTGGAAGGCAGTGAGGGCAGCACAGATGGCTGGGCCACCAAAGCCATGGGTGATGAGGCTAAAGTGTGTCAGGCAACTCTGCACTCCAGGCTCCAGGATGAGTGCTGGGCGGCTGTTACCCAGTGGCGAGCGGTCCTGAGCCATCAAGTCCGCAAATTCCTTGCAGATCTGCCTGGTGAGGGAAGAAGGGTCAGAGGTTAGAGGTCAAAGGTCTGAGGAGCCCAGAGAAGGACCCACCCTGTGCTGGGCACTTTATATATATTACATTTATGATTGCTGAACCTATCAATAGGCTGTAAGTTTGATCAAGACAATTTTACAGAAAAGGAAGCGAAGGTTCAGAGACATTAACTGACTTCTCGTGTACTACACAGCTAGTAAACAGCACACGCCAACACCCTAGGATCTCTCGTCCGGTGGACATGCTGCCCATATTCACAGCCCAGCTCTACTTTCCTATCCAGGGAACTTTCCTTGGTCCCCTCCTCCAATCTTCTACCCCCACCCCAAACACCGGCGCCTCACAGAACTTCGTCTTTTAAATTATTAGGAAACGATCCAGAATCTGCTTTGAATAACTGAAATAATGATTTGAACATGAACTGAGGCCTAAATGCCATGCCAAGTGTATCGCCTCACTTAATCCTCACGACAAATCTACACTAGTGTTATCACCCCCACCCTGTGATGAGGGAACTGGTTTCAGATGGGTTAGAGGACCTGCCCAAGTGGTTAAGCTGCGATCTGAATCCAGCTCTAGTTGGCAGCCATTTTTTGTTTCTTTGTGTATCTTGTGTGTGGCTCGGGCAGGAGAATCACTAATGTCTCACTTCAGCATCGCCATGGAACGCAGTCGGCATCTTAGACGTGAGTAGGGCCCAGGAAGTGCTTGATGAGTTCGCTGGTTAATGAGTAAGGTGAGCCTTGCCCTAGGTGTGTTTCTCCAACTGCAATACGAGCAGCCTCAAAGGTCCCATGAGTCACAAAAGTCCCTCCAGTCTGTGATTCCACTTCTGCCTAGGGCACTTGAGGAAGACTCAAAGAGGGGAGGGTGGAGATGCGATTTGAAAGACTGCATTAGAAGGGGGTGCTGGATGGGTGTTCTAAGCAGGAGAGCAAGCCCAAGGATGGAAGGGCAGGAGAGAGCAAGAAGGTCAATTGGAGTGGGTAAGGTTTGTGTGGGCCAGACGGTGGGGCCCTCAAAGGAGTCTGGCCTTTACCCTATGCGTTGCTGGTTTTCGATTTTTTCTTTTTACTCTGTTCCTCTCTCTTTTTGTCTCACTCTGTCCCCTCTTGCAATGGGGTGCTTTCTAAAAACTAAAATCTTAATGGAGTACCAGCTCAGTAAGCAGACCCTGAAGCACTGCCGCGGAGCCTCGTTTGACAACTAAGGCGGCAGCCGTGGGAGCCACCGGAGGTGCTCGGGCAGGGAGCCGTGCTTGTCCAGGGAGCCTGAGGGAAGAGAGGGGTGCAGGAGTAAAGGGGACCAGAGTTGAGGTGGCGGCATGTGAATGGTGGTGAGGGAGGCTCCAACGGGAACTGCAGAGGAGCTAAATGTGAAGTAAGGACAAGGGGTGATCCACCTGGGACCTGGGGGGGTGCTGGTGCCCTCATGATGTCCCCGGAACAGAAGGGCTGATGGGTGAGTGTCCAGCAGAGGGAGAAGACCGCCGATTCTCAGCCCCATGATGGGACTCAGGCTGGTGGTGGCATGGGGCAGTGTATGGGGGTGTGACACGGACTATGTAAGCCTCTCTGTGACACCATTTTTGCTGATTCGTACAACCTGGATATGTTCATATATGTCCACATATGTGCTCTGTAGCACGCATGGCATTGACTCTAGGTGTGCCGTGTGTGGTGCCACTTGTGCCCATGCCTGGTGTCTGTGTGTGTGCATTGCACCTACATGCACCCACTCGTGGCACTGACGACAGCCGGCGCATGGTGTCCAAAAGCGCCCACACTGCACCCGCACTCACTTGGCAGCCAGCAGCATGTTCTTGCGGCTGCGCAGTTCCCCAGGGTCAGCGTGCTGTCGGCACAGGTACTCGGCAGCTGCCTTGGCTGGGAACTCGGTCTCACAGATGTAGCCGAAGTCTCGGGCCAGGTGTATGGCCTCTCCTGGTGGGAGGAGGGGCAGATGGATAAGCTGTCACTACAGCGAGGGGTACCTTTGAGCCTAGAGCACCACCTTGAACGTCTGACCCTGTGGCCAGGGCCTTTCTTGCCTCATCTTGCTTCTATAGATAACTTCCTCTGATTACCCACTCCAGCCTCAATCCCATTGCCTTTTCTTGGGGCCACCAGGGATGGGCTCTGAGTTCAGGATGGGAGCCTGAGCTCGAGATGATCGAGCCCAGAGTCACCAACCTCCAGGGAAGGGACTCTAACCCCCTCATCCCTTTACCTCATTCAAATACTGGCCATGACCCTCACCACACACACACACACACACACACACACACACACACGTTCTCTACAGCATGGGCACTGTCATGTGTATGTATGCACATATACACATATCACACACAGCTTTGTATACATGACAAAGAGAATGAACACGTGACTGCACACACCCTCCTGCATTAGAGACAGTCATGCATAGTCACGCTGGATGACACAGGTCTCCTCATGTTCACACTAACGCCCACGCTCAGGCCTCGCTCACCCTCCACCAGTGAAGTTAGCAGTGTCACGTTGGCGGCCTTGCGACGGCCAGCTGGCAAGTTGAGCCCGATCTTCTCCAGCCGTTCCCGTAGGCACCGGCCTCCATTCTTAGACTTGGCCCTTCACATGCACAGAGAGAGACAGACACACGCTATGAAGACAAGAGAAAAGTATGTAGGCTGAGTGACCTTGCTGCCTCCACCAACCCCTGTGAGGCTCGGGTCTGGCCCTGGGGACAGTCTGGGGCCTCTTTCAGCCTGGTCTCAACCTCTTTCTAACCTCATTGGCTTTGTAGCCAAGATGGGGGTCAGGGGGCTACGCATCCAGCTCCAGGAGCCCCTCATTGCTCCCTGATCCTCTCGATAGCAGGA
This sequence comes from Mormoops blainvillei, assembly GCA_004026545.1. NCBI lineage: Eukaryota > Metazoa > Chordata > Mammalia > Chiroptera > Mormoopidae > Mormoops > Mormoops blainvillei. The sequence continues at coordinate 194,235 of PVJD01000026.1, read as the reverse complement.
CAGCCCAAGGTGGGGCAGGACAGGCCTTTTTCCCAGCCTTAGCATGCCAGCCAGGCCATACACAGCCACCCAGGGACACACAGACCTCTATGCAGAGCTACACCAGGATAAGCAGACACACACAGGTACACACAGATTCATACACAGACGCACACACTGAAGGCCACAAATAAACACACCCCGACAGAGAGAGACATACGGAGACACGAAGACTCAGATAGCCCGGGACACACAGGGACACAGACAAATGTTTACACCGAGTCAGGATCCCAGGGACATCTGTACAGACACTCGCAGATTCACACAAGCCCCTTGGGGATGCTCAAAGGGGCCAGGAATAAGGAGATGCCCCCACACCCGTACCAATGCAGCCCCCACACAGAGGTACAGACATCTAAACATACGCCTGTCTAGCCCCAGATGGACATGTAACTATACACACACAGGGCAGGACACACTCTAGTCAACACGTCCCACTAAAAGGAACACAAGAAACTCACATTCATGAAAACAGACCCTCCTGGCCACCCCCTCCACCACACACAAACACGCAGTCACGCACGCCCAACCATGCACACACTACCCCCAGATACACCAAGGCTCTGAGTCCTGAAGCACTGACACCCTGTGCAGGTACGAAGACGTGCACAAAGAGAGACAGGCACATAAGTGGAAGATAACCATGGACCCCAAAACACACACACACCAGCGAGGCCTACGTCCCACAGGCTTTGGGTCCTGGGGTCCCTTTCCTAGAGGAGGGGGTGAAGAGGGCACCCTCTCTTCCCCAGACCCAGCCTTGTCCGTCCTACCCTATGTGGACCAGTCCTCAAACCCTTGCCTAAGCCCAGGTTTCTTCCTCCGCACCCCACCCCAAGGCCGCTGACTTGTGGTTGCTGCTGGGGGTCTGGGCCTGCCCTCAGAGCAGCGCCATCTTCCAGGGAGACTGAGGCATAGATGGCACTGTGGCCTGGGGTGAGGCGGGCCCCTCTCTGATCCCCTGAAGATGTATGAAAGGACCATGGATTTTGGCCTAGGCACTGTGCAGGGAGTTGTGGGCCGGCCTTCCTACCTGCGGAGGACACCACCCAGAAGTGAGGCGTTGAGGCACTCGGGTGGCGAGAGTCGCCGCTGGACCTCCCCCACTGTCACCTTGTACTTGGATGTCGAGCTGAGCAGTGAGAGCCGGCCTGGCACGGAGCAGAAGACCTCACTGGGGTTCGTGATGCCGCCAACCAGGCTGTCTTTGGCCAGTGAGAGAGCGGAGAGGCTGCTGGCTTTGGAGGGGATGGGGACTGTGGAGCAGAAGCAAGAGTGGGGGGGGAGAGACAGCACTGAGCCAGGAACCACAGGACACGAGCCGGCTGTGGAGTGAGTGCTCCGGCGAAGCACCCGCTGTGTGCTGGGCACCATGCCGCAGGCTGTGCACACACACACGTTAGGTGTCCCAGCATCTTTCAGAGGAAGGTTCTACGAAGGAAGAAACTAAGACACGTTGAGTTAATGTGCCTCGCCCAAGTTCACTCAACTAATGGGTGATGGACATTGAACCCAGAGCTGTCTGGTTCTTGCAACTGTGTTCCCTTCACTAAGCCAGGCTGGTTCCCCATTAAAACTTAAATAGTTCCAGCAGACTCTTGGAGTTTTGGCATATATGATCAGAGAGGGAGCTGGAAACAAGGAAGTGAAATCTGAGCTCCAGGCAGGGTTCCCGGGTCACTCTGGAGGGCCCAGCCAGATCTGCACAACCACAAGGAGCCCCAACTCCTCCCCCTCACGTGGGACCCGCAGGTCTTCGCTGCCCCCAAAGTAGTGATGGGACAGGGTGGTTATGGCCCCTTAGGCTTCTAGTCCTGGTCCCTTCCTGCCAATCACTCTGGGATGCTTAAGGAGACCAGGAATCAAGAAACATACCCTATAGCCCCTCCCCCAAAATGCTCTCTAATTATCTACTAATATCTATAAAGGGCAGGAAAGGGAAGCTGAGAAGGTGATTTTCTAAAACACACTTGGATACCCTTGGCTGTAAAAGAAAGCTCTTCCTGCAGTCTACCCTCTATCTTCCTGCTTAGCTTCAGGGGGAATGGAGCATAATTGAGGCACTTACTTCTCCTGGCTTATCTTCTTCCAAAGAAGTGAGAGCCTTGGTAGAGAAGGCAGGTCTCAGGTGTGTGTTGGGTGGGGGAGTCAAGTGGGGAGTTCTGGGGCCGACGGTTACTGGACACTCACTACGTTGTGTGCTTACACAGACAGCCTCACTGCACCCTCAGAACAACCCCCAAGGGGCTATGTTTATTATGCCCATTTTACAGACGAGAAAACCGAAGCCCAGAGAGAGCACATGTGTGCCCAAGATCACGCAGCTGGTAGACTGGGAACCAGCAGCAAGCCTGGACTGTGGTCTCAAAGACGGCGCTCTTAGCCCTTCAGCCATTCAGCAAATATTCGCTGCGCGTCGGTGTGCCTGGAGCTGTGCCAGGCCTCCGGACAAGGCTGACCAGCCCCTGGCCTGGCAGAGCCCCTCCAGCTTTTCCCTCTTTGGATGTGTATTTTCTCTTCCCTCGCCCTCCCCCAGCCAGAAACCTCAGTGATGCCCTCCACACGGCCCTCTCCCCCCACACCCTGTCTCATCGCCATGTCCTACAGTTTTCATCTCCCCACGTGCCCGGCCACTTCTCTACATCCGCACAGACACTCACATCCTGCCTGAATTTTAGCACAGCCCCTGCTTTGGTCTCCCTGCCCTGTTCCAGAGGGATCTTTCTGAAACACGCATCACTCTCGAGCCTAAAACTGGTCAGCGCCCGGTTAGTTCCCTGAGAAACAAGTTCCAGCTCCATAGCTGGGCAAAATGCTGTCGCCCGTCCTTCAGGGGGCACCAACTCTGTGCCCAGTGCTTTACGTGAACAGGTCTGCGGAGTGGATGACATTATCCACCTCCATTTCAAAATGAAAAAACTAAAAGTTTTGGCACAGCAATAAGGAGCATGAACTCTGACCCTGGACTCCGAGGTCACATCCTTAACCACCGTCGTGCCCACTTTACCTTCCTTTGTGGTCTGGCTGTGCCTGCCCCTCCTGCCTGGTCCCCCATTAACCCTTTAGTCTCTCAACCCACACCGACCAACAGAAGTACACTGTGAGCCATGCATGTAAATGTACAGTTTCTTGCAGTCCCATTTAAAGAAAGTAAAAAGAAACGTATGAGGTTAATTTTAATATATTTTATTTACCCCAGTATATCAAAAGTATTATCACTGAAACATAACCAGTATTTAAAAAATTCCTACTGAGCTATTTTACATTCTTTTCTTATACTTAGTCTTCAAAATTCAATGTGTATTTTATAGTTACAGCCTATCTTAAGTCAGACTAGCCTCATCCCAAGTGCCCAGTAGCCCCAAGTGGCTAGTGGCTCCCACCATGGACAGCACAGCTCTAGACGTCAAAGGGTGAAGCCCAACAGGCAGCAGAGGTCAGCGAGCCCCGGGAGGCTGGTGACTGACAGTGACCCGGGTAAAGCCGCTACTTGGTCCTTACCATGCTGGACATACCAACATCGCCAGATATCCTGGTTGGTTGGTTTGTGTTTTCTGGTGAGACCAGGACTCTGGATTTCTATGTGAAAGAAATTTCTGTATTTTTAAACAACTGGCAATGGATTCTAACACTAAAAAATCTAGCACAGGCCAAATAGAACCCATGTAAAGCGTCCCCTAGGATGTGGGGATGCTGGCATGTGAGAGCTTTGAGCCCCACGGAACTGCTCACTGTCTGACTCAGTGGCCCTTCTCCACTTTGGTGGGCAGGCCCCCTGCTTCCCAAGCATCCGTTCAGGCACCATCGCAGGGGTAAGGCTTCCTGGCCCTCCACCCCTGCTCCCTCTCACCCTTGATCCCTCTCCTTACACACTGAACCTTCATGTCTGCTTCCAGCCCCATCTTCCCACCAACTAGGAGCGCCTGGAGGTCGGGGTCTTGGCACAAGTGGCTGTCAGTGGATGTGGAATAAACGAGTGAAGCAAGGGCCCTTGCAAGTTGAAATGGGGAAAGGAATAATGATGGCCCACAGCCCAGACTTGGAAGAGGGGCGCTGGGGGAGCCCTATTCCTGATAGTAAAACCGCCCTTCCTCCTTAAGTCCCTATTCAGGCACCAGGGAAGGGAAAAGGTCATGGGTGGGGGTGAGTGGGGGAAGCTGAGAGCTGGGAGATTGGAGAGGAAGAGCAGCACACACAGCCGACCCCCAGGCGGCTCCCTGTCCCCGGAACAGGACCAAAACTAGGGTAAGGCAAGTGAGGCACTCACCTTGGGTGCAAAATGTAAGGAGGCGCCAATCTCAGTAATCAATATAAACAGTATTTTAATGCAATGTTTAAAATATTTTAAAAAATTAATGAAAATGTCCATGGTGACAAAATATCAAAATTTTAATTAGAGGGGGCTCTGATCCTGCTGTTGCTCGACCCTGCCTCCCTCGCCTTACTCTAACCCCAGTCATCTCCCAGAGTGAGACGATGGATGTCCTAACTGGACAGACACACTGACACTGGACATGCAATGGCAGCCATCCCCACCTCGCACCCCAGTGTCTCCTAGGCCTGTACGTGGGTCCCCTCTTCACCTCTGTCCCTCTGACTTGAGGAGACTTTTTAGGGTGATGGAATTATTCTATATCTTAACATTTAATGGTTACATGACTATGTATGTTTACATTTAACAAAACTCATAGAAATGTACATCTAAAAAGGGTAAACAGTACTGTATGTAAACAATGCCTCAAGTTTGACTTTCAAAAATAAAACGACAAACTGATAAATTAAAAATAAGCCCTGGCTGGTGTGGCTCAGTAGGTTGAGCGTGAGCCTGCGAACAGAAGGGTCACCGGTTTGATTCCTGGGCAGGGCACGTGCCTGGGTTGAAAGCCAGGTGCCCAGTTAGGGTGCCACAACAGGCAACCAATCAGTTTTTCTTCCTTTCTTTTACCCTCCCTTCCCCTCTGTCATAAATAAATAAATAAAATCTTAAAAAAAAAAAAAAAAGGCTGTCCCCACTCCCATGACCCCAGCCAGAGGGAGCCATTAGAGGAACGGGAAATTTTTCTGCTCTCCAGCTGCCTCTCTCACCCAACTTCTGTTAAAACCTGGGGCCCCCTGAGGCCAGATCCTGTGAGAGGGAAGAGAGACCAAGGTTGCACGAGGCTATCTGTACGTGTGCAAAGAGGGACCAGTGAGCACACGTGTCTCAAAAATGACTGTCTACAAACTTGTATGCCCTGTCATGGACAGAACACGCGGGCAACATTGTGCATGTGCACACTCACTCATTCAACAAATGCCGAAGCCCGGCTGTAGACACAGATGCAGTCCCTGCCCTCTGGAGTGTGGCGTGCGTGGGGGTGTCTGCGAGTGCTGTTGCTCCTGTTGATGTATTTAAACATAGCGTGTCTTGGATTTATGGAAACACAGATGCAGCAGAGTGTAGGTACGTGATGGATGGACATGTGCCTGTGTCTATGAATGACAGGTTTTGCTGCGTTCCCTAGTTGTCCCTCCCTTTCTCCTCAGAGCCTCTTTCTTCAAAAATGGCAGGAGGGATGGAACCCAAGGTAAGGGAAGTAGGCAGCCTGGGGAAGGGACAGTCACAGGGGTAGGAATTAAACTCTCACGGATTGCAAAGCAGGGGCACTGGTGTTTGTCTCCTACACCACAGTGACTCCTGAGGCTGAGGTGTTCTGTTCATGGTGTCCTTGGTCACGCAAGCGGAAGCCATTCCCACTCCTACAGACACAAGAGCTCCTAGTGATTCATCCTGTCAGACGAGGCTCTCTCACCTGTCTACACACTGTACCCACAGGTCGTAGAAAATGGTCTGATCATTGAATCTGGGGAGGACGCAACAGACGATCCCAGAAAACTGGTTCAAATGGAAATTCCCTCCAGGGGAAACATGAGGGGGAAATCTTTGTGACCTTGGGTTGGGCAAAGAGCTTCTAGATACAATATCGAAAGCATGATCCATAAAAAAAAATGATAATAATGATAAATTGGACTCGTCAAATTACAAATTCTTGCAACTAATAACATACTATAAAGAAAATTAAAAGACAACCCAAAAACTTGAAGAAAGTATTGGTAAATTGTATATCTGATCAAGGATGGCATTCAGAATATATAAGAATTCATATAACTCAATAATAAGATAAAAACCCAATTAGAAAATGGTCAAAATATGTGAATAGACATTTCACTAGAAATGATGTATGAATGGCCCATACTCACATGAAAAAGTGCTCAACGTCTTTAGTTATTAAGGAAATGCAAATTGAAACTCTACTGAGATAATGCTAGGATGGCTATAACAAAAATGATAGACAATATCGCATGCAGGTGAGGCTGTGGAGAAACTAGAGTCCTTACCCATCGCTACTGGGAATGTATAGTACAGTCACGTTAGAAAACAGCTTGGCACTTTCTTAACCAAATTAAACACAAACTTACCATAAAATCCAGCCTTCCCACTCCTAGGAATTTACCTAGGAGCAATGAAAACATATGTCCACACAAAGAGACGCATGGGAATGATGACAGCACCACTATTTGTAACAGCCAACAAGTGGAAACACCAAGTGTTAGTCAACTAATGAGTGAACAAAATGTATTACATCCATATAATCGAGTAGTTATTCAGCAATTAAAAAAAAACAAACTACATACATACACGCTACATCACGATGAACCTCCAAACGTTACACTTAGCAAAGGACGCTAGATGCAAAAGTCCACATATTTATCCACTCCATTTATATAACATAACTAAAACTTGCAAATGTATAGACAGAAAGCTGATCAGTGGATGTCTAAAGCTTGGGGTGGGAATGAGGATTAACTACAAATGGGAATGAGGGAATTTTGGGGGGGTGATGGAAATGTCTAAAACTGAATGTGGTTATGATTATACAGCTCTAAATTTACTAAAAATCATCAAATTATGTAGTCTTACAATGCGTGAATTTTAGGTATGTGAATTTTACTTCAATAAATTGGTAAAAAATGCCAAGTGCCAGGGTGCTCCAGGGATTCTCATTCAGTAGATGTGAGGTGGTGCCCCTGAAATCTGCATTTTTTAACAAGTACCCCCAAAGGGTTCTGTTGCAGTAGTTCCTTAGACCACACTTAAGAGTACAGCTGTGTAAAGCCTGCAGGGGCGGGACAGCAGGAGGAAGGCAGATAGGAGGGGTAGTGACCTCTTCCCACTTGAGTTTTCTTACCTCCTCCAGCAGGACCTGCTGGTTAAGTTTCCTTCTCACCAACTGCCAGAGGGTTTAACTCCTACCTTTCACACCTCTGCTCTACACTGCCCTCAGCCTCCCTCCAGACTCTCTGTGTGGGCACTGGTTTGTCAGTCTCTTTGGGGGGAAGATAGTGTCCTGTCTGGGAGGCAAGTGAGACAAGGATGTGCAAGTGCAGGGTCAGATTCTGTCTTTATGTAAAATGTTGATATTTTGTTTATCATGGATTTTTTCCATTATTTTTATTTTAAAATATTGCATTAAAATATATTCTGTATCTAAATCTTGCCTCAGAGGTGTGTACCTCGCCCGAGGCCTGGCCCTGCCTGGAGATCCACTTGGAAGCCCAGACCCTCTGCCCATCCCATTCCCTTCCCCAGAGTCAAGGGGAGCGGAGGAGAGGGTGACTATTTACATCAGCCCTTGTCTGCCCCAGAGAACCCCTGAGACTGGACAATGGAGCCCAGCAGAGGGGGACTCCCCACCCCCAACCAGACAACCCATTCTCCTTCAAGGGAAGAAAGAGTATGTCAGTTCTTATCATCAAATCACTCCTCTCCAGCTGTGACTGTATAAACTGAAATCCACGGAGATTGTTAACCTTTTTAACCTGTCTGACTTTTCCACAGACAGGGCATCTGCACATGCTGCATCTAGTGCAGTGAAAGCAGCTGGGCCCTTTCTACGCCCCCTCTCCCAGTGCACTCAGACCTCAACATCCATCAATCATTCATTCAACAAACACCTTTGGGTGCCTAGGGAGCTCCCTCCTAATGTCTCCTCCAGGAAGCCTCCCAACCTCAGGTACTCACTGCACCTCTTCTGAGTTCCCACTGTGACCTGTCCAGGCCCTCTCACTGCTTTTCTCAGCTGGAAAAATATTCCTGTCCAGGTCTCTCTTCCTCGCCAGTCCCACCTGCTTTCTGTGCCCCTAGGACAGGTCGCAACAGTGGAGGGGACAAATGTGGGCAGAAAATGGAGGGCTCCCCATTTCCCCTCAGGTTGGCCCGGGCCCCATCTGCCATCCTCTACCCCTCACTGTAGCTGCAACGGGGTGCCAACCAGAAGTATGTGGTGTGGCTGGGGGCTTTGCCTCTCATGCCCGCCTTCCCTCCCCTTCAGGACAAGTACCTGAAGTAGCCAAGATTTTACAACAAGGGCATGGGCCGGGAGAACTTACAGGTTCTCCTTCCCAGTGGCATCCCACGGTAGGAAGACTGCAGGGCTTCTAGGATAGGGCCTGCCTCCCTTCTGCACTCAGGACTCCAATAGTTTTCTACGCAGTCACCCCTCTGCCAGGGCCAGGAGTTGCTGGAGGAATTGGATGCTTCAGCTAGTGAAGAATGACTTGCCATAAATCCAAGGGCCCAGGCTGGAATGAGGCCCGCACAGCTGCCAGCAAGTGCCAGAGGACTTCAGGACTCGACAGGAGATCCCGATGTCGTTGAAAGGGCGCTGATTCACAGCCCCCAAGGAGCTGGTGGCCAAGACTGGAGTCCCGCAGTGACAGCGGAAAACCCCTGCGAAAATTGCCCCTTGCAAGCAGGGTTGCAGCTGGACCACCAGTTTAGCCAAAGCAATTCCTTTCCTTCGCCCACCATGCAAACACCTGGACTGGAACCTCTGGGGACCAGCACGGCCTCCGCATTTGCAAAGCCCGATCGCACCGGCACTGCCTCTCTCTCCCTCACCAAAGGCCCTCTGGCCCCGTAGAAGGCCAAGCTCTCCGCTTGGAAACTAGGCACTTCCCTTCCGCAGGGAGCCCCCACGTTCTCAGACGTCCAGGGTGGGGTGACCAGGGGATAGTACCCAGCTCAGGTCGTCAGCGCTCCACTTCGCTGCTGCCGCATTCACTACCGACCCACTGCCACTGCGATCCAGCGAGTGTGCACGCCTGCCCCCGCAACACCCTCGCCACACACCTCGCAACTACATCTGCCTCGCCCCCAACACCATCCCTCCTCCCAGGCAGCAGAGCAGCACTCTGGGCAGTCCTGACCACGCTCTTTGTAGTCTTGGGACCACCTTCGGGGATTCCAGCGCATAGCTGGGACCCGGGATTTACGGAAGCCGACCTCCCTTGAGAGAAACCAACTCCAGGGCATTTTCAGTCCCTCCTCACAGCCAGTCCTCCTGTCCTTGCTCTGGGTTTTGCCCTTGGTCTGGGGGTTGGCGTTTAAGGTGCTCAAAGCACGAGTAGATCTTTCCATTCTTCTCCAGGGCAGAGGTCCCCAAGACCCTTCCCAAAGTACAGGGGGCTGGCCTCCTGCGAGGGTCAGTGAGCCTGGATCCCCAAGCCCTCCTCGTGAAGTCATTACCTGGGGGCTTTGACTGTGATCGTATATCCAGGTCGACTGAGCTCTTCCTTCCAACAGGTTCAACAAAGTCCACTAAGCCAACGCAGCTCCCTCCCCAAATAGCTGGGTCCGGAGCTCACACCTCCATCCTGACTTCAGGCAGCCGGTACGCAGGGTCCCCTCAAACCCCAGCTCCAGGTGACACAGCTCCAATACCTGGAGCCCTCCTCCCCCAAGTTCCAGGAGGCCTGTCCCCTCAGCTTCCCAAACACTCTTTAGGAGGTCCAGCTAACTCTCAGGCCCTGGTAACAACAGTCCCAGCTCCTGGAAGTCCAGCTCCCATCCCCCACCTCCACCTCCACCCCCAGCTTCTACTGGGAACAGGTGGAGGGCAAACGGAGCCGGGGCTTGAATTCACTCTTGAAAAGCAACTCAAGACAAATCCCATGGGAGCAGTGCCTGCCTCAGGCACCTCGGACTTGTCTGCGACCCTGGATTCCTGCCTCGCATCTGTCCCAAATCTAAGGAGCCAGCCCGAGGCCCTGACCCCTCTGAATCCGTCTCTGCCATTCTCTGTCTCTTTCTCACCTTTTCCTGGCACTGCCAGAACTTGGCACTCAAGACAGAAAATCCACTTGAGCGCAAGTCTCAAACTCCTGGCTTTTACTAGTGCGGAGACACGAACACCCCCCAAAATACACAGGAAATGACCCTCACATGCTTAGAGATCCTCGGCACCAAAAATCAAGTTTTGGAACACAACAGAGACCCCCCAAACACAGAAATGTACACCAATATAATAGAAATGCATCACACAGAGCAACGTAAACACATACACCAAGAAATACCTGAAAGACACCTAGGAAAGGAATATACAGACACGTACAGGACCCGAACTCACAAAGATACCCAGGAGCAGGCAGGCCCTTGCCCTCCTGCACACGGCCTCACACACGATACTCACACCCTAGCTTCCCTGATCCTAAATGCCGAAAGAGGCTCCAGCTTGGAGAGAAAATTCCTCAGGGATACGCAAGACTCCCACCCCACCCGCAGCCACCCGCCAAGGCCCTGCTGGGAAGGAAGGAGCAGAAAGCACTTGCCAGGCCAGCAGCTGGCAGGGTCTGTAATGTGGAAATAATTTAACAAAAGTCCTGGGAATAGCACTCCCATTCTCACCTCTTGGGAAACAGGGAAGTGTTTTAACTTGTTCTGCAAATTAACTTCAGATCCACAAGAGCGCCCTCCCATCGGCAGGGAGAGGCCAGGCCCTTAGGAGGCTTGGCTGGCCCCGGAAGCCAGCTGAGCGCTGATGGACTGGGCCCACCCCAGGCTGCAGGCTCTGGGACCAACTTACCAAACTGCACAGCTGCCCATGCTCTGGCCAGGTCCCCCATCCTCCACTGTCCCTTTACTGGGCCAGGAAGAGTGCCCCGTGACCACAGAGCCCGGCGACGCACAGGAGGCACACTCCATGCAGGAAGAAAACGGGGCTGTGCGCCCGGGTCCGTCCTGGCAGATGCACGCCATTCCTTACCTTTCTTGATCACAGACTGGTCCAGGAGGCTCATTCCCGACTCATCCATGGCCTGCAAATGGGAGATGTGGTGGTAAGGGCGCTATGGACCTAGTGTCCTGTCGCTTCCCAGGCCCCTGCTGTCCTGGTCTCCTGTCCTGACTGCGCCTCCCAATGCGCACTGCTGTCCGTCGCCGGGGGCGGCCACGGGCGGGACCAGTATTCTCCGAGTTTCAGCACCAACTGTGCAGCCGATCTGGGCCATAGGTACCTTACCGTGCTTTAAGGGAATTTTGAACCTTAGGCAACTCCTCTGCCTCTCTTCGCTCCAGGCACAGGCTGCCCCCGCAGACCGGAACTGCGCACAGGTGCCCTGTGTGGCCCAGCGAAGAGGGAGAGAAGTGGCTCAGCCCCTTCCCATTTACTCCGCGGAGGGCTGCCACCGTCCAAGCACCGAGCACAGACTCAGTGCCAGGCCGTCTTTACGGCCAGGCAACGTCTAACCCAGGCTGTGGGACGCATCATCGGAATCATGAGGAAGAAGTGGCAGGCTGGGAGAAAAGTCGGGTCCCCGTATTCGTCACTCTGCCTCCAGCCAGAGTCCTAAATCACCGCGGTGGGTCCTGGCCAATCCCGGACCGTTCCGGCCTCACCTGCAGGTCCTCCAGGCCGGGCGGCGCCGCCAGTCCCGCGAGGCCAAGGGGCGCGTCAGCCAGGCTGTGCGCGCCGTCGGCCAGGCTGTGCAGGAGTCGGGGCACCGCGGCGGCGTAGTCACGGCGAGGGTCTAGGCCCAGGGCTCGGGCCGGCGGCGCCAGCAAGGCCGGCGGCTCGTCGTGGGCGCGGGCGGAGGCGCGGGACGTGGCCCAAGCGACCTGTGGAGGCTGAGGCTGTGCCAGGGGCGCCAGGCCGGCGTACGGGTCGCTGGCAAGGTGGGGAAAGGCGGTGGTGGCGTCGGGTGCCTGGCCGTAGGGCAGGGGTGGCTGCGGGTAGGGCGGAGGGAAGTAGGGCGGCTGGAAGTCGTTGGCGGCAGCAGCGGCCGGCGTGTGGCAGAGAGGCTGCGCCGGCCCGTAGGCCGCCGGGGGCAGAGACGACAGGCGGGCCCCTGCAGTAGCCGCGCCCAGCCCGTCGGGGCGCTCCTGGGGAAGGAGAAGGGGGCGTTAGGTGACCCATCGGCAGCTGAAAGGATTCCAGCCCTGGAGGACCCTCCTCCAGGACAGCTCGCAAGGGACCAGCTGCCGTCCTACCCACTTCCCGGGGCCGGACGTTTATCTCTGAGTGACCCGCGCGCGCAGAAGCCTCGGGCTGGGGACGGCGCTCTCCTGCTCTCACCGCTCTTAGCTGGCGGAGTCCCTGTGGCCCTCTCCCTCCGAGATTTCGTTGGAGGAGGGGGTTCGGAAGGTCCGGGGCTCAGGCTTACTGTTGTCCCCGCGTCCCGGACCCAAGGCTACTCACCATGGGGGAGTAAGTGTGCACCAGCATGGGGCGGGTAGCGTGGGGCGCGAGGCGTGGCGGCAGCGGAGCCCTCGCCCGACGGCCGGCGCTGTGGGCAGGGGTACAGGAACCTGCCCAGCCCGCGGGGGGTCACTTGACCGTGGGGGATGCAACCCAGAGCAAAACCCAGCAGGCGTCGGGTCCTCAAGTGTGGGCGCACCCGGGAGAGTCCATGGGGGCGGGACGTGGGCCGGATGGGCTCTGATTGCACTTGGAAAAGTCGGTCAACGGGGGCCCAGCACCCGCCCTTCTTCCTCTGAACGCAGCCTGCTCCATGCACTCCAGTTATAGTGGCGGGGGCGCGCCGGGCCTCCGGGGGCGCGCATTAAAGAGACACGCTTTGGCCGCTTTCTCCGATCTCACCAGGGACAGCTCTACGAGAGGCGTGGCTTTGGCGCGACCCTATAGGGTGGGTAACGGGGCGTGAATCCAACCCCCGCGGGCCTCCCAGCTGCTGTGAAACAGAGGATTCAGGGCTGGGACATAGGGGCCCTAGGTTTGCACCTCTGCTTTATTGCTTCTTTGACTTTGAGCAAAGCACCATTCTTCCTCGACCTCAGCTTCCTTGTCTGTAAAATGGGTATCAGTCTTTTCGCTAACCACCTCACCGGATTATGGATGAAGTGGGAGATTGTGAATGTGGAAGAAGTTTGTGAGACTCAAACCCACTGGCTCTCATGCATACATGTGTCAGTGTGTGTGTGCTTGCGTGTGTGTAGGGGCCCATCGCAGTCTCTCTGAATGCTTCCAGATCAAAGGACCTCTGAGGGTGCCCACTTACCTCAGGCTTCCCTGGAGTGGGTAATTCCCAGTGCCAAGCCAGGATCTGCGGAGACACAATCTCACCAGACAGAGAGAGTTGCCTGGGACTGGGGTTGGGCATGAAGTCCACCTGAGGAGGGCTCAAGATGTTTCCGAAGCCAGGAGGGCCCAGGCTGATTGAATGTGGGCCTGCTGAGTGAATCTCTGTGTCGTTGACACTATGTGGACGATACGTGATCCTTGCGCTAGCATGCGGGCAGGCTGTGTGTTACCATGGCAGGCACTGACTGTCTCTCATGGTTGTTCCAGTCTCTGTTGTCACTCCATCTTTCTTTTTCCCCACTTCCAGTCCTGCTCTCTTGAGAGAAACAGGGACAAGGATTAAAGAAAGGGAATGAGAGGAATGCTAAGGGGGATGAGAATTAAGAAAGCAGAAGGAGGGTGTTTTTAAAAAGCCGGAAGAGGCTCAGACCAGGGCATAGTAGAAACAGTCACAGCAAACACTTACTACAGAGTGTGCCACACTCTGTGCCTGGTACCTGCTGAATATGGAGCTATTTAACCCTCCCAACAGCCCCGTGAGATAGATGGCCTTATCGTTCTCATTCTCAGGGGAGGAAAATGAGGCATAGAAAGGTGAACTGACTTGGCCAAGGTCAAGCAGCTAGTTAGTTAGTAAGCGGCAGAGCTGGGGTAGTCTGTCTCTAGCCCCTCTCTGTGCTCCGAACTCCTATTCCATGTTGTGTGAGGCTCAAGTGTCTGGAATTTAGCCCTGACTTCAATTCACCTGTGATCCTGGGCAGCTCCCTTTGCCTCTCTGATCTCAGTTTCTGCAATTTCAACAACAACAACAGCAAAGTAGGGGAGGGCAGAGAGGACTAGATGTTTTCTTAGGCCCCTCTCTAGTGAAGTGGAAGATGAGAATGTAAACGTAAAATTATCGAGATAGATTAGAGGAGAGGGGAGGTAGAGGGGACACCATGAACCCATGAAATGTGGGTGGAGGAGACCTGAGAGGGGTGTCCCAGGTGTACATGGTAGGTTCAGCGCTCAGGCCTGGGCCATCTCATCCTGGGGGACTGTGGGGAAGGACAAGGCGACAACAGACAAAGATTCATCACTAAGAATTTTCCAGAGGTTGGCACCACCAGCTAGAGTGCTGGATGAAATAGAATTGGGCGGCTCTGTGACATTTGCACCTCGGACAGGTCAGAGGTCAGGAGTGTGTGTGTGTGTGTCTGTATATGTGGGTGTGAATCTTTGGTGAGACCACTTTTACCCCCATCCTCAACTTTCGCAAAGGACCTCAGGAGTCAGGCTCCAGGTCTGGTGCATGTCAGTGCATCGCATGCAAGTAGGTGGACCCCTTTGGGAGAAGTCCAGTGCAGCAAGGCTGATAATGCCTGCGCCCAGCTGTGGGGATCCTCCGCGCTCTCCAGAAGGCTTGGGAAGGCCAGAATGACTGGGCGGGCGGGCTGCCTGCCCAGTGGCTTCCTTGGATTTCCTCACGCAACTTCTCTGCTGCTTAAGGCACCCCCTTTTTGCCTTATTCTTCTTTCTTCTCTGGCCATTTCTTAGTCTTCTTTTCTAATTCCTCTCGTTTCACCCACATCTTTAATGTCAGTTATTTATCCTCAGATTTAAAGCTTCTGCCTTTTCTTGCTGTCTATAGTCTTCATAAGTGAGTTCATCCCCTCTCGAAACTTTCGTGACTACCTGTCTGCCAGTCGTCTCCCAGCCTTGTTATCTCCAGCCTGTACCTCTCACTAGAAATCCAGGCCCGTAGATGCAGTTGACGGTAGGGTATTTCCTCCAGACATCTTATTGCTGCCATTTGAAACTTGGTGCCAAGTCCAAAACTGAACTCAACACCGCTTCCCCCCACCAGCAACCTTTACCTGCTTACCCTTCTGAGTTCTCTAGTTCCATAAGTGGCACCACCATCCTTTGAAATAAAAATAGAATCATCCCAGACTCTGACCTCCCCCCTACCACCTGAGCCACTCCTCATAGGGTGTTGTCATTTCTCATCCTTAAACATGTCTCTCTGACCCCCTGTCAGCACCTTAAGCTACCGCACTCTATCTCATAGACCAGTAGTTCTCAAAGTGTGGTCCCTGCACCAGCATCACCTGCATCACCTGGGAATGTGTTAGAAGTGCCAGTTCTTGGATCCCACTGCAAATGTACCTCTGAGGGTGGGGCTTGGCAATCTGTGTTTTAATAAGCCTGTAAGGTGACTCAGAAGTAAAGTCTGAGAACCACTGCCTAGACCATTGGAGACCTGATAACTCGTCTCTGGCTTTCATCCATGTGTCTTCTGATCCAATTCCAATTCCATTTAGCAACAACAGAGACTAGACCATGTAACCTCCTTACTGAAAACTCTGCTGGGGCTCCCTGTAACCAATCTACAGGGGGAAAATGTTTAAACACTCTAACCAGAATTCTAGGCAGCTGCAACGAAGTGTCCTTTCCTGCCTCATGTACTGCTTCACAGGGCGAAAGGAGAGTGTCTTGCACTAGGTTTGGTGCATGGCAGATGCTCAATGAATATTTATTAAAGAAATGTTAGAGGAATGGATGGATGAGCTTGCGAATCTCTCAGTCTATTGAGTGTTCCCATAGGAGGCTTCCACATGAGTATGATCCTGGATAGCTAGATATAGAACCCAGGTAGAATCTGAGGAAGTCATCTGATAAATGAATGATTTTGCTTATGGCTTCTGGGGAGAGGAATGCTCTCCATTGTCTGTTGCTAATTTTGGGGGCTCCTAAAAACTTAAGGGTCCTATGGCTGCAGACTCTTTCAGAGCCAAGGGATTGCTCACCCTCTGAGACACATGCACACATGTGGAGGCCTGGGATATGCATGGGGCACACACGCAGACACCCCTAGGCAGATGGGACACACAACATGCACAGAGACACTCATGGGAAACACACGTACAACTTGGGAACACAGGACATAGGACTGTACTGACGTATAGATACACATGTCCAAACATACAGACTACTATTTGGCATATTAAACATATTGCGCTTCCCCAGACTCAAAATTTTCCCTCTCTTTTCAAAAAGTAAGCTTGCATTTGGACATTTATGTAAGGAAAAAACTCTGGCCCGCCTCCTTCATTGTTGACACGGCCACGCTCCTCCCATCCTTTCATAACGCTCTGCTCCCGGTCTGGTTGAGCGCAGGGTGGGGGAAATCTGGCACAAGGAGATGCTTAGGCTCCACCTTGTGGTAAAATCTTACAACTGCAGCTCAGGTCGCCCTTTCTCCTTGAAAGCTGAATTACCAAGAGCAAGCTTGGCTTCTCCGTTAGCCTAACCCTCTCCCTATTCCGGAGCCCAGAATTCTCTGACTAAAGTAGAAACAGAGCACAGTCTGCTTTGTATTATGAGGCTTTCTTCAACGTTTGGCTCCCCCACTGCATGAGTGCAGGGACCATGAGCGGTTGCCACTTGCTTTGGGGCCCTTCTCTGCCCTTTGCAGTTCCCCAGATGATCTCAGTCACTCTTGGGACTTTAAGGACCCTCTATACAGACAACTTACATATCTTGCTAACCCGGACCTGTCTCAACTCTGGAGTGCAGAAAGCAAATGCCCCCTGGATATACCACAAGTAGCACAAATGTACCATTTACATTTAGAGCTTATATTGTGCGCAAACCTATTTCCTAGTGTTTCCCATTACAGTGAACGACCTTATCCACTCAGTGGCCCAGATCAGGAATCTGGAAGTCATCCTTGGCTCTTCAACCCTCTTCATTTCCTGTTAATCACCAAGCCCTATTATGTAATTCCTACCAATGTTTTCTCCACCCTCACTGCCACTGGCTTAGTTCAGACTTACTACCGCCTCTCTGAGCTGTGCCTCAGTCGTCCCTCTTGCAGCCAAAATCGTCTTGCTTAAATGCAAACTGGGTCACATTCGATCTGCTCAAAAGTCTGCAGTCTCAGCATGATCCCCCATCTAAGCTTCTTAGCACCGCATACCCGGACTTGTAAGTCTGGCCCATGTCCACGGGTCCAGCCTCACCTTCCACACTTCCCACTCATTCTCCACAGCAGCGTTAATGACCTACTTGCAGTTCCCAAGCTTGCAAGCCTTTATAGCTGCTCTTCCTCTGCTTGTCTACCTGGCAAGCCCTCTTCAGCCTCAGGTCTCACAGCAAACACTTTGTCTGGACTTATTCAGCCAGGTCAAGGGGCTCTCAGGCTCCAGCCGTACTTTGTTCAGACTGCCATAGGAGCAACTGTTTATACGTCTATTGTTTATACCTTGTTGCTCTGTTTTCTCTCTAGATTTTAAGTTGCTTAAGGGCAGGGTATGTCTTTTCATACTTTTCAGGGATCTCAGGGAATCCATGCTAAGAACATGACTTTCAGTACATCCAATAAATGAATGAATGTTCCTCTCCGTCTGTGCATAGCTAACCGTTAGTAGGCACTTGGGACATGCTCGGTGAATGCTTGTAGGTTCGAGGGCCTAGGTGGAGAAGAGTCTGCCCGGAGTGTGGCTCCAGTCTGACAACTTCGGCTCGAGTCTGGTGAGTCAGTGCGTGCTCTGATCATCTGTTGAAAACGCAGGCCTTTCTCCTCCTCACTTGGCACAGATGTTCTATTGGGGTAGTAGTGATTGAATTTCAAAAAATTACCAACATTTGAAAATCAAATTTTACATAAACATTAGGACTTCTGAATTCCCTTTAAAAATTGGAGGATGTGGCAGTGCCACTTGGCCACAACCTGACGTGGAGGGGCAGCACTGCATTTGTACAGAAAAGCTCCAGGGCCCCCGCTAGGCCTGGTCACATCAGTATGAGTTTGCAGCCCTGCTCTAGCAATGGAGGGTGCGGGCTGAGAAGTCGGATGGCCTGCATGGAGTCTTGGCTCTGGCACTTAGCTGTTAACACCTTGAGCAAATCAACTACCCATGGCTAAGTTTCTTCACCTGTACAGTCAGGATAATAATGCTTGCTTCCTAGGATTCTTGGGTGGGCTGGATAAGACGTGTGAAGTGTGCTTGGCAAGGCCTGTTTTCAGCACATGGTAGTTGTGAGCTGCTGGGGCCTGGGAGAGAGAAGGTGCAGGACAGACCACGCAGGAACCATCTTCACCAATGAACATTTATTGAGTGTCCACATGTGCACAGCTTTGAACTTGGCGATCACAGATCATACTGGGGGAGGGGAGGGAAAAAGGAAAGGAAAGGGAAGCAAGGACTCAGGTATGTAGGGGGGTCCCCCTGGGTTCATAAGAAAGGTAGTCCCTGCTGGAGCCGCCAGTCGCGTCTCTCAGCAGAGAAGAGTCATAAGCAGGGGTGGGATTTAAAGCCAGGCACCACGATGCGATGGGGTGCAATCACTAAGGAAACATGCGGTTTCTGGGACAGTGTCCCTCCTGTTCCTGGCTCCAGCCAGGCCAGATGGCACCAGGAGGACAGAAATTAGATGCTCAGGTGTCCAAGCAGGGGTAAGGACTGGCAAAATAAATACCCCTCCCCCCCAACCCTCATCGTCACTCTGCTGTAACACGACATAAAAGCTTAGAGACCACAGGGCTCAAGGGCTTTTGGGCCCCCTCAAGGAAGCTCAGGTGGAAGGTTCCCCCCACCACACCAGGCCTGTCTGTCCCAGGTTTCCCTGGGTGGATGGAGCATTGCAGACCCTGGGTCACTGAAGTCGATAGGAAGAACTGTTGTCAATGGCCCGAGCCTGCTCTCAGCCCAAGTGGGCCAAAAACGAGAATGGAATGGCCAATTTAAAGGATGTGGACCTGGAAGGCCAGAGGGGCACCACAGCCAGGGGAGCCCACACCCTGGCCGGCAGGGCATATGGGCTGAAGCAGCCAGCTCCTGCCAGCCCTGTCCCACCCTGGGGTCTCCCTCCTGTGGAGAAGCCAGACATTGGCCACAATGACACTTAAAAGCCCCCCTCCCTGGGGGCTACTCCAATCTTCCCCGACCTGGCGGGGACAGCCACGTTGATTTCCAAGATAATCCCTGCCCCTGGGGCAGCCCCAGGGGGCGGGACGCAGTTCCTTACACTTGAAGGGTGGGCACCATGCCCGTGCTCTTGAAAAAGCCAGAAAGCTGGGGTGTTTGGGGGGGGGGAGTTGGGGAAGGGGATCCAGTTTGGGGGCTTCAGGGAAGATGCCTCCTCCCTCCTTCCCTCACTGCCCACCCCCCGGGTCTGTCCCCAGCGGACACCCCCTCAGGGCTCCGACAGGCATTGCTCCAGGGCAGCCATGCGGTAGTGGCCAGCCGTCTCCTCACCCGCCTGCAGCCTCATGGCCTCCCGGCACAGCCGGTTGGCCCGCGCCAACTCCACCAGGACGCCCTGATAGGCGGCTACCATCTCGGGCTTGACGGAGCTGGGGCTGACACTGCCTAGTAGCTGGAGCAGCTCCTGCGGCCAGCGGGAGCGCAGGGCCGCCGGGGCGAGCCAGGGCAGCAGTGGCACGCAGCCCGTGAAGGCCTGCATGCCCAGGAACCAGAGCTCCTGCAGATCGGCCCAGATGCCCTCGTAGTCAGGGGACAGGGCCAGCACTGCCTGGTCTGAGCCAGGTGTGGCCCGTGCCACGTGGGATTGCGACAGGAAGAGGATGGCGGCTGCGAAGAAGCCTCTGGATGCTGGTGTTCCCTGGAGAGCTGGAAGGCAAGAAGGCAGTGGGAGCACGAGCAGACGGGTCAGCCGCACGGCCAGGCCCTTGCTTTCCCTTCCTGTGTGCGCCCTCAGGGGCCGGCGCGAAGCCTGGAATCAGTCTTCCTGGGTTCCAGGCCTGCCTTTCATTTCACTGCATCGCCTTAGGTAATTCACTTTTCTGGGTCTCATTTCTTCACTCGTAAAACAGGGCCTATAATAGTGCTATAATGTTAGAAATCTGCTATGAGAATTAAATGTAATAATGTTGGTTACACTCAGCTTCATGGCTAGACCTTTCTGAGTACCGGGGGGAGCTCCTGCTGGGCCTAGGGCCGCTCCACAGGCTGAGGAGGTTGCACCAATTTGACTCCTGGGCCAGAAGAGGGCGCCAGAGGGGACCCAGAGCTGGTGACCTAGCTTTGCTTAACCTGCTGGGCTGGGGGTCACCCCTGCACCACAGACTCTCTTCCTGGAGGCTGTGAATCTAACCTGGTGGCCTTTGTGGGTGAACCAGCACTGGGGTCCTACTCAGGACCTGTGGTGATGTTGCTTGGGACTGAGGAAGTTCGGGGGCTAGGGAGCCAGGGGGCTCCTCTTCCTACTGCTGGGTACTCCCCTGGGATCCTTGCAGGGAACAGAGGCAACTGAGGGTATGCGCTCAGTACACCCTGTTCCCAGGCATCTGCTCACCAACTCCACCCTGACAGATGGGGCAGAGGGAACAGGCGGGGACAGAGGGACCCAAGCAGACACCCATGGCCAAAGTGGGAGGCACAAAGGACTGGCAGGGGTAGGAGGGGACACCCCTCCCCCTGCACAGAGCCAGAGTAAAGCAGAGCTGGGGAGAGGGTGCGGAGGAGCACCGAGCTCTGAAGCCTATCACAAGGGAGGTGAGGTGCCGAGCAGAGAAAAACCTCAATGGGGAGAAGTAAGGTTTCTGACTCAAGGCTGGGGATGGCCCCACCTTGAAAACGCTGGATTCACACTCCTCGAGCTGCTGGGTGTCCAGGTGCCTGTGCCTGTGCTTCTGAGTGGGCCTGTACTCACACCCACCAGACCTTGCCTTAGAAGTCTTCAGGAGAGAGAATGACATCATTTTGTGAAAAGGGTACGGGTGGGGGATGGAGGCATACTTCAGAGAGTTCCTCCCGCATTGGAAAATTCTGTAAAACCATCTTCTGGAAATGGGGACATGCCCAGTGGCCAGCAGGTCACCCAGGCTGTCTACCCCCATCCATTAGGACCGGGTCCCCAGGGCTTACCTGGAGAGGTGCTGAGGAGCCGGGCCATGAGCAGGCCCAGGGTGGCCACGTTGGCAGCTAGAAGCAGCCTCCCCTGTTGCTGCACGAGTGCGGGCAGTGACGTCATCAGGGTGTTCATAAGAGACGTGAAGCACGCATCTCGCCTGGGAAGAAAGGGAGGTAAGGGTGGGGACTGACAGCAGACCAAGCCCTGGAAAAACCTAAGAGCCGGGGTTCCCTGCTTCACCAGGCCAGGATTTGGCAAATTAGGCAGCAGGGTGGAAAGTTAATTTTGGGCCCCACTCATGGCATCTGGGGAGCAGAGACTGGGTTGACCGGGACAGGTAGACGTGCCCAGAGGGGTTCCAAAGATGGGGGTGGTTCTGTCTATTCTACGACCCTTTCACTCTAACACTAACAGGAACCCATGGGCACAGGAAAACAAAGTAGGAGATGGATATTTGGGGCAACTTTGAGCAGCACCCCCCTTGCTTCCTCCAACCTCCTCCCGAGCCTCACTTGATCAATCCTGGTGCAGTGACCACGAGGTTGAGGAAGATGTGGCAGCAGGTCTGCAGGCCGATCTCCACGCTGTCAGGCAGCACTGAGGTGTCATGGCCAGGGGATGTGAGTTCCCACTGCTGCAGAAAATACTTGCACAGAAGTGAGGGTGCCCCCTCCTTGATCAGGATCTCCCGGGGCCCGTCTTCGACTGTCAGGTGGCACCAGCCGGGCAGAAGGAGCCTGGAGGTGTAGAAGGGACAGATGTGTGAGGAGTGGGGAGAGCTTCCCTTTTCGGGGGCGCACCACGTAAGAGAGATGGAAGTAGGGGAGAAGGAGGACACAACTACACAGGTAGCACAGAAAAAGTACAAGCTTTGGATGTGTATAGGCCTAGGCTCAGTCTTGGGTTCTGCCACACGGTGGGAGTGTAGGCAAGTGACTTTAACCTCCCCAAGTCTCACTTTTCTCATCCTGAAGATGTGGGTGAGACTTATATCACAGATTTGCTGTGTGGACCTAATGAGATTGTTTTGGTAAAGGGTATAGAAAAATGCCTAGCATGATATTCAATAAGCATGAATTTTCTCCCTGTAGAGAAATCTGGGGATGGCAAGTGAGACTTGGCAGCCCGGGAGTCCTGTGGGGACAAGCCCTCCCTAACAGAAATAATCCTCGAGGCAACCTCATGCCCCAGTCAGGAAGTCTGGCACAGCTCAGTTTTGGGGAGAGGTGTCTCTGTGTTACATGATTTTTAAAGAAGAGTCTGGCTGGACAGCTGTAACTATAAACTCACCGGAGCGCATCCCCTGGCCATGTGGGACCCGGAGTGGTGGGGGAGATGGCCAGGGTGGCCACCTGCTGAGACAGGTCATTGGCTTCCTCAGCCTCCTCATAGAGGGTCTTGGCATAGCGAACGAGAAAGGGCAGCAGTTGGCACACCTCCTTGCGCAGGGATGAGGTCTCTTCGGCCAGCCAAGCGCCCAGGATCCGCACCGAAGCAAACACAAAGGGCTCCTTCTGCTTCTCTGGCCCCACCTGTTGCCACAGGACCCCCTTCAGATGGAGCAGAAACAGAGCCCCTCCCTAGCCTAGACAGCATGCCCGCCAGCCTTGGAGTAACACAACTGTAAGGGAATTCTGGCCTGGAAGCCCTTCAAAGGTAGGCCCTCACGGCATGTCTGCTGAGCCAGCTGGACTTCGGATGTCATGCCCTTCCACTTGCTGGGACTCAACAAACATTCCCCCTGTCCCACCACCTCCAAAATGTCTCAGGGCTAAAAGAAAACGTGGAGGTCAAGAGCTAAGTAAACAGCAGCTCTGACCTGGGAGAGTTAGCTGAACCTCTACCGAGGGCAGGAACCAAACAGCCCTGCTCCTTTCCCCTACAGGGGTACAAGTCTGTATATGTAAGTGTGTAAAACAATGCTATAGACTGAGAACAGATGGCTTCAATTTTGTGTGCGTGTGTACTGCGGGGAGGGTTGTGAGTGGGAGGCTATTGTGTGTGCGTGTATGCACTGTGATGTGAGTGTGCATATGGTGTGTGGTATGGCGCTTGTATGGAGGCATGGGGAGGGACGGTGGGTCACACACCCCTCTCAGGGGTGCTGCAGGATCAGTCCTCGGTAAGAGCATCTTTGCCGTCTCCTCATCACACAGAAGTGAGGGAGTTTTACTTCTCCCTTTCCCTTCCCTTCTGGCTCCCCCACACTGGATTCCCCCATGAACCACTGCACCCTCACCTGCTGCAGGTAGTGGATGACAGCCCCGATGGCCTCCTTCATGATGCTCACAAGCTGCACCTTCTGTGGCTCCTTAAGCAGTGACTGCTCACAGCGGGTGCATTCCTGGATCCCCAACTCCATGAGGGCATAGCAGGCAGTCACCACGTCCTCTTTTACCTCCGTGCCTGTCTCCTCCAGTGCCAGCCGTACCTCCACACATGCCAGATTCACCAGCAGGGCCAGGAACTTGCTCCCGGAGCTGCCCGCCGGGATCCAGTTGGAGCCACAGGCGTGCGCTAGGCGGGCTGCCAGCTTCAGTGCGGGGTTGCGCTGCCAGGAGCTCAGCTTGCTGCCGAGGATGCGTGCCAGCCCGGCCTGCAGATCCCGGAGGCATTCAGAGGGCACAGTTGCCGGGGGCAGAAAGAGAGGCAGCAGCTGGCAGAGCTCAAACTTGCTGGCATCCTCGGCTTTCTGGAAATCTTCACTGAGGCCCCGCAAAACGGCCAGCAGGTCAGGCTCCGCCTCCTTCCAGCACTGTGTCTCAGCAGCAGCTAGCAGCCCCACCAGAAGTGCCAGGGCCTGGTCAAAGCCATAGCCATGCCCCAGGTATGCCTGACACAGGGCAGACACAGTGCCACCAGCAATGAGGTGCCGGGGCCCACGGGGTGTACCTGCCACAGCCGTCAGGCATTGGTAGGTGTCATCGATCATGGAACGGCGGGCAGCATCATCAGGGTCCCCCCGGGCAGTGAGGAAGGTGCTAAGGATGGGGATCTTGTTCAGGACCTGGGGATGGGCGGCCAGTTCGGGGTCACTGCAGAAGCAGGCCAGCAGGGCCACGCCCAGGGCTCGGAGAACGTGGTCAGGGCAGCCATCCGGTGCCTCCTTGGTGGTCAGGAGACGATTGGGGAAGGTGAAGCCCACGGCATCAAAGATCCGCCGCCGAGTTTTGGCATCGATGTCACCTGCTTTGACTGCCTTGGTCACCTGAAGAGGAGTATGTGCTATCAGAAGGATGAAAGAGGTGGTAAAGACTGTCCCTTGCACCCTGGGGTGTTGACTCTGGCAGGATCGGGTTATGTAATGGGACCCACTCTGGGGTCAGAAAGCCTCCCAGAGCTCACTGCATCCAGTTCTTTCTTTCTGCCTGGAGACAGACAGGAGTGACCTCTAGGGTCCCTCTTCTGTGATTATCTCTGGGGAAGAGAGGTCCGAGCCCCTCAGCTACTCCTGCCTTTTCATCTCCTGGTCAGTTAAGAAGTTCTTCCTGATGTCTACTCTTACTAGCACAACCTGCGACAGAAGGGGCTTAGAATTTAGTGTTTAAAATCCTCCAAGGAGTTAAGAGTCCCTTCCTAATTGCTCCCTCCAGAGAAGTCTCTGATCCATTCCCGCCACCTTCTCAGGGGAAATGGCTCCTGTGTCTCGCCGCTCTGCCTGTCAAAACATTTCCCCTTACATTTCACCTAAACACCTCCTCTGCTGCAGTGTGAGCCCTTGACTCCAGAGCCTTCTCCCTGTTGCCATGGCAAACAAGCAGCAGGCTGTACTCCCTCCTCCCTTCACCCCCACACACCAACCCCCCCCCTCCCAGCACTGCAGCTCCTGCTCTGCTGTCCCCAGTTTGGGTTCCTCCAACAGTGGGAAGCCCAGATCCAGCTCCCTTACACCCATCCTACTTACTGCCATCCTGACCATCCCCTGTGACCCCATCCCAGTCACTTTCAGTCCTGCTATTCTTTCCACCCCCAGAACAATCATCTCTAGCCTTCAAGTACTCTGCATTAGTTACTACCTGCTGCTGTTACCCTATGAGTCAGCTCCCATCTGCTCTGGGACACCCCAGAGAGCAGACCCAGGCAGACTCCTCCAAGGCTCCTAGGTCCACAAGCATTATTCACTCCAATTTCCCCATTGCCCCTGAACTCAGTCCAAAGAGGCGTCCTGGGCCTACTTTGGTGACTCCAAGGTTACCAGCACCACCTACATTTCCCTGAGGACTTGTTGACCCCATTCCTAGGGGGCCCAACCACCCAGCCCTTCCCACCTCCCGATTTTCAGTTAGCTCCTTACTAGCAGCAGGGCTGCAAACTGCTCGCTGTCATTCTTGGCCTCACGGAGGGCTCCCAGGTAGCGCTCCAGGGTGGGGTTTCGGCCCTCTGCCTGGTTCAGAGCTGGCTCACAATCCGAGGCCATGATGCCAGTCTTGCCCAACTGTGAACACAAGAGGGACTGAGCATCCCTCTGCAGAGGAGGGGCGGGGGTGGGGGTGGGAGTGGAAGATGGAAGGAGGGATTAGCACAGAGGGAGGGGAGGATCAGGAGGGATGGGATCCTCAGGACTGGCCTCCCTTTATGGGGCTGGACCTTCAAATCTTTCGGGATGAAGGGACCCTTGTCCAAGGTCACCTCTAGAAAGCAAGAAGGAAAGGACCATGCATACTGCTGCTCAGTTGGACAGGTCTCCTCACCAACCTCCTGGGAGTGGGAGGGGGCTGACTCTACTGTTCAGCTGCCCCCTGGCACCAGAAGCCTAGTTTTATCTCCCTCCACTAAGGCACACAGGGAGGAAGTGGTGAGGACAGACAGGTGGGAATGGACACAGAGAGGGTGAAGTTCGATTATCCGCACTCAGGCTGACATGAGGGAAAAGGGCATTCTAGGTTTCCTTTCCCCTCCCCTCTTCAGAAGAGGCAGGACACAAGCCAAGGTGGAAGTGAGGATGCAGGGCACTGACCAGGAAAGGCTTGGAGGCCCCTCCGGGGACTCCACCCCTCCAGCCAGGGCTCTCAGTCGCCCCCGCAGGCTCCTTGCCTCCTCTCCTTTCCCTCCCTTGGGCAGAAGCTGCAGCAGCAGCAGCAGCAGCAGCAGCAGCAGAAGAAGAAGAAGGAGCAGCAGAATTAACCCCTTGCTCTCCCTCTCCTCGCCCTCCTCGCCTCGCTACCAGCTTGTGGATGCCGGCACGGGCTGGAGAAGCAAGAAAGAGTCCCGGGTAGCTCCCAGGACAACGGAGAATCCAAAAGCCGGATAATCGAAGCGGGGCTGCAGAGATGGGGAGATGAGAAGGGGAGAAGGGTTCCTGGCGGTCACCACCTGTCCCGCCGCGGCCAAGTCACAACACGACATTGATGAAGTCACGACAGGGCAGCGATGAGATCACACTTCACGATGGCGCGGTGATGTCACGGAGAGATCACGGCAAAATCACGACATGGGACAGCCCCCAAAGATGACAGGGCAAATTAAAAAAATATATAGCTATATGTTGAGAAGAGCTGTGACAAAATGGAGTCTCGACAGGGCACGATGATGTCGCGATATGGCGCGATGGAGTCACGATAGGGTCCCCGCGTGTGTCGGCGTCGATCAGCGCCGTCTCGCAGAGGCCCCGGCTGGGATGGAAGGGAGGGCCTGAAGGGGGCTGAGCTCACCAGGCTGCGGCCCCGAGCGGCGAGGTCTTCTTCAAGC
The DNA here is from genome assembly GCA_004026545.1 of Mormoops blainvillei. Taxonomy (NCBI): domain Eukaryota; kingdom Metazoa; phylum Chordata; class Mammalia; order Chiroptera; family Mormoopidae; genus Mormoops; species Mormoops blainvillei. The sequence goes on along the minus strand of PVJD01000026.1, from coordinate 167,290 downwards.
GCGATGCTGCGAGAGCCTGCGGCCGCTGCTCACGCCGCTTTGCCCACTCCTGGCTCCCGGCCGCTTCAGCTCCACCCCCACCCCCGCAGCGCTCTCCACCAATCCTCGGCGGCTTCACTCCAGGCTCTGGCCAATGACACGGCGGGGCGCTAAGCCATAGGGGGTGCTGCCGTTGCCGCCATCTTGCTTGTGGGTATTGCCCGAGTCTCGGGCCCCGGGCTTGCGCAGGGCAGGCGGACTGCCTCTGGAGAGCGGGAGGCGACAGCCTGGAGGCTCATGTTCCTTTGCCCGTAGGTAGTTCTACCTCCCAGTACTGCCCCTCCTCCTCCTCGTGCTCGCGGCTGGAATTGAGCTTCCGGGGTGGCGGGGCAGGAGGGCTTCCTTAGCCTGAAGAGCGTATTTCCGGGTTGAGCCCTGGGAGGTAGGAGGAGGCGGCGTTTCCGGCTGCTGTCGCTGTCCAGGGAGGCTGAGGCAAGAGGGAGCTGCCGGGTGGGAAGCCCGCACTGCCTTCTTCCTCTTCTTCCTCCTCCTCCTCCTCCTCCGGGTGAGGGGAGCGGAGGTTGGGGCCCTGACCCCATGGACCGGGAGGCGGAGGCTCCCGAGAGCCGGGGCCCTGCTGTGTGGCCCTGAGCCCCGGTAGGTGGCCGGAGGCGGCTGGCTGCCTGGTGGAGGACCACGAGCTCAGGGGAGGGGCAAGCGGGACCGGCTCTTTCTGGGGGTGCGCTGGCCGGGTGTTGGGACCCGGAGGTGGCGCTTCTGGCCGGGCTAGGGCAGCCAGTTTCTTCTGGCTTTACAGGTGCGGAGCTCGAGTCCCAGGCTATACCCCGCTTCTTTCAGGCCGGCGCCTGGTCCTGCAGCTCCCTCCATCCCCTGACGGACGGACAGACTGGCTCGGGGTGCCGCTGTCTAAACTCCCTCGACTTCGAGAGCCTCTCCCCCAGCAGCTGTCTGTGGCGTTCGGTGTTCCACCCAGAGGAAAAGTTGATGCAGATTAAGGAGGGCGGGGCCGAGCACGAGGTTGTAAATGACAGTGCGAAACCTGCCTTACCCAGTATTGGGAAAATTATGAAATTATGGCCCACGGTGGGGTCCTGCGGTGGCTGCAGGGAGCCAAAAAAGGAAACTTAGGCGGGATTCCAGGAAACCTTTGCCTTCTCTCATCTTATGGTGATTGTGCCTAAAGGACAATAGATGCAGTAGGTGAAGAGGATTAGCTGACTTTTCTCGTGCTTTCTTATGTGATTAACAGACCGGAAGCTAGGAACAAATTGGAAAGACGACCCCCCAGCCCCGCCCCGAACAATCTGTTCATTTTTCTAGCTAGTTGGAAAACAATGTCTGCAAATATAAGCAGAGCTATTCATGGCAGTCTGTTCTGCAACTTTCCCAAATATCTGAGACTTTTTTTTTTCTTCAAAAGGGAGCTTTATTCTTGATTACTCACACCATTTGAATGGGCTGTTTCAGACCTGCTCTGTCGTTGTTCAAACATCTTAACGCTGTGTACATAAATGGAGTTCCACGTATGTAGCTGACAGACTGAACTATGATACATTCCCCATCAACCTGAAGTATTAAGTAAACATTACCCCCTGCTCTGACTGAACAGCTGCTGCAACAGAGAGTGCTTTTATTTCGAGTATACTTGTAACGCCCCAAATGCCAGAACTGTTGCAAGCTTTTCTAGATTTTCATTTGTCAAGTATTGTGGGGGTGTGTGTTCTTTCACTGGGCTGTTACCTTTGATTCTGAAATCAACCATTTGGATCTTAGTGATGTGTTGTGCTTACTGCCCTGGTCAGCAAGCCTTTGACTGGACCCTAACAGTGATTGTGCCCTTGGGCAATTGTAGGTTTCATAGGATGACTGGTTGGAAGTTCACAGGAAAATAGCTCTGCCTCTCTCTCATGCATGGTTCGTAAGATACTGTACTTCTAATCAGCTTGCTAATACAATGGTGTTTATTACTCCCATTTTCAAAACCTATTCATTTCTTTAATGCTTCTGTCGCCCACCTGCCACGCTGTTGATGACAGGTGTTGAGTCACTTTAAGATCCTTTTGTGGTAGACAGAAATGTGTTGGGTAAGATCATTCACACACACACACACACACACACACACACGCATACTCACCATTACATCTTAGAGGCTAGAGAAGTTGCAGATATACTTTCTGACTTAGGCTTTGTTTATTAATCTCTTGAGCATGTCCCTGGCCCACACACCTTTCTACCTCCGGTTCCATAACATACAACTACAGAACAGCTAGAAATAGGAATGGATGGAAGTGAAAGGTGAAGTCCTTCAGATGCTTAAGGCTCAATGCAGGCCTTTTCTTGGTTGGGTTGTATCTCAGTTTTGCAGCTGTGCGTGTGTCTGTTTCCTGTATTAGTATTGATATCCAACCCATGCAATGCCAATCTCCCTGTATGTTGGCTGGCAGTGGTGGTTGTAAGTCTGCGCCATTTGCCAGATGTGGATGACACGTGCACATTTAGGACAGACGATGTCGAATTGCTTCTTAAGAACTAGATCAACCCTCCTAATGTTGCCAAGATTTAGGTAATTATAAAATATACGGATGTAATGTAAGAGAGAAGAAACTGATGGAAAATAACTTTTTCCTTCTGGAAGGGTGTAAATCAAACAGCCCCCTAGATTCTAGATTAGCTAGCGCTTGTCTAGCACATAGTAGGGGCTGGGTAAATATTTGCTCAATGTATATATGAACTCAAGTCAGGAATTACGAATGTTTCTAGGGGTTAGGGAGGTGACCTTGAAGCATAAAGTGGATAAATTTTTAAGATAATAGTGGTAGGGACAGTAGCAAACTGGAGAGTGTATGCCCTGCCTAAAGACAATCACATTAAATTTTAAAAAAAACACACTTACACACACACGCACCCAGTATAGCTACACAAAACCTTCAGGTCTATTCTCTTCGTTTCACAGATAAGGTGTGGTTGGTTAAAGTCACAAAGCTGTTAGCAGAATTGGAACTGAAACTCAGCTCTTTTTCTTAGGCTGGTATTCTTTGCATTCTTCCACATAGATGATTTACTGTTAGATTAGAAAATAATGGAATATAAGGTGTTTAAGTTTTATGGTAGATTCATTTCACATCTTTTGCTGTGTTTTTATCCTGATAATTATAGGCTATGTCAAAGCTCAGGTTTAAAATTTATTGGCAGAGATGAGCAGTGAAAGATAAACTGGAAATTTTTCTTCCCCCTAATTTACCATGTTCTCTACCTTGCATGCCACATTTCTAGGAATCAATTATTAATTACTTGGCACATAATTTCTTTTCTTTCTCTCTTCGTAGTGGATTGGTTCTGCCTATCTGGAAGGCCATGGAGAAAAGGCTGGGAGTCAAGCCAAGCCCTGCTTCCTGGATTTTATCAGGATTTTGTTGGCAGACATCTGTGAAGTGGTTGAGGATCTTGTACCTGTTTTATACTTATTTCTGCTTCAGTGCCCTGTGGTTGTCAACAGGTACTATTTTCTTTATAGATTTAAGATTTTAAAAAAGGGTATTTTTGTGTGGGTCCTTCCATTCATTTTAAAGACTAGTCGGAGGCATAAAAGCAGTGTGCTGAGTGAAGAAACAGCCTGTTAGTTCCAAACACTTAGTTGGAATTATTTGTTTGCCTGTTTTGTTTTGGAACTAAAAATTAAATTGGGTTCTTTTTCATGTAGGAGAATTGGCATGATCATTTTGAGATTTGCTGAAGGTGTAATGAAAAAATAAAGGTTTCAAAGTTGGACAGACATGGAACCTGGTCCTGGATGTTTCCACTTAATGACAATAAAACCTTGAGCAGGGAAGGCGGGGTGGGAGCTGGATGGAGGTGGGCAAATTGTCAACAATAAAAGTAAGGTAAAAAAAAAAGCAAACCTTGAGCAAAAAGATTTGAGAGATAACATAAGCAAATAGTGTAGTACAACACTCTGAGCATAGGTGCTTAATAACTGATTCTTTGCTTCCTACCCATTCCTAAAGGAATCATCATTACAGGGAGAATGTGTTCCTTGTTTTTTCCATAGAAAGGGTTTATGCTGATAGATTTCATAAACTATGTTTTCCTCCTAGAGATTATTTCACCAGGCTAGAGACTCTTGCCAGAAAAGAGTGCCAAGAAGGCTAGATTTCAAAGAATATCTTTTCTTTCTGTCATTTTTCCCCCCTTTCGGTTCTTTTGTTGACATTGTATTTTTCAGAGTATGAAATGTGAGAAAACAGCAATTTGAGAAAGACTTCTGAGTATGCTACCATTCTGGGCAGTGACTGAAAGCCTTCTGTTGTAAAGACCACTGCCTGGGATAACTAATCAGCCTCTTGGTCCTATAATTACAAAGGTTTCTGTTGCTTTCCTAAAGGAATTGGTGGCCATGATCTTGAGACTCAAGTAATTACTGTATTTAGCAATTTTTTAAACATCAGCTTTGGGGTTTTTGTTGTCTTGCAGTGGTGGTTGATGATTGCATAATTATAGCAGTGGAAATTGCAGTTGACAGAAAGCTGACCTAAATGTTTCTTACCCAGATGATGCTTTGCTGGGACAGCTATTTCAGGCCAACATTTTATGTAAGATCATTTGAATTAAATAAGTTACTGATTTAGCACCATCAGAGTAGGAAAACCACATTTTTTGAAGTGCACCTACAGCATACCAGACCCCTGATTATAAACATTACATATCTTATCTCATTTAATCCTCATGATAAACCTAAAACAGATAGTTTTATTCTCATTTTATACGTAAGGAAATTGAGGCCCAGAGGAGCAGAATGACTTGACCAAGTTCACATAACAAGAACATGACAGAGCCAGGTTTCTAAACCCAGGTTTGTCCACCCTAAAGCTTATGCTCTTTTTCTTCTGCTACTGTGTCTTTCAACCACAGGTGATCTTTTGGAGGACTAAAGACAGTTTTTTACCCTGAACCGTGACAAGCTAGTTGTCATTTGAGGGATTCCAAGTACAGGGGAGGAAGAAGCGTTTCCAAGTTTTTCTTATTTTTCCGTGTAACACTTGATTAGACATAATACTGTGGGTTCTTTGTGCTAGTCTTAGTATTCTTTGAGCTTGTTGCTTAAAAAGCAGCATCCTGGTGAACAGGTTGAGTATGAAGGTGGAAAGGTGGTATTAGTGATTCTGGTGGAGATTAGATTGTACCGTTTCCATTTTAGGAGAGCTTGGAGCTTTTACCATAGAAGAACCAAGAACCAGTTGTGTTCCGACTGCGGGAGCATGACAAGCAACATATGACAGATTTGGTATATTATTTTAGTTCATTAGATCTCCTTCTCATCAATTTTTTTAAAACACCCAGTATCCTAATAGGAAAAATGAATAAAGAACATAAACAGAGAGTACCATAAATAAGAAATTAAAATGATTTCTAAGCATTAAAAAAAAGGTTCATTCTCATTACTAACCAAAGAACTGCAGATTAAAATGAGAAGTCCTTTTTAATCCATTTTATTGATGAAGATTAATGTAAAAATGTCTAATGCTGCCAAGGGGTGATAGTGTGCCGGGGAGATTGAACAGAGAGCTTTTTAGTAGTATCAAGATATTTTAAAAGTTCATGTTCTTTGATTTAGTGATTCCCCTTTTAGGAACTTATCTCAAGGACACATTTACAAAGAGAGCATTCATCAACACTTACTCTATGTTGCAAAACATTGCTACAACTTCCCTGCAATTGAGGGTAGTGATTGTTGGGCAGTTGTATTTTCTGGCAGCTGAGTGCAAGAACAAACGGCACAAAAGTATGAAACAGCCTGGCATATAGCGGAAACTCTCTAAGCAGTTTAGTATTGCTGGAATATAAAGAGCAAAGCTGGAATGGCAGCTCCTGAAGAGGTAAATGGTGGCCAGATCACGAAGGATCTCATATGCCGTGCAAAGAAGCTTTCATTTTAGTCTTTTTAGGTAGGTGGTCTACAAATATTCCTGCTTGTGCTCTCCATAAAAAAGTTGAGGATGCACCCTAATATATGTTTATTCATACATTTTAACAAGAACCATTGTGTTAATGTCTTATGTATGTAGGAGCTGCCAAAAACAAAAACTTAAAGGGATCAACTAAAAGACATAGATAGCGCTAATATTTCCTTTTCATACTCCAGTGATTTGTTTTGTGCACCTCTTATAAGCAAGCACTCTACTTTGGAAGTTGGGAGCTATTGAAAATTTTAAGCAGAAGAATAACACTGGTAAATTTCTAGGTCATTTTGCTGGGATATAGAAGAATGATAATGGTAGAGATGGGAGTAAGATGAAAACAGGAGGGATGTCGGGTAGAGTAAGATATCTATCAGAAAGTGAAGTAGTCCAGGAGAAAATAGATGAGGCTGTTTTCACGGTATCTCTCTGTCACTGATGGCAGTAATTGCACTCAGTATGAAGTAGTGCTAAATAGATGGGTAGAATTTAGGAGTTCCGTAGTAAGACGTTAGAGGAGGTTATTCTTTTTTAATTGAGATATAATACAACTATCTAATTCCAGAATGATTTTCTTACCCACTACCCCCAACTGAAAAGAAACCATGTTCTAAATTAGCAGTCATTCCCTATTCCTCTCCCACCCCCTAGCTTCTGGAAACCACTGAATCTACTTCCTGACTCCAGATTTGTCTATTCTGGACATTTCATATCAATGAATTCATACAGTATGTGATCTTTTGTGTCTGACTTCTTTCACTTAGCGTAATGTTTTCAGCATTCATTCATGTTGTAGTATGTATCAGTACTTTATCCCCTTTCATGGCCGAATAATATTCCATTGTATGTGTGTACCACATTTTGTTTAATACCTAGAATTGAAATTGCTGGATTATATGGGAAGTCTTTAACTTCTTGTTTTCTATAGTAGCTGCACCATTTTACATTTCCACCAACAATGTATGAGGGTTCCAGTTTCTCTGTGTCCTCACTAACACTTGTTATTGTCTGTCTTTTTTATTATAATAGAGGAGGTTTTGAAGTTTAGAAGAATCAGGGAGGGCTTTGTGGAGGAAATGGAACTTGGCTTATACATAATACATATCCAATTTGCAGATAGACAGACACAGTAAGAAACAAGGACTGGTAAAACAACCAGATGGGTACAAATCATTCATTTGTTTATTTTTTTTTAATTACATGTTCATTCAACAAATATGGTATTTATTGAGCAAGACATTTCTTTGTGAGGACTCTCTAGCCAGGTCCCTGACTTAGTCTTCCCAGCGAGTGAAACCTTCTGAGGTAGCAGATGGCATGTGCTGTCCCCGTTCTCCCACCTCTGTCCTCTTCTGAATCTGGTAGGGTCTGGCTTCTGCCCAAACCTTGGCTTTTGCCAAGGTAACCACTGACCTTCCTAATTGGAGACCTTTGGTTTTTACCTTACTTACCACCTCTGCCACATTGGACACCTTTGCATAGTTCTTACTTAAGACCCTGTCATTGGTTGCCTTAAGTTACATCAAGCTTTACTTTGTTCTCCTTCCAGCTGATGCATTAAGCTTTCTCATTATTCTTCATCATTCTCTTCTAAGCTTGCCCCTTAAATGTTTTGTTCTTCAGCGTTCTGTTTCTACTCTTTTTTGTCTTACTCTTGTGTGCAGTCTCTGGGAAATCTCATTTTTCCCCCCAATTGTAACCTGTGTGCACAGAACTACTGTATCTGTAACTGTTTGTTTACTTCTCTCTGGGTTACAAACCACCTAGCCCCCTCTGTGTTACACATCTTCAACTGGATGTCTCACAGTTACCTCTAATTTAATATATCAAAAGTGAACCCATGATCTTTTACCCCACTTCCTCCTCTTTTGTCCCCCATAATCGTGAAAAGACCACCTCCACTCTTATTCTGCGGTAGAAATCCATGAGTCATTGTATACTCCGTTCTCTCCTCCACATTCAAATTACTGTTTGCGGAGTGTGGGTATCTCGTTTCCAGGCAGAGTGCACCATCCCTCTTCATATGCTGTTATCATTCTGCCTCCTGATGTATTCTGATTCAGGTAAACATAAGCTCCTTTGTAAGGCTTTCCCCGATTGGAATCTGTTCTTTAATGTTCTCATGGTATCTATACATCTCATTATTATTACACTAAATTATACTGTGGGATTGTAGGCTTTACGAGGAGAGGTTTTGAGTAGGTCTTGCTCTGGAGTGTGACCTGCTCTAGGAGCCTTTCTGTTGTTTGTTGATCTACAGTGTTAATGTGATTTCTTTGCTCTTGCAGAGCTGAATTCCGAAATTCGCCTACCTCCTTTCCCCAGCACTGTTTGACCTCTGGTGATTTTGCTTTCCTCTCAGGCTTGTAGTATCTACCATCTAATAAACCTCAGGTGGTCTTGCCCTGTGCCTTTATACCCTGTCCCTCAGCCTGGCAGGGGATCCTCCCAATAGGCTTCTGGGGCCCTGCCCCCTCTTTTCACAGCTCCTTCCTCTTCGGTGTCTTACCACTCAGATTCTAGGCAAGCTCAGATATCTGCTTCTTGGGCTCAGTGAGGCCTCTGTGTTCTGTTTGGGTTCCAGCTTTTTGTGCCCTGGTTGGGAAATTGTCTCAGAGAACTGGGCAGTTGTAGGGCTCACTTCAAGTTTCTGTTCTCTCAGGGGCTGTAGCCTAGCACTGCCTCTTATCTCCTAAAAACAGTTGTCCTGTATATTCTGTCTGGTTTTATAGTTTTATGGCAGATGGTGAGTCTGATACCTGTTACTCCATCATGACTGGGAACAGAAGTCTACTATGATTACTTGCTTATGTGGCTGCTTCATGAAACTGTCTTTCTCATAGTTACGTACCTAGCATCTGGCACATAGTAGGTAACAATAAAGGTTTGTTGGGTTAACCTAAAGATAATGCTGGGAATAGCACCACGATGGAATATACACGTTAAAGAGAATCATTCTTTCCTACTCTGGTTTTCAGTCTTAGCCCATTAATGAACACTTCACTTCCCAGGAGGGAATAATATTTGGAAGGAAATTTTTGCTCTTTTTTCCACCGTTACCCTGACTCTCTTCGTGAATGGAGGACTGATTTTTCTGATGGGTGAGATTGGAAAATAGTCCTGTTGAATGGAATGGCCAGTCTTCAGGATTTGCATGTGTTCTCTCACTGCCACGTTCAAACTGGTCTGCGCATGCTAGGACAGCCTGATTTGTCCAATTGGGTAAATTTCATTCAGGAGAGGAAAGTATTAGAAAACCCATTTTGATTGTACATCTAAGCTATGTTCTCTAGTTACCTTATCACTTCTTATAAAGATAATATTTTGATCTCCATCTACCTCTAACGGCCATGTTTTATTTTTTTTAATTAGTTCCAAACTCTGAGTGGGAGAGATTAATTATCATCCTCAAACCACACAGACACTACATATGGAAGAGGGACAGCTCCTGATTGGGCAAGAGGTCTTTTCCCTACTACTCATTCTATTTTTGACCTTATGAAAATACAACGGTTTGTATTTGCCTCTGGCACATAGAAAGCACCTCAACTCACTTTCTTCCTTTGCCTCTACTCTTTGGTTGTACTTTGAGGGCTGTAGCCCCTCTTGTACCAGACTAAGTGGTATCTTTTTCCTTTAAGAGAATGTATTTTGAACATGCATCGATCTTCAGGAGAGAAGCATTTTTGGGAGACTTTTTAAGTGGCATTATATCCCTGCTCTTCTTGTATCTGCTGGGCACCTAATTTAAGGCGGATAACTAATGAAATATATTTCATAGCAATGAGCCTTCAGCAGGAACTTTTCCTGCCAAACTGTCCTATATTCTTAACTACATTGCAGTACAGGAAGGTAATAAATTATTAATCCTAAATCTGTCTCCTTGGATTGTAGGACAATGACTTGAGTACATGGCAACTGGGGGAAGGTAGAGTGTTCTGGCTGTTAACACAAACCTTGCAAGCTTTTTGATTCTAAAATTCAGCTAATATTGAGCAAGCCTGTGGTACCTTGTTGTATCACAATTTAATTGAACTACGTAAGACCAGTCAGAATCCTCTAAGTTTGCCTCTCTCCCAGTGCAATGAAGCAATTTTCTAAAAGATAATCATCTTAAGTCCTTCTCTCTAACTTATAAAACTATAATTTTGGTGGGTTCTTTTTGCCTTTTAGAAACATTATGCAAACAAACATTCCCTAACAAAGTGAAGAGGGATAAGAAAATGGCATAATTGGCCAATAAATCTAATTCAATTTAAAAACTTTCTTAAACTGACCTTCCTCAGGAATTCCTCAAGGGAGAAAATAATAAAATAGTGGAGGAGTTTATAAAAACAAAATAATAGTTATAGGGCCAAAGCAAGGCCTTTGGGCTTATTTTGGAGATTGTATAAAAATCTTACTAATTAGACCCTGGCTGGTATGACTCAGGGGATTAAGCGCCAGCCTGTGAATCGAAGGGTTGCTGGTTTGATTCCTGGTCAGGGCACATGCCTGGGTTGTGGGCCAGGTCCCCAGTTGGAGATATGTGAGAGGGAACTGATCAGTGTTTCTCTCCTCTTTCTTCCTCCCTTCCCCTCTCTCTAAAAATAAGTAAATAAAATCTTTTTAAAAAATGATCTTACTAATTGGAACAGTTTCCAATTCAAGGCAATATGTGGAATTGGCAAGAATATGACCAAGAACTATGTGTGTGCTTAGTGTTTGGACATTTTTTTCTGAGGTGAGTAGTATTGAAGAATTTGAGTCAAAATGCATAGCTTCTTGGATTAAGGGTCTACATTTTGAGTTTTCTTTCTGATCCTTTATCCAAGAGCTTCCTTAAAAGACGTCAGCCCATGTAGTTAAGATCTTTTAGCCACTTTTGGTTCCAGACAGTCCCGGGTTAAATTTTAGAGAGAAGTTAAGAATTGGTATTGATCCCCTACCTAGTCGCCAACTGAGCAAGAGACAGAAGGCAGAGTGGCCAAGTGTAGAGAGCATGCGCTCAGAAGTTGGACAAGCCTCAGCCTGAGGCCTGGTTCCGTGTGTACTGGTTGGTCTTCCTGAAACCCACCTTTCGTCAGGTTCCTCATCTACAAAATGGGAAAGACAGCACCTCTCCTGGGATTGTTGTGAGGATTAAATAAAATATTCACGCAAAGTGCTTAACCTACTTCCAGGTGCATAAATAACAGTTCAGGAAATGTTAGCAATAGTCATTATAATATGATAACGTAAAATTCTCTTTGGTTAAATTCTTGTCTAATTCCAGGATGACCCAGTGGGCAGCAGGTTTGAGGTCTTTGCTGGCTTCTTTAAAGCTCTGTCTAGTGGGATATCAGTCCCTCCCTACATTAAAAAAAAATATTTTTTAAAGATTTTATTTATTTATTTTTAGAGAGAGGAGAAGGGAAGGAGAAAGGGAGAGAAACATCGATGTGTGTGAGAAACATTGATCGGTTGCCTCTCGCACATGCCCTGACTGGGGACTGAACCTGCAACCCAGGCATGTGCCCTGACCAGGAATTGAACCAGCGACCTTTTGCCTTGTGGCACAATGCGTAAACAACCGAGCCACACTGAGCCACACTGGTCAGGGCTGTGCCTACAGTTTTTAGGTATAATGTAGGCAACTTGGCCTTTCTGCATTATCAGGAAAAGTAGACCTCCGTTCATACAGCTTTTACAGGCATGAGGTTCATCGAAGCCCATGACAGAGTGAGCTGTGTTGTACATTTTCTGTAATTGTAACATGCCACTAAGGAGCTTGACTGACTACATGTTCATCCTTCAGCCAAGGATACTTTTCCTCTGGAAGAGGACTCTGTCCTGCTGGCAGGAAACCACCTGGCCCTCAGCCCTGGCGCATTTCCTGTTGATGTGCCCATGCTTGGCAAAGCCTTGTGCTAGGCCAGGTTAGCTCTGTCTTTTGGTCAGCACAGTGTTTTGACTGAAGCTGATTCAATAGTAATTTTGGATTTCGTGTCAAAAGTAGCTTGCAGAGTTAGTCCCTTCCTTCCCTCAAAACGTATTTATTGGATGCTTACAATCCTAGGCATTAGGAATGCAGCGGTGAGTAAGACAGACATGGTGCCTGTTCTCATGAAGCTGGTGGTCTTTGATTCCTTTGTCATTCCTAGGGAACAGAAATTTTCTCTGAGAGGAATGATGCTATTGGTATCGAGATTTCCTTCAAAGAGGCTGAGGCCTCTCTAGGGCCCCAAGGTAATTCAGTGGCTGAGACCCACTCGGCTTGCAGAGTCCTAGGAATGTGGGAGACTAGGCAGTTTGGTCTCAAGCTGGTCTCAATAGAGTAAGTTTCTGCTAAGAATTATGTAGGCGAAGCCCCTGTCTACAATGTAGTATGTCTCCAGCTTTCCTTTCAATCCAGCCCATTCTCTCCACCATTAATAACCCAAATTCCTGAATAAGCAGTGAGAGGGGTTATCTGGAGATTTGGAAAAAGTGCCACAACTGCAGCCTTTGCCCCCATTTTGGAAGTATGTATCCTCTGTTGACTTCATGGATTTTAGATATATCTAACCAGTCAGCTTTTGAAAATCTTTTCTGTATCAGGGTGTCCTTGCCTTTTTGGCATCAGGTTTGTTACCCAGGCTGCTAGGTGCACAGTTCCAGTGCTTAGCATCTGACACACACACACACACCAAATTATATAAACCCTGAACTTCTCTGGTCAGTCACAAAAAGAAACTGTAAAATACTGTAGATAGGAAAGAATTATAATGTCCCTGAGTGGTGCATTAACCATCACAGACACTGTGTTAGGAGAGACAAAAGCAGAGAAGAATGCCGGCCAAGGCCTATCTGAAACTCCAACTTCAGACTCTGTCCCTAAAGATGGGTACCCAGTGTAGCTCACTCCAATCCCCCCCTTTAAACTCTCCCAGCAAATGGCAGGATTTTAAAGAATGATCTTTTTCGCCCTGGCTGGTGTGGCTCGGTGGATTGAGTGCTGGCCTGCGAACTAAAGGGCTGCCTATTCGATTCCCAGTCAAGGCACATGCCTGGGTTGGGGGCCAGGTCCCCAGTAGGGGGTGTGCGAGAGGCAACCATGCATTGATGTTTCTCTCCTTCCCTTCCCCTCTCTCTAAAAATAAATAAATAAAATATTTAAAAAAAAAGAGAATGCTCTTTTTCTTCCAACTGGCTTAACATTATGCTTCGATTCTAAACCAGGTAGCACATTTGAGTTTGAAATAAATGTGTGTTCATGGATTCTCTCTAAGGTAATGAGGGGAATGTCTAGTATTATCAGACCTGAGAGATGGGGAGTTTATATTCGTTTGGCTTTACTTCTGTAGCTCTAATTTGACTCTCAGGTTTAAAATTTAAAGGACTGCCATTCTGTCTGTTAAGAAATGGCTTCTCTCTCTCTCTTTTTTGTTTTTTTTTGATAACAATGTTTATTGTTCTTAACTGAGTCAGCTGGAGGCTTATGGAAGTGGGCCTGGTAGAATGAGCGAGCCTTAATCAGAACAAATGAAGCAGCCTTGTAGAGAGGTGTAGAGTCATATCCCGTTTCAGAAAGCTGAGTAATCTGTATCCTGCTGGGTCAGTATGTGGCTTTTGGCCTGAAGCAAAACAGCCCCCTGTGCTGAAGCAGTGCGAGCTTTTCTTCTACCTGTGCTTTCTACTTCATCAGTCTTTTAACTGCTTGTTTTCAAAATCCCTCTCAGCTCTGCTCTCCAGAGCTCGCTTCTAAGCTGCACCCTGACATTTCACACGGCACACTTTTCAAATAACTGGTGCATTTTCGTATTACCCATCTGTGAAAGGTTGAAAGTTGGTGTTTGGCCTCTAAGCTCAGGTAAGAAGACCTGGAATATGGCTATTTGCCCAGGATGGTCAAGGCAGAAGCAAAAGTTTTCTGACCTTTCCGTGGAGACTTTGCTGACAAGCATACCCTCCTTTCCTTTCCCAAGCTGTTTTGATTGAGCTGTTTCGCCTCCACTCTCATATTTCATGTGGGGGTTGCTGCCTTGGCAGCATGGCTGCTTCTGTCAGTGGGGAGGAAGAGGTAAAGAGTGAAGGCCCTCTGTGCATTGATGTGTTTTCAGGGGGAAGGGGATGTTCTGTGTGCCTTATGGGGAGCGTGCGCGCCCGAGATAGAGAGGGCAGGGAGAGAAGAGAGAGGGAGGAGAGGGAAAGAGGAGAGAGAGAGAGAGAGAGAGAAGAGAGGGAGAGGGAGAAAGAGAAAGAGAGAGGAGAGGAGAGGAGAGGAGAGAGGGAGAGAGTAGAGAGAGAGAGAGAGACCACATACACCAAGACACATTTTGATATCTTATGTTCTGCCTATAATTAATATCAATTTTGAAGCAGCAGAGAAATATTGCCATTTTGCAGATGAGGGTAAGGAAAGGCCAGTTTCTCTGTGGTGAGAAAGAGCCCATACTAGGTAATTTGGCAGTCTGAAGTATTGACGATTTTGCCCAGATTTTTATTGTTGTCATTAGAATGTGTGCATTACCATCAACTTGAAAATGGAGCTGTAAGAGAAAGATAACATACAGGTAGGTATCTGTCATAAAAATTATATCTATTAAAAGCAGTGCATCTGTAGTAAATAAACCAAGCAAACAATTCCAAATTATCTGAATGTCAGTGCTGCATTATATTGATGACTTTAACTGGAGTACGCATTTCTAATATTTGTGATCCCTGGTTCTTTATATGTGTTGTCTTACATTCAGTGCCTTAAAATATGCTTCCTGAATTTTAATACCTCCTTTAGGATGTTTAAGTCAGGTTACTTCATGATAATTAATATGTAGATGTTATGCACACACGGTAGATACCTTCAGTTCAGGTCAGCAAACACTGTCCCCACCTAAATAAAACCTAGTTTCTGCCTTCTGAGAGTTCACACTATGGAGGCAGAGACAGATGTAAAAAAACATAAAGTAGCACGATAAATTCCCAGATGCCCTATGGGAGCACAAAGAGTGGGGCAGGGACGAGCTGAACCCTGTTCTACAGCAGGCTGGTGAGACAAGTGATATTCTAATCCCTTTGAACTTCCTTCTCCCAGATCTGTTTGAAACAGCTTTTAACCTGCAGAGCTCTTTTCACTTCTTTAACTCTGAGGGACGGGTTGAGGGAAGAGTATGTACAGCTTTGTAAAGACTAGACAATAAGAGCCCTCAGAAAATTATTTCTGTACAGATACAGATTGACTTTGATTTCATTTAAATAAACTGGCTCCAAAAAATTCTAAGAATCCTAACTACTCACACAGTTTTGCTTTCATTTACACACAGATAAGAAAGCATCTGTAGCTCTGTTTTATTTGCTATAAGCAAAAAGTTGTTTGAGATATTTAAGTATTCGAAGCTTGGTTGTATTGAGTCCTTACATGTCCCAGTTCAGCCCACTGCAGGGTTTTTTTTTTTTATGACACTTACGTAATGCTCCAAAAAGAGAGATTTTTAATGGATAAATTGACATAAACTTTTCCTCTATTGGCCATATCTGCTGAAATAACACATCATGGTTTGCTGTATTATTTCTTCCTAAGCTTACTGCTATTTTATTTAATTTACATACTTCTACCGCAACCATCTAAATGGCCTTCTCTAGAAACAACAAAATCAATCAGAAAAAAAGAAAAGAAAGAAAGGAAAGAAAACCTTCGTAAAAGACAAAACAGTGCTCTGATTCAAGGTTCACTGTGTGGGTTTCAAAAGAAGGTTGGTATGATTGTGGTGAATGCAAATGACTTATTAGCATTGCATTAGAGACAGCAGTCAGCTGCAGGTTGGTAACAGTCACATCTCCAGTGGGCTATACAGGGAACTGCTAGATTCATGACATCATATCTAGATACTTTTCTCTTTGGAAAAACAAATTTTCTTTTTAGAACCATTTTTATGTACAGGCCAAAGTTTATCTGTTATCATTTGATACCTGAGATTTTTAAAATACAAAGACAGTGTTCCATAGAAAAGTGTGGGTTCCTTCACTGTGGCTTGGAGGCGTGCTCTCCTTGCTGACAGCATTCTCCACAGCCTTTTAGTCATAAGGTGGTGGGAGCAGTAGCAAAACCGGAGATTCTGAGTATGTCACATGTAGCAATATAACCCCTAGTTACAGTTTTGGGTTTTTTTTGAAAGTACATGGTTAAGTCATTTACCTTCAACCTGCCTTTAGATATTATAAAGCCCTTGATGACTGGATCATTTCTGAGCAGGTGACTTTATGGTAGGAGAGCTATTTTCAGCTATACCAGTGTTTTTATTAATAATCTCATAACTCAGTTGTGAAAATGGCTTTGGACTAAACCTTAATAGATAGGTCCAAAACTTAATATCAACCATATCCAGTTAATGCAAACTTTTGACTAATAAGTCTCAGTCAGGTAGACACTTAGGGCATTAGGATTATGGTAGACTGGTTTCTGTTTTGTCACCTAGGTGACTAGGGTTCCCCCCCACCCCCGCTTCCTTCTCGTCATTACCTAGAAGAAGGGAAATTGAATGGATCTAGATGTCATCAGTGATGGATGGCTCTTTGCTTAGGTGAACTGGGAAGCTATTCTTCACGCACCATTGCTTTGTTCTATGATGAAAGCCCATCTTGCTTGTGAGTGAAGTTGAGTGGTCTGAAATAGATAGCTCAGAGAACTGAAATTTGGCTGGTCCTTTCCTGAGGAAAGATTGCTTTTAGATTTGAAAGGATTTTTCAGTTTAATGTTTAGGCAGGAAAGGCTTTTTCCTAGCTGGTTATATGACTTACTTATCTTCACTTAATCCACTTAGCTTCTCTTCAGTTTCTGTCTTTGCACATCTCTCATCATACCTCTCATTTGGTGCTCTCCCCAGTTTAATTTGAAAATAATTTTTTAGTGAACTGAGAACTTTGCTTTTCTCTCCTGTCCCTCCCTTCTTTTATTCAAAGAAGTTAACATTAAGGATCTGACTCAAATGACTAAAATTCAAGTAATTCTGTATTGGAACTGACATTTTTTGTTAGATTTTGTTAGTTTAAAAAAAAAGTAACATAACCCTTGCTGGGTGGCTCAGTTGGTTGGAGGGCCAGCCCGTACATCGAAATGTTGTGGGTTTGATCCCCTGTCACGGCGCATATCTAGGCCACAGTTCAGTCCCTAGGTTCGATCCCCCAGTTGGGCACATATGGGAGGCAACTGATTAATATTTCTCTCTCACATTGATGTTCCTTTTTCACTTCCTCTCTCTCAAAAATCAATTAAAACATATCCTCAGATGAGGATTAAAAGCAGTTAACAACAAATAACATCAATGTATTTAAATATTAGATAAACTTTTAAAATTCAATAATTCTTTGAATGCCTACTATGTGCCAAGTGTTTTGGTGGGCTTACAAATACAGAGATGCAGGATGCAACCACAGCATGTAAAGAGGGCAGAGTATGTGAGGTAGACAAACAAATATGAGCCAGTGAGAGAAATACTATGATAGAAGCATATGTAAAATATACAGAAGAGAGGAATCTTGGGGTGAAGATTTCGTCAAGGAAGACTTTCTGGAAGAAGTGGTCCCTGAGCTGAAGTGAAGTATAATAACAAAAGTAGTGGCAGCTGATATTTCCTGAGCTTCGACATGCCAGGCATTGTGTTAAGCACTTTACATAGCTTATCTCCTTTAATATCTATAATAATCCCACGAGTTAGGTACTGTTTTGATCATATGTTTTTACACATGAAGAAACCAGGAAATTTGACCCCAGATGACACAGTTAGTAAATTGACTGGACTGGGATTCAAACCCAGGCAGTCTTATTTCAGGGGCCAAAGCCTTAACCAGACTTGTGGGGTGGAGGCCAGGAGATGGAGTAAGATGGAATAACAGTATTGATCTTGATATGGGATTTTCTTTTGAAAACAAATTTTTAAGCTCAGTCTTCTGAGGGTTATGTATGAAACTCAACTTGGAGACTGAACATATTTTCTCATTAAACCAAGATTGAATGAGGGCAGTTTTCATGGTTCTTTTAACCTTGAAAGTATAGTTATTTTGCCTTAAGTAGGTAGATTAAAAGAATATTTCTGTCTTCTTTTGCCTGTAAATATTGCCCTCTTTTTTGGAGATGTTACTGTACTATTTTTCTCTTTGTCAATTTGCTACAATCTAGTACCTTTGAGTTTTCTTAGCGAAAGTGTTATAGGAGAGGACTTAATCTTCTAAGTATTCTTAACTAGAGAAGTGCTGCAAGACTCTGGTTTTGTAATCATTCATTGGAAACCTTTTTTGTCCCTCCTTCTGTCAGACAATCAAGAGTTAATGTGAATAATGTCTGAGAGGTATCTGTTGAGCTGCTAGTTCCATAGGGAGTTTGCCTTTAATCAGAATGGTCTTTGGGAAAAATGGAAAAATTACAGTAAAGGGAAAGGAGTCAGACTATGGATACAAAGCCTACTTATTCTTGTTTAGCAGTTAGTTTAGTTTCAGCAAATCACCTACACCATAACATTTAACAAACTGTACTCCGAAAGCTCGGCACGAAGCAAAAGCGATGAATAGTAATTATTTTCTTCTCAAAGGACTGCTTTGTGAGACTGCTGCCACCTCTCAATCTAACCTATATGCAGTTGAGGAAGAAAGTGTTGGCCCCTTTGAAAAGGAGAGAGGGCAGTGGTTATTACCCTGGCTTTTTCCAAACTTCATAATACCTGATTGTGCGCTTTAAAGGATTTAGTTACCTCCTCTGCCTGGCTTTCTGAATAGGCTAACCCCTGCAGGAGAGAGCTGGTGCAGAGAGTGATGTGGAGCCATTTTTGTATTTGCTTATTAGTGGGTGTGCAGGTGACAGACATGCTGACAGTCAAAAGGAAGGTGAAGGGTGCCCCTTGGGGTGGTTTGTTTTTGAACAGTTTCTGTGAGTTGTTTTTGGAATTGATAACATGCCTGCTTGTCTCATTTTCATATGGCAGCCATCTTGGCTGAGACCTGCTGCCTCTGAGAGAATGAGTACTTTTGATGATAGTGACAGGAAGACAGATGGTGCAGAGCCATAGTTCAGTCACTGACTTCACCAAATTTAAGGCTTCTGTCCTGTTGCTTGATAATAGTTATTATAGGAAAGCTTTGAATGGATTCATGACCACATTATAAAATTGTGAGATTTCAAGAAAAGAATTTTAGTTCCAATGAATGTTAAAAGTATACTTTTTGCCTACAAAATGTCCTAACCATGTATTGTTTTCCACAGAAAGTTGGTTCTCCTTGCTACTACCCTGCACACCCTGCCCCAGGGAAGAATTTATTATTGACTGCTTTTTTTCTTTTGGAATAATACTAGTGGGACATTCTCTCTACTCTCTTTCCCACCATCTCAACCCTTCCATTGGGATACAGTTTGATGAATTTGGTTAAAGTGTGGGTTCCCAAGGCTCTTAACACTATCGCTCCTCAGATAGGGGGTATTCTGTCTCTGCTTTCCTCTCAGTTGCCAGCCAGTACACTTTCCAAGTTAGCTGGAGAAGTCAAGCTTGTTTCCTGAGATTTAAGAATGCCAGAGGCAACAGCACTACCTCTAAATAATTCCAGAGTTTTTCACAGCTTTCTAAAAGTATTTGGTGAATTTCTTTTTGGCCATAATTCATATATTCTATAGACTTTTCTACCCTGCTGCTTGGAATTATGAAACTTGGTCTGGATTTTGTGCCAGATTTATTAAAATTCTGTTTTTTGAGAGGTGGTAATAATAAGTATTGCTAGTTCCAGAGCCTCCTGTTTTGGGGATCCTTCACATAATACCTATGGGAATCCTGTTGTTACTGGACAGGGGACCTGGCCCTGACTCGACCTGCCTAAGGCCAGGTAGTACATAGGTTCTTGACTTTGTGTGGGGAAGATTTCACAACACAAGTCCAGGTGACTATGAGAGTACTTTTTTTTTTTTTTTAAGATTTTATTTATTTTATTTTTAGACAGAGGGGAAGGGAGGAAGAAAGGGAGGGAGAGAAACATCAATGTGTGGTTACCTCTTACATGCCCCCTACTGGGGACCTGGCCCACAACCCAGGCATGTGCCGTGACTGGGGAATCGAACTGGCAACACTTGGGTTTGCAGGCCAACGCGCAATCCACTGAGCTACACCTGCTAGGGGAGAGTGCGTTTTTTAAAGCTGGGGACTGTGAAACAAGGAAGGGCTTAGCATTGAAGAAACAACAGGAGAACCTAGACTGGACTGTTAAGCTTACTGGGAAGTCAGAGGAAAGAGGGCCTTTGGGACAGGTTTAGGGAGTTATCCTTGGTCAAGCTGCCAGCTGCCCATTGCCTTAAAGTTTAGGAGATGTGTGCCTGTGGGGAAGTGTGGAGAGCAGGACAAACTAAGATGGCATCAGTCCTGTCAACTAAGAAGCCATGTTCAGAGCATGTATAGTAGAGCAATGACTCAGAAGGATGATGCAACCTTTTGAGCATGTGCAGTACAATGTGGTCTAGATGTGCTTATCTGAAGGATAACACCATCCTCTCAGAGCACGTGCAGTAAAGTGATGTAATGATGTAAACTACGTGTGCCTGTCGAGGTCGCACAAAATGACATGTGTAATCAGAAGCTGATGCAACACTGCATCACACAAGAGTATATAAGCGGAGGACCTCAGACAGTGGATGATCTGGAGAGCGAGTCATCTTGAGATGTACCGCACAGTCCGCCTCTGGAGAGAGCTCCACCACAATCCTGTCTCTCTGACTCTGCCTTGAAAGACGTTGCCTGTCCGGCTGCCTCCCAGACCCGGATCTGGTCTGGACTCTTGGGACCTGGGTTTGTTATTCCCTAATTCTCTCGTGTGATATTGTTACTGATTGTTTCTGAGTGTTATCGCTACTGATTAATTGTTATTGATTGAGATTGAACCTGCGTCAATGAAAGCTGAGTGAATAGCATAGTCACCTTTGTTGGCTCATGGTTATTCCTTGGTGCTGGTGTTGTCTGCAGGGCTGGTGGCCATATGGTGGCTGGGTACCTCCAGTTCATGACAAAGGCTGGAGGCTGACTTACAGGATAGACCATAGCACAGATACTTACAAGGTTAGAGTATTGCTTGGGGACAGGAAAGAAGAGGAGAAAGGGAATGGCTCCAGCTATCCCCTAGAGGGAGAACAGGCCCACTCAGGGTCTTTTGTCTTGAAGCTTTTATCTCTTTCTTGCAGGTGGGAATCTTAGGGGAGAGTTTCAGCAGAATATTCATTAGTTTTCCAGGTGGGCGCTTTTATGGACATGGTCTCATGTTCTCCACTGATTGGTCAGTGCCAGGGGCTCATTAGTCATTGCAGTTGGTCCTGGTGCTACCCACCTGGTTTTACTGCTTTTCTGGTCCTGGAGCTGAAATACAACGGAGACCTGGATGTTCTCTCTAGGAGGGGACCTTCTGTGTCTGGCTGTGAATTGCTCAACCATTATTTTCAACTCTCTGTCTCAGTTTCCCTATTCTACTTGCAAGGAATTTTCCTAGCTTCTTACTGCCCTGTCTCACTGTAGTTTCTGCTTGGCCATGGTTTTAAAAGGAAAGGGAATGGCTCTGTCCCCTTTCTCAACCTGGTAAGCTTTCTGTTGTGCATGCTCCTAGCAACAGTGAGTTCCAGACTTCCCCACAGTGTATTATTTTTTTTGTTCTTTTTTTAAAGATTTTATTTATTTATTTTTAGAGAGGGAGGAAGGGAAGGAGAACGAGAGGGAGAGAAACATCAGTGTGTAGTTGCCTCTTGTGCCACCCCCACTGGGGACCTGGCCTGCAACACAGGCATGTGCCCTGACTGGGAATCAAACTGGCGACCTTTTGGTTCGCAGGCCAGCACTCAATCCACGGAGCCATGCCAACCAGGGCTCCCACAGGGTTTTTAACTTAAGGTCCACCAAGTGTAAGACCCTTTTTATAAGGATTTAATATTGCTTTTTCTTAGGCCCTGGGAACGGAGCCAGACTATGGTGGCATGGCCAGAGAGAGGAACTGATCTAAAATTGGAGCTTATTTTCATCTTACCTTTTATCCAAGTTACATCTAGAATCAAATATTGACTCTGCAAATGATTTCCTGCTTCCTCTTCTGGTGAACTCTTTTCTGGAGAGTAACAACAATGAAAGCAATGAAAATTTAATCTTGGAGAGGTTAAATTACTTTTCAAATGTTAAAGTACTAGTAAATGATGAACCTAATCTAGAGCTGAAACTAGAACTCATGTTATCATGTCTTTTAACTATTTAAGATGGTTAACTATCTTTTAACTGTCTAAAAGGAAGAACTGTGATCCACTGGATGGATGAAAAAAGAACTGTTTTTTCCCCCTTATTTTTATTATTGAACATATAGTAGAGCAAACATTAAGTATTATTTAATAAAAATAACTCAAGTCAAAATCTCACTAACTAAATGTAAACCAAGAGGTCACAGTACTTTCTTCCTTATTGTCAACTATTAGGATTAATTTTCTTAGCAACATTGTAGGCAGCTGACCTCGCCCCAGAACTCACAGGTCTTTTATACCTGGTCAGTAAGTGTTTCTGACCATTTGTCCTCTCAGGCTCTATTTCCTTGAGATAAGACAAAGGATTAAAATTGCCAGATAAGATTCACATGAATTAAAGATCTTACCTATAACTAAATTTTAGTAATAATTAAAATTTTTTTTAAATTTATTTTTTAAAGAAAGGGGAAGGGAGGATGAAAGAGATGGGAAGAAACATCAATTTGAGAGAGAAACATCAGTTGGTTGTCTCTTGTATGTTTGCTCCTCGACTGGGGACTGGACCTGCAACCCAGGCGTGTGCCCCTACCGGGAATTGAACCCAACCAACTGAGCCACAGCGGTCAGGGCTAGTACTAATTTTTAACAATACAGCAATCAAGTGAGCCCTGGCTGGTGTGGCTCAGTGTATTGAGTGCCGGCCTGTGGACTGAAAGGTTGCTGGTTCGATTTGCAGTCTGGGCATATGCCCGGGTTGCGGGCCGGGTCCCCGGTTGGGCGGTGTGTGAGAGGCAGTCAGTAGATATATCTTTCGCACATTGGCGTTTTTTCTCCTTCCCTTCCCCTCTCTCTGAAAGTAAATAAATAAAATCTAAAATATATATATATATTTTTAAAGAGGTACAGGTGAAGGGGGAGGGCCTGGAACATCCTTATGAATCCCCCAGGTTGTCTTTTCCTCATTGAGCATATTCTCTCCAGCCAGAGTAATGGGTGAGCTCTCTAAACAGCCTTCCAGGTCACGGCATAAAGCAGAGTGTTGGGTTATGAAACATTTCCTTTATACTGCCAGATATTTGTATAGCTTATGTGACATTTTTTAGGGAACCATGGAAGCAAAAGAAGGTTTGTGCAGGACAAACCAGTCTTGTAGCTCCCTGCTTTTATCTCCTTCTCTTTCAAAGATCAGGATTTAACCAGAGCTATTAGCAACAGCCAGGGAATTAGAACTTTTTGCTACCTCCCCTTCGACCATCTAATCCCCATGAATCCCATTGACCATTTTCCCTAATTGTAAATCTGTACCCCCCAAACCATTGTTAAGACATCCACCATGACATCACCATTTTATGGTGACTTTCGCCATTTTATACCAAAGTTGGATAGGCAACAGTCATGTCATTAGTTCCTCATTATATTTTTCCATCCTCTCCTTTTTCTCTTTAACCATTTTTTCTCTAACCATAAAGTACCTCAGCCACTATGATTTGTGTGAGTCTGACTTGACATTGCTGAATAACTTAGTGCTTTTCAATTCACTCTCACTTACCACCTCTCCCTCCCCAACTTTTTCACTGTGACAAGAATCTGTGGAGTTCCTAAATCCCCTTTACACTCAGACTTTTTGATGAAGGCATGAGAGAGAGGGGAATGTTCTGAGACCTGGCTTTTTCTTGGAGAAAGACACTGTTTTTCCCTCTAGCCTGCAGGCAGTGGTTGCTCATTCCATATACAGATGAGTTTGGAGGTGGATCAGATGTCCTCATTACTCCTCACTGTCACTTCTTGAACATTACTCCTCCACTTTCATGTAGAAACTCCTCTTTGAGGTTTATACCACTAATCATTACTCATCTACCAACTCTCATTCACCCCCCCTTGTTTATGATGGCGAATGGGCCTCATCTCTAAGTCTCGTTATCAGTCAGGATATCTTCAGCATGACTGACCTATGTGATACCTGGCTGCCTGGTTTCCTGACTGTTCATTCTTTTGTTGTTGTTGTTGCGTGTCATGTCCAGGAATTTTTTTATTAGCAATAATTGGATATTACTGCCAGATCATTATGGTAGGAAAGAATTAAACAGAGACATTGAGGACTTCATGTAGAATATGGCCACTTCCTGGGTACTCTTCTCTTGATGAGCAAAAATATATCATTTTGTTTCTTCTCTCATGGGGATGTTTTTTCCAGTAACCTCTGGAATTCTTCAAAACTAACTCTTCCCTCACCATTCTTGTCCAGTTCTTTGATGAAGTTCTCTAGGATGCTTGGACCTTTCAGTAAACTGGGAAATTCATTCTGAATCAATAGCATCAGTTTTTCCTTAACAGCTGGTTTGGATCACCTTCTCTGGCTATGTAGTTTTCAAAAATGCTCTTGCCCCGGCCAGGTGGCTCAGTTGGTTAGAGCACTGTCCTGTATACCAAAAGGTTGCGGATTCAATTTCTGTCAGGGCACATACCTAGGTTGCAGTTTCAATCCAGCATGTACCGGGATGGGGGAGGGCAGTGGGGGTACTGTGATCAGTGTTTCTCATATCGATGTTTCTCTGTCTCTCTCTCTCTCTCTCTGCCCCCTATCCCCATAATCAATTTTTTCAAAATCCTCGTGTGAGGATTTTTAAACAGTCAAAAATGCTGTTCTGTTCTATAGAAGATTTTTTTTTTTGCACTCATTTTGGTGTCCTGGTCACTGAACCATGAGACAGCTGCAAGAGTAAAATAGGAGTATCTGTTCAATCTTTTAATACTTCGTGTATATGCATACATGAATTTATTTGTTCCTTCATTCAAAAAGGTTTTTTGAACACCTGTGGTATAATGTGTCAAGTCTTACACTAGAATCAGAGACACAGGTGAGATGGAAAAAAAATAGACATTGTACTGTCATCCTGGAGTGTTGTGAGCGGGGTGAAGACTGAGCAAATGATTAAACAAAGAAATGTAACTTTTTAAAAAAGATTTTATTTATTTATTTTTAGAGAGAGGGGAAGGGAAGGAGAAAGGGAGAAAAACATCAATGTGTGGTTGTCTCTCACATGTGGGACCTGGCCCCCAACCCAGGCATGTGCCCTGACTGGGAATTGAATCAGTGACCCTTTGGCTCACAGGCCGGCGCTCAGGCCACTGAGCTACTCCAGCCAGGGCTTCTTCTTTGTTATACTTGCTTTGAAGGAAAGGGGCCACAGGGTCCACAGGGTGTATAGGAGAGAGACCTCACTTAGCATGGAGGTTTATCTGAGGAAATGATGGCTGAACTGAGACCTCATGATGAGGAGTTAACTGGGTAAAGAAGCAGGACAAAAAGAGGTCCACATAGAGAGGACAGCATGTGCAGAGCCTAGTTAGTGGAGGGAACATGGTCCAATTAAGGAATGAAGGAGGACTGGTGGGTTGGAGTTTAGTGATGGAGGAAAAGCATCATACAAGATGGTGCCAAAAAAGTAGTCTGGGTCCAGATCATACAAGATCTCTTTAGGTTAAGGCTTTTGGTGTTCATTCTAAGAGCTCTGGCTGTTCATTCTAAGAGCCGTAGGAAGTCATGAAGAAATCTTGTTTATTTATATTTTTAAAATTTATTTTGTACATTGTACAAATTGAGAGATACAAAAGGACACTTAGTGAACGAATAAGTCTCTTAACCTTAGTCTCATAGCTTCCTAGTTTCCCCTCCTAAGGCCGGCCATGCCAATTTCTTGAATATTCTTCCAAAAATAGCCTATGCATAATATCTATAAACATTTTAATCCTTTTTCCTCCGACACAAATTGTGGCACACTACACACACTGTGCTGTGCCTTTCTTTTTCAACATAGTATGTCCTGGATATCATTCCATATCAGGATGACATAAAATGGTCTTATTCATCCTGGTAACTGCATGGATCTTCCTTAATTTATTTGACCAATTCTCTATTAATGGGTGTATAAATTACTCCTAGTATTTTTTTTTTGTCTCAAACAGCATACAATAACTATTTTTGATATTATGTGTGATAATATATCTGTTCAATAAATTCCAAATTTAGCTGCGCTTATTCTATAAAGGCCAAATTTTTTTCCTTCCCAGCACTTAGATTAGTTTGCAGTCCTACATTTATTATTGTGCCTATTTAATCTTTGTCCCCCTTTTCCAAATTATGAACTCTGTCAAAGCAATGCCTTGCATGAAACAGATTCTCAGTAATATTTGTTGAATGGATGAATGAATAAGGAGATAAGGGTAATATCTAGGTGGGAAATAAGAGTGCTTTCTTAATTAAACCTTAGAGGTTATCTTTTATACCAGAAAGAAATAATTTACATCTCTATAAAAATCAAAATAATTTACAACTTATCAATCTTCTATAAGTTAACATAAAAATTGAGGCTCTACTCAATAGTAAATAGTAAGTCGAACAAAAGTACATTCTCTTAGCCCTGGCCTGTGTGGCTCAGTGGATTTGAGCGCCGGCCTGTGCATCAAAGGGTCTCTGGTTCTATTCCCAGTCAGGGCACATGCCTGGGTTGTGGGCCAGGTCCCCAGCAGGGGCTGTGTGAGAGGCAACCACACATTGATGTTTCTCTTCCTCTCTTTCTTCTCCCCTTCCCCTCGCTCTAAAAATAAATAAAATCTTAAAAAAAAAAGAAAAGGTACATTTTCTTAGACCGGGGTTGGCAAACTTTCTTAAAGGGCCAGATAGTAGATATTTTAGGTTTTCCCAGTCTTCAGATAACTCTGTTACAGCTACTTAACTCTGCCATCTTAGAGCAAAAGCAGCCATAAACAATATATAAATAAATTAGTGTGACAATGTTCCAATAAAACTTTATTTATAATAATAGGCAGCATATGGACAATTCCAGATGGGCCATAGTTTGCTGCCCCTGGTTTACTGACTCAGTAGTGGTATCCCTTCTTTCATTCTTGATACTGTTAATTTATGACATCTCTCTCTTTTTCTGTCATCTGTCTGACTAGAGCTTTATCAGTTTTGCTGATCTTTCAGACAATCAGTTTTTTGTTTCTTTGATTCTCTCTGTTGTTCTTTGTTTGCTTTCTGCTTTATTGATTACTTTTATCTCTGTCTTTTCCTTTCTCTACTTATTTTGGGTATAATTTACCCTTCCTTTTCTAGCTTTTATGCTAGAAAGCATAAAAGTTCATTAATTTTTTGATTTTTGCTGTTAAAGTTTGGTTTTTATTTTTCCAGATCTTTTGAATGCATATAATATATATGTGCAAACAAAAAAGCTTCATTTAAAAAATATAAGATCATAATATATAGGTTTTTTGCAACTTGCTTTTCTAACTCAGCAAGGTAATGTGGGGATGTTTCTATGGTTACATATAGAACTCTGCCTCATTGTATATAATATATATGCACAAACAAAAAAGCTTCATTTAAAAATATGAGGTCATAATATATAGATTTTCTGCATCTTTTTTAACTTAACAAGGCATTGTGGGGATGTTTCTATGGCTGTACAGGGTGGGGCAAAAGTAGGTTTACAGTTGTTCATAAGAAAAGTAATTCAATAATTAATAAATAATACAGGAATAAATTGTTTTGTGTATTCACAACTATATGCCTAGTTTTGCCTCACCCTGTATATAGAATACTACATCATTGTTTTTAATTGCACATACTCTTCTTAAGTAACTATTTCTATATTGATAGACATTGAGGTTCTTCAAATATTTTACCAGTACAAACTATACTATAATGAAATCCTAAAGAGTGAGACATTCTCCAGGGTAGAAGTACACAGAATATTTTTGATAAATGTGTAATTTATTTAATGTCTCCTCTTTGATGCTCAGAAGGAATAAACTACTTTATATTTTTCCACATTAACTACAATGAATAGCTGTTTCTTTGTTATGACTTCCTTATGCTGTTTTAAGAGCCGAATTTTGGGAAAACATCTTCCCATATTAGTTACGTTCATAAGGGTTTTCTCTAGTCTGGATTCTCTGATATTCAGCAAGGCTTGAGCTGTACCTGAAGGCTTTCCCACATTTCTTACAGTGATAGGGTTTTTGTCCAGTATGAATTCTCTGATGTCCAATAAGAATTGAGCTCTTCATAAAGGCTTTCCCATTGTCATTACATCAGTAGGGTTTATTTCCACTATGAGTTTTCTGATGTCCAGCAAAGGATGTATACCTAAAAGATTTTCCACATTTACTACAGGGGTAAGGTTTGTCTCCTGTATGCATTCTTTAATGCTATTAAGAGTTGAGCTCTTCCTAAGGGTTCTGACAAAAGAGCTCCTGCCTCTAACCCTGTCCAGCTGCCCGCCTATATTCTTTAAGGTGTGGGGATCATGGTATTTTTTAATCAGTCCTGCCTCTTTCTACTTGTGTCTCATTAAACCCATCTTTTTTTCCTCAGGAGCATCTGAGCTGTGATATCTTAGTGCTATACCCTTAGCCCATTTCTCAAAATTTACAAGAGCCTTTTCTGACATTTCCAGTGCCACTGGAGGCCAACTAGCTTCAATTAAAAAAAGAAAAAACTTTTGAAGTAATTCCACACTGAAAGACTGATTAAACCTGTGCTATCTTGAAATTGAAAAAGAAAAAAAAAAGCTTAGCTCTTCCTAAAGACTTTTCCACATTCATTATACCAGCATGGATTTTCTGATGTTCCAACACAGTTGAATTGTCCCTGAAAGCTTTTCCAAATTCATACATTTAAAAGACTTTTCTGCCTTGACTAGTGTGGTTCAGTGGGTTAGGCGTAGTCCCTCAAACTAAAAGGTCGCGGATACGATTTCCGGTCAGGGCACATGCCTGGGTTGCTGGCTAGGACCCCGCTTAGGGGCATATGAGAGGCAACCGATTGATACTTCTCTCACACATTGATATTTCTTTCCCTCTTTTTCTCCCTTCTTCTCTAAAAAAATTACTAAGTAAAATCTTCAAAAATTTTTGAAAAAGGCTTTTCTTCACTATGTATTCTCTCACAATGATTAAGGGCTGCCTTCTGAGCAAAGGCTTTCCCACAGACTTTACATTTGTAGCGTTTCTGACTGGTATGAGTTCTCTGATGACTTAACAGGGTTCAGGTTTTATTTAAAAGTATATTTTACTGATTATGCTCTTGCCGTTGTCCCATTTTTTTCTCCCCTTTATCCACCTCCACCCTGCACCCCCCTCCCATAAGCATTCCCCTCTTAGTTCACCTCCATCGGTCATAGATTTAAGTTCTTTGGCATCTCCATTTCCTGTACTATTCTTAATCTCCTCGTGTCTATTTTGTTCCTACCAGTTATGCTTCTTATTCCCTGTACCTTTCCTCCCTTTTCCCCCCACTCCCTCCCCGCAGATAACCCTCCATGTGATCTCCATTTCTGTGATTCTGTTTCTGTTCTAGTTGTTTGCTTAGTTTGTTCTGTTTTTGTTTTTTTAGGTTCAGTTGTTGATATCTGTGAGTTGGTTGTCATTTTACTGTTCATAGTTTTGATCTTCTTTTTCTTAGATAAGTCCTTTTATGATTTCTTATAATAAGGGCTTGGTGTTGATGAACTCCTTTAATTTGACCTTATCTGGGAAGCACTTTATCTGCCCTTCCAATCTAAATGAGAGTTTTGCCGGATAGAGTAGTCTTGGATGTAGGTCCTTGTCTTTCATGACTTTGAATACTTCTTTCCAACCCCTTCTTGCCTGTAAGGTTTCTTTTGAGAAATCAACTGATAGTTTTATGGGAACTCCTTTGTAGGTAACTTAACTCTCTCCTTTTCTCTTGCTGCTTTTAAGATTCTCTCCTTATCTTTAATTTTGGGTAATTTGATTATGATGTGTCTTGGTGTATTCCTTTTTGGGTCCAATTTCTTTGGTATTCTCTGAGCTTCCTGGACTTCCTGGAAGTCTATTTCCTTTGCCAGATTGGGTAAATTCTTCTTCATTATTTTTTCAAAAAGGATACAGTTTTTTTTCTGAAAGCTTTTGTCCATTCATTGAATAGGGTTTCTCTCTAGAGTGAATGTGATGATTAGTAATTGTTGAGTGCTTCTTAAGAAACTTCCCACATTCAATACATCTATAATATTGCTTGTTTATGTGAATTTTATGATTTAAAAGAATGAGCTACTCATGTAGACTATCCCACATTCTTTACATTTATGGGATTTCTTACCAATATGATTTCTCTCATGGCTAATAAAGGAGGAATTAGATTTGAAGACTTTCCCACATTATAGTGGTTTTTCCTTTGTACAGCTTCAGTCCTCCCAATCCAGACCAATATCAAACATGACACTTTTTGTTCACTCTTCCAGAGCAGATCCTTCAGAAGTATTTTGCTTTGGGGCTGACATCTTTGTTTTAAACCAGTACTCCTGGACTGCATAGATACCTGGCAGAACTTGTACCTTCACCCAGGGATGTACCCTTAGCTCCAGTTGGGTAATCAACTTTGGTTTGGGAAAAAAAAATCCTCACAGACACCAGATTCCCACAGCTTTTTATCATCACGTTGCTATGTGTGTCACCTGAATAGCATCCAGTCATTTCTGTCCGATCTGAGTAAAGGCCATAGCCGCATGCTCAAATGCCATTCGTCCCCGAATCTAGGCTCTTGGAAATCTTGGTACCATCTGTCTCGTGAACTGTCCTCACAGGCAAGGGCAGAGAATCTTGCATAAGGCAATAATAGTTCTGGAGGCTAGAAGTCCAAAATCAAGATGTTGGCAGGGTTGGTCTTCTGAGACTCTAGGTGGAGTACTTCCTTGACTCTTCCTAGCTTCTCATGGTCACTGGCAATCCTTGGCATCCTGTGGCTTACAGCCGATTCACTCCAGTCTCTGCCTCCGTCATCACATGGCATTCTCCCAGTATGTCTCTCTAGATTATTGACTTTAGACTTCTTTTCTAAGATAAACATTTAAACCTATAAATGTCCCTCTAAACATTGCTTTAACTGAATTCCATAAATTTTGATGTTTTGTTTTAATTTTCGTTCATTTCAAAATATTTTCTAATTTCCGTTTTATATTTTCAACCTACACTTGGCATAAATTAGTATTCAGTCAAAGACTGAAGGGGACCATTATTTAGGTGTCTAGAGCTCTTACTCTGAGGAGCTTTCTCCTTTCTGGTAGTTTGCTCCAAAATTCTAACTCTCACAGTCACCTTGAATTCTTTTTTTCCTCAGCAGGACCTCTTTGTTTTGCTTGGGATCTCCTTCCCTGTGCCACAGTTTGGAACTTGCTTCTAATAGAAAGCCCAGGTGGCCATAGGGCACACCTTGTTTGTTTCCTTTTTCTTTGAGATGACAGTCCTGGACTACCAGTGGTTCAATGTCTAAAAACAGTTGTTTCATATATTTGGTCTGGTTTTTTAGCTGCTCATAGTGGGAGGGCAAGTCCTGTGGCAATTTCTCCCTTAAGGGTAGAAGTGGTGATCACAGTACATTTTTAAAAATGAAATAAAATAGTGGCTTAAAGAAAAATGCAAGTTATTTTCATTTATGTGGACCTCTTCACTGTTAAATATGAGGGAATTTTTCTGAGATGAATGATGGAAAGTTGATATAAAGGTAATACAGTAGTTACTGAACAATTTATTGATTTCAACAAAGTCTGTACACTCAGCTGTTACCAAGATTCATATCATTGGTTACTGTGTGGGAAGGTGGATGAGGAAATGAGAGGTATTTCTGTAGCTCTTGATAGCTTCATTTTTTTTCCTCGTTGCTATTTCTTCATTTTTTTCTTAAGGAAGTTCTGTTTTTTACGACCTTCCAAATTGCCTTGCCTGGTCTTAAGGTGGTGTCAGTGCATCTCTCTTTTCTTTTAAAGAACAATGGCAAGTTGGCTTTGCTAGCACTTGCTCAACTCAGTGATCCAGAAGCCTGCCTTTATTTTCCTCTTATCTCTCAGTTGACTTGTGTCCACATTTAGTCTGTTGGACATTTAGTAGGTATTTCCTGGGAGTCAGGTTGGCTTTGGATGATTATCAACTTGTTGCTTTAGCTAGTCGTAGCCCTTTTTCAGTTATATGTACATGCAGACATGATTATCCATCTCTTTAATACTTTGTTTCTTTTGCATATTTTCTATGTGAATTTCTAAAATATACTTTATGTTATATCCATAGGGCCAGGGCTAGGGTGAAGAAGGAGTCACAGGTGGTACAAAATTCAAGGAGACACTCATTCTCAAGGGTCGGGGAAACCAACCTTGCACTTCCATGACTCTGAGAGTGAACACCTCTTTAAATTTTGTGCCTGAGGCACCTCTCTTGCCTCATCAGGGTTCTGGCCCTGTACAACCCTGACCATAGTTGGTTACAGACACCTCTATAACTAAGACCTTAAAATGAACTCTGTATAACAGCTTTCATTTAGAACATGCTTTGACTTTACTGCATCTCAGAATACAGAAGTGAAAATCAGTGCCATGCCTGCAGTAATTCAGCAACCTGAAAAGTTTCTCCATAAGCAACATTAGCCAGAATTTTGGACCATGTTATCTAGGTTAACCACAGTAGGTCACTGTTTTTCCTATTATGACATGGCTTGTCATTAAGAAGTTTATTCTAGCAGAATCCCTCACATGATTAAAATATTTGCTAAGCTTGACTACTCATCTGGCTGATATCATGATACGCAAAACCACCCAACCCTGGAAAACATTTGATTTGAACATGATAAACCTGTAACCTGCTAAAGATCACGCATTTCGTTTGTGTTGCTGCCAGTTCAGTGGGGGGAATATTCAGTCTTGTTCACCTATCTGCTCTTTTGGTCCCATAGTCCTAACATTGCTCCTGAGAAACACCTTAGAGGTGAGTGGGAGATCAGATGGTGGGGCTGTGCCCCACTTTCCTCCTTGTACTGCCACCAGGATAGCTCTTTTGATTGTGGTTGTTTTTTGTTTTCCTGTTTCATGAACTGGATAGAGTTCTGAGTAGGAGGTGTACATGGAAGGGACTGCAAGTGACAGGGGAACCAACCATGAAGGTGGAACAGTACCCCACACGCTAAAATATCTTGAGCTAAAAACACTCTCTTTTGCTTCTTCTGTTCTTCTTACTAGATAGCTTTCCCACCCTCTTAAAAATCAGTCTTCAAAATAGCCTCAAATGTTGGTGTTCAAGGTTCTTTACAGAACAGTAGTCTCTGTTTTTATTTCACCTTAAAATATTTTCATTCTTTGTTTTTAGATGCCAGTGAGAGCAGGTGCGAGCAGGTGAAGACACAATTTGGAATTGGCCTGAGATCTGGGGGAGAAAATCACCTCCGGCTTCTTGAAGGAACCCCTTCTCTCCAGTCATGTTGGGATGCCTGCTGCCAGGACTCTGCCTGCCATGCCCTTTGGTGGTTAGAAGGGATGTGCATTCAGGCTGACTGCAGCAGGCCCCAGAGCTGCCAGGCTTTTAGGACAGACTCTTCTAATTCCATGCTGGTGTTTCTAAAAAAATTCCTAACTGCAGATGATTTAGGCTTTACACCCGAAGATGATGCACCTCACATTCTGGGGCTAGGTTGGAGCAGGGCATCTGAGAGGAGGCAGAGCCCTCTTAGAGCTCCACTCAGACCCACTGTATCTTTCAGTAACCAGCAGAGCTTGATCAGGAAGCTTCAGAAGAGAGAGATTCCCAATGAAGTTAAAGTTATACCTGCAGTGACACAGCATTCTGAAGTGAATGACTCCAAGGAACTAGGTCATCTGAATACCAGTGGCTCTGAAGAGGTAAGCATATTATGAGTAAGGAGCAGAGAACCCCTTAAATCTGCTTTTACATTTGGCAATGAAACTGCCGCTTGTGGGCAGCACTCCTAGGCTGAGGAGTGTATGTGTAAAGCTGCTTCCTGTCATCTTGGTGGGGGCTTCCCAGATGAACCAGTGTAATTGGACCTTAGTGGTGTTCACTCCATACAAGTCTGACCATTGCTTGGTAAAAGCAGAAAGCTGCTCATTATCTAGCCTAAGCTGGCTCTTGGCTACAGGTAAGTACCATTGTGTGGGTGTTAGTTTCCACCAACGATTCTGCAGTGATTTCTGCCAGATTGCAGAACACTTGATTGATGTGGTTGCAGTCAAGTTCTTCTCTTCCCCTCCCCTATCTCCGCCTGTAAACACATTCCTTATGAGGTAGTTCTCTTCCAGTCCCAAGTAACCGTGGTTGGTACCACAGATTAAATACCTCACCTGCTGGGCTAGGGAGCCGGATGTGGCCATTAGCCAAGAGGTCTCTAGGGTGAATTCTCACCAAGCTTTGTTTGCCAAGGGAGATGCCACTAGCCGAGTTTATTCCGCTTATTTTTCTTCATTGTTATTCTTCCTGGGCAAATGATTAAAAGGAATGACTCACTCTATGCTCAGCCTCCCTCAATTTCTGTGACTTATTTTTGTATTTGTTTTGTCCTGGTTGTCTCTATCAAGTTGAAGGCAGAGTGAGGAGGCAGTACTGCATGCCAGGCACTGTGTGTGCTAATCATTTTAGTATGTCATTTTGTTTAATTTTCATGGCACTATTTCCAAGTAGGTGTTATTAGCCCTGTTTTACTGGTGAGGAAACTCAGACCTAAAGGGGTTAAGCAGTTTGACCATGCAGCTTGTGAATAGCAAACCTAGAATTGGAACCCAGATTTAATATTAAGAAAAAAACTCTTTCAGTGCAATATTAGAGGTATAGTCTTAGGCTTAACATGCCCATAAACTTGTATAGACACTTATTATCAACGTCAGGTACTTTTCTAAGCACTAGAGATATATAGGTAAACGACACTTGATCTGTACCCCCAGGGAGTTTATTTAGAGCCTAGTGGAGTCTCAGATATGAAGGTATTTACAGTCGTGTATAATTATTGCATTAGTAGAGTTATATAGACAATACAGTAGGATCACAGAGGAAGTATTCTGCACAGGAAGATTTTACAGAGATGTTTAACTTATTTCACAAAGGATGAGTAGGATTTCACTAAGGGATTACAGGTAGTAAAAAACATTCTGGACAGAGGCACAGTGTATGCAAAGGCTCAGTCGGTCAGCAAATACTAATTGTGCATTTATTAGTACAAGGTAATATACTAAGTTAGGCACCAGGAATATTATAATAAATAAGATAAACATGATTTCTCCCCTGATAGAGCTTATACTCTGGCAGGGAAAACAGACATTACATTTATAATAATTAAATAATTTTAAGTTTGTTGCAGGTTGTGAGAGAGTAAGTGCAGAGTTCTGTAGAGCATCTAGTAGGAACCTAATCGAGACTCAGGGTAAGGTTAAGCTACCCTAAGGAGGGAAAGTTTAATCCAAGACTTGTAGTAGAAGTAGGAGTTAGGGAAAGAAACAGGCCAAGAGTATTTCAGGCAGAGAGGATAACAATTTCAGAGTCTGTCAGGTGGCAAAATCAAGATGTTGGGGGGAAAAAAAAAGTTGAGAGAGACTGGTTTTGTTTGCCAAACAGAGCAAGAGAGATAGTGGTGAAAGAAGAGGTACTTGAGCGGTGTGCAGAGCCTTGAGGTCTCCTTAAAATATTGGTCTTTACTTAAGCAGGGAATGACGTGATTAGATATGTTGCTGTGTGGTGAGTAGACTGGAGAAGGGCAAAAATGTACATGGAGCAATCAAATAGGAGGCTCTTCAGGCAAGGGAACCGTTGCATTAAAGATGGAAGTTGAAGATATAGGAAAGGGGGTAGGCAACAGATCCCTCAGATCTGTGGTTCTGAACTTTAACATGCATCAGAGTCACCTGGAGGCCTTGTTAAAACATTTCTGGGACCCAGCTCAAGCGTTTGTGATTTAGTAGGTCTAGAGCAGGACCTGGGAATTTGCATTTATAACAAGTTCCTGGAGAATGACCATGCTGCTGGTCTGGGAGCCATATTTCGAGAACCTTTGCCTTCTAGTACAGGTGCGTGAGAATCCAGAAATGGAGCACAAGATTAGCTTTAAGCAGGAGAGGCATCTCCTTCATTGTGATGGGAAGGAAGAAATGGGCGTGTATAGGTGTGGCTAATGTGGGTTTTGAGGTTTGGTAGAGGACATTGTGGTAGTTCTAATATTGTCCTGTTTTTTTCTGAAGTGGGATAGAAATGTCTGTCTTCATACCTGAGTTACTGAGAGCAGAAGCAAAAGTAGCTGGAGTGGGGATATGTGGGTAGGGGCAGGAAGATCAGAGGTTTAGAGAGAGTGGTAAAGGTCTGAAATAACCATTGTGAAGGGTAGGAGAGGGCAAAATAGGTAAGGAAATAGAAAAGTTCTAGGCAGCACTGATGTTGGAGACCATGAATTTACAAGAGTGGTACTGATCTTTAGAGTTGTATGATTTTCCTCTTCGCAGCTCTTAGCAGCCCTGTCAAGAAAAGGCTGATAGTTTGATTCATCCAAGGTTGAAACTTTGCCAATCTTGTATAAAAGGAAATTGGGGCATGGAAATTGAGGTTGTTGTCAAGACAGTGCATGAAAGAGAGAGTGTAAGAAGATAGGAAAAGAGGTAAAGATAGGACAGGCTGGCAGAGATATGATAGAGGAGATTTGATATTCAGAGGTTTTGCTGGTAGGAAGCAGACAGGTAATGTGAGCCCTGGAAGGATAGGAGGTAGTAGTCAGGGATATTTGGAATTAAGT
Organism: Mormoops blainvillei; assembly: GCA_004026545.1. Taxonomy (NCBI): domain Eukaryota; kingdom Metazoa; phylum Chordata; class Mammalia; order Chiroptera; family Mormoopidae; genus Mormoops; species Mormoops blainvillei. Next base: position 130,590 of record PVJD01000026.1, on the reverse strand, counting down.
TTTTGGAGGTGAAGAAGCTCTATTGATTATAGGATCTAGGGTATAGCTGTGGAAGAGGATTGCTGGAGATAGAGTGGAGAAGAAATTAACAACAGGGAGCTCAAAGAACATGATAAATGAGTTATCCATGTAGACATTGAGATGGACTTTAACAATGGTGATGATAATAGCAGCAACAGCTAATGTTTACTGAGTGAGCACTTGCTATGGGTCAGGTACCATTCTGAACCTCCATACGACAAATACTGTGAAGGACTGTTATCATTTCTATTTTATAAATGAGGAAGCTCAGGAAAAGAAAGGTTAAGGAGCATGGCCAAGGTAACATAGCTAGTATATGGTTGTATTAAGACTTGAACCCAGGCAGTCCAATTCTGTCCAGAGCCTCTTCTCTTAACTGTGCAAGGACTTGGGGTGAAGAGGAATTTCGAGAGCCAGATGTCAAAGCCATCAGTAAAGTAGGAGGAGTAACTAATAAGTTGGGAGATGACAGCTATGATGAGAGTTGAAGCTGTAGTGCAGCAAGATAACCAAGGAAAAGAGGTTTTTACAATGAAGATAGAAGAGTAATGGTTTGCAAGAGCATTGGGAAGGGAGGCAGATAAAATAGCAACTCACCTTCAATCGTACAATAAGTGGTCAGGGACTAACTTAGGACAGGTTACCTGTGTGGTTGTACAAGTCTCCACACTTAGAAGGGCCCTGTTTTTGGTTTAATGCTTTACTGTTACTGTCTTGAAATGCTTAATAATTTTTGAACAAGGGATCCTACATTTTAATTTTGTACCAGATCCTGCAAATTCTGTGGCCTGTCCTGCAGGAGGTATGAGGAACAAATCGTGAAATGAGTGAGCATATAAGTGACTTTTTGATCATCAAGTGTAATTCCAAGGAAATTCAGTTCAAACAGAAGGAGGTTGGGTCTCACAGGGGAGGAAGCATAGATGATTATAAGGATAATAGTTTAGTGTGGTACATGTTTAACAAGGGGTTTCCCCCTAGAAAACAAAAGCAAGTCCCGAATTGTAGACTTAGCCAATTTCATAGTGTAAGTACTACCACCATAACCAATTTCAGGCTACCAGCGTGATGTCACTGAACACAGAGTTGGGAGAGATGGGCACAGTCAGCACACTAGAGGATAATTACGATGAATAAAATTAGAAATAGATCAGTAAAATGAGAAATATGGTGGATTTAGGGCTGACAAGTCTCCTGGAAGATGGTGAAAACTCAAACTCAGACCTCACAGACTTCAGGTGTCTGCTGAAAGGAAGATCGTGTGCTGGCTGGGGAGTTCTTTTTCTTCATGTTCACCAGCAGTGGGTAGTGGCAATAAATTGCTGCTAGTGAATAGGATCTCAAATTTTATGGTCTAACATGGAGAAAGGGTGGATGTTGGTTGGGGTGGGGGGGCATTAAACTTGAAATATAAGCCCGAAGAGTGGGAGTGGGCCTTTGTGCACAGAGGCATTATCTAGTTTGGCATTACATGTTGAGAACTGCAAGCATTGCTATAAAATTATACAAAATGAAGTCTTCAGATTCAGACAATTCATATTTGACTTTGTATACTATGCTTAGGAAAGGCACGAATAGCTTTGGAAGGGTGATAGAATCACCTTGTACATTCAGAATGGTTAACTGGTAGGCATTTCTTTTAGGAGAGGACTTGGAGTTCAAACTTCTGCTTAACCCACTAGGGAAAGGAAGAGAAATGTACACATGGCGTATCGTCTACTTCTAATTAGGGATGACTGGCTAGCAGCACTAGTTTCTAGTTTGTATTGTTTTTGCTAAGGTAGGTCAAGCAACTCTGCATCCAAAGTGGGAAGGAAGTGTATCATAAATTGCTTTTGTCTTGCCTAAAATGCCTGCAGAGCTGCAAAGGCCTTGTGCTGTAAGTAGCATTTTTCATTCTTTGGGAAATATACATATATTGTATACAAGAGAAGGTATTGTGGAGCTTTTGCAATTCCAAAAGTGGAAAGGAATATCACCAATTTATCCCCCTTTCTCAACTGAAAGAAGGAGAAGCTGATACTGCTTAGTTTAATTACTGCATCTGCTCTATGCCATGAATCTCTGAATTGTTAGCAGGAGGAGCATGAAGGCTTGTTGATTGCGTACTGGAACATTTGCAGACAAGCTTTTCAACCACTGGCAATTAATTGCTGCCAGTCCTGCTTTGTGAAAGGAGAAGGAGCGTTCACTTTGAGTCTGGGAAATGAAGGCCCAAATAGGTATCCCTACATATAAGGACTGACTTCAGGAAAACTGACATCCTCCTCTCTCTGCCATCCGCCTCCCTGTTTACAGTCAATAATCACAGCATTTCAACCCCTACAAGCAATGGCTTTCTGTGGAACAAATGACTGAGTGGATAAATGAGCCAAGTCCTTGGACACTTCTCTGCAGCCTTTTTTCACTGAAGAAAACTCTTGTGCTGACTCTTAATAAGGCCAGTTTACCTCTTACCAGGAGATCTAGGTGTGGGGTGTGGGCAGCGACAGAGAAGAGCCTTGCATAACCAAGGACAGAAACCTAAGCAGTTCTCTGCTTTTGTTTTGTTTTGGTTTGTTTATCAGGGATTTTTGCTTGGTTGCTTTCTTTTGGTTTTTAAATCTTTCCTTTAATTCTTTAGGCTTGTAAATTTTTTGCCAAGGGTTTATTTATTCTTCCAGCTATTATTTCCTGGCAAATTTGGAATCCTTCAGGGCCTAGTTTTTCCCAGATTCTCACCCTTAGTTATCTAAGCAGCAGACAGCAGAAATTTTTTAGCCTCAGGTCTCCTTCAGCTCTCTGACCTATATAAATTATGTGGGTTTCTAACCCCTCAGTGACCTAGGCCCTTCCAGCACTGTCTGTGTGCATATGCTCATTAAGCACTCCCCTAGCCCCACCTTCCCACCCTTCAGCTCTTACACGAGTGGCTTGTCGCGTGGAGGGAAAATCTGGACAGCCAGTTTCCTTCTGCAGGGTTGTGCAGAAATTCCTGCTGTTGTACTTTTCCTTTTTCTGAAGTAGTAGTGCTAAATTATAATGCCCTTTCTTTAATTTTTTTCACCATAGCTGCTCACTTTCTCCTGTAATCTCCTAAGTGTTCTAGTTCTTTTATCTGCTTATCTGGTTTTACTCTGTGAAATGAATTTGAAAATGTGTTTGTTGGCTACCTTGTAAGTTAACTTATAAAGGAAGAGATGATGAGGATTTTGGTTTGAATTCTTTAACAGATCCTTGCTAACTGGCTGAACTTAGCCATGGTAAAGGAGTCTCAAAAGCAGCCATCCTTAGTTAACAACACCCCTGCCATGCTTCCCCCTTTCTCCCTTTTTTGGTGGTCTTAGTTTCTTCAGGGAGACCTGAGAAGACATAACTTTGTAACTGACTACTACAAACATAAACCCTGCCATGTTCTCCAGCTGCATCTTTAGTTGCTAAGAATTGGCTTGGGATATGCCCTTCATACCCCACTGGCTTTGCTAATGTAGGAAGACACTACCTTTCATCTAGTGGGATTTTTGTTTGTGGCAACAGTAGTTTTTATTTCAATGCAGTTGTATTAAATCAAATCCAATCAAAATGTGTTGGGAATGAAATTTTTGCAAATCGTTTTTCAATATTAAGTAGACACCAGAGTAGCATGTATCTTACCAAGGAGGGCCTCTACCTGCACTGTGGTGATATGGCCCAATTAAGTATCAACATCTTATGTGTACCCTGAAGTCTTCTACTCAAAACAGAATAGCCTGTAATAGAGGGTTTTTGTTCATTTTGAATTATGGTAGTAATAACGGGATCTGGCTTGCTTGATTTGTAGAGGGTAGTCCCAGAATGGGGGTGAGGAGAAAGGAGGGAGAGAGAAATGAGAGATGGGGAAAGGGAACGTGAATAGAAACCTTTTATCATTCTGAACAAAGATTCTTTGAAGAAGGCACATGTGTACGCCTGGGGCACGATTATATGACTTATGGTTTGTTCAGAATTGGGTTAGTTTTTATGATTTCTTTGAAGTGCCTCAGGAAATTCCACCCAAGTGTCCCCAACCCTATATCATCCCCTAAAAAATTTCACTTTTACATTATAGTTCTGAAGTAAAATAATTTACTCCATATCTCCTTTTCCTGTTTCTTTAAAAATGATAATAAATAATAAACGAAGCTATTTCTTTAAAAATCTGTCTACCTTACTTAAAAATATTCATACCTTTTTCCTACTTCTGGGAATCTGTTCTAAAGCAGTAATTTATTTAGAGCTTTGCACATGATGATGAGATGCTGTTTACTTAATAAAAACGTGGAAGTACTCTGTCTAAGAAGGGGAAAATGGATGTTGTGTAGTCATTAAAAATACATGTTTGGTTGCACGGGTGGCTTTTTCTGTTACTCTCTTCTTCTTTCCACTCCAGACATGCTTGAATGTTTACTCTTCTGTGGACATCATATTTTTAAAAAACAACTTTATTAAAGTATAATTGACATATAAACTGTTCATGTTTAAAGCATACCAGTATGATTAGCTTTGATATATGTATATACCCATAAAACCATCACCACAAAAAAAGATATTCATTACTTCAGAAGTTTCCTTCTGTCCCTTTTTAATTTTTTTTAAACTATAGTTTATTGATTATACTATTGTCCCATTTTTTTCTCCCCTTTATTCCCCTCCACCCTGTATCCCCCTTCAACCAGCATTCCCCCACTCACTTCATGTCCATGAGTCGTACATAGAAGTTCTTTGGCTTCTCCATTTCCTATACTATTCTTAAATTCTCCCTGTTTTGTACCTCCCATTTATGCTTCTTATTCCTTGTACCTTTTCCTCCATTCTCCCCCCACCCCCTCTCTGCTGATAACCTTCCATGTGATCTCCATTTTTGTGATTCTGTTCCTGTTCTAGCAGTTTACTTAGTTTGTTTTTGTTTTTGTTTTTTTAGGTTCAGTTGTTGATAGTAGTGAGTTTGTTGTCATTTTACTGTTTATATTTTTGATCATCTTTTTCTTAGATTAGCCCCTTTAATATTTCATTTAATAAGGGCTTTGTGTTGATGAACTCCTTTAACTTTACTTTATCTGGGAAGCACTTTATCTGCCCTTCCATGCTAAATGATAGCTTTGCTGGATAGGGTATTCTTGGATGTAGGTCCTTGTCTTTCATGACTTTGAATACTTCTTTCCAGCCCCTTCTTGCCTAGCAGGTTTCTTTTGAGAAATCAGCTGATAGTTTTATGGGAACTCATTGGTAGGTAACTCTCCTTTTTTCTTGCTGCTTTTAAGATTCCCTCCTTATCTTTAATTTTGGATAATGTAATTATGATGTGCCTTGGTGTGTGCTTCCTTGGGTCCAACTTCTTTGGTACTCTCTGAGCTTCCTGGACTTCTGGAAGGCTATTTCCTTTGCCAGACTGGGGAAGTTTTCCTTCATTATTTTTTCACATAAGTTTTCAGTGTCTTCCTCTTCCTCTTCTTCTTCTGGCACCCCTATGATTAGATGTTGGAGCATTTAAAGTTGTCCCAGAGGTTCCTCAGCCCCTCCTCATTTTCTTAAATTCTGTTTCTTCATTCTGTTCTGGTTGAATGTTTATTTCTTCTTTCTGCTCCAGATTATTGATTCGAGTCCCGGTTTTGTTCCCTTCACTGTTGGTTCCCTGTATATTTTTCTTTATTTCACTTTGCATAGCCTTCACTTTTTCCTCCATTTTGCGACCATACTCTACCATTTCTGTGAACATCCAGATTATCAGTGTTTTGAAGTCTGCATCTGTTAGATTGGACATATCTTCATCACTTAGTTCTATTTTTGCAGCTTTGATCTGTTCTTTCGTTTGGGCCATATATATTTGTTTTTGTCTCCGTGTGTCTATTATGTTGTGAGGGGTGGAGCCTTAGGTATTCACCGGGATGGGGCAACCCATGTCACTACCTTGTGGCACTGTATGTGGGGGAAGGGTCAGAGAGGGAACAATGTCGCTTGCTTGGCTCTTGGCTGACTTTCAGTCACTTCCCCCGCTACCCACATGCAAATTGGGCCCTTCTGGTGCTGATTCCCAGATGGATGGGTTTGTATTTGTTCTAGGATCCAGCACATCTCTCAGATGAACTGTTCTGTGAGACTGGCAGTGTCTCCTGCTGCTGAAACCCCCACAGGTTTTTATCGGTAGAGGTTTTGAGGCACTGGAACCCTGGGTTGCATGGTCTCTCTCATTCCCCAGTTCTCCCCAATTTATCTGCATGCAAATGTGGGACCACCCAGTTCGCCAGCTGCTGCCTTGTCCCTCCCCGGTCTGCCAGACTCAGGCTTGCAGCGTGTCCTCTCTGCCCCAGCCGCCCATCTCCGCCCCTCCTACCTGTCTGAATGAATGTTTCTTCTTTAACTCCTTGGCCTTTGGACCTCCATACAGTTTGATTTTCTGGCAGTTCTGGTTATTTTTTGTTTTTAAATTTGTTGTCCGTCTTTGGTTGTGCGAGGAGACAAAGTGTATCTGCCTATGCCTCCATCTTGGCCAGAAGTCTCCCTTTTTAATCTTTCTTTCCCACCCTTATCCACGGGCAACCCCTGATCTTCTTTAGATTAGTATAGATTTTCTAGAATTTAAAAATAAATGGAATCAGGGACTTCTAGTATGATAGAGGCATAGGTAAACATGGCTTGCCTCCTCATACAACCACAGCAAAAATTACAACTAAACCATAAAACAGCTGTCACCCAGAATTATCAGAAAATGAAGCTGTATGGAAGTCTGACAACCAAGGAATTAAAGAAGCCACATTTATCCAGACGGGTAGGAGGACTGGAGACATGGAGATGTAGAATGGTCAGTCCCACACCCATGGGTGGTGGTTAAAAATCATGAGGGATACCTTGGGAGCAAGAGATCCCAGCCCCACAGCAAACCACTTGACCCAGAATTCCAGTGCCAGGAAGGTAAGTCCCCATAACTTCTGGCTATAAAAAAAGTAGGGGTTGGCTTGGTGGAAGGAACTGTGGGATTCTCACGAGTCTCCTCTTAAAGGGCCCACGGTGGACTTAGGACTTACTCCCTCTCAACTCCAGCCCCGGGGCAGCAGCAGGATGGGCACCAGTGGCATATGGGGAGAAACTTAAGTGTCTGGCATCAGGTTGAGGGCTGGGGGGACAGCTTCTTCCTGAACAAAACTCCAGAGGCCAGGGAGTAGCGTTGTCCCCTTACTGAACCCTCCCCACAAAGAGCCAGAGAGTGGCGACACCATATCAGAGACTATCAACCAGGTTCATACAGGTTGCCCTGCTCTGGCAATTACCCAAGGTCCCACCCCATAGAACTTACTGGTGCACTTTTCTATAATAGTTCATGCTACTAAGACAGGGAGTCAAAGCAGCTCTACCTAGTACATAGAAACAAACACAGGGAGGCTGCCAAAATGAGGAGACAAAGAAACATGGCCCAAATGAAAGAGCAGAACAATACTCCAGAAAAAGAACTAAACAAAATGGAGATAAGCAATCTATTAGATGCAGAGTTCAAAACACTGGTTATTAGGATGATCAAGGAACTTTCTGAGGACTTCAACAGCATAAAAAAGACCCAGGCAGAAATGAAAGTTACACTAAGTGAAATAAAGTAAAATTTACAGGGAACCAACAATGGAGTGGATGAAGCCAAGAATCAAATCAATGATTTCTAATGTAAGGAAGAAAAAAAACAGTCAATCAAAATAGCAAGAAGAAAAAAGAATCCAAAAAAACAAGAATAGGCCAAGGTGCCTCTGGGACAACTTCAAATGTACCAACATTCAAATCATAGGGGTGTCCAGAAAGTGAAGAGAAAGAGCAAGAAATTGAAAACTTATTTGAAAAAGTAATGAAAGAAAAACTCCCTAATTTGGTGAAGGAAATAGACATACAAGTCCAGGAAGTCCGTCCATCTTGTCCAAACAAGATGGATGCAAAGAGGACCACAGCAAGACACATCTTAATTAAAATGGTAAAGGTTAAAGATAGAGAACCTTAAAAGCATCAAGAGAAAAGCAGAGAGTTACCTACAAAGGAGTTCCCATAAGATTGTCAGCTGAGTTCTCAAAAGAAACTACAGGCTAGAAGGGACTGGCAAGAAGTATTCAAAGTGATGAAAAGCAAGGATCTACACCCTAGATTACTCTATCCAGCAAAGCTATCATTTAGAATGGAGGGGCAGATAAAGTGCTTCCCAGACAAGGTAAAACTAAAGGAGTTCATCATCACCGGGCCATTATTGTATAGAATGTTAAAGGGACTTATTTAAGAAAAAGAAGATCAAAACTGTGAACATTAGAATGGCAATAAATTCACAGTAGTAACAAATCTAAAAAACAAACTAAGCAAACAAGCTGAACAGAAAATGAAATCATAGATATGGAGATTATTTGGAGGGTTATCAGTTGGGAGGGGGAAGAGGGAGATGGGGGAAATTGTGTGGGGATCAAGAAGTACAAATTGGTAGGTACAGTCCTGACTGGCGTGCCTCAGTTGATTGGGCCCCGGCCTGTGAACAGAAAGGTCGCTGGTTTGATTTCCAGTCAGGGCACATGCCTGCGTTGTGGGCCAGTCCCTAGTTGTGGGCGTGTGAGAGGCAACTGGTTGATGTTTCTCCCACATATCGGTGTTCCCCCTCCCCTTCTCTCTAAACATAAATAAAATATTTTTTAAAAAACCAGTTGGTAGGTACAGAATAGACAGGGATGTTAAGAACAGTATAGGAAATTGAGTAGCCAGAGAAATTATGTGTGTGACCCTTGGACATGAAGTAAGGTGCGGGAGGATTGCCGGAGGGAATGGTGAGTACCGAGTGGAGCAGGGCATGGAGGAAAATTGGGACAAATGTAATAGCATAATCAATAAAATATATTAAAAAATAAAAATAAATGGAATCATACACTAAGTACTCTTCTTTTTAACAGCATTATTGAGGTATAATTTATGTACCATAAAACTCACTCCTTTTAAGCATACAGTTAGTAATTTTAGTAAATGTGTAGAATTGTATATCATCAGCACAATCTAGTTTGTTAACGTTTCTATAACCCCCAAAACATCCCTCGTGCCCATTTGCTCAAAAGTTCCCTTGTGCCATCCCCACTCCTACCCTAAGTCCATGGTGTCCACTGCCTTGGTGTCTCTTTAAATATGCCTTTCCTGGGCTTTTTATAAATGGAGCCATGTACTATGTAGTCTGTGTCTGGCTTCACATAATGTTCTGATGTTCATTCTTGTTGTAGCATGTGTCAATAGTTGGTTCCTTTTAATTGCTGGATAGTATTCCATTGTATGGACAGCTCATAATTTGTTTATTTACTCACCTGTTGGTGGATTTTTGATTGTTAACAGATTTTGGCTTTAGATAAATCTTGTAGGATCGCTTATGTGCAAATCTTTGTATGGGCATATGTTTTCACTTCTCTTGGGTATATGCTTGGTAGTTGGACGGCTGGATCATATCGTAGGTGGAAACAGTTGTACCATTTTACATTCCCACTTAGTATTGTAGGAAAGTTCTCATTGCTCTATGTTATCATCAACATTTGGCATGATGAGTCTTTTTAATTTTATACATTGTAATAGGTATAAATAGTAGTATCTCATTGTGGTTTTGATTTGCATTTCCTTAATGACTAATGATATTGAATATCTTTTCATGTGCTTATTTTCCATTCATTTTTTTTAGAATGTTCATATTTTCCCCCACTTTTAAAAATTGGCTTGTTACATATATAGTCTGCATACAAGGCATTTATCAGATATGTGATATACAAATATTCTCTCTCAATCTGTGTCTTGCCTTTTCATTCTCTTAGCAGTATCTTTTGAAGAGCAGATATAAATTTTGATGATGTTCAGTTTATCAGTTTTTTTAATGGATCATGCATTTGGTGATATGTCAAAGAATGATTTTTTTCTTAAGTTTTCTTCTAAAAGTGTTATAGTTCTAGATTTTAAATTTAGATCTAAGCTTTTTTTTATTTGTGCATGGCAGGAGCATATGAATATCCAGTTGTGCTAGCATCATATTTTTTCCACCCTTTCTCCATTTTCATTTTTATTGAGAACTAGTTAACTTTTTATGAATCTATTTCTGGACTCTATTTGGTTTTTTGATTTTTTTGTTTATATTGACATCAACGCTACACTGTCTTGATAGCTTTGTAATAAGCCTTTAAATTGGATAATGTAAATCTTACAACTTTGTACTTTGTTATCAAAGATGTTTTGGCTATTCTAGGTCCATTATATTATAAATTTTAGAATCATCTTGTCAATTTCTTTGTAAGAAGCCCTCTGGGATTTTGATTGGGATTATGTCGGGGCTATAGATCAACTTGGGTAGAATTGATAGCCTAATAATAATAGTGAGTCCACTGATCCATGATCACAGTATATTTTCCCTTTTATTTGTCATCTCTAATTTCTGTCAGCAATGTGTTACAGTTTTAAAGGTACAGATCTTGTTCTCTTTTGTCAGGTTTATCCCTAAGTATTTCATATTTTTGAGGTATTATAATTGGTATTTTAAAAATTCAATTTCCATTCGTTGCTAGTATGTAGAAATAAAATTACTTTTGCCCTAACTGGCGTGGTTCGGTGGATTGAGTGCTGGCCTGTGGACTGAAAGATTACCAGTTTGATTCCCAGTTAGAGGATGTGCCCGGGTTGTGGGGCAGGTCACCAGTTGGAGGACTGTGAGAGGCAATCAATTGATGTATCTCTCGCACATTGATGTTTTTCTCCCTCCCTTTCTCCCTTCTTTCCCCTCTCTCTAAAAATCAGTGAATAAAATCTTTAGAAGTACCACTACTTTTTATGTATTTATCTTATATGCCGAAACCTTGGTGAATTCACTTACTCATTCTAGTAGGGGTTTTGTAGATTTCATAGGATTTTCTATGTGCAATCATTTTGTCTGTGGCTACAGACCATTTTACTTTTCCAATCTGGATGCCTTCTCATTTTCTTGCCTATCGCACTGGCTAGAACTTTCAATACATGTTGAATAGAAGTGGTAAAACTGTACATCCTTGCCATGTTTTTGATCTTAGGGGGAAATCAGTCTTTCACCATTAAGTATGATGCTAGCTTGAGGTTCTTTAAAGATTTCTTTTATTGGATAGAGAAAGTCCCTTTCTGTTCCTAGTTTTACGTGAAATTGTATCAGGAATAAATGTTGGATTTTGTCAAATATGTTTTCTGCATCTATTGAGATTCATATAGGTCTTTGTTTTTAGTGTGTTAATATGGTGAATAACTTGATTGATTTTCAGTGTTATCTAACCTTGCATTCTTGAAATAAACCCCATTTACTCATGATATATTACCCTTTTTTATAATGTTATATTTGATTGACTGAAATTTTGTTATGAATTTTTGCATCTGGGTTCATCAGGGATATTAGTCTGTAGTTTTCTTTTATTACTAGAATGTTCAATATAATTCTCTAGTAGAGCCATCTGGGCCTGTAGGAAATATTTTAAACTCCAAATTCAATTTGTATAATAGATATATAGCTATTTAGGTTACCTGTAATAGCTCTTTTTGAGTAAGCTTTGACAGATTGTGTCTTTCAAGGAATTTGTGCATTTTATCCCAGTAGTCAAATTTATTGGCATAAGGTTCACAGTATTCTCTTATTGCCCTTTTAATATCTTACCTTATTCCTGATGTTAGTGATTAGTGTGCTCCCTTTCTCCCTCCATCCTTCCTTCTCCTTCTCTCTCCTCATGATCAGACTGGCTAGATTTTCTTAGACATCTTTAGTTTCATTCATTTTTCTTTACTGCTTGTCTGTTTTCTACTTCATTGATTTCTGCTCTACTCTTTATCATTTCATTTCTCCTGCTTAATTTGGATTTTATTTGCTCTTTTTTTTCTAGTTTCTTAAGTTGTAATCTAAGGTCATTGATATGAAACTTCCTTCTTTTCTAACATAGGCATGTTAGTGCTATAAATTTCCCTCTAAATACTGCTTTAGCCATATCCTACAAATTTTGATATTTTGTGTTTAGTTTCATTCAGTTAAAAATGCTTTAAAATTTCCCTTTTGACTACTCCTTTGACACTTGGGTTTTTAGAAGTATGTTATGTAGTTTTTAAATATTTGGGAGGATTTTCTAGATATTGTAGTATTGTTGATTGATAATTTAATGCCATTGTAGCCAGTGAACATTGTTATGACTTGAATCCTTTTAAAATTTATTGAGACCCGTTTTATGGCTCAGAATATGGTCTAACCCTGTTAAATGATCCATGCGCACTTGAAAACAATATGCATCCTGTTATTAGTGGGCAAGTGTTCTATAAATGTCAATTAGGTCAGATTGGTTTGTGTCGTTCAGATCCTCTATATTCTTACTTATTTTCTATTAGTTTCTATCACTTATTTAGAGAGGTAATGAAATATCATACTGTGTTTATATATATAGATTTCCCTTTATGGCCAGATAAGCTTTTATTTTATGTACTTCGAAGTCCTGTTATTAGATGTGTACATGTTTAGGATTATTATGTCCTCTTGAAGAACTGATCCTTTATCATAATATCTCTGGTAATATTCTTTGCTCCAAAATCTGTTTTGTCTGATTTTATATTTATATATGTATATGTATAAAATTTTCTTTTCTTTTTTTTTAAGAAAGAGGGGAAGGGAGGGAGAAAGAGAGGGAGAGAAACATCGATGTGAGACAGAACGTCGTGGTTGCCTCGTGTACATGCCCCCAACCAGGGACCGAAAATGAACCTGTAACCCAGGCATGTACCTGGACTGGGAATCAAACTTGCGATCTTTTGCTTTGTGGGACGATGCCCAACCAGCTGAGTCACACCAGTCAGGGTTTATCTGATATTAATATAGTCACCCAGGCTTTCTTTTGGTTAGTATTAGCATAATATATTTTTTTTCTGTCATTCCATCATTTTTCCCTTAACCTATTTGTGTTTTTATGTTTTAAGTAGATTTCTTACAGCCTGCATATAGCCAGGTATTGCTTTTTATTCAGTTTGGCAGTCTCTGCTGATTAATTGGAGTGATTATTGATGTGATTAGATTCAAGTCTACCAACTTAGTATTATTTTCTGTTGGTCCCATGTGTTCTTTGTTTATTTTGTCTGTATTTTTATGCTTTCCTTTTAATTAATTGGGTATTTTTATTCCCTTTTACCTCCTTTGGTTGACTTCTTCATCATGGTAAGAAGAATAATACCCCCTCCCCTCAAGGATGCCAGTTTCCTAATCCATGAACCTGTGACTATTATGTTATATGGCAAAGAGGAATTAGGCTTGCAGATGGAATTTAAGGTTGTTAAACAACTGACCTTAAAATAGGGAGATTATCCTACGTTCTCCAGGTAGGCCCAAATGAATCACAAGGGTTCTTAAAAGTGAAAGAGAAAGATATAATTATGAAAGAAACACACAGAAAGATGTAACATTGCTTACTTTGAAAATGGAGGAAGGGGATCATGAGCCAAGGAGAATGAATGACTCCTAGACTCTGAAAAGGAGAGGAAACCAATTCTGTTGTAAAACCTCCAGAAAAGAATATAGCCCTGCCAACCCCTTGATTCTAGCCCAGTGAAATCTGTGTCAGATTTCTGTCTTACAGAACTGTAAGCTGGTATATTTTTGTGATTATTAGTATTCTAACTTATACCCCAGGAACTATGAAGTTTTTATTCTGGATTTTTGGAATAGGTATTATTCCTGGCCCATGTGATCTCTGGGTTCTGTGCTTTGTAATTTTTTCAGATAGTTCTTTGGCCTTTGTCATTTCCACAGACATATGAGATGATCAATACTCAGTTGAATACTGTAGGGAGATCCTCTGCAGATCTTTACAGTTCTGTCTCTGTGTAGTTCTTTGCTCTCCCAGACTTCCAGCTACGTCTCTTCAACTGAGGAAGACTGCCAGTCTCTTTCTCTGGATTTCCTCTTCCTGTGCTGTGGCCTAGAAGTTTTCTCTTGGCAGTTGGCTGGGGCAGTCATAGGACTCATCTTACTTTTTTTTCATTTCTTAGTAATTGCTTTTCTTCATTCCCTAATGTCATTGTTTTGAGTGCTGTTGTTTCATATATTTTGTCTGGCTTTTGAATTGTTGCAGATGGGATGATAAATCTGGTACCTGTTATTCCATTTTGACTGGAAGCAGAAGTCCACCATGTTTTTGTCTTTTTTTAAAAATTAATTTTTAATGGATATATTGAGGTGACATTGGTTAATAAAATTATATAGGTTTAAGGTGTACAATTCTAAAATACATCATCTTGTCTTTCTTTTTAATTTTAATTTTTTGGCATTCACCTGCTTAACTACTGCTTATTCTTCAAGACTCACCCCAGGCTTTACTTCTTCTATGATACTAATTTCTCCAAGTTGGGCCCATATGCTCTCATTGTGTAACAGCCTATCATTGTCTTTTCAGTCTGAGAACATGGTGCTTATTGTTCAAATTCAGTCCTTCCAAATATAACCCTTGATCTTGTCCCCTTGCATCTTTAGTTACTATTACATTTTTCTCTCTTTTCATCCAAAAATTTGAAGGGTAGCTTATACTTGCTTTTCTTCATTCACTTGTGTTTAATCCTCAGCCCTGTGGAATTTGATTTCCAACCTGCTCTTGCCAGGGTCACTGATAACCTCACAATTGCCAAGTGTAATGCATTTTTTTAGTCCTTACCTGATTGAGCCTCTCTTCATTATTTCAACAGGTTGTAATTGTCCCTTCTTTCTTGTTATAACACTTAACTATTTTTTTCCTTCTCTCCGATTATTCCTTTTTAGTTAGTTTTTGGGTCATTTTATCTGCTCTCATCTTAAACATTGCTATTCCCGCATATTCTATTTTTGAGCCTGTTTCCTTTATTTACATGTTCTTCTTGTGTAAGCTCATTTATTTCCATGGCTTTGGCTTTTTTCTTTGGGAATTTGATTCCAACTCTGGGGTCTCTATCTGAATTTCCCAGAGGTACTTCAGATTCAATATGTCTAAAACATAACCTACTTGTTATTTTCTTAGAACCAGCCTATCTTGGTTTTTGACACTGCTATAGTTAGTCCCTCACTCAAGCTGGAAACATGGGAGTCATCTTAAATTCTTTTCACCAAGCCCCAGATGCATTTCAGCTTCACAGATATAGGTCCTTAATATTTTAAAATCCATTCCTCAGAGGGAATTTTTGGTAAGGTGGCAGAATAAAGTGATATCCTGAACCCTCCCACAGATAATAATTATAAAATATGTAAAAACTGTATTTAAAGAAACTGGAAAGTATCCAAAAGCAGGCAGAAGTTAGAGGAGAGTTTACTCTTAAAAACAGCAACTGGATGTGATAAGAATTATGAATTTGCAGCTTAAAAATTTTTTTGCCTGAGGGCATTAACCAGCCCTCACAGCAGAGGAAAGTGCCAGTGGAAAATTCAGTCTTACTTTTTTATGGTGGCAGAGAACAGAGTTCAGGATAGAAAAATTACCTGGAAATATAAGGGGAAGTGCCCTTGAAAGTAAGAGGGTGAAACCTGTAATCTGACTCTAAACTCTACTAAAATTCCTGGCTGAACCTCTAAACATGGAGAGATCCCAGAGTGCCTGGTGAAAAAGCACGTGGAAATCAGAGAGTCAGAGTTCTGGCTTTGAAAGACTGAGTCTACACCAGGTGAGCTCTGTGAGTTTGTTGCTTCTTTTCCTGAGTGCATTCCCAAACCATGTGCAGCTCAGGTGGCAGAAATCTGAAGTCTTACTGATTTGAGTCCCAGAGAACAGAGTCTAAGACTGAAACATTGGAGAATGATCTCCAGAATAAAGAAAGCACAGTGCAAGCAGGCCCCACCCAAATCTGAGTATAATCTATGGTCTAATTTTTGACCAATCATTAGGTTACTCAGGAAGACCTGTAGGGGACCAGGCTAATAAAGGAGCCACAAGAATTACACAGTGCATCAGTTGCTGCACATTGCAAGGGAAACAAAGTCTACAAAGAATACCCCAAAGAATCCCAAGGAAACCACAGTAGAATTTAGAGTTATTACATGTACTAGATAGAATGTCCAGCATTCAAACAAAAATTATTAGACATGCAGAGGAACAGGAAAGAGTGACCCATACTCAGCAGAAGAAAAGCAGTCATTAAGAACTGACTCTAGGTTGACTCGGGTGTTTGAGTTAGTTGTCAGAGACTCCAAAGTATTTTCAGAAAACTAAAGGAAAATGGTTTTACTGCAGGACAGTTAAGGAATTTCAAAAGAGAAATGTGAACAATTTTTAAAATGGGGAATTAAAAACAAGAACTTCCACTTATGGCATCATAATGGATTCATAATATTTTCATTGTAAAAAACATGTATAAAACTGGACAAAGTTGTCAAAAACAGGTATTTCTGGCTACTAGAGATATAATAGAGGCATAAGCAAGTTGAGAAGTATTTATTCTTCAAAAAGTGTTTATTCTTTATTCTCGGTAATGCTTTGAGCAAGGACAGAGGAAGAAGTCTTGTAACCTTCTTCTTGGGGCTTGTCCCATCTGTCTCGACCTTTATCACCCCCACTCAGGTGACAAGAAAATGTAGTTTTCCTTTTGTCTCTCTGAGTATCATCATGGTATTCACCAAGAACAAGCATCTTATAAAAGGTGGCAAAAAGGAAGTCAAGAAGAAAATGTTTGATCCAGTTTCTGTGAAAGATTTCTATAATGTGAAAGCACCATCTTTCCAGTAAGAAATACTGGAGAAACATTAGTCAGGAAGGACTCAAGGAACCAAAATCATATCTGATGGTCTCATGGATTGTGGTTTTGAAGTGAGCCTAGCTGATATGCAGAATGATGAAGTTGCATTTAGAAAACTCAAGCTAATTACTGAGGATGTTCAGGACAAAAATTGCCTAATTTCCATGGCATGGACCTTACCTGTGACAAAATGTGCTTGCTCCATAATAAAAAAATGGCAGACCATGATTGAAGATCATGTTGATGTCAAGACTGCTGATGATTATTTGCTTCATCTGTTCCGTGTTGGTTTTACTGAAAAATGCAACAATCAGATTTGAAAGACCTCTCATGCTCAGCATCAACAGGTCTGCCAAATCCAGAAGATGATGGAAATCATGACCTGAGAGGTACAGACAAATTACTTGGAAGAAATTGTCAATAAATTGATACAAGATAGTATTAGAAAAGACAGAGAAAATGCTTGCCAATCTAATTACTCCATCATGTGTTTGTTAGAAAAGTCAAAATGCTGAAGAAGCCCAAGTTTGAATTGGGAAAACTCATGGAGCTTCATAGTGAAGGTAGCAGTTCTGGGAAAGGTACTGATGATGAGACAGGTGCTAAAGTTGAACAAACTGATGGAGATGAGCCCTCAGTCCAAGAATCTGTTTAAAACTCAGACATTTAATGGTAATAAATAAAAAATCCTATTTGCGATTAAAAAAGAAAGAGAGCAATTTACTTTCACCAGTGTGTGGCTGAACATAAAAACTAGCAACTTTTCTGCAAGAGGAGATGGACTTTATTTGGAGCAGAGGGTAAAATTTACAGCTTTGCCAACTAAAATTGGCAGACTTGGTTGGGAATGAAGAGAATCCACAGCTTTGCTAGGCTGAGGTTGCGATCACTGTTGGGGTGAGTGGAGGACCTGCCAGAAACTTAACTGGAAGATCCTGAAAATAAGTGAGCCATAGAACGGGTTGAGATGAGCTCTCCACATATCCCTAGCTGTCTGAGAAACTATTTGCATGTATGAAAGAGACCCAAGAGAGTCTGGCAAAAAGAAAAAATCAAGGGAGATTTAAAAATTGGCTGAAATTTAGAATGCATTCCTCAAGCAATACACAGATGGATTGGCAGAGGGTGAAGCTTTATGGGCTTCAGGTGTTGGGTGGCCTCTACCCAAATCATTGACTGACTGCTAAACTATGCAGATATAGGGTGACACCTAGGAACCCAGGCTAAAATAAAAATAAGAATTAAACTGAGCAGAGACATCAGTGGCAATATACTGTGTATGTGTGTATGTGTATGTATGAGAGATTCTCTAGTTTAAGTACAGGGAAGTTACTAAAAATAACAGCCCTTCAGAAAAATAAAACAGAATCCAGAGTTGCTATAGTCTATTATCAAAAATTTCCAGCTTTCAGCCAGATGTTATGCGATATGCAAAAAAGTATCAGGAAAATGACTCATGCTCAGAGAAAAATAATAATCAACAAATGAATTCTGAGTGGACTCACCTGTTAATTTAGCAAATACTTCAAAACAGCTGTAAAATATGCTTAAAAAGTAAAGGAATCTATGTTCAAAGATTAAAGGAAAATGAGATGACAATTACACAACAAAGAATGGCTCTAACCACTTTTATTCAGCATTGTTCTGGAGGCCCTAGCCAATGTGATAATGCAAGAGCATGAAAGGAATAAAAAATTGGAAATGAAGAAGCAAAACTACCTTTATTCACAGATGATATAATCATGTATCTAGAAACTTCCAAGGGTTGTACATAAAAGCTACTGGAATTATTAAGTGAATTTGGCAAGGTTGTGGGATATAAGATCAATATAAAAAATCAATTGTGTTTATGTATTTGTAATCAGTAATTGAGAATTAAAGTTTTAAAATGTATTATAGCATCCAAAAACATGAAAATAGGGATAAATTTAACAAAGTATGTGCAAAAGCTATATGCAGAAAACTATAAAACATTGCTGAGAGAAAATAAAGAACTAAACAAATGGAAATAGATACCATTGTAATGGGTTGAATAGTGTACCCACCAAAATTATGTCCACTTGGAACCTCACTATGTGACCTTATTTGGGAATAGGGTCTTTGCAGGTATAATTAGTTAAGGATCTTGAGATGAAATCATTCTTTATTTAGGATGAGCTCTAAATCCAATGACTGGCTTCTTTACAAGAAAAAGGAGGGAGAGCCCTGACTTGGTGTCTTGGTTTGTTGGAGTGTTTCTGGGTACACCAAAAGGTTGCAGGTTTGATTCCTAGTCAGGCACATGTCAAGGTTGTGGGTTTGATTCCTAGTTGGGGTACGTATGGTAGGCAACTGATATTTATCTCTCACATCGATGTTTGCCTCTCTCCCCCCCCCTGCTTTCTCTCTCTAAAATCAATAAACATATCTTCAGGTGAGGATTATTAAAAAAAAAAGGGGTGGGGGAGATTTAGACCCACAGTGACATGAGAAAGAAGACTAGGTGAAGATGGACGCAGAAACTGGAGTTACGTTGCCAGAAGCCAAGGAATGCTAAGAGCCTCTAGGAGCTGGAAGAGGCACAGACGATTCTTCTGAAAAACCTTCAGAGGAAATGTGGCCATACTAATGCCTTGATTTTGTGCTTCTGGCCTCTAGAACTATGAGAAAATTAATTTCCATTGTTTTAAGTCAGGGGTCCCCAACCCCCGGGTCACAGACCGATATTGGTCCATGGCCTGTTAGGAACCAGGCCACACAGCAGGAGGTCAGTGGAAGGTGAGTGAGCGAGCTAAGCTTCCTCTATTTACAGTCACTCCCCATGCTCGCATCACTACCTGAGCTCTGCCTCCTGTCAGATCAGCAGTGGCATTAGATTCTCATAGGAGCGTGAACTGTGGACTGCACATGCGAGGAATCTAGGTTGTGTGCTCCTTATGAGAATTTAATGCCTGATGATCTGAGATGGAGCTGAGGCAGTGATTCTAGTGCTGGCAAGTGGTTGCAAATACAGACTGCCACCCCTAGATGGGACTGTCTGGTTACAGGAAAACAAGCTCAGAGCTCCCACTGTTTCAGCATTATGGTGAATTGTATAATTATTTCATTATATATTACAATGTAATAATTATAGAAATAAAGTGCACAATAAAAGTAATACACTTGAATCATCCTGAAACCATTCCTCTCCCCCTCCCTTCAGTTTGTGGAAAAATTGTCTTCCATGGTCCCTGGTGCCAAAAAAAATTGGAGACTGCTGTTTTAAGTCACCAAGTTTGTGGTAATTTGTTATGGCAGCCCTAGGAAACTAATACAGTCATGTACATGGATTGGGACTTAGAATGATCAAAAATGATTTTGAAAATGAACAACAAAATTGGAAGACTTAAGTTTTAAGGCTTACTATAAAGCTATCGTAATCAAAGCAGTGGCACTGGTATAAAGACAGACTAAATCAATGAAACAGAATAGAATCCAGAAATAGACTCAACAAATATCCTCAATTCATGTGCCAAAATAATTCAGTGGGGGAAGGATAGTGTTTTCAATAAATGGTGTTGGCATAATTGGATAGTGATAAGGAAAAACATGAACCTTAATCCTTACCTCACACCATACATAAAAATTGTCTCAAAATGGACCATAGACCTAAATTTAAGAGCTAAAAGTATAAAACTTATATAAGAAAACACAGAACATTTTTGTGATCTTGAATGAATAAGTCACTAAAAGCAAGAAACATACAAAAAATTTATAAACTTGAGCTCATCAAAATTCTAAACTTATTATTTAAAAGATACTATCAAAATAAAACTTAAGCTATAGACTGGGAAAATATATTTGCAAATTAAATACCTAAAAAAGGACTTATTTGTGGAAAATATAAAGAGCTCTTGTAACTAAATTAGAAAACTAATAACATGAACAGATTGTTCACCAAAGAAGTTATACAGAAGTCCAATAAGTACATGAAAAGATGCTGAACATCATTAATCATTAGAAAAATACAAATTAAAACTACAATAAGATGCTGCTATATACCTCAGTAATGGCTAAAATTAAAAAGACTCCCTATACCAGATTCTGGCAAGGTTGTAGAACAACTGGAATGCTCACAGTGTTGGTGGGACTATATAATGATGCAATAACTTTGGAAACTTGTTTGGCAGTTTTTTAAAAAATCTAAATGTACACCTTCCATATCACCAGTCATTCTACCTATAGATATTTATCCAAGAGAAATGAAAGGATATAGTCACACAAAGACTAGAGGAATATTTATAGCAGCTCAATTTGTAGTAGCCAAAAACTGGAATCAACTCTAATGTTCATCTTTTGGTTAATAAATCAGACAGAATGCTACTCAGCAATCATGAGAAAAGAATTATTAATATACATGACAACATGGGTGAATAGCAAAATAATTTTGCTGAGTGAAGCCAGACCCCCCCCCCAAAAAAGTGTGCATAATGTGTGATTCCCTTTATATAAAATTCTTGAAAATGCAAACTAATTATCGTGATAGAAGATGGAGCAGTGGTTGCTTGGGGATGGAAGTGGGAAGAGAAGGGATTACAAAGGAGCATGAGGAACCTTTGGATGGGATGGATATGTTCATTATCTTGATTGTAGTGATGGTTTCATAGGCAAACACATATGTCAAAATTTACCTAATTGTCGACTTTAAATATGTTCAGTTTATTCATTGTATGTCAGTTATAACATAATAAAGTTGTAAAAAAATGAATAAAGATTTGAATAAACTTAACAAAAGGAAATAACATGACTGGCCTCATTAGTTATTAGGAAAATGCAAATTAAAACACAGTGAGGTACTATTAGAATGACAAAAAGAAATAAAAACATGACTACCAAGTGTTGGTGAAGTTGTGGAGCAGCCGGAACTCTCATACATTTGTGGTGGAAATGCAAAATGGTACATCCACTTTGGATAACAGTTCACAGTTTCATATAAAGTTAAACATACACTTACATGTAACTAACAACAAGTACTAAGTATTTACTCAAGATAAAACATGTTTACAGAAACATTCGTATTGAAATATTTATAGTAGCTTTGTTTGTAAGAGCTGAGAACTGAATACAACTTAAATCTCTTATCAATATATGAATGGATAAATTTTACATTTCTATAATAGTAAAGTACTTGATAATAAAAAGGAATGAACCACTGGTATATGCAATCTTGGATGAATCTTAAAAACATGTTTTGTGAAAACAGCCAAAAACAAAAATAGTATGTATAAGATTTTAAAATATGAAATGTAAGAAAGCCCAGACTAGTTCATAGCACCAAAAAACAAATCAGTCGCTGCCTGAGCTTGACGGTGGAGGCAGGAATTTGCTGCAGAGGAGCAAGAACCAACTTTTGGGGCTGATAGAAATGTCTCTCTCTTGATTACAGTACTTAGGCATATATACTTGTCAAAACTCATTGACCTATATACTTTATTTTTAAAAATTATATTGAGTAGTATGGACATTTTGATGTTAATTCTTCCAATCCATGAACACGGTATATGCTTCCATTTATTTGTGTCTTCCTTAATTTCTTCACTGCTGTGTAGTTTTCTGAGTGCAGGTCTTTTACTTCCTTGGTTAGGTTTATTCCTAGGTACTTTATTTTTCTTGTTGCTATAGCAAATGGGATTTTTTTCCTGATTTCTTTTTCTGATACTTTGTTGTTGGTATACAAAAATGCCTTCGATTTCTGAACATTGACTTTGTATCCTGCTGTTTTGACAAATTCACATACTAGCTCGAGCAGTTTTTTGGTGGAGTCTGTAGGGTTTTCTGTGTACACTATCATGTCATCTGCAAACAATGACAGCTTTACTTCCCCCTTTTCAGTTTGGGTGCCTTTTATTTTTCTTGTCTGATCGCTGTGGGTAGGACTTCCAATACTATGTTGAACAGACGTGGTGAAAGTGGACTTCCTTGTCTTGATCCCGATATTAGTGGAAAGCTTTTAGTTTTTGCCCATTGAGTATGATATTGGCTGTAGGTTTCTCATATATGGCCTTGATTATGTTGAAATATGCTCCCTCTACTCCCACTTTGCTGAGTGTTTTTATCATAAATGGGTGCTGTACCTTATCAGATGCTTTTTCCGCATCTATTATATGATCATGTGATTTTTGTGATTATGCTATTAGAGTTGTCCTGATTTTTCCCCTTTCTCCCCTCTATTCAGCACCCCCCACTCCCTCAGGCAATCCCCACACCATTGTTCATGTCCTTGGGTCATGCGTATAAGTTTTTTGGCTACTCCATTTCCTGCGCTGTACTTTACATCCTCATGGCTATTCTTCTGCAACTACCTATTTGTACTTCTTAATCCCCTCACCTCTTCACCCATTCTTTCACAACAGTTTCCCATCTGGCAGTGATCAGAATGCTCTCTGTATCCATGATTCTGTCTCTGTTCTTCTTGTTTGCTTAGTTTGTTTTTTAGATTCAATTGTCGACAGGTTTGTAATTTTTGTCATTTTATTCATAGTTTTTTCTTAAATAAGTCCCTTTACCATTTCATATAATGGTGGTTTGGTGATGATGAACTCCTTTCATTTTTTTTTTTTGTCTGGGAAGCACTTTATCTGCCCCTTGATTCTAAATGATATCTTTGCCGGGTAGAGCAGTTTTGGCTGTAGGTCACTGCTTTACATGACTTGGCTATTTCTTGTCAATCCTTTCTAGCCTGCAAAGTTTCTTTTGAGAAATCAGCTGACAGCCTAATGGGAATTCCCCTATAGTTAACTAACTGCTTTTCTCTTGCTGCTTTTAAGATTCTCTTTATCTTTAACCTTTGGCATTTTAATTATGACACGTCCTGGAGTGGACCTTTTTGCATCCATCTTGTTTGGGACTCTCTGTTCTCCCTTAACTTGCATGTCTATTTTCTTCAAACTAGGGAAGTTTTCTTTCATTATTTTTTCAAATAGATTTCCAACTTCTTGCTCTTTCTCTTCTCCCGCTGGCACCCCTGTGATGCAAATGTTGGACCTCTGAAGCTGTCCCAGAGGCCGCTTACACTGTCCTTGTTTTTTGGATTCTTTTTTCTTGTTGTTCTGATTTTGGTTGTTTTTTGCTTCCTTATGTTCCAAATCATTGATTTGATTCTAGACTTCATCCACTCTACTGTTGTTTCCCTATAAATTGATCTTTATTTTAATTAGTGTATCCTTCATTTATGCCTGGATCTTTTTTATGCTGCTGAGATTCTCACTAAGTTCCTTGAGCATCCTTATAACCAATATTTTGAGCTCTGCACTGATAAGTTGTTTATCTTCATTTTGTTAAGTTCTTTTTCTGGAGTTGTCATCTCTTCTTATGTTTGGCCCATGTTTCTTCGTCTCCTTATTTTGGCATCCTCCCTGTGTTTGTTTCTCTGTACTAAGTAGAGCTGCTATGACTCCCTGTATTGGTAGCATAGCCTAATGAGATAGGTGTCCTATAGAGTCCAGTGGCACAGCCTCCCCTATCACCCAATCTCAGTTCTTGAGGTACATCCTTGGGGTGCGCCAAGAACACTCTCCTCTCATAGTTGAGGCTTGATTGCTGTTGGCAGGTCAATGGGAGGGACTTACCCAGGCCAGCCAGCTGCAAGGACTGGCTGTGACCACTGACCACCAACCTATGCCCTCCGTGGAGGATCCGCTGTGCAGGGGCAGGGTGGTGGTATACTGACGTGGTATGTAGCTATCCACTAGGTGCTCAGGCCCTGGGGTTTCCTGGGTGGTGCAGGCCAAGGTCAGCCCCCACCTTTTGACCACCTGTATTTTGCCTGGGGCCACCCTGCCTGAGCTATGAAGAAATCTGAGGTGGCTGCTACTTGTACTGGGCTTGGAGATTCTCAGGCAAAGTCAAACTGTGAATCTAGGCTGGCTGCTGCTAGGGCCAGGCCTGGGGCCACTTAGCAAGAGGTACAGGGGACTCACTGAGGCTGGCTCTTGCTTGTTTGAGAGGATTTAGGAAGTTGTGAAGCCTGTGCCAAGACCAGCCATTCTTATAGAAAAGCAGCTTGCGTGGGCCCATAAGTTGGGTGGGATAGTCTCTGGGGATCTCCAGGGCGGGGCACACTGTTAACCAGGTTAATGGAGTCTCAGGTATGGCACCACTCTGCTGGCTCAGTGGCTCTGTGGGAGGAGGGTTCAGAAAAGAGATGATGGCCTCTGTCCACTTTTCTGTCTGGGGGAAAACTGTCCCCCAGACAGCTCTAACCATGGTGCCAGAATCTTCGGTTTCTTCCTGCACGCCACTGGTCCCTTTCAATCTGCTACCCCAGTGCTGGAGCTCAGAGGGAGTGAGTCTGAGTAAGTTCGTGTGTGGATTCTTTAAGATGAACTGCTTGAGACTCCAATAGTTTCTTCTACTGACTCAATCCCCACTGGTTATTGCAGCCAGAAGTTATGGGGACTTACCTTCCTGGCACTGGAACCCTGGGCTAGGGGTCCTGGTGTGGGGCTGGGACTCCTTGAATCCAAGATATCCCGAATTTTCATCCACCACTTGTGGACATGGGACCAGCCCATTCCGTGTCTCTTTTCTGGATGGAAGTGGCTTCTTTAATTCCCTATTTGTCAGACTTCCATTCAACTTGATTTCTGGTGGTTCTGAGTGATGGTTGTTCTGTATTTTAGTTGTAATTTTGATGTGGTTGTGTGAGAAGTTGAGCCACGTTGACCTATTCTGCCATCTTGGCGGGAAGTCCTCCCTATACACTTTAAATGCATGCCATTAATTTTATGTAAATTACACTTCAATTAAGTTGATTTGAAAAAATCCATACCACCACCTTTATTTTGCAGCTCATTATTTCTCATTTGGATGAACACACAGCTCTTCTAAGTGGTATTCCTGCTGTTGCCTTACTTCTTCAAACCCATACACTAGGCAGCAACCTGAATGATCCATTAAAACAGAAATCAGACCTTGTCTCTTCCCTGCATATAACCCTTTAATTGCTCACCATTAACTGGCTCCTTAAAGAAGCATATACCCTCTTCTTTAGTCTGGCCCTTGACTATCTTTCCAGCTCACTTTCCATTACTTTATGCCTCTCACTTTGCTTATGATTCTCAGTTCTCAACACACACCATGTTAATCTCATTTGTTGTGCCTATACTCATCTCTCACCTCAGCCTTTTGTTTTACCCTTCAAAACTCAGCTCAGGACTCTCCCCTTCCAGAAAGGCTTTAAGTAAACCATCCTTCTTCACATGCTCCCTTTCTCTGAGAGATGAATTAAGTACTCTCAGATTGTGTTTCTTTGTTTCATCATAACTTTTATAGATATTGTTACCATTTTGGCTTACTGTGTTTTAAGTTCTCCTTCCCCCACTCGATTGTTCACTTTTGACTGCAATGATTATGTTTTATTTATATTTTGGATCCAGAAGGCCAGTTTCATAATAGGTGCATAGTAGGTATTTGCAGAAAGATTGAATATAAATATTAAGTGAGAAAAGATAAAAGTACTATACAGAGTATAATTATTACTATTTTAAGATTTATATCAACATTTAAACACCAGTTTGGATGGTGAGGTTAGTTTCTTTAATATTGTTGATAGTTTTACATTAAAAAGAATTTACTATGCAATTATTTCATGAGCCATTACCTAAAAAAATAGGCTGTATAATTTTTGCCTACTCAATTGAATTTTTGCATTTCTTTAGGTCCACAAGGCAATTACAGTTTCCAATCCCCCAACCACAGATGTGGCTGGGGAGATGACTGTTTGGACAAAGAATATATCAGTCCAACCTGAGACGTCAGAGGATCTGGCTACTACGCCTAGCGCTCAACAAGTAAAAAGCCTTGGGAAAATCCAGATTGATACCCCTCTGCCAGTGACTCCCTCCTACAGTTACGCTACGCCTACCCCACACACTTCTTTCCAGAGTACCTCAGCACCATATCCAGGTGAGGCCCTTTGCTTCTACCCATGGAGATAGGATGGAAAAGTTGAACATTTGATCAAAAAGTTCCCTTCCAGTGGAAAGAAAGGAAGGAGGCATGTCTTTTAAATCTGTAGGTTAGACAAAAAATAATCCTGTAAGTGTCCCTGTAATCATAGGATTTGGGACTCTCCATCCTTTTCTCAATAGGCTCTAACCTATGGGAATTTCTGAGGCTCATTTCCCAGAGCCAGATTCCACTGTGCCTGGCTCTTAAAAGCACTGATTCAATTAAGTAATGTTCAAAGAATCAAGCAAACAGAGGACACTGGGAAGAAAGAGTTGAACCTGTGCATCTATTTGCCTTCTGAATGGCTGATTATAGATCAGATATCTATCTCTCTAATTTTGACAGCATCTTTATGTTTTAAAGCTATCGATAGGTTGGAGATTTATACATAGAATATTGCCTTAACAAGTTTGCGTTTCATGAGTGCTGTTCTAAGGTATTAGGAAGAAATGGTTAATCAAGGAAACAATCCCTGCAAAGTCAACATGGTGAAGCAAAGCCAGTGAAAATGTATTTTTGCCAAATTTTAATTTCTAAGGATCTTTTTTTGGTGTAATATAACATGAAATTTTAGGGTTTCTATATTGTGGCACTAAAGTAACTTTTTCATTCAGACAATGCCTATAATTTTTGGTGCAATTGAGAAAGGGTTGGGCTGTACTACATTTTTGTCCATTATACTTTCTCAGAGTATAGTGGTGTCTTTCTTTCTTCTCCTTCTTCTTCTTCTTCCTTTTTTTTTTTTTTGAAAGTCACTTCAGAGAATCCTTATTCCACCTCCTGGGGAGTCTAAATGGTGAAGCTTCCATAATGGATGGTTTTATTTCTCCCCAAGTGCGTGTAGTGTTCCCAAGTAGCCTAATAAATCTCAGATTTCCTGTTTGTCTAGGAAGCTTTCCCACCTCCAGTCTTGAAATGTAGGTGGACTAGTCAGTTGTTTGCGTTAAGTTCTCTAGTCCCAAGGTCTCATACCAAATGAACAGTTATTGTCAGATTAATATAATCAGTGTTTCTCAACAACTTGCCAACATTTTTGGTTGTTAACAACTATGGAGGAGGGGTGCTGCTGACATCTAGAGGGTAGAGACCACGGATCCTGCTAAACTTGTTAGAGTACACAACACACTTTGCCCACAACAAAGAATTACCTGGACCAAAGTACCACAGTTGAGAAACCCTAACATGTATGAAATAACTGATGAGTAGTATTAAGACAATATATTGCTATTCGCTGATGTGGTGTTCCAAAAATGCTAAAGTAGTTCAAGAAGTAGGTCAGGTCCTGACAAGCATGGCTTAGTTGGTTGAGCATTGTCCTGCAAAGCAAAAGGGTGCCGGTTCAATTCCCTGTCAGGACACATGCTTGGGTTGTGGCCTGGTCCCTGTTGGGGCACATGCAAGAGACATCCAAGCGATGTTTCTCTCACATAGATATTTCTCCCCCTCTCTTTTTCCCTTTCTTCCCCTCTCTCTAGAAATAAATAAATAAATAAATCTTAAAAGTAAATCAGTACGAACTGAAATGGTCTGGGAAGATTTCTTGGAGAGAAGAGTGGCTTTAAGCTAAAAATAAAGCATTGTATTAAGAATAAAGAAAGCTCACACCCCAATTGAAGGAAATCGCTTTAGCAAAATCCCCAAGAGTAGACTTCAGTGGGAACACAAGAGGGAACATAATTAGAGACAGAATTGGGTAGGAAGGGTGAGGTGGTGTGATCAGATGATAATGGTTCTCTTATACCAGTTTATGAATTTGGCCTTAAACATGGGGGGTGGGATGGGGAGTGGTCTTGAGTAGGAGAGTAACATGGTGGGTATTTTAGAAAAAATTAATGATGGCGGGTGTTGTAGGAAGACAGAATATAGTAGAGTGAGGAGAGCTAACAGAGGGAAAAACAGTGAAGATTCTTGGAATGATCTGAGCTGTGGTTGTAGCGATTGGAATGGAAAGAAATTAAGGCTGGCTTTGTGATTGACACTTGCCTTTTCTTTTAGGAACTTCATATATGTATATTTTAAAATTCATTTTGGAAAGATAGAGGAAGGGGGGAAGAGAGAGAGAGAGGCAGACATTGATTTTTGTTGCACTTATTTACTCATTTACTCATTCATTGGTTGATTCTTGTGTGTGTCCTGACTGGGGATTGAACCTGCAACCTTGGTGTATTGCGATGATGTGCCAACCAACTGAGCTGCCTGACTAGGGACTTCATATATGTATTTTATTTAGAAAGTTATTTATCAGCATGAAGATGGTCCTTGAAACAGAGTTGAATTCTGTTTATTGAGCTCTATATAGAGAGAGATTACAGCTCAACCAGAGTTAAAATACAGTGTAGAAAAACTTAGAGAGAAAGGAGGGAAAATAGTGTAATATGGTGTCATGGTAACCAAAAGTTTTATGATGGAGGCATTCAGAAGTATTAGATGCCACAGAGGTGAAGAACGAGGGCTAAGAAACAGCTGTTAGATTTGCTAAGAAGCAGTTTGTTAATGACCTCAAAAGATCCTTTTCAGTGGAAAAGTGGGGGCAGAATCAAATTTCAGGTGATTAGAATGGGTGAATAATGAGGAAATGAAGGCAGTAGCTGAATATCGTTTATAAAACAAATTTGGCCACAAAAGGAAAGAGATAAATGAGATAGTCAGATCTGATTTCTTATCTCTTGTATATTTTCTTTGTTTACAGTTAAAAAGCAACTGGTGGTATTTGCTGGAGAGAGTGTCCAGATTACTTTGCCTAAGAATGAAGTTCAGTTAAATGCATCTGTTCTCCAAGAACCACTTGAAGGTAAAACATCCCTTACATTTTGATAATGTTTTAATTTATAATGATATTTACATACCTGAACTCATTTATTCATTACAGCAATCCTGTGAGAATAGAATATATCGTGCAAATGCACAAGTATTTATGTAATACAAGAGGTATTATAATATGTTTTAGATCATAGGCTTTAATGTCAAGCTTGGATTCAAATCCCAACCTAGTCTGTCATTAGCTGAATGATGTTCACAAAGTTATTTAACTTCTCTAAGTTTCTGTTTCTTTCTCAGTAAAATCAGGATGATTCCTACATAATTATGTTACTTTAAGGGCAAAATGAAATAGTATGTATAAGGCACCCAATTCAGTGCCTAGCATATAACTGGTGCTCATTAAATGTAGGTGGTATTATAACCACTTAAAAGAGGAAGGAACTGAGACTTGGGTTGACCTCTTTATTTTGGCCAAACAACTAGTAAATAACAGATACAAAATTTGTAGAGAAGTTATTCAAGATTACTGTTACTATAAATTTGTTACTAAGAAAAAGAAAAAGACAGGCCCAATATAATATATAAAACTCAAATTTCCAAAATATATAAATTAAGGGATGATTAATTCATTGTTTAAGAAAACTTTTATAATATGAGCATCCCTTTCACCTTAGAAGTATACATTAATATACCAAAGTTTGACTTATAAACACATACATATTCTCTTAAGACTATCTGTGACATGAAGTGAAGCATACTTTCATGGAAAATGATTGCACTGGGTCTGTATTACTGTCATGTATAATGTTAGTCAAGTAGAATGTCATACTCAAGAAGAGGTACTTCCATTTTATTTTATTTATTTAATTATTTTATTTTTAAAAAGATTTTATTATTTTTTAGAGCGAGGGGAAGAGAGGGAGAGAGAGAGGGAGAGAAATACCAGTGTGCAGGAGAAACATGGATCAGTTGCCTCACGCATGCCCCCACCCAGTCATGTGCCCCAATTGGATATCCAACCAGTGACTTTTCTCTTTGTGGAGCGATGCCCAACCCACTGAGCCACTCCAGTCAGTGCAGAGGTACTTCCATTTTAGGTATACACATTTCCAATGTAATAGTTCTACTTTCTGGACCTAACATCAAATAGTATATTTATGCAAAAAGTACTTTTCCAGAACCTAAATGCCCTCTCCGTTCTATATTTCTGCCCTCAAATTGTGTTTTCCTTGTCAATTTATTTCACCTTCCTCTAGAGCTTTTTCCTTTCCTCCTGTAGTGGTAAGTTAAGGTGAATGGATTTGGTGGTCTTTGAAGATGGAGGTGAGGAAAGAATTGCCTTGAGCTACCGTTGCTTCCACTCTTTGGTGGAAGATATGCTGGGCTGTACGGTAGTACTTTCTTTTCTAACCTCTGTTTGCATATACATTTCTGTGAGTTAATATTGCCTTGGAGATCAGTATTCCAAAACACAGTTCAGAAACAGATTTTTTTCAGCTCTCCACCCTCCAGTTTCTTCAACCTTTAATCAGATACATGAGGTGGGTGTTTTCAAACTTTCAAAGGTTGGGAACAATGAGGCAGGACCAGCTCTGCCTGCTCTTCATCCCACTCATCTCCTGTGGCAGCCCCTGAAGCACCTGTCAGGATCCCTCCAGGGCTTGGAGGCACAGTGTGAAAACCGCTGCCCTAAATCATTAAAACCAGCATTCTGTCTAACAGGCCTAGACTCAAGTCATTCCTACCCTTTGGTAAATTTCTGGCTATAAGACATAATTTATCCCCTGAGCTTTCCTGTCCTAGGAATATTGTTCTTCTTGGAAATTTGTGTTGTTAGCCTTAGATATTATAAAATTGTCAGCTTCCAAACTAGTATGGGTCAGTTTTCTATGTGAAAAAAATGTCCAACTACAGTTGAAAGAAATGTCATCTCGTAGCAGTCCTACTTGTGCTCCTTCCCTGCTCCTTATCTCACCTAACTTCTACATGGACATTTGTGAGAGCTGCCCAAAACTAGTGTTTTGGAGAGGAAGGAAGAGTAATAGATCTTGTATCTCAGGCTCATAAAAGAAAATATGGTTTTAAGATGAGGGCTATCTTGGAATTAGGTTCTGTGTGTTAACTTTAACTTTTGAACTTGTGAAGTAAGAAAAAGATGACCATTCTCTGCTAAGCATTTGATGTTTCTTATGTTTCCTTTTATTTTTTATTTTTGGGTGGTAACTTAAACTAAACCTTCCTACCAAATCCCACTCTTCCCTAGCCACACACACACATGTATCTTCCCCAAAATTTAAGACCACTTTTACTGGGGGGATTCCATTTAGATAAAGGCATTCTATCCTTGTCTTACCTAGTCATACAGTCTGAGCTACAAATGAGGACCATTTAATGCTTCATTTGATCTTAATTAATTTCAGTGGGACCTGTTTTAAGTGGGCCATCCCCGCCACCTTCTGCACTGTGTTATTTAGCTCAGCAGGAATGAAGTAGCTCTTTTAACTCACCAGGGTGTGATGACCTCAGTGAGATGAGCATTGTTAGCACTTTGTAAAAAGCTATTTTTGTACCATGTTATTTAGAAGTGATTGCTCTTCTTTGTTGCAAAAGAAGTTTTGCAAGAAAATGGCCTTTGTGCCCACTGAGTTCATCTATAGTGGTTGGTAGGGAGGGCATGCATTTTCATTGGGATGCCACACCATGAGAAACCTGGTATTTTGAGGGAGGATCGGCCCTGAGTCGGGTGGGTTTGGGGCAGGTTTTAAGTAGGAGAAAGACATGTTCAGATTTTCAGTTTAGAGCAGTCACCCTGACTGCAGCATTGCTGGGAGAAAGTGGAAGAAGCCCCGACTGTAGCTGAGTCAACAGAATCTACCCTTTTTTTCAATAGAAGATTTGGTTTCCTTATAGGCTTTGAGATGAAATCTTAAGGTTTAAGACTTTGTCAAGATTTAGATGAGATTTCTCCCCGGCCATTGTGGCTCAGTTGGTTGGACATCGTCTCACAAAGCAAAAGGTTGCCGGTTTGATTCCTTGTCAGGACACATGCCTCGGTTGTAATTTCGTCCCCAATCAGGGCATGGACAAGAGGCAACCAATCAATGTTTCTCTCTCATATTGATGTTTCTCTTCCTTTCTTTCTCTCTCCCTTCCTCTATCTCTTAAAAAGCAAAGAAAAAAGATTTAGATGAGATTTGTTATTGGCAGGCTGTGTGGCTGCCTTATTTGTGTGTAGGTGTGTGTTTTGATGATTTTTGTAACTGCCATTCTATAGGAGAAACCTACAACTATGACTGGCAGCTCATCACTCATCCTAAAGACTACAGTGGAGAAATGGAAGGGAAATATTCCAAGGTCCTCAAACTATCAAAGGTGAATTTGTCTCCTGTCATTTGCAGGGCTGGGGTAGAGGTGTTGATCATTTTTTAAAGTTTATAATATAGAATTATCTGTCCATACTCCTATCGGGAGCAATCTTTTGAAAGTGAATCATTCAAAAGTCTTGACTGGCCAACATCCAGTATTTGTTAGTATATGATTCTCACATTTTTGTTTATGAAGAGAAGACTGTACCAGCATGGTGGTGATAGCTGCAAATATACCCTGAACAGCTTTCAAGGATAACATAAGAATTTTAGAATTTGGGAGATAAACTAGGTTATTTGTGGCCACATGATTGTGTAAATTGACTCAGTGTTTTTTTGAGACTCAGTGTAGTTATTAAGAGCCATAAAAATTTACATTTTCTTTGGTCAAGCAGTTAATTTCCTTCCTTCCTAGACTGTTTATTGTACACTAGTTATATGCAGGCATTGGGGATTTACCCGTGAGTTAATCATAACTTAGCTTTCAAAGATAATGGAGTCTAGTGAGTGATACTGACTGGAAACAGGTAATTATAATGTGGAAGGGATGCATGAGGTCAGTGCAAGGGGTAATAAAACCCTGGGGAGTTAGAGTGGGTTTCTTAGAGTTTGCCTAGTTGGGTCATGAAAGGTTACTAGCTTACTGGGTAAAGGACAGAATGATAATCAGGGGAGAGAACATGCCCACTGGGGCAAATATTAGAAAATGTGGGAAAAAGGGAAATACATGTGGTTCAGCCTGAAGAGACCCTGTGGTATGAGAAGAGCAGTGGCACAAGTCAGTTGGAAAGATACAGAGACAGATCACACAGAGCCTTTGTAAGGACTTTGAATCTAATCCAGAGAGAATATGGAGCCTTTGAAAGGTTTTAAGTAGGAGAAAGACATGTTCAGATTTTCAGTTTAGAGCAGTCACCCTGACTGCAGATTGGAGGAGCTTAAGACTCAGACCAGGGAGACCACTGATGAATCTATTGACAAAATTAGGTGTGAGATGATAATAACCTGAGTTAAAAACAAACAACTAAGTAAATAAAACTTAAAAAACACCTATTGAGCTCATACCATATGCTGGAAACTGTGCTAATTGTTTTATACAGTTATTTTATTTAATCTTCATAACATCCCCAAGATGTAGACATGAATATATGTTTTACGAATGACAAAACTAAAAATTGGAAAAATAAAGTGGTTTGGCCAAAGTTCACAAAGGTATTAAATAGTAGACTTGAACTGGAACTTTCTGTCTCTAAAGCCTCCCCCCTGCCCTTGCTTTTAACAACAGTGCTGTGATGAAATGGTTAAAAACTACAGTGATGGTAGTGTGAATGGAGAGAAGTGATTGGATTGGAGAAATGTTATGGAGGTCGACTTAATGATAAGACTTGGTGATCAATTAATTGCCCGAAGGTGTTGAAGAGAAGTCCAGGATGATTCTAGCCTTTGGCTTAGGCACCTGGGTGGATGTTGGTGCGAATGTGGGGAGTAGTCACTGAAATGAGGAGCACAGAAAGAGGAACTGGTTTGGGGGAGGTTTGCAGACAATTAATTCATTTTTGGACAGATTGAGTTTGAGGTACCTGTGAAACATTTGAGTGCAGGTGTCCAGTAAGGGGTAAGGAGTTGGAGATCAGGTTGTATACAGGTCTGGGCTAGAGAGCTAAATTTGCACACCAACCTCCAATAGATGACAGTTGAAGCCATGGTAATAGATGAGATCATCTAGAATGTGTACAATGAAGAAGTAAATGGCTTGTGATTGGAATCCTGGGGAACACTATCACTAAAAGAAAGAGGAAACCGAAGGAACTGAGGAGCGGGCAGGGAAGCGAAAGCCAAGGAAGGGGAGAGCATTACAAGAAGAAGGAAGTGGTCAGAAATGCTACATGTAGTCAATTAGCATTTACTTGACAAAGATAATTGAAAAGCCCAAAAGGTATTATCATAATATTAGTTATAATAGCAAAAATTTGGAAACAATTCAAATAGCCAACAATGTGGAATGCTTATGAGAATATGGCACAAGTATTCATATACTATGCTGCAGCCATTTAAATAACTATTAAAAAGACTGTTACAATGGGAGAAGTGTTCATGCTAAATGGATAGAAGAAAGAACAATAAAAAGTTTGATACATACTTTGATTTTAGCTAGACCCCAAATACCATTTACATACAAGCTCCTCAAAGGCAGGGATCTTATCCATCTCCAAATCCCAGGCCTAGGACAATTACTGGTACATAATTGGTTTTCAATAAATGTTTGTTGAATGGATGAACTGTTCGAAAGTATTTTTTGCGTCGTTAAGGATTGGGAGGAAATAAGAGAAATATGATCAATTGATGTGTTAGAACAGTGGGATTTTGCATGATTATTTTTTCTTTTATATTATGTTTATACAGTTAGTGAAAGTCAGGGGGGAAAATAGACAGATATTTGGGAGCTATTTGGTATTTTTACAAAACGTTTTTCTTTGCAAAGATGATTGTTTTAATTTCATAACTCTGTGAAGTAGGATGGCTGGGCCCTTAATGTTCTTCTCAAATGAAAATGGGAGTACAGAGATATTGAAATCCCTTCTGCTGTTCTAGAGCCAGCTGGTAATAAGGTTCACATTAAAAGCTATGGGTTTTTAGTTTATAATTCATCGTTTCATCTCTTCAGCTATTTTACTTTCTCCATTTTGAAAACAGTGCAAGAAGAGGAGAGTGCCAAAAATCAGCATGGGAAAGTTCACATATGTGTGATTTTAAGTATAATTGCTGTTCTTTGTGGTTGACTATGAGATCTTCTGTCCTTTCTGCAGCTCACCCCAGGCCTATATGAATTCAAAGTGAGTGTAAATGGCCGGAATTCCCAAGGGGAAGGCTTTGTGAATGTGACCGTAAAACCAGGTATGTTCTCAGCCCTCTGCAATGTTCCCAAGGAGGTGGAGAGCTGATTTTCGGGGGTTTTAATCCCCATTCTTTTTTCATAATTCATTTATTGGGCAATTCCTAATTCAATGTACTAAAAGGTTAGGGTGGCAAAGTATAGTTGTATACTTTGATTCTAGTTGGAACACCTTGCCGGTCAGGGAAACACTAGTCATATGACCCATACTGTAGTATGGCTCGAGCAATAGTCTGTCTGTCTGAGAACTACTTCTCTAAGTGGATCATGCTGAGAGAGGACCATGTGTTGTAATTAAGGGACACAAGAAAGCCAGGAGCCTAGGAGAAGCATGTAGGAGAACCAGCCAAGTGGCTGCCCCTTTCTGATCTCTTTCCAGAAATGTGGGCCTTTGTACACAGACTTCCTCACTGAAACCCTGCCAGTTTTCTCTCACCTTGGACACCAACTTCCATCATTTTTTTTAAGTAGATTACAGTGCAATAGCAAGTATCTTGTTTTGCATTTTCATAGATATTTGGGGAAAGTTGGCAAGTGGCACATACTTTGGCACAAGTTCTCAATACTGTTTTCTGACTTTCTTGGTAATAGATTTTCTTTTAATTCCTTGAACCTTGTAGCCAAGGTAATACTTTCTCTTAAAAATGTTTGGTATAAAGACCATTTGATTATTTCTCAAAGAAAAGGCCGCTGGGCTCACAGTCATTCAGCTGGACCAGAGTCACCTCACACACAATCTGCTCATGGGTGGTTGAGAAATTACCCATTATCTTTTCAGCACAGCCTTGTGGCAAGGGGTAGTTTGCTTGCCAAGGCCTTTATTGCACAAAGCTTATTCGTTGTCCACCTCTGGTCAGCTTGTCTGAAAGCAGTCACTTACTGCTTTAGTACTTTTCATGAACTAGAGAGCCCATGAGCATTGAAAGAATGCAAGGGTGTAGACTTAGGAATAGTCAGGTTTGGAAGAGGCTTCAACACTCCCAGGTGTCTTATGTTAGAATGCCAGCCTGGTCTTGTGACTTTTGAATTTGGTGGTGCTTCAGCCACCAGTTGTGTAATGGTAACATTTATAATCCAACCAGATCTTGCCTGCTCCTCCTATAATTTACAAAGCCCCTCTTTTAATTTCTTCGGGGTCATTTTCTCGCAGAGCCCCGTAAGAATCGGCCTCCTGTTGCCATTGTGTCACCACAGTTCCAGGAGATTTCTTTGCCAACCACTTCTACAATCATTGATGGCAGCCGTGAGTACTTCCCCAGGCATGATGTTGTAGAAGAGCAGTCGCCATGTGCTCTGGTGGGGGCTTGGGCCAGCTGTGTCTGCGTTCTGCTTAGGGTTCTTGGCTATGCAATGGGAAGGCCAACCATCTAAAGCAGCTGATTAGGAAGTAAAAACCAGACAGGCCTTGCTTAAGACTCCCATGTGGCTTGTTTGAAGTAATATTTCTATTCTGAGATGGTAAGAAAGTAGGATTATGCATGTATTTAGCATCACTTTAGTTGAAACTTTCTGGTTTTCAAATTTTCTTAGATGAACTTGCCATTCTCAGTTATGGAAACAAAGCTCTTTCCTGTCATGGCAAGATAAGTCAGTCTTAACTGAGGAGCTCTCACCCAGCCATCACTGCCTAACAAGATTCCTGTCAGCCTTCTCCTGGAGAAACACAGCATGTGCTCCACACCCCTGCCTGGGCTCACTCACGTTTTCCCTTCAGAGGACAGGAAAGGTTGTCTGGGTCTTCGCCGTTGATCCTGGCTGTGCATGTGCAGGAGGTTTCAGGCCTATCATCTCACGAGTGTTGGCTTGTTTCTTTTGAAATCCATTGAGGCCCTGTTACCCTGACTGTCTTGGCAGCAGTAGTGGTTTTGGACAGAGGTAGTCCCTGCTTTAGCAGAGGAATCTCTAGC
Organism: Mormoops blainvillei; assembly: GCA_004026545.1. Taxonomy (NCBI): domain Eukaryota; kingdom Metazoa; phylum Chordata; class Mammalia; order Chiroptera; family Mormoopidae; genus Mormoops; species Mormoops blainvillei. Next base: position 92,971 of record PVJD01000026.1, on the reverse strand, counting down.
AATGTTAAACACTTCAGGTAGATAGTTCTGACAAGAAGATGAGGCTAGAAGGAGAGCAGGTCAAGAGAGAAGAGACAGATCAGGAAGAAGCACTTGCGAGAGTGGTAGAGAGTGGTACTCATGCAGTACCATTTTATTTTATATTTTTGAATATGTCAAAGGTAAATAATATGTAAAGGTATACAGCAAAAAGAATCGCTATCATCCCTGTCTCCCAACTTTCCAGTTTTTCTCCAGAAAATCAATGGTATATTTTACATCTCTTTCTGAAGATATCTTATGCATATATAAGAAGAGACACATACAGTTTTTTATGATAAAACATTATGCACATTTATGTACAATGCCTCTTTATATATGTTGAAGAATTTTTCTGAATCAATATATGAAATGCTTCCTTCTTTTTTTTCTTTTAATGATTACATGGTCTTCCATTATATGGATGTATAATTTCATTGTTCAAATATATACTTGTTTTCAGTTGATCTCTATTGATAACCATTTAGATTATTTTTGGTCTCACTATTATAATGTTACCATGAATAATCTTATAAGCATGGCATTTAACACATGCAAGGATATCTGTAGGATGAATTCCTAGAAGAGGAATTGCAGGAACAAAGTTAAATTTTGCCAAATTGCTCTTTATAGAGGTTGTATCAATTTATGCTTCCACCATGACTTATGAAAGGGCCTCTTTCTCTACATCTTTACCCATTTAATGTGTTAAGAAACTTTGGTCTTTACCAATCTGATAGTTTTAAACATGATATCTCAAGTATAATTTAAATTTGCATTTATTTTAAATGAGGTTGAGTATCTTTTCATGCATTTAAGAGTTTTTGATTTTCCTTTTTTATACAGTAGCATTTTAACCAGAGGTTGCCTGTGTTGGAGTCCTTGGAAAACTAAGCAGAGGAATATTCATAGAGAGGCAGAATGACCCAATATTCCTAGGAAAGAAACACTCTGGAGAGATAGTCTGTAATTTCACGAAGTTTTCCTAGCCTCAAATCTCTAGGTAGTTGCCCTGGTTTATGTAAACCGGATAAGTGCTGAGACCAGCGCTCTCATGTTGTAACCGATGTTTCTTTATGGTCAAGAAAGCACTGATGATGATAAAATCGTCAAGTACCATTGGGAAGAACTTAAGGGACCTCTGAGAGAAGAGAAGATTTCTGAAGATACGCCCATATTAAAACTAAGTAAGCTCGTCCCTGGGAACTACACTTTCAGGTAAATTAGGATCCTTCAAATTTACCATTGGCCATTTTTTCCCCCTTGTGGGTTTTACATTCTTAAATTCTTACAGGAGTAACTCTGACAGAGAACAAATTCATTGTAGAGTTGGTTGAAAATGAAGCCTGTGGTTCCACTGGTTTTCTGAGCCCTGTGGTAATTGTGGTCGCAACATTAATAGCTTTTTAGGGCAAAAGCCCTTGCATAATAGATCAGGATCCACCACAGTTAGTCCTTTTCAAAGCCTTACCTGGCAGATCCCCAAACTATTTTTAGGATTTCTGTTATTAAGTGAAAGGGTCCATCTTTTTTTGCCTTTTCTCAGGAAAAATCTAAAAGGAACGTACTACCATCTTATCTCTTCCCTTTGGCAAATGCTTCTTAAACTTACGATATTTCAAAATCTTTACTTTTGACAAGTGGTTTATTTGAATATGAGTTGTAGGATCTTCCTCTAATAGGGTTTTTTGGAGAATTTGATTCAAAGACAATCCTTTTGGGACCTAGTGTCAACATTCTAGAATACGATTAAGATTGTGAGGCTGACTGTAGAGTAATTCTTATATCTGCATAATTCCTTATATGCTACAGAGCACTTGTATCATACAAACACCATGTGGACATGATACTGTCCTCATTGTATATTTGAGAAAAATGAGGCTCAGTATATTTACTGACTTCTCTGAGGTTACACAGAGCTGAAATGCAGATTTTCTAAACCCTATGTCAGGGCTCATTCCACTCTGTTTCTTGACTTGGCCCATGTGGATTTCGCTTATGCTCCCTTGAATGCTCTTTTCAGTCTGTTGTAGTTTTGCCTGTTCTTAAGGACCAACAGTTTTCTATGAGGCTCTCTAAGACCCCTCCAGAAAAGCAGAGGCTGCACTCGGTGCCCTTATGTGGCGCCTACCAGGGAGCAACAGCTTATTCATGAATGTCTGTCTTCTTCACTGGATCTGAGATTAATGAAGTTTTAGACACCACCAGAGACACAGTGATAGGTCCTGGCACAACACCTACCGTATAGATAAATGTGCAAGTTCTGACTTAGCAGAACTGTCATTGACTTGAGACTTCAGGAGAATGAAAGGTAGTTGCCAGTCAACAAGGTTAGAGTATTCGCATTGGCTTAAAATGGAAATGTGAATTGATTTTTACCGTAGATTTCTAATGTAGGAATTTTAACATTTATGGAATTTAGCCTGGGCTCGGTTGATCTTTGTAAAGATAGTAACAATAATAACTTTTTTCTTGAACATTTACTATGTGTTTATTACTGTTCTGAGCTCTTTGCATGTAGTAGCCCACTTAATCCTTATAACAGGTATTATAATTACTCTTATTTTATAAATTAGGAAATTTAGGCACTGAGGAGTTAAGTAACTTGCCCAAGGTCATATAGGCAGGCTGAGCTTTTAACTGTGGTGTTAGCCTGCAGTGGTTCGGTTGGAATGGGATATTAGAGAGCGATTCTTTTTTTTCTAAGCCTGTCTATGAACTGACAGGTTTGGGCTTGGTTAGCATTAAGGTTTAATCTGATTCCACTTACCTTTTCCTCTCCCCTGCTTTTACGTGGCTGTCTCCTCTTTCCCCAGCCCTGTGGCCAGCTACTGTTTGGTTCCAGGGACTGAGGTGAGAGTCAGTGATGTGCAGCTGCCATTTTGCCACCTATCTGTAACTTGCTTTTATTCTGAAATAGGAGACAAATAGTATGTGTTTAAAAACAAAAACAAAAAACTGAAAACAACAGGTAAATGGGAAAAAGAAGAACGCTTCTGTGGATTTTTCTCCTGATGTCTGTTGACTTGCATGTCTGTGTGTCTGATGTTACTGTGCTCTTTTTCTCAAGGATGCAACACCAAAAATCCCCCTCAGACCATAGGAAAAACCCACAGATGTCTGGCTCTGTGGCTGGCGGTGAGATTTAAACAAACGATAGGTCTTTTCTATGCTTTTCCTCTTTCTGTCAGCAAAATGGAAGGAGCCCAAACCTCCTTGCTTGCTTATGCTCACATTTTGAGGTGGCAAGAGCAGCTTTAGGCTGTTCAGCTGGAAAGCATCATTTAGGTAAAAGCCTGTTCTTATAAATGAACACTCTTTTCTCTTTCAAATTCTGCTTCACACTGGCACAAACTGTGGGACTGTTGCGTAGGAGAGTGCATTTCCATCTCCGACTCATGTCTTTCCGCAGCCAGCCCTCCTAGTCCATCCCAGAGGCTCTCTGCCCAGGATGTACATTCTTGTGATATGTACACCTCTGAGCCAGGATGATGGCAGGAGAGCCTGCTGCAGTCAGAGCTTTAGTTAGTGTAGTGTCTTTGAACGCCATGGCAATAGGGGCCATGGACTATTTCTTCTTAAGACTTGGTTTCTGGGCTTGGGAGTCAGAGAACTGGTCTTCCTCTTGACTCACGATGGGGCCCTGGGCAGGTAACTTGGCCTCTCTAAGCCACCTGTAAAATGAGATTGAAAATAGTTGTGAGGGTCAGATCAGACCAGGCTCATAAAGCCCCAGCACACACACGTGCGGGCAGCAGAGCAAAACGGCGCTGGAGACGCATTGCCTGGATTCAGATCCAACAACTCTACTTTCAAGCGTGGGCAAGTTACTTGACCTCTCTCTGCTTCAGTCTCCTCATATGTGTAAGGAGTGAAATGAGGATAGGCCTTCATAGAGCTATTGTGAGGATTTATTGAGTTCCAAATCACTTGGAACAGTGCCTGACACACAGTAAACCCTCAGTCAGTGTTAGCTTCTAGTATTACCCTGCCTTTCCCAGAGGAATGGTAAGAGTCGGTTACCAATTGGTAACCCTGCCAACTACCACCTTGGTATTTCTTAGCCTTGATTTTCAGCCCTCTCATGTTTATTCCTCTGTACCAGTGCCCATCCCTGACTGCACACCTCTATCCTCCCTGACAGCTTGACGGTAGTGGACTCGGATGGAGCTACCAACTCCACCACAACCAGCCTGACAGTGAACAAAGCTGTGGATTATCCCCCTGTGGCCAACGCAGGCCCCAACCAAGTGATCACCCTGCCCCAGAACTCCATCACCCTCTTTGGGAACCAGAGCACTGATGATCATGGCATCACCAGCTATGAGTGGTCCCTCAGCCCCAGCAGCAAAGGGAAAGTGGTGGAGATGCAGGTAGGAGGGAGGAGTTTCTTTCTTTTCTTGCCTAGGGGAGTTAGAACTGCTGGACTGGATCATCCATCTTAGGTTTATTTATACTGTATTTTAATTACCAAAGTCAGATTTGCGCATAGAATATATGAATTTTTTTTTTTAAATCAAGAAAGTTTAAGTAACCTTTAATTAACATACTAGCAGAAACCTTTATCTTAAATGTTTATTATCAGAGGAAAAGACTAGGTGAGAAATGGTAGCTGTTCTAGGACAATTTTAGAGTGTCACTATTTAGGAGCTACACAGGTGTGACTCTTACCGATTGGAGTAGACTGCTGGACCAGGTGGTGAGCATCTTCTCTCTGGAGATGTTTAAGAAGAGACTAGATCTGTCACCACATGAGTAACAAAAGTGCCTTAAGAAAACTGGGTGGGGCTGTGATGAGTCAGAGAACTCAAGCCCAGGCTAAAGGGGCAGCTGCTCCTCAGGCCTAGCTGGTCGTTGCCAGATGGAAGTATGGTCCCAGTATTGCTAGAATGTACACCTTTTCCAGAAAAGACATAAATCTAGACCTTTATGTGAAATTTTACAGCTCTTAAGACATAGAGGCCAAACAAAATGTCTGCAAGCTGGATTCTGCCCAGAGGCTGACAGTTTTTGCCCACTGGTCTCAAATTCCTGCATTGGAAGTTTGTTCTAAGTTATGTATAATGTTCCTTCTGACACTCAAGAGTCTATGTTTCTGGATCTGAGGCATGACTTAAAGCTCACATTTCACCTGGATTTAGTTTTAGTAGTATGTTGGGTTTCTCTGCTGTTGCAAAATCTGTACAGATCTGGAAGAGGACAGCACGGCGTTCATAGCATCTTGAGTTACTGCCATATTTTATTGAGGCAGCTTTGTTAGGATCTCTGTGTGGCCTTCGTAGGAAGAACGCTGCTTTTAAAATTGTGTTATTATGTATTCATGGTCTTTCTGCCTTGGGTCAGACTGATCTTGGTTATATTTGCATAGTTTTCTGTACTCCCCTCCCTTGTGAGAGCTCTTGATTTTATATGAAACAGCTGCTGTGTCAGGGAGGGTTGTTCCCTTTAAGGGAGAAACTTTTAGTAAGATGTTTCACAGTGTCTAATTCAGCATTCACTAATTTTGCTGAACTAGGAGGTAATAGCCCAGTACCAACCTCGCTTAGAAAACCGGGTAAATCTCTTAGACCTGAGCAGGACTTAATGTATGATAATGTGATTCTGGGAGGCTGTTTTTACATTGTCTGTATTTATATATCCAGGGCGTTAGAACACCAATCCTGCAGCTCTCTGCCATGCAAGAAGGAGACTACACTTACCAGCTCACAGTGACTGACACAATAGGACAGCAGGCCACTGCTCAAGTGACTGTTATTGTGCAGCCTGGTAAGTTCCAACCTTGAGGTGCAAGCTCTTTGATTGGCTGGTCCCTTTAACCTTGGGGAAAAAGAGGGTTTGGGTTCTGAGCTGAATGAGGGTAGAAGTGGGAGGCACCAATGCACAGAGCCCCTGGCAGCTTCTGTTGTCCTAGCAACTTCTGTTGTTCATTCCCCTAGTGCTTTTTTTTTTCATAGCTAGAGAGAAAGAGTACTTCACAGCCTCAGTTTATGCCCTCGCCCTTGGCTAGTTATAGTGCCGTCAAGCCCACATAGCAGAGTCTCTGCTACCCCCAGACCTATCATGTGTCCTTTAAGGACTAGCTTGAAGCCTGCTTCCTCAAGAAAGCCCTATCTTACCACTCAGACCCTTTTATTTGCGCTCCTATAGCATAATATTTTGCATTTAGCATGGTATTGTAACTTCATTAAATTCTGCCGTGTTCTTTCAGAATTGTTCTGTTTCAGTCTTATATTCTTCATTGGGAGCTCCCTGACTGTACCCCAGTACATCTCTGTTCCGCAGTACCTGAGAGTCCTGTGGGCAGAGAGGCACAGTTCTCATGGCTTCCAGAACATAATGTCCCAATTGGACACTCTCCTTTCCCAGCTGAACTGCCTGCTTTTGACCTCCAAGTCTCTGTCTTCTAGAAAACAACAAGCCTCCGCAGGCAGATGCAGGCCCAGATAAAGAGCTGACCCTTCCCGTGGACAGCACAACCCTGGATGGTAGCAAAAGCTCGGATGATCAGAAAATTATCTCATATCTCTGGAAAAAAACACAGTGAGTATTGACCCAAACCCTTATTTATGCAAAGGCTCCAGACCTTTGAAGTGCATGGTTTTACTTGTTTTTTAAGAGTTTACTTATTTGTTTATTCAAGCGGTGGGGAAGAGAGTGACTGAGAAAGAAACTTTGCAATGTCAAACTTCAATTCTAAGAAAATGATATAAAATAATTTTTGTAAGAAAAAAAGAATGCTTACCATCAGTTAGTCCCCAGGTAGTACTTTGTGATCCTGGTGCTTTTGCAGGTATAATCCATCTGCCGAAATGCATAGTTTAATTACACTTGAGAGGCAGGATGGAAGGGGTAATGGAGCAGAAAAATACTGTTGCTCAAAATTAACTGGGTAAGGCTGGCAGGGGGGATGGGACAGAGCAGCTATTAAGGAGAACTGAAAATTCATCTACAAAATGAAAGCGTTGCTCTATTACTGTTCCCTTGAACAAGACTGCATTTACCAGCTATGTTAGCCAGAGGCAAAGGCAGTAACCAAAATAATTCAAATTAAACTGGAATTATGGAATTGAACCATTCCTGAATCTCGTAGTTCCTTTAGGCTCCTTTAAACCATAACAACTGGGATTCAAATTATATGCAGGACCCCAAAAGCAGTGAAAGAGTTCCAATGGAGAGTTAAAAGTTAAAAAGGAGTTGAATTTCTCTGTTTCCAAAGGTAGCAACCATAGGACAGACTGGCCATTTTGTTTGTTTTGTTTTTGTTTTTGTTTTTGGTCTAAGGCATTAGAGAATGGTGGGAAAGTGGTGTTACTGGACTAGAGAAGCCAGTTGACTTATGATTGGTGAATTGGATTCTAGAAATTATTTTTCTCAGCTCTTGTTTCTACCTTTTTGAGAACCTAATCCTCCTTAGCCCAGGGTGTTTTAATTATAACTATTGAAGATACTAGTGATGAACCTTTTGATTGAGTTTTATTAGTGTTTATAGCAGAAATAATGCTTAACAAGCTTCTTGGAGGAGAATCTGTTTCAGGAGGGGCTACTAGGGTCAGAGGTCATACATTTAAACAGTGAAACAAAACAGCCAGCAAGTCTGCAGATGTCTCTGGTCTTCCTGTAGTTTAGGGAAAGCTCTGGGGCGTTTTGATTCTTGAGCAGAAGGGCTCTCTGATGTGCGCAGCGTTGTGCTGGATGTCAGCACAGAGCAGGTGTCCCGGGTCCTCTGGGGCCCCTGGGCAGTAGCTGGGGGGAGCTTTCCTTACAGAACCACTTAGAAAAGGGTGGTTTTGCCCTGAGAATTCCTCTGCAGCTTTGGCCCATTTCCTTCTCTGACTTTTCAGCAAGAGTGAGTTTGGCATGTGATTAAGAAATGCATTTTGCTTCTTTGCTGGCAAGAGCTGGACCAACCACTGGGCCAGAAATACTTTTCAGAAACATCACTCTGAAATCATTCTTTTGATCAGAGACCTCCTCAGAGCACTTTCTTCCTTTTACAAACTGGAACAGCAAAGAGATTGAATGTTCCATTTGCTCATATAAAGGATAAAGCTAGATGTATTTGAAAGCCCAGTGAATGGAATTTTCTAATCAGCAGGTAGCCTGTATTTTGGGGCCAAATGACACTCTGTCCAAATGGAATATTTTAAAACTTATCCTCTCAAGGTTTGGGAAATAATAGTTCCTGTCTTTGCTGAGTCAATAATTGTCTGCACCTGCTGAGTCAGGGACAGGAGAGCAGCAGGTACAACTCCATCCTCTGGTTTCTCTCTTTGTCCAGGGGACCTGATGGGGTGCAGCTCGAGAACGCTAACAGCAGTGTTGCCACTGTGACTGGGCTGCAGGTGGGAACCTACGTGTTCACCTTGACTGTCAAAGATGAGAGGAACCTGCAAAGCCAGAGCTCTGTGAATGTCATTGTCAAAGAAGGTACCTCCCTGCCTTGGGTTGGTGCAGCAGCCTCTGGGTCAGATAACTGAGAATTCATCGTCTCTTGTTTGGCTGCAGAAACCGATCAGAGACAGGGTGTGGGGAAAAAAGTTGGGTAACAGCAGCTGTTACTTGCTTTTCGAAAACAACCTTAATTGCCTGTAAGGTGAATTTTAACTTCTTGTGTTCCCTTTCCTCCCTTCCTCCCTTCCTCCTTCCCTTCCTTCTCATTGACTAGGGAAAGGATTTTTCCTTTCTTTTAAAAAAAAATATATTTTATTGATTGTGCTATTACAGTTGTCCCAATTCTTCCCCCTTTGG